>CAKAJI010000235.1:0-729762 GCA_916610255.1 Lasioglossum lativentre | reverse complement strand
AAAACACCTTATAATATAACGTAATATGCAGTGTATCATTGACAATGCCTTATAATATATAGTAGTTTATCAATGAAAATACCTTATAATATAACGTAATATGCAGTGTATCATTGAAAATATCTTATAATATAACGTAATATGCAGTGTATCATTGAAAATACCTTATAATATATGGTAATATGCAGTGTATCATTAAAAACACCTTATAATATAACGTAATATGCAGTGTATCATTGAAAATACCTTATAATATAACGTAATATGCAGTGTAACATTGAAAATACCTAATAATATATTGTAGTTTATCATTCAAAATACCTTATAATATAACGTTATATGCAGTGTATCATTGAAAATACCTTATAATATAACGTAATATGCAGTGTATCATTGAAAATACCTTATAATATAACGTAATATGCAGTGAATCATTGAAAATACCTTATACTATAACGTAATATGCAGTGTGTCATTGAAAATACCTTATAATATATCGTAGTTTATCATTGAAAATACCTTATAATATAACGTAATATGCAGTGTATCATTGAAAATACCTTATAATATATCGTAGTTTATCATTGAAAATACCTTATAATATAACGTAATATGCAGTGAATCATTGAAAATACCTTATAATATAACGTAATATGCAGTGTATCATTGAAAATACCTTATAATATAACGTAATATGCAGTGAATCATTGAAAATACCTTATACTATAACATAATATGCAGTGTGTCATTGAAAATACCTTATAATATATCGTAGTTTATCATTGAAAATACCTTATAATATAACGTTATATGCAGTGTATCATTGAAAATACCTTATAATATAAAGTAATATGCACTGTAATATTGAAAATACCTTATAATATAACGTATAATGCAGTGTATCATTGAAAATACCTTATAATATAACGGATTATGCAGTGTATCATTGAAAATACCTTATAATATAACGTAATATGCAGTGTATCATTGAAAATACCTTATAATATAACGTAATATGCAATGTATCATTGAAAATACCTTATAATATAACGTAATATGCAGTGTATCATTGAAAATACCTTATAATATAACGTAATATGCAGTGTAACATTGAAAATACCTAATAATATATTGTAGTTTATCATTCAAAATACCTTATAATATAACGTTATATGCAGTGTATCATTGAAAATACCTTATAATATAACGTAATATGCAGTGTATCATTGAAAATACCTTATAATATAACGTAATATGCAGTGAATCATTGAAAATACCTTATACTATAACGTAATATGCAGTGTGTCATTGAAAATACCTTATAATATATCGTAGTTTATCATTGAAAATACCTTATAATATAACGTAATATGCAGTGTATCATTGAAAATACCTTATAATATAACGTAATATGCAGTGTATCATTGAAAATACCTTATAATATATCGTAGTTTATCATTGAAAATACCTTATAACATAACGTAATATGCAGTGTATCACTGAAAATACCTTATAAAATATCATAATATGTAGTTTATCATTGAAAATACCTTATAATATAACGTAATATGCAGTGTATCATTGAAAATACCTTATAATATAAGGTAATATGCAGTGTATCATTGAAAATACCATATAATATAACGTAATATGCAGTGTATCATTGAAAATACCTTATAATATAACGTAATATGCAGTGTAACATTGAAAATACCTAATAATATATTGTAGTTTATCATTCAAAATACCTTATAATATAACGTAATATGCAGTGTATCATTCAAAATACCTTATAATATAACGTAATATGCAGTGTATCATTGAAAATACCTTATAATATAACGTAATATGCAGTGAATCATTGAAAATACCTTATACTATAACATAATATGCAGTGTGTCATTGAAAATACCTTATAATATATCGTAGTTTATCATTGAAAATACCTTATAATATAACGTTATATGCAGTGTATCATTGAAAATACCTTATAATATAAAGTAATATGCACTGTAATATTGAAAATACCTTATAATATAACGTAATATGCAGTGAATCATTGAAAATACCTTATAATATAACGTATAATGCAGTGTATCATTGAAAATACCTTATAATATAACGGATTATGCAGTGTATCATTGAAAATACCTTATAATATAACGTAATATGCAGTGTATCATTGAAAATACCTTATAATATAACGTTATATGCAGTGTATCAATGAAAATACCTTAAAATATAACGTAATATGAAGTGTTTCATTGAAAATACCTTATAATATAACGTAATATGCAGTGTATCATTGAAAATACCTTATAATATAACGTAATATGCAGTGTAACATTGAAAATACCTAATAATATATTGTAGTTTATCATTCAAAATACCATATAATATAACGTTATATGCAGTGTATCATTGAAAATACCTTATAATATAACGTAATATGCAGTGTATCATTGAAAATACCTTATAATATAACGTAATATGCAGTGAATCATTGAAAATACCTTATAATATAACGTAATATGCAGTGTATCATTGAAAATACCTTATAATATAACGTAATATGCAGTGAATCATTGAAAATACCTTATACTATAACGTAATATGCAGTGTGTCATTGAAAATACCTTATAATATATCGTAGTTTATCATTGAAAATACCTTATAATATAACGTAATATGCAGTGTATCATTGAAAATACCTTATAATATATCGTATTTTATCATTGAAAATACCTTATAACATAACGTAATATGCAGTGTATCACTGAAAATACCTTATAAAATATCATAATATGTAGTTTATCATTGAAAATACCTTATAATATAACGTAATATGCAGTGTATCATTGAAAACACCTTATAATATAACGTAATATGCAATGTATCATTGAAAATACCTTATAATATATCGTAGTTTATCATTGAAAATACCTTATAATATAACGTAATATGCAGTGAATCATTGAAAATACCTTATAATATAACGTATAATGCAGTGTATCATTGAAAACACCTTATAATATAACATAATATGCAGTGTAACATTGAAAATACCTAATAATATATCGTAGTTTATCATTGAAAATACCTTATAATATAACGTTATATGCAGTGTATCATTGAAAATACCTTATAATATAACGTAATATGCAGTGTATCATTGAAAATACCTTATAATATAACGTAATATGCAGTGAATCATTGAAAATACCTTATACTATAACGTAATATGCAGTGTGTCATTGAAAATACCTTATAATATATCGTAGTTTATCATTGAAAATATCTTATAATATAACGTTATATGCAGTGTATCATTGAAAATACCTTATAATATAAAGTAATATGCACTGTAATATTGAAAATACCTTATAATATAACGTAATATGCAGTGAATCATTGAAAATACCTTATAATATAACGTATAATGCAGTGTATCATTGAAAATACCTTATAATATAACGGATTATGCAGTGTATCATTGAAAATACCTTATAATATAACGTAATATGCAGCGTATCATTGAAAATACCTTATAATATAACGTTATATGCAGTGTATCAGTGAAAATACCTTAAAATATAACGTAATATGAAGTGTTTCATTGAAAATACCTTATAATATAACGTAATATGCAGTGTATCATTGAAAATACCTTATAATATAACGTAATATGCAGTGTAACATTGAAAATACCTAATAATATATTGTAGTTTATCATTCAAAATACCATATAATATAACGTTATATGCAGTGTATCATTGAAAATACCTTATAATATAACGTAATATGCAGTGTATCATTGAAAATACCTTATAATATAACGTAATATGCAGTGAATCATTGAAAATACCTTATAATATAACGTATAATGCAGTGTATCATTGAAAATACCTTATAATATAACGTAATATGCAGTGAATCACTGAAAATACCTTATAATATAAAGTATAATGCAGTGTATCATTGAAAATACTTTATAATATAACGTATAATACAGTGTATCATTGAGAATACCTTATAATATAACGTAATATGCAGTGTAACATTGAAAATACCTAATAATATATTGTAGTTTATCATTCAAAATACCTTATAATATAACGTAATATGCAGTGTATCATTGAAAATACCTTATAATATAACGTAATATGCAGTGAATCATTGAAAATACCTTATACTATAACGTAATATGCAGTGTGTCATTGAAAATACCTTATAATATAACGTAATATGCAGCGTATCATTGAAAATACCTTATAATATAACGTTATATGCAGTGTATCAATGAAAATACCTTAAAATATAACGTAATATGAAGTGTATCATTGAAAATACCTTATAATATAACGTAATATGCAGTGTATCATTGAAAATACCTTATAATATAACGTAATATGCAGTGTAACATTGAAAATACCTAATAATATATTGTAGTTTATCATTCAAAATACCATATAATATAACGTTATATGCAGTGTATCATTGAAAATACCTTATAATATAACGTAATATGCAGTGTATCATTGAAAATACCTTATAATATAACGTAATATGCAGTGAATCATTGAAAATACCTTATAATATAACGTAATATGCAGTGTATCATTGAAAATACCTTATAATATAACGTAATATGCAGTGAATCATTGAAAATACCTTATACTATAACGTAATATGCAGTGTGTCATTGAAAATACCTTATAATATATCGTAGTTTATCATTGAAAATACCTTATAATATAACGTAATATGCAGTGTATCATTGAAAATACCTTATAATATATCGTATTTTATCATTGAAAATACCTTATAACATAACGTAATATGCAGTGTATCACTGAAAATACCTTATAAAATATCATAATATGTAGTTTATCATTGAAAATACCTTATAATATAACGTAATATGCAGTGTATCATTGAAAATACCTTATAATATAACGTAATATGCAATGTATCATTGAAAATACCTTATAATATATCGTAGTTTATCATTGAAAATACCTTATAATATAACGTAATATGCAGTGAATCATTGAAAATACCTTATAATATAACGTATAATGCAGTGTATCATTGAAAATACCTTATAATATAACATAATATGCAGTGTAACATTGAAAATACCTAATAATATATCGTAGTTTATCATTGAAAATACCTTATAATATAACGTTATATGCAGTGTATCATTGAAAATACCTTATAATATAACGTAATATGCAGTGTATCATTGAAAATACCTTATAATATAACGTAATATGCAGTGAATCATTGAAAATACCTTATACTATAACGTAATATGCAGTGTGTCATTGAAAATACCTTATAATATATCGTAGTTTATCATTGAAAATATCTTATAATATAACGTTATATGCAGTGTATCATTGAAAATACCTTATAATATAAAGTAATATGCACTGTAATATTGAAAATACCTTATAATATAACGTAATATGCAGTGTATCATTGAAAATACCTTATAATATATCGTATTTTATCATTGAAAATACCTTATAACATAACGTAATATGCAGTGTATCATTGAAAATACCTTATAATATAACGTAATATGCAATGTATCATTGAAAATACCTTATAATATATCGTAGTTTATCATTGAAAATACCTTATAATATAACGTAATATGCAGTGAATCATTGAAAATACCTTATAATATAACGTATAATGCAGTGTATCATTGAAAATACCTTATAATATAACATAATATGCAGTGTAACATTGAAAATACCTAATAATATATCGTAGTTTATCATTGAAAATACCTTATAATATAACGTTATATGCAGTGTATCATTGAAAATACCTTATAATATAACGTAATATGCAGTGTATCATTGAAAATACCTTATAATATAACGTAATATGCAGTGAATCATTGAAAATACCTTATACTATAACGTAATATGCAGTGTGTCATTGAAAATACCTTATAATATATCGTAGTTTATCATTGAAAATATCTTATAATATAACGTTATATGCAGTGTATCATTGAAAATACCTTATAATATAAAGTAATATGCACTGTAATATTGAAAATACCTTATAATATAACGTAATATGCAGTGAATCATTGAAAATACCTTATAATATAACGTATAATGCAGTGTATCATTGAAAATACCTTATAATATAACGGATTATGCAGTGTATCATTGAAAATACCTTATAATATAACGTAATATGCAGCGTATCATTGAAAATACCTTATAATATAACGTTATATGCAGTGTATCAATGAAAATACCTTAAAATATAACGTAATATGAAGTGTTTCATTGAAAATACCTTATAATATAACGTAATATGCAGTGTATCATTGAAAATACCTTATAATATAACGTAATATGCAGTGTAACATTGAAAATACCTAATAATATATTGTAGTTTATCATTCAAAATACCATATAATATAACGTTATATGCAGTGTATCATTGAAAATACCTTATAATATAACGTAATATGCAGTGTATCATTGAAAATACCTTATAATATAACGTAATATGCAGTGAATCATTGAAAATACCTTATAATATAACGTATAATGCAGTGTATCATTGAAAATACCTTATAATATAACGTAATATGCAGTGAATCACTGAAAATACCTTATAATATAACGTATAATGCAGTGTATCATTGAAAATACTTTATAACATAACGTATAATACAGTGTATCATTGAGAATACCTTATAATATAACGTAATATGCAGTGTAACATTGAAAATACCTAATAATATATTGTAGTTTATCATTCAAAATACCTTATAATATAACGTAATATGCAGTGTATCATTGAAAATACCTTATAATATAACGTAATATGCAGTGAATCATTGAAAATACCTTATAATATAACGTATAATGCAGTGTATCATTGAAAATACCTTATAATATAACATAATATGCAGTGTAACATTGAAAATACCTAATAATATATCGTAGTTTATCATTGAAAATACCTTATAATATAACGTTATATGCAGTGTATCATTGAAAATACCTTATAATATAACGTAATATGCACTGTAATATTGAAAATACATTATAATATAACGTAATATGCAGTGTATCATTGAAAATACCTTATAATATAACGTAATATGCAGTGAATCATTGAAAATACCTTATAATATAACGTATAATGCAGTGTATCATTGAAAATACCTTATAATATAACGGATTATGCAGTGTATCATTGAAAATACCTTATAATATAACGTAATATGCAGCGTATCATTGAAAATACCTTATAATATAACGTTATATGCAGTGTATCAATGAAAATACCTTAAAATATAACGTAATATGCAGTGTATCATTGAAAATACCTTATAATATAACGGATTATGCAGTGTATCATTGAAAATACCTTATAATATAACGTAATATGCAGTGTATCATTGAAAATACCTTCTAATATAACGTTATATGCAGTGTATCAATGAAAATACCTTATAATATAACGTAATATGCAGTGTATCATTGAAAATACCTTATAATATAACGTAATATGCAGTGTATCATTGAAAATACCTTATAATATAACGTAATATGCAGTGTATCACTGAAAATACCTTATAATATATCATAATATGTGGTTTATCATTGAAAATACCTTATAATATAACGAAATATGCAGTGTATCATTGAAAATACCTTATAATATATCGTAGTTTATCATTGAAAATACCTTATAACATAACGTAATATGCAGTGTATCACTGAAAATACCTTATAAAATATCATAATATGTAGTTTATCATTGAAAATACCTTATAATATAACGTAATATGCAGTGTATCATTGAAAATACCTTATAATATAACGTAATATGCAATGTATCATTGAAAATACCTTATAATATATCGTAGTTTATCATTGATAATACCTTATAATATAAAGTAATATGCACTGTAATATTGAAAATACCTTATAATATAACGTAATATGCAGTGAATCATTGAAAATACCTTATAATATAACGTATAATGCAGTGTATCATTGAAAATACCTTATAATATAACGGATTATGCAGTGTATCATTGAAAATACCTTATAATATAACGGATTATGCAGTGTATCATTGAAAATACCTTATAATATAACGTAATATGCAGTGTATCATTGAAAATACCTTATAATATAACGTTATATGCAGTGTATCAATGAAAATACCTTATAATATAACGTAATATGCAGTGTATCATTGAAAATACCTTATAATATAACGTAATATGCAGTGTATCATTGAAAATACCTTATAATATAACGTAATATGCAGTGTATCACTGAAAATACCTTATAATATATCATAATATGTGGTTTATCATTGAAAATACCTTATAATATAACGAAATATGCAGTGTATCATTGAAAATACCTTATAATATATCGTAGTTTATCATTGAAAATACCTTATAACATAACGTAATATGCAGTGTATCACTGAAAATACCTTATAAAATATCATAATATGTAGTTTATCATTGAAAATACCTTATAATATAACGTAATATGCAGTGTATCATTGAAAATACCTTATAATATAACGTAATATGCAATGTATCATTGAAAATACCTTATAATATATCGTAGTTTATCATTGATAATACCTTATAATATAAAGTAATATGCACTGTAATATTGAAAATACCTTATAATATAACGTAATATGCAGTGAATCATTGAAAATACCTTATAATATAACGTATAATGCAGTGTATCATTGAAAATACCTTATAATATAACGGATTATGCAGTGTATCATTGAAAATACCTTATAATATAACGTAATATGCAGCGTATCATTGAAAATACCTTATAATATAACGTTATATGCAGTGTATCAATGAAAATACCTTAAAATATAACGTAATATGAAGTGTTTCATTGAAAATACCTTATAATATAACGTAATATGCAGTGTATCATTGAAAATACCTTATAATATAACGTAATATGCAGTGTAACATTGAAAATACCTAATAATATATTGTAGTTTATCATTCAAAATACCATATAATATAACGTTATATGCAGTGTATCATTGAAAATACCTTATAATATAACGTAATATGCAGTGTATCATTGAAAATACCTTATAATATAACGTAATATGCAGTGAATCATTGAAAATACCTTATAATATAACGTATAATGCAGTGTATCATTGAAAATACCTTATAATATAACGTAATATGCAGTGAATCACTGAAAATACCTTATAATATAACGTATAATGCAGTGTATCATTGAAAATACTTTATAATATAACGTATAATACAGTGTATCATTGAGAATACCTTATAATATAACGTAATATGCAGTGTAACATTGAAAATACCTAATAATATATTGTAGTTTATCATTCAAAATACCTTATAATATAACGTAATATGCAGTGTATCATTGAAAATACCTTATAATATAACGTAATATGCAGTGAATCATTGAAAATACCTTATACTATAACGTAATATGCAGTGTGTCATTGAAAATACCTTATAATATAACGTAATATGCAGCGTATCATTGAAAATACCTTATAATATAACGTGATATGCAGTGTATCAATGAAAATACCTTAAAATATAACGTAATATGAAGTGTTTCATTGAAAATACCTTATAATATAACGTAATATGCAGTGTATCATTGAAAATACCTTATAATATAACGTAATATGCAGTGTAACATTGAAAATACCTAATAATATATTGTAGTTTATCATTCAAAATACCATATAATATAACGTTATATGCAGTGTATCATTGAAAATACCTTATAATATAACGTAATATGCAGTGTATCATTGAAAATACCTTATAATATAACGTAATATGCAGTGAATCATTGAAAATACCTTATAATATAACGTAATATGCAGTGTATCATTGAAAATACCTTATAATATAACGTAATATGCAGTGAATCATTGAAAATACCTTATACTATAACGTAATATGCAGTGTGTCATTGAAAATACCTTATAATATATCGTAGTTTATCATTGAAAATACCTTATAATATAACGTAATATGCAGTGTATCATTGAAAATACCTTATAATATATCGTATTTTATCATTGAAAATACCTTATAACATAACGTAATATGCAGTGTATCACTGAAAATACCTTATAAAATATCATAATATGTAGTTTATCATTGAAAATACCTTATAATATAACGTAATATGCAGTGTATCATTGAAAATACCTTATAATATAACGTAATATGCAATGTATCATTGAAAATACCTTATAATATATCGTAGTTTATCATTGAAAATACCTTATAATATAACGTAATATGCAGTGAATCATTGAAAATACCTTATAATATAACGTATAATGCAGTGTATCATTGAAAACACCTTATAATATAACATAATATGCAGTGTAACATTGAAAATACCTAATAATATATCGTAGTTTATCATTGAAAATACCTTATAATATAACGTAATATGCAGTGTATCATTGAAAATACCTTATAATATAACGTAATATGCAGTGTATCATTGAAAATACCTTATAATATAACGTAATATGCAGTGAATCATTGAAAATACCTTATACTATAACGTAATATGCAGTGTGTCATTGAAAATACCTTATAATATATCGTAGTTTATCATTGAAAATATCTTATAATATAACGTTATATGCAGTGTATCATTGAAAATACCTTATAATATAAAGTAATATGCACTGTAATATTGAAAATACCTTATAATATAACGTAATATGCAGTGAATCATTGAAAATACCTTATAATATAACGTATAATGCAGTGTATCATTGAAAATACCTTATAATATAACGGATTATGCAGTGTATCATTGAAAATACCTTATAATATAACGTAATATGCAGCGTATCATTGAAAATACCTTATAATATAACGTTATATGCAGTGTATCAATGAAAATACCTTATAATATAACGTATAATGCAGTGTATCATTGAAAATACCTTATAATATAACATAATATGCAGTGTAACATTGAAAATACCTAATAATATATCGTAGTTTATCAGTGAAAATACCTTATAATATAACGTTATATGCAGTGTATCATTGAAAATACCTTATAATATAACGTAATATGCACTGTAATATTGAAAATACATTATAATATAACGTAATATGCAGTGTATCATTGAAAATACCTTATAATATAACGTAATATGCAGTGAATCATTGAAAATACCTTATAATATAACGTATAATGCAGTGTATCATTGAAAATACCTTATAATATAACATAATATGCAGTGTAACATTGAAAATACCTAATAATATATCGTAGTTTATCAGTGAAAATACCTTATAATATAACGTTATATGCAGTGTATCATTGAAAATACCTTATAATATAACGTAATATGCACTGTAATATTGAAAATACATTATAATATAACGTAATATGCAGTGTATCATTGAAAATACCTTATAATATAACGTAATATGCAGTGAATCATTGAAAATACCTTATAATATAACGTATAATGCAGTGTATCATTGAAAATACCTTATAATATAACGGATTATGCAGTGTATCATTGAAAATACCTTATAATATAACGTAATATGCAGCGTATCATTGAAAATACCTTATAATATAACGTTATATGCAGTGTATCAATGAAAATACCTTAAAATATAACGTAATATGCAGTGTATCATTGAAAATACCTTATAATATAACGGATTATGCAGTGTATCATTGAAAATACCTTATAATATAACGTAATATGCAGTGTATCATTGAAAATACCTTCTAATATAACGTTATATGCAGTGTATCAATGAAAATACCTTATAATATAACGTAATATGCAGTGTATCATTGAAAATACCTTATAATATAACGTTATATGCAGTGTATCAATGAAAATACCTTAAAATATAACGTAATATGCAGTGTAACATTGAAAATACCTAATAATATATTGTAGTTTATCATTGAAAATACCTTATAATATAACGTAATATGCAGTGTATCATTGAAAATACCTTATAATATAACGTAATATGCAGTGAATCATTGAAAATACCTTATACTATAACGTAATATGCAGTGTGTCATTGAAAATACCTTATAATATAACGTAATATGCAGCGTATCATTGAAAATACCTTATAATATAACGTTATATGCAGTGTATCAATGAAAATACCTTAAAATATAACGTAATATGAAGTGTTTCATTGAAAATACCTTATAATATAACGTAATATGCAGTGTATCATTGAAAATACCTTATAATATAACGTAATATGCAGTGTAACATTGAAAATACCTAATAATATATTGTAGTTTATCATTCAAAATACCATATAATATAACGTTATATGCAGTGTATCATTGAAAATACCTTATAATATAACGTAATATGCAGTGTATCATTGAAAATACCTTATAATATAACGTAATATGCAGTGTATCATTGAAAATACCTTATAATATATCGTATTTTATCATTGAAAATACCTTATAACATAACGTAATATGCAGTGTATCACTGAAAATACCTTATAAAATATCATAATATGTAGTTTATCATTGAAAATACCTTATAATATAACGTAATATGCAGTGTATCATTGAAAATACCTTATAATATAACGTAATATGCAGTGTATCATTGAAAATACCTTATAATATATCGTAGTTTATCATTGAAAATACCTTATAATATAACGTAATATGCAGTGAATCATTGAAAATACCTTATAATATAACGTATAATGCAGTGTATCATTGAAAATACCTTATAATATAACATAATATGCAGTGTAACATTGAAAATACCTAATAATATATCGTAGTTTATCATTGAAAATACCTTATAATATAACGTTATATGCAGTGTATCATTGAAAATACCTTATAATATAACGTAATATGCAGTGTATCATTGAAAATACCTTATAATATAACGTAATATGCAGTGAATCATTGAAAATACCTTATACTATCAGGTAATATGCAGTGTGTCATTGAAAATACCTTATAATATATCGTAGTTTATCATTGAAAATATCTTATAATATAACGTTATATGCAGTGTATCATTGAAAATACCTTATAATATAAAGTAATATGCACTGTAATATTGAAAATACCTTATAATATAACGTAATATGCAGTGAATCATTGAAAATACCTTATAATATAACGTATAATGCAGTGTATCATTGAAAATACCTTATAATATAACGGATTATGCAGTGTATCATTGAAAATACCTTATAATATAACGTAATATGCAGCGTATCATTGAAAATACCTTATAATATAACGTTATATGCAGTGTATCAATGAAAATACCTTAAAATATAACGTAATATGCAGTGTTTCATTGAAAATACCTTATAATATAACGTAATATGCAGTGTATCATTGAAAATACCTTATAATATAACGTAATATGCAGTGTAACATTGAAAATACCTAATAATATATTGTAGTTTATCATTCAAAATACCATATAATATAACGTTATATGCAGTGTATCATTGAAAATACCTTATAATATAACGTAATATGCAGTGTATCATTGAAAATACCTTATAATATAACGTAATATGCAGTGAATCATTGAAAATACCTTATAATATAACGTATAATGCAGTGTATCATTGAAAATACCTTATAATATAACGTAATATGCAGTGAATCACTGAAAATACCTTATAATATAACGTATAATGCAGTGTATCATTGAAAATACTTTATAATATAACGTATAATACAGTGTATCATTGAGAATACCTTATAATATAACGTAATATGCAGTGTAACATTGAAAATACCTAATAATATATTGTAGTTTATCATTCAAAATACCTTATAATATAACGTAATATGCAGTGTATCATTGAAAATACCTTATAATATAACGTAATATGCAGTGAATCATTGAAAATACCTTATACTATAACGTAATATGCAGTGTGTCATTGAAAATACCTTATAATATATCGTAGTTTATCATTGAAAATACCTTATAATATAACGTAATATGCAGTGAATCATTGAAAATACCTTATAATATAACGTATAATGCAGTGTATCATTGAAAATACCTTATAATATAACATAATATGCAGTGTAACATTGAAAATACCTAATAATATATCGTAGTTTATCATTGAAAATACCTTATAATATAACGTTATATGCAGTGTATCATTGAAAATACCTTATAATATAACGTAATATGCACTGTAATATTGAAAATACATTATAATATAACGTAATATGCAGTGTATCATTGAAAATACCTTATAATATAACGTAATATGCAGTGAATCATTGAAAATACCTTATAATATAACGTATAATGCAGTGTATCATTGAAAATACCTTATAATATAACGGATTATGCAGTGTATCATTGAAAATACCTTATAATATAACGTAATATGCAGCGTATCATTGAAAATACCTTATAATATAACGTTATATGCAGTGTATCAATGAAAATACCTTAAAATATAACGTAATATGCAGTGTATCATTGAAAATACCTTATAATATAACGGAATATGCAGTGTATCATTGAAAATACCTTATAATATAACGTAATATGCAGTGTATCATTGAAAATACCTTCTAATATAACGTTATATGCAGTGTATCAATGAAAATACCTTATAATATAACGTAATATGCAGTGTATCATTGAAAATACCTTATAATATAACGTAATATGCAGTGAATCATTGAAAATACCTTATAATATAACGTATAATGCAGTGTATCATTGAAAATACCTTATAATATAACGTAATATGCAATGTATCATTGAAAATACCTTATAATATATCGTAGTTTATCATTGAAAATACCTTATAATATAACGTAATATGCAGTGAATCATTGAAAATACCTTATAATATGACGTATAATGCAGTGTATCATTGAAAATACTTTATAATATAACGTAATATGCAGTGTAACATTGAAAATACCTAATACTATATTGTAGTTTATCATTCAAAATACCTTATAATATAACGTTATATGCAGTGTATCATTGAAAATACCTTGTAATATAACGTAATATGCAGTGTATCATTGAAAATACCTTATAATATAACGTAATATGCAGTGAATAATTGAAAATACCTTATAATATATCGTAGTTTATCATTGAAAATACCTTATAACATAACGTAATATGCAGTGTATCACTGAAAATACCTTATAAAATATCATAATATGTAGTTTATCATTGAAAATACCTTATAATATAACGTAATATGCAGTGAATCATTGAAAATACCTTATAATATAACGTAATATGCAGTGTATCATTCAAAATACCTTATAATATAACGTAATATGCAGTGTATCATTGAAAATACCTTATAATATAACGTAATATGCAATGTATCATTGAAAATACCTTATAATATATCGTAGTTTATCATTGATAATACCTTATAATATAACGTAATATGCAGTGAATCATTGAAAATACCTTATAATATAACGTATAATGCAGTGTATCATTGAAAATACCTTATAATATAACGGATTATGCAGTGTATCATTGAAAATACCTTATAATATAACGTAATATGCAGTGTATCATTGAAAATACCTTATAATATAACGTTATATGCAGTGTATCAATGAAAATACCTTATAATATAACGTAATATGCAGTGTATCATTGAAAATACCTTATAATATAACGTAATATGCAGTGTATCATTGAAAATACCTTATAATATAACGTAATATGCAGTGTATCACTGAAAATACCTTATAATATATCATAATATGTGGTTTATCATTGAAAATACCTTATAATATAACGAAATATGCAGTGTATCATTGAAAATACCTTATAATATATCGTAGTTTATCATTGAAAATACCTTATAACATAACGTAATATGCAGTGTATCACTGAAAATACCTTATAAAATATCATAATATGTAGTTTATCATTGAAAATACCTTATAATATAACGTAATATGCAGTGTATCATTGAAAATACCTTATAATATAACGTAATATGCAATGTATCATTGAAAATACCTTATAATATATCGTAGTTTATCATTGATAATACCTTATAATATAACGTAATATGCAGTGTATCATTGAAAATACCTTATAATATAACGTAATATGCAGTGTATCATTCAAAATACCTTATAATATAACGTAATATGCAGTGTATCATTGAAAATACCTTATAATATAACGTAATATGCAATGTATCATTGAAAATACCTTATAATATATCGTAGTTTATCATTGATAATACCTTATAATATAACGTAATATGCAGTGAATCATTGAAAATACCTTATAATATAACGTAATATGCAGTGTATCATTCAAAATACCTTATAATATAACGTAATATGCAGTGTATCATTGAAAATACCTTATAATATAACGTAATATGCAGTGTATCACTGAAAATACCTTATAATATATCATAATATGTGGTTTATCATTGAAAATACCTTATAATATAACGAAATATGCAGTGTATCATTGAAAATACCTTATAATATATCGTAGTTTATCATTGAAAATACCTTATAACATAACGTAATATGCAGTGTATCACTGAAAATACCTTATAAAATATCATAATATGTAGTTTATCATTGAAAATACCTTATAATATAACGTAATATGCAGTGTATCATTGAAAATACCTTATAATATAACGTAATATGCAATGTATCATTGAAAATACCTTATAATATATCGTAGTTTATCATTGATAATACCTTATAATATAACGTAATATGCAGTGAATCATTGAAAATACCTTATAATATAACGTAATATGCAGTGTATCATTCAAAATACCTTATAATATAACGTAATATGCAGTGTATCATTGAAAATACCTTATAATATAACGTAATATGCAGTGTATCATTGAAAATACCTTATAATATATAGTAGTTTACCATTGAAAATACCTTATAATATATAGTAGTTTATCATTGAAAATACCTTATAATATATAGTAGTTTATCATTGAAATTACCTTATAGTATAACGTAATATGCAGTGTATCATTGAAAATACCTTATAATATAACGTAATATGCAGTGTATCATTGAAAATACCTTATAATATATAGTAGTTTACCACTGAAAATACATTATATATATAGTAGTTTATCATTGAAAATACCTTATAATATAACGTATTATGCAGTGTATCACTGAAAATACCTTATACTATAACGTAATATGCAGGGTATCATTGAAAATACCTTATAATATATCATAATATTCAGTTTATCATTGAAAATACCTTATAATATATGGTAATTTGTAGTGTATCAATGAAAATACCTTATAATATAACGTAATATGCAGTGTATCATTGAAAATACCTTATAATATAACGTAATATGCAGGGTATCATTGAAAATACGTTATAATATATCATAATATTCAGTTTATCATTGAAAATACCTTATAATATATGGTAATTTGTAGTGTATCAATGAAAATACCTTATAATATATGGTAATTTGTAGTGTATCAATGAAAATACATTATAATATAACGTAATATGCAGTGTATCATTGAAAATACCTTATAATATAACGTAATATGCAGTGTATCATTGAAAATACCTTATAATATATCATAATATGTAGTTTATCATTGAAAATACCTTATAATATAACGTAATATGCAGTGTATCATTGAAAATACTTTATAATATAACGTAATATGCAGTGTAACATTGAAAATACCTAATAATATATTGTAGTTTATCATTCAAAATACCTTATAATATAACGTTATATGCAGTGTATCATTGAAAATACCTTATAATATATCGTAGTTTATCATTGAAAATACCTTATAATATAACGTAATATGCAGTGAATCATTGAAAATACCTTATAATATAACGGATTATGCAGTGTATCATTGAAAATACCTTATAATATAACGTAATATGCAGTGTATCATTGAAAATACCTTCTAATATAACGTTATATGCAGTGTATCAATGAAAATACCTTATAATATAACGTAATATGCAGTGTATCATTGACAATACCTTATAATATAACGTAATATGCAGTGAATCATTGAAAATACCTTATAATATAACGTATAATGCAGTGTATCATTGAAAATACCTTATAATATAACGTAATATGCAATGTATCATTGAAAATACCTTATAATATATCGTAGTTTATCATTGAAAATACCTTATAATATAACGTAATATGCAGTGAATCATTGAAAATACCTTATAATATAACGTAATATGCAATGTATCATTGAAAATACCTTATAATATATCGTAGTTTATCATTGAAAATACCTTATAATATAACGTAATATGCAGTGTATCATTGAAAATACCTTATAATATAACGTAATATGCAGTGAATCATTGAAAATACCTTATAATATAACGTATAATGCAGTGTATCATTGAAAATACCTTATAATATAACGGATTATGCAGTGTATCATTGAAAATACCTTATAATATAACGTAATATGCAGTGTATCATTGAAAATACCTTCTAATATAACGTTATATGCAGTGTATCAATGAAAATACCTTATAATATAACGTAATATGCAGTGTATCATTGAAAATACCTTATAATATAACGTAATATGCAGTGAATCATTGAAAATACCTTATAATATAACGTATAATGCAGTGTATCATTGAAAATACCTTATAATATAACGTAATATGCAATGTATCATTGAAAATACCTTATAATATATCGTAGTTTATCATTGAAAATACCTTATAATATAACGTAATATGCAGTGAATCATTGAAAATACCTTATAATATGACGTATAATGCAGTGTATCATTGAAAATACTTTATAATATAACGTAATATGCAGTGTAACATTGAAAATACCTAATAATATATTGTAGTTTATCATTCAAAATACCTTATAATATAACGTTATATGCAGTGTATCATTGAAAATACCTTGTAATATAACGTAATATGCAGTGTATCATTGAAAATACCTTATAATATAACGTAATATGCAGTGAATAATTGAAAATACCTTATAATATAACGTATAATGCAGTGTATCATTGAAAATACCTTATAATATAACGGATTATGCAGTGTATCATTGAAAATACCTTATAATATAACGTAATATGCAGTGTATCATTGAAAATACCTTATAATATAACGTTATATGCAGTGTATCAATGAAAATACCTTATAATATAACGTAATATGCAGTGTATCATTGAAAATACCTTATAATATAACGTAATATGCAGTGTATCATTGAAAATACCTTATAATATAACGTAATATGCAGTGTATCACTGAAAATACCTTATAATATATCATAATATGTGGTTTATCATTGAAAATACCTTATAATATAACGAAATATGCAGTGTATCATTGAAAATACCTTATAATATATCGTAGTTTATCATTGAAAATACCTTATAACATAACGTAATATGCAGTGTATCACTGAAAATACCTTATAAAATATCATAATATGTAGTTTATCATTGAAAATACCTTATAATATAACGTAATATGCAGTGTATCATTGAAAATACCTTATAATATAACGTAATATGCAATGTATCATTGAAAATACCTTATAATATATCGTAGTTTATCATTGATAATACCTTATAATATAACGTAATATGCAGTGAATCATTGAAAATACCTTATAATATAACGTAATATGCAGTGTATCATTCAAAATACCTTATAATATAACGTAATATGCAGTGTATCATTGAAAATACCTTATAATATAACGTAATATGCAGTGTATCACTGAAAATACCTTATAATATATCATAATATGTGGTTTATCATTGAAAATACCTTATAATATAACGAAATATGCAGTGTATCATTGAAAATACCTTATAATATATCGTAGTTTATCATTGAAAATACCTTATAACATAACGCAATATGCAGTGTATCACTGAAAATACCTTATAAAATATCATAATATGTAGTTTATCATTGAAAATACCTTATAATATAACGTAATATGCAGTGTATCATTGAAAATACCTTATAATATAACGTAATATGCAATGTATCATTGAAAATACCTTATAATATATCGTAGTTTATCATTGATAATACCTTATAATATAACGTAATATGCAGTGAATCATTGAAAATACCTTATAATATAACGTAATATGCAGTGTATCATTCAAAATACCTTATAATATAACGTAATATGCAGTGTATCATTGAAAATACCTTATAATATAACGTAATATGCAGTGTATCATTGAAAATACCTTATAATATATAGTAGTTTACCATTGAAAATACCTTATAATATATAGTAGTTTATCATTGAAAATACCTTATAATATATAGTAGTTTATCATTGAAATTACCTTATAGTATAACGTAATATGCAGTGTATCATTGAAAATACCTTATAATATAACGTAATATGCAGTGTATCATTGAAAATACCTTATAATATATAGTAGTTTACCACTGAAAATACATTATAATATATAGTAGTTTATCATTGAAAATACCTTATAATATAACGTATTATGCAGTGTATCACTGAAAATACCTTATACTATAACGTAATATGCAGGGTATCATTGAAAATACCTTATAATATATCATAATATTCAGTTTATCATTGAAAATACCTTATAATATATGGTAATTTGTAGTGTATCAATGAAAATACCTTATAATATAACGTAATATGCAGTGTATCATTGAAAATACCTTATAATATAACGTAATATGCAGGGTATCATTGAAAATACGTTATAATATATCATAATATTCAGTTTATCATTGAAAATACCTTATAATATATGGTAATTTGTAGTGTATCAATGAAAATACCTTATAATATATGGTAATTTGTAGTGTATCAATGAAAATACATTATAATATAACGTAATATGCAGTGTATCATTGAAAATACCTTATAATATAACGTAATATGCAGTGTATCATTGAAAATACCTTATAATATAACGTAATATGCAGTGTATCATTGAAAATACCTTATAATATATCATAATATGTAGTTTATCATTGAAAATACCTTATAATATAACGTAATATGCAGTGTATCATTGAAAATACCTTATAATATATCGTAGTTTATCATTGAAAATACCTTATAACATAACGTAATATGCAGTGTATCACTGAAAATACCTTATAAAATATCATAATATGTAGTTTATCATTGAAAATACCTTATAATATAACGTAATATGCAGTGTATCATTGAAAATACCTTATAATATAACGTAATATGCAATGTATCATTGAAAATACCTTATAATATATCGTAGTTTATCATTGACAATACCTTATAATATAACGTAATATCCAGTGTATCATTGAAAATACCTTATAATATAACGTAATATGCAGTGTATCATTGAAAATACCTTATAATATAACGTAATATCCAGTGTATCATTGAAAATACCTTATAATATAACGTAATATGCAGTGTATCATTGAAAATACCATATAATATAACGTAATATGCAGTGTATCATTGAAAATACCTTATAATATAACGTAATATGCAGTGTATCATTGAAAATACCTTATATTATATAGTAGTTTATAAATGAAAATACCATATAATATAACGTAATATGCAGTGTATCATTCAAAATACCTTATAATATAACGTAATATGCAGTGTATCATTGAAAATACCTTATAATATATAGTAGTTTACCATTGAAAATACATTATAATATATAGTAGTTTATCATTGAAACTACCTTATAATATAACGTAATATGCAGTGTATCATTGAAAATACCTTATAATATATCATAATATTCAGTTTATCATTGAAAATACCTTATAATATATGGTAATTTGTAGTGTATCAATGAAAATACCTTATAATATATGGTAATTTGTAGTGTATCAATGAAAATACATTATAATATAACGTAATATGCAGTGTATCATTGAAAATACCTTATAATATAACGTAATATGCAGTGTATCATTGAAAATACCTTATAATATAACGTAATATGCAGTGTATCACTGAAAATACCTTATAATATATCATAATATGTAGTTTATCATTGAAAATACCTTATAATATAACGTAATATGCAGTGTATCATTGAAAATACCTTATAATATAACGTAATATGCAGTGTATCATTGAAAATGCCTTATAATATAACGTAATATGCAGTGTATCATTGAAAATACCATATAATATATCGTAATATGCAGTGTATCATTGAAAATACCTTATAATATATGGTAATTTGTAGTGTATCAATGAAAATACCTTATAATATATGGTAATTTGTAGTGTATCAATGAAAATACATTATAATATAACGTAATATGCAGTGTATCATTGAAAATACCTTATATTATATAGTAGTTTATAAATGAAAATACCTTATAATATAACGTAATATGCAGTGTATCATTCAAAATACCTTATAATATAACGTAATATGCAGTGTATCATTGAAAATACCTTATAATATAACGTAATATGCAGTGTATCATTGAAAACACCTTATAATATAACGTAATATGCAGTGTGTCATTGAAAATACCTTATAATATATAGTAGTTTATCAATGAAAATACCTTATAATATAACGTAATATGCAGTGTATCATTGAAAATACCTTATAATATAACGTAATATGCAGTGTATCATTGAAAATACCTTATAATATAAGGTGATATGCAGTGTATCATTGAAAATACCTTATAATATAACGTAATATGCAGTGTATCACTAAAAATACCTTATAATATAACGTAATATGCAGGGTATCATTGAAAATACCTTATAATATATCATAATATTGAGTTTATCATTGAAAATACCTTATAATATATGGTAATTTGCAGTGTATCATTGAAAATACCTTATAATATAACGTAATATGCAGTGTATCATTGAAAATACCTTATAATATATAGTAGTTTACCACTGAAAATACATTATAATATATAGTAGTTTATCATTGAAAATACCTTATAATATAACGTATTATGCAGTGTATCACTGAAAATACCTTATACTATAACGTAATATGCAGGGTATCATTGAAAATACCTTATAATATATCATAATATTCAGTTTATCATTGAAAATACCTTATAATATATGGTAATTTGTAGTGTATCAATGAAAATACCTTATAATATAACGTAATATGCAGTGTATCATTGAAAATACCTTATAATATAACGTAATATGCAGGGTATCATTGAAAATACCTTATAATATATCATAATATTCAGTTTATCATTGAAAATACCTTATAATATATGGTAATTTGTAGTGTATCAATGAAAATACCTTATAATATATGGTAATTTGTAGTGTATCAATGAAAATACATTATAATATAACGTAATATGCAGTGTATCATTGAAAATACCTTATAATATAACGTAATATGCAGTGTATCATTGAAAATACCTTATAATATAACGTAATATGCAGTGTATCATTGAAAATACCTTATAATATATCATAATATGTAGTTTATCATTGAAAATACCTTATAATATAACGTAATATGCAGTGTATCATTGAAAATACCTTATAATATATCGTAGTTTATCATTGAAAATACCTTATAACATAACGTAATATGCAGTGTATCACTGAAAATACCTTATAAAATATCATAATATGTAGTTTATCATTGAAAATACCTTATAATATAACGTAATATGCAGTGTATCATTGAAAATACCTTATAATATAACGTAATATGCAATGTATCATTGAAAATACCTTATAATATATCGTAGTTTATCATTGAAAATACCTTATAATATAACGTAATATCCAGTGTATCATTGAAAATACCTTATAATATAACGTAATATACAGTGTATCATTGAAAATACCTTATAACATATCGTAATATGCAGTGTATCATTGAAAATACCTAATAATATAACGTAATATGCAGTGTATCATTGAAAATACCTTATAATATAACGTAATATCCAGTGTATCATTGAAAATACCTTATAATATAACGTAATATGCAGTGTATCATTGAAAATACCATATAATATAACGTAATATGCAGTGTATCATTGAAAATACCTTATAATATAACGTAATATGCAGTGTATCATTGAAAATACCTTATATTATATAGTAGTTTATAAATGAAAATACCATATAATATAACGTAATATGCAGTGTATCATTCAAAATACCTTATAATATAACGTAATATGCAGTGTATCATTGAAAATACCTTATAATATATAGTAGTTTACCATTGAAAATACATTATAATATATAGTAGTTTATCATTGAAACTACCTTATAATATAACGTAATATGCAGTGTATCATTGAAAATACCTTATAATATATCATAATATTCAGTTTATCATTGAAAATACCTTATAATATATGGTAATTTGTAGTGTATCAATGAAAATACCTTATAATATATGGTAATTTGTAGTGTATCAATGAAAATACATTATAATATAACGTAATATGCAGTGTATCATTGAAAATACCTTATAATATAACGTAATATGCAGTGTATCATTGAAAATACCTTATAATATAACGTAATATGCAGTGTATCACTGAAAATACCTTATAATATATCATAATATGTAGTTTATCATTGAAAATACCTTATAATATAACGTAATATGCAGTGTATCATTGAAAATACCTTATAATATAACGTAATATGCAGTGTATCATTGAAAATGCCTTATAATATAACGTAATATGCAGTGTATCATTGAAAATACCATATAATATATCGTAATATGCAGTGTATCATTGAAAATACCTTATAATATATGGTAATTTGTAGTGTATCAATGAAAATACCTTATAATATATGGTAATTTGTAGTGTATCAATGAAAATACATTATAATATAACGTAATATGCAGTGTATCATTGAAAATACCTTATATTATATAGTAGTTTATAAATGAAAATACCTTATAATATAACGTAATATGCAGTGTATCATTCAAAATACCTTATAATATAACGTAATATGCAGTGTATCATTGAAAATACCTTATAATATAACGTAATATGCAGTGTATCATTGAAAACACCTTATAATATAACGTAATATGCAGTGTGTCATTGAAAATACCTTATAATATATAGTAGTTTATCAATGAAAATACCTTATAATATAACGTAATATGCAGTGTATCATTGAAAATACCTTATAATATAACGTAATATGCAGTGTATCATTGAAAATACCTTATAATATAAGGTGATATGCAGTGTATCATTGAAAATACCTTATAATATAACGTAATATGCAGTGTATCACTAAAAATACCTTATAATATAACGTAATATGCAGGGTATCATTGAAAATACCTTATAATATATCATAATATTGAGTTTATCATTGAAAATACCTTATAATATATGGTAATTTGTAGTGTATCAATGAAAATACCTTATAATATAACGTAATATGCAGTGTATCATTGAAAATACCATATAATATATCGTAATATGCAGTGTATCATTGAAAATACCTTATAATATATAGTAGTTTATCATTGAAAATACCTTATAATATATGGTAATTTGTAGTGTATCAATGAAAATACCTTATAATATAACGTAATATGCAGTGTATCATTGAAAACACCTTATAATATTACGTAATATGCAGTGGATCATTGAAAACACCTTATAATATAACGTAATATGCAGTGTGTCATTGAAAATACCTTATAATATATAGTAGTTTATCAATGAAAATACCTTATAATATAACGTAATATGCAGTGTATCATTGAAAATACCTTATAATATAACGTAATATGCAGTGTATCATTGAAAATACCTTATGATATAAGGTAATATGCAGTGTGTCATTGAAAATACCTTATAATATATAGTAGTTTATCAATGAATATACCTTATAATATAACGTAATATGCAGTGTATCATTGAAAATACCTTATAATATAACGTAATATGCAGTGTATCATTGAAAACACCTTATAATATAACGTAATATGCAGTGTATCATTCGAAAATACCTTAAAATATAACGTAATATGCAGTGTATCATTGAAAATACCTTATATTATATAGTAGTTTATAAATGAAAATACCTTATAATATAACGTAATATGCAGTGTATCATTCAAAATACCTTATAATATAACGTAATATGCAGTGTATCATTGAAAATACCTTATAATATAACGTAATATGCCGTGTATCATTGAAAACACCTTATAATATAACGTAATATGCAGTGTGTCATTGAAAATACCTTATAATATATAGTAGTTTATCAATGAAAATACCTTATAATATAACGTAATATGCAGTGTATCATTGAAAATACCTTATAATATAACGTAATATGCAGTGTATCATTGAAAATGCCTTATAATATAACGTAATATGCAGTGTATCATTGAAAATACCATATAATATAACGTAATATGCAGTGTATCATTGAAAATACCTTATAATATATGGTAATTTGTAGTGTATCAATGAAAATACCTTATAATATATGGTAATTTGTAGTGTATCAATGAAAATACATTATAATATAACGTAATATGCAGTGTATCATTGAAAATACCTTATATTATATAGTAGTTTATAAATGAAAATACCTTATAATATAACGTAATATGCAGTGTATCATTCAAAATACCTTATAATATAACGTAATATGCAGTGTATCATTGAAAATACCTTATAATATAACGTAATATGCAGTGTATCATTGAAAACACCTTATATTATAACGTAATATGCAGTGTGTCATTGAAAATACCTTATAATATATAGTAGTTTATCAATGAAAATACCTTATAATATAACGTAATATGCAGTGTATCATTGAAAATACCTTATAATATAACGTAATATGCAGTGTATCATTGAAAATACCTTATAATATAAGGTGATATGCAGTGTATCATTGAAAATACCTTATAATATAACGTAATATGAAGTGTATCACTGAAAATACCTTATAATATAACGTAATATGCAGGGTATCATTGAAAATACCTTATAATATATCATAATATTGAGTTTATCATTGAAAATACCTTATAATATATGGTAATTTGTAGTGTATCAATGAAAATACCTTATAATATAACGTAATATGCAGTGTATCATTGAAAATACCATATAATATATCGTAATATGCAGTGTATCATTGAAAATACCTTATAATATATAGTAGTTTATCATTGAAAATACCTTATAATATATGGTAATTTGTAGTGTATCAATGAAAATACCTTATAATATAACGTAATATGCAGTGTATCATTGAAAACACCTTATAATATAACGTAATATGCAGTGTATCATTGAAAATACCTTATAATATAACGTAATATGCAGTCTATCATTGAAAATACCTTGTAATATATAGTAGTTTACCATTGAAAATACCTTATAATATATAGTAGTTTATCATTGAAAATACCTTATAATATATAGTAGTTTGTCATTGAAAATACCTTATAGTATAACGTAATATGCAGTGTATCATTGGAAATACCTTATAATATAACGTAATATGCAGCGTATCATTGAAAATACCATATAATATATCTTAATATGCAGTGTATCATTGAAAATACCTTATAATATATAGTAGTTTACCATTGAAAATACATTATAATATATAGTAGTTTATCATTGAAAATTCCTTATAATATAACGAAATATGCAGTGTATCACTGAATATACCTTATACTATAACGTAATATGCAGGGTATCATTGAAAATACCTTATAATATATAATAATATTCAGTTTATCATTGAAAATACCTTATAATATATGGTAATTTGTAGTGTATCAATGAAAATACCTTATAATATAACGTAATATGCAGTGTATCATTGAAAATACCTTATAATATATCGTAGTTTATCATTGAAAATACCTTATAATATAACGTAATATGCAGTGTATCACTGAAAATACCTTATAAAATATCATAATATGTAGTTTATCATTGAAAATACCTTATAATATAACGTAATATGCAGTGTATCATTGAAAATACCTTATAATATAACGTAATATGCAATGTATCATTGAAAATACCTTATAATATATCGTAGTTTATCATTGAAAATACCTTATAATATAACGTAATATGCAGTGTATCACTGAAAATACCTTATAAAATATCATAATATGTAGTTTATCATTGAAAATAACTTATCATATAACGTAATATGCAGTGTATCATTGAAAATACCTTATAATATAACGTAATATGCAGTGTATCATTGAAAATACCTTATAATATAACGTAATATGCAGTGTATCATTGAAAATACCTTATAATATATAGTAGTTTACCATTGAAAATACCTTATAATATATAGTAGTTTATCATTGAAAATACCTTATAATATATAGTAGTTTATCATTGAAAATACCTTATAGTATAACGTAATATGCAGTGTATCATTGAAAATACCTTATAATATAACGTAATATGCAGTGTATCATTGAAAATACCATATAATATATCGTAATATGCAGTGTATCATTGAAAATACCTTATAATATATAGTAGTTTACCACTGAAAATACATTATAATATATAGTAGTGTATCATTGAAAATACCTTATAATATAACCTAATATGTAGTTTATCATTGAATATACCTTATATTATATCATAATATGTAGTTTATCATTGAAAATACCTTATAATATAACGTAATATGCAGTGTATCATTGAAAATACCTTATAATATAACGTAATATGCAGTGTATCATTGAAAATGCCTTATAATATAACGTAATATGCAGTGTATCATTGAAAATACCATATAATATATCGTAATATGCAGTGTATCATTGAAAATACCTTATAATATATGGTAATTTGTAGTGTATCAATGAAAATACCTTATAATATATGGTAATTTGTAGTGTATCAATGAAAATACATTATAATATAACGTAATATGCAGTGTATCATTGAAAATACCTTATATTATATAGTAGTTTATAAATGAAAATACCTTATAATATAACGTAATATGCAGTGTATCATTCAAAATACCTTATAATATAACGTAATATGCAGTGTATCATTGAAAATACCTTATAATATAACGTAATATGCAGTGTATCATTGAAAATACCTTATAATATAAGGTGATATGCAGTGTATCATTGAAAATACCTTATAATATAACGTAATATGAAGTGTATCACTGAAAATACCTTATAATATAACGTAATATGCAGTGTATCATTGAAAATACCATATAATATATCGTAATATGCAGTGTATCATTGAAAATACCTTATAATATATGGTAATTTGTAGTGTATCAATGAAAATACCTTATAATATATGGTAATTTGTAGTGTATCAATGAAAATACATTATAATATAACGTAATATGCAGTGTATCATTGAAAATACCTTATATTATATAGTAGTTTATAAATGAAAATACCTTATAATATAACGTAATATGCAGCGTATCATTGAAAATACCTTATAATATAACGTAATATGCAGTGTATCATTGAAAATACCTTATAATATAACGTAATATGCAGTGTATCATTGAAAACACCTTATAATATAACGTAATATGCAGTGTGTCATTGAAAATACCTTATAATATATAGTAGTTTATCAATGAAAATACCTTATAATATAACGTAATATGCAGTGTATCATTGAAAATACCTTATAATATAACGTAATATGCAGTGTATCATTGAAAATACCTTATAATATAAGGTGATATGCAGTGTATCATTGAAAATACATTATAATATAACGTAATATGCAGTGTATCACTGAAAATACCTTATAATATAACGTAATATGCAGGGTATCATTGAAAACACCTTATAATATATCATAATATTGAGTTTATCATTGAAAATACCTTATAATATAACGTAATATGCAGTCTATCATTGAAAATACCTTGTAATATATAGTAGTTTACCATTGAAAATACCTTATAATATATAGTAGTTTATCATTGAAAATACCTTATAATATATAGTAGTTTGTCATTGAAAATACCTTATAGTATAACGTAATATGCAGTGTATCATTGGAAATACCTTATAATATAACGTAATATGCAGCGTATCATTGAAAATACCATATAATATATCTTAATATGCAGTGTATCATTGAAAATACCTTATAATATATAGTAGTTTACCATTGAAAATACATTATAATATATAGTAGTTTATCATTGAAAATTCCTTATAATATAACGAAATATGCAGTGTATCACTGAATATACCTTATACTATAACGTAATATGCAGGGTATCATTGAAAATACCTTATAATATATAATAATATTCAGTTTATCATTGAAAATACCTTATAATATATGGTAATTTGTAGTGTATCAATGAAAATACCTTATAATATAACGTAATATGCAGTGTATCATTGAAAATACCTTATAATATATCGTAGTTTATCATTGAAAATACCTTATAACATAACGTAATATGCAGTGTATCACTGAAAATACCTTATAAAATATCATAATATGTAGTTTATCATTGAAAATACCTTATAATATAACGTAATATGCAGTGTATCATTGAAAATACCTTATAATATAACGTAATATGCAATGTATCATTGAAAATACCTTATAATATATCGTAGTTTATCATTGAAAATACCTTATAATATAACGTAATATGCAGTGTATCACTGAAAATACCTTATAAAATATCATAATATGTAGTTTATCATTGAAAATAACTTATAATATAACGTAATATGCAGTGTATCATTCAAAATACCTTATAATATAACGTAATATGCAGTGTATCATTGAAAATACCTTATAATATAACGTAATATGCAGTGTATCATTGAAAATACCTTATAATATATAGTAGTTTACCATTCAAAATACCTTATAATATATAGTAGTTTATCATTGAAAATACCTTATAATATATAGTAGTTTATCATTGAAAATACCTTATAGTATAACGTAATATGCAGTGTATCATTGAAAATACCTTATAATATAACGTAATATGCAGTGTATCATTGAAAATACCATATAATATATCGTAATATGCAGTGTATCATTGAAAATACCTTATAATATATAGTAGTTTACCACTGAAAATACATTATAATATATAGTAGTGTATCATTGAAAATACCTTATAATATAACGTAATATGCAGTGTATCACTGAAAATACCTTATAATATATCATAATATGTAGTTTATCATTGAAAATACCTTATAATATAACGTAATATGCAGTGTATCATTGAAAATACCTTATAATATAACGTAATATGCAGTGTATCATTGAAAATGCCTTATAATATAACGTAATATGCAGTGTATCATTGAAAATACCATATAATATATCGTAATATGCAGTGTATCATTGAAAATACCTTATAATATATGGTAATTTGTAGTGTATCAATGAAAATACCTTATAATATATGGTAATTTGTAGTGTATCAATGAAAATACATTATAATATAACGTAATATGCAGTGTATCATTGAAAATACCTTATATTATATAGTAGTTTATAAATGAAAATACCTTATAATATAACGTAATATGCAGTGTATCATTCAAAATACCTTATAATATAACGTAATATTCAGTGTATCATTGAAAATACCTTATAATATAACGTAATATGCAGTGTATCATTGAAAATACCTTATAATATAAGGTGATATGCAGTGTATCATTGAAAATACCTTATAATATAACGTAATATGAAGTGTATCACTGAAAATACCTTATAATATAACGTAATATGCAGTGTATCATTGAAAATACCATATAATATATCGTAATATGCAGTGTATCATTGAAAATACCTTATAATATATGGTAATTTGTAGTGTATCAATGAAAATACCTTATAATATATGGTAATTTGTAGTGTATCAATGAAAATACATTATAATATAACGTAATATGCAGTGTATCATTGAAAATACCTTATATTATATAGTAGTTTATAAATGAAAATACCTTATAATATAACGTAATATGCAGTGTATCATTCAAAATACCTTATAATATAACGTAATATGCAGTGTATCATTGAAAATACCTTATAATATAACGTAATATGCAGTGTATCATTGAAAACACCTTATAATATAACGTAATATGCAGTGTGTCATTGAAAATACCTTATAATATATAGTAGTTTATCAATGAAAATACCTTATAATATAACGTAATATGCAGTGTATCATTGAAAATACCTTATAATATAACGTAATATGCAGTGTATCATTGAAAATACCTTATAATATAAGGTGATATGCAGTGTATCATTGAAAATACCTTATAATATAACGTAATATGCAGTGTATCACTGAAAATACCTTATAATATAACGTAATATGCAGGGTATCATTGAAAATACCTTATAATATATCATAATATTGAGTTTATCATTGAAAATACCTTATAATATATGGTAATTTGTAGTGTATCAATGAAAATACCTTATAATATAACGTAATATGCAGTGTATCATTGAAAATACCATATAATATATCGTAATATGCAGTGTATCATTGAAAATACCTTATAATATATAGTAGTTTATCATTGAAAATACCTTATAATATATGGTAATTTGTAGTGTATCAATGAAAATACCTTATAATATAACGTAATATGCAGTGTATCATTGAAAACACCTTATAATATAACGTAATATGCAGTGTATCATTGAAAACACCTTATAATATAACGTAATATGCAGTGTGTCATTGAAAATACCTTATAATATATAGTAGTTTATCAATGAAAATACCTTATAATATAACGTAATATGCAGTGTATCATTGAAAATACCTTATAATATAACGTAATATGCAGTGTATCATTGAAAATACCTTATGATATAAGGTAATATGCAGTGTGTCATTGAAAATACCTTATAATATATAGTAGTTTATCAATGAAAATACCTTATAATATAACGTAATATGCAGTGTATCATTGAACATACCTTATAATATAACGTAATATGCAGTGTATCATTGAAAATACCTTATAATATAACGTAATATGCAGTGTATCATTGAAAATACCATATAATATATCGTAATATGCAGTGTATCATTGAAAATACCTTATAATATATGGTAATTTGTAGTGTATCAATGAAAATACCTTATAATATAACGTAATATGCAGTGTATCATTGAAAATACCTTATAATATAACGTAATATGCAGGGTATCATTGAAAATACGTTATAATATATCATAATATTCAGTTTATCATTGAAAATACCTTATAATATATGGTAATTTGTAGTGTATCAATGAAAATACCTTATAATATAACGTAATATGCAGTGTATCATTGAAAATACCATATAATATATCGTAATATGCAGTGTATCATTGAAAATACCTTATAATATATGGTAATTTGTAGTGTATCAATGAAAATACCTTATAATATAACGTAATCTGCAGTGTATCATTGAAAACACCTTATAATATAACGTAATATGCAGTGTATCATTCGAAAATACCTTAAAATATAACGTAATATGCAGTGTATCATTGAAAATACCTTATATTATATAGTAGTTTATAAATGAAAATACCTTATAATATAACGTAATATGCAGTGTATCATTCAAAATACCTTATAATATAACGTAATATGCAGTGTATCATTGAAAATACCTTATAATATAACGTAATATGCCGTGTATCATTGAAAACACCTTATAATATAACGTAATATGCAGTGTGTCATTGAAAATACCTTATAATATATAGTAGTTTATCAATGAAAATACCTTATAATATAACGTAATATGCAGTGTATCATTGAAAATACCTTATAATATAACGTAATATGCAGTGTATCATTGAAAATGCCTTATAATATAACGTAATATGCAGTGTATCATTGAAAATACCATATAATATATCGTAATATGCAGTGTATCATTGAAAATACCTTATAATATATGGTAATTTGTAGTGTATCAATGAAAATACCTTATAATATATGGTAATTTGTAGTGTATCAATGAAAATACATTATAATATAACGTAATATGCAGTGTATCATTGAAAATACCTTATATTATATAGTAGTTTATAAATGAAAATACCTTATAATATAACGTAATATGCAGTGTATCATTCAAAATACCTTATAATATAACGTAATATGCAGTGTATCATTGAAAATACCTTATAATATAACGTAATATGCAGTGTATCATTGAAAACACCTTATAATATAACGTAATATGCAGTGTGTCATTGAAAATACCTTATAATATATAGTAGTTTATCAATGAAAATACCTTATAATATAACGTAATATGCAGTGTATCATTGAAAATACCTTATAATATAACGTAATATGCAGTGTATCATTGAAAATACCTTATAATATAAGGTGATATGCAGTGTATCATTGAAAATACCTTATAATATAACGTAATATGCAGTGTATCACTGAAAATACCTTATAATATAACGTAATATGCAGGGTATCATTGAAAATACCTTATAATATATCATAATATTGAGTTTATCATTGAAAATATCTTATAATATATGGTAATTTGTAGTGTATCAATGAAAATACCTTATAATATAACGTAATATGCAGTGTATCATTGAAAATACCATATAATATATCGTAATATGCAGTGTATCATTGAAAATACCTTATAATATATAGTAGTTTATCATTGAAAATACCTTATAATATATGGTAATTTGTAGTGTATCAATGAAAATACCTTATAATATAACGTAATATGCAGTCTATCATTGAAAATACCTTGTAATATATAGTAGTTTACCATTGAAAATACCTTATAATATATAGTAGTTTATCATTGAAAATACCTTATAATATATAGTAGTTTGTCATTGAAAATACCTTATAGTATAACGTAATATGCAGTGTATCATTGGAAATACCTTATAATATAACGTAATATGCAGCGTATCATTGAAAATACCATATAATATATCGTAATATGCAGTGTATCATTGAAAATACCTTATAATATATAGTAGTTTACCATTGAAAATACATTATAATATATAGTAGTTTATCATTGAAAATACCTTATAATATAACGAAATATGCAGTGTATCACTGAATATACCTTATACTATAACGTAATATGCAGGGTATCATTGAAAATACCTTATAATATATAATAATATTCAGTTTATCATTGAAAATACCTTATAATATATGGTAATTTGTAGTGTATCAATGAAAATACCTTATAATATAACGTAATATGCAGTGTATCATTGAAAATACCATATAATATAACGTAATATGCAGTGTATCATTGAAAATACCTTATAATATATGGTAATTTGTAGTGTATCAATGAAAATATCTTATAATATATGGTAATTTGTAGTGTATCAATGAAAATACATTATAATATATCGTAATATGCAGTGTATCATTGAAAATACCTTATATTATATAGTAGTTTATAAATGAAAATACCTTATAATATAACGTAATATGCAGTGTATCATTGAAAATACCTTATAATATAACGTAATATGCAGTGTATCATTGAAAACACCTTATAATATAACGTAATATGCAGTGTATCATTGAAAATACCTTATAATATATAGTAGTTTATCAATGAAAATACCTTATAATATAACGTAATATGCAGTGTATCATTGAAAATACCATATAATATATCGTAATATGCAGTGTATCATTGAAAATACCTTATAATATATAGTAGTTTATCATTGAAAATACCTTATAATATATGGTAATTTGTAGTGTATCAATGAAAATACCTTATAATATAACGTAATATGCAGTGTATCATTGAAAATACCTTATAATATATGGTAATTTGTAGTGTATCAATGAAAATATCTTATAATATATGGTAATTTGTAGTGTATCAATGAAAATACATTATAATATATCGTAATATGCAGTGTATCATTGAAAATACCTTATATTATATAGTAGTTTATAAATGAAAATACCTTATAATATAACGTAATATGCAGTGTATCATTGAAAATACCTTATAATATAACGTAATATGCAGTGTATCATTGAAAACACCTTATAATATAACGTAATATGCAGTGTGTCATTGAAAATACCTTATAATATATAGTAGTTTATCAATGAAAATACCTTATAATATAACGTAATATGCAGTGTATCATTGAAAATACCATATAATATATCGTAATATGCAGTGTATCATTGAAAATACCTTATAATATATAGTAGTTTATCATTGAAAATACCTTATAATATATGGTAATTTGTAGTGTATCAATGAAAATACCTTATAATATAACGTAATATGCAGTGTATCATTGAAAACACCTTATAATATAACGTAATATGCAGTGTATCATTGAAAATACCTTATAATATAACGTAATATGCAGTCTATCATTGAAAATACCTTGTAATATATAGTAGTTTACCATTGAAAATACCTTATAATATATAGTAGTTTATCATTGAAAATACCTTATAATATATAGTAGTTTGTCATTGAAAATACCTTATAGTATAACGTAATATGCAGTGTATCATTGGAAATACCTTATAATATAACGTAATATGCAGTGTATCATTGAAAATGCCTTATAATATAACGTAATATGCAGTGTATCACTGAAAATACCTTATAAAATATCATAATATGTAGTTTATCATTGAAAATACCTTATAATATAACGTAATATGCAGTGTATCATTGAAAATACCTTATAATATAACGTAATATGCAATGTATCATTGAAAATACCTTATAATATATCGTAGTTTATCATTGAAAATACCTTATAATATAACGTAATATGCAGTGTATCACTGAAAATACCTTATAAAATATCATAATATGTAGTTTATCATTGAAAATAACTTATAATATAACGTAATATGCAGTGTATCATTGAAAATACCTTATAATATAACGTAATATGCAGTGTATCATTGAAAATACCTTATAATATAACGTAATATGCAGTGTATCATTGAAAATACCTTATAATATATAGTAGTTTACCATTGAAAATACCTTATAATATATAGTAGTTTATCATTGAAAATACCTTATAATATATAGTAGTTTATCATTGAAAATACCTTATAGTATAACGTAATATGCAGTGTATCATTGAAAATACCTTATAATATAACGTAATATGCAGTGTATCATTGAAAATACCATATAATATATCGTAATATGCAGTGTATCATTGAAAATACCTTATAATATATAGTAGTTTACCACTGAAAATACATTATAATATATAGTAGTGTATCATTGAAAATACCTTATAATATAACGTAATATGCAGTGTATCACTGAAAATACCTTATAATATATCATAATATGTAGTTTATCATTGAAAATACCTTATAATATAACGTAATATGCAGTGTATCATTGAAAATACCTTATAATATAACGTAATATGCAGTGTATCATTGAAAATGCCTTATAATATAACGTAATATGCAGTGTATCATTGAAAATACCATATAATATATCGTAATATGCAGTGTATCATTGAAAATACCTTATAATATATGGTAATTTGTAGTGTATCAATGAAAATACCTTATAATATATGGTAATTTGTAGTGTATCAATGAAAATACATTATAATATAACGTAATATGCAGTGTATCATTGAAAATACCTTATATTATATAGTAGTTTATAAATGAAAATACCTTATAATATAACGTAATATGCAGTGTATCATTCAAAATACCTTATAATATAACGTAATATGCAGTGTATCATTGAAAATACCTTATAATATAACGTAATATGCAGTGTATCATTGAAAATACCTTATAATATAAGGTGATATGCAGTGTATCATTGAAAATACCTTATAATATATCGTAATATGTAGTGTATCACTGAAAATACCTTATAATATAACGTAATATGCAGTGTATCATTGAAAATACCATATAATATATCGTAATATGCAGTGTATCATTGAAAATACCTTATAATATATGGTAATTTGTAGTGTATCAATGAAAATACCTTATAATATATGGTAATTTGTAGTGTATCAATGAAAATACATTATAATATAACGTAATATGCAGTGTATCATTGAAAATACCTTATATTATATAGTAGTTTATAAATGAAAATACCTTATAATATAACGTAATATGCAGTGTATCATTCAAAATACCTTATAATATAACGTAATATGCAGTGTATCATTGAAAATACCTATAATATAACGTAATATGCAGTGTATCATTGAAAACACCTTATAATATAACGTAATATGCAGTGTGTCATTGAAAATACCTTATAATATATAGTAGTTTATCAATGAAAATACCTTATAATATAACGTAATATGCAGTGTATCATTGAAAATACCTTATAATATAACGTAATATGCAGTGTATCATTGAAAATACCTTATAATATAAGGTGATATGCAGTGTATCATTGAAAATACCTTATAATATAACGTAATATGCAGTGTATCACTGAAAATACCTTATAATATAACGTAATATGCAGGGTATCATTGAAAATACCTTATAATATATCATAATATTGAGTTTATCATTGAAAATACCTTATAATATATGGTAATTTGTAGTGTATCAATGAAAATACCTTATAATATAACGTAATATGCAGTGTATCATTGAAAATACCATATAATATATCGTAATATGCAGTGTATCATTGAAAATACCTTATAATATATAGTAGTTTATCATTGAAAATACCTTATAATATATGGTAATTTGTAGTGTATCAATGAAAATACCTTATAATATAACGTAATATGCAGTGTATCATTGAAAACACCTTATAATATAACGTAATATGCAGTGTATCATTGAAAACACCTTATAATATAACGTAATATGCAGTGTGTCATTGAAAATACCTTATAATATATAGTAGTTTATCAATGAAAATACCTTATAATATAACGTAATATGCAGTGTATCATTGAAAATACCTTATAATATAACGTAATATGCAGTGTATCATTGAAAATACCTTATGATATAAGGTAATATGCAGTGTGTCATTGAAAATACCTTATAATATATAGTAGTTTATCAATGAAAATACCTTATAATATAACGTAATATGCAGTGTATCATTGAACATACCTTATAATATAACGTAATATGCAGTGTATCATTGAAAATACCTTATAATATAACGTAATATGCAGTGTATCATTGAAAATACCATATAATATATCGTAATATGCAGTGTATCATTGAAAATACCTTATAATATATGGTAATTTGTAGTGTATCAATGAAAATACCTTATAATATAACGTAATATGCAGTGTATCATTGAAAATACCTTATAATATAACGTAATATGCAGGGTATCATTGAAAATACGTTATAATATATCATAATATTCAGTTTATCATTGAAAATACCTTATAATATATGGTAATTTGTAGTGTATCAATGAAAATACCTTATAATATAACGTAATATGCAGTGTATCATTGAAAATACCATATAATATATCGTAATATGCAGTGTATCATTGAAAATACCTTATAATATATGGTAATTTGTAGTGTATCAATGAAAATACCTTATAATATAACGTAATCTGCAGTGTATCATTGAAAACACCTTATAATATAACGTAATATGCAGTGTATCATTCGAAAATACCTTAAAATATAACGTAATATGCAGTGTATCATTGAAAATACCTTATATTATATAGTAGTTTATAAATGAAAATACCTTATAATATAACGTAATATGCAGTGTATCATTCAAAATACCTTATAATATAACGTAATATGCAGTGTATCATTGAAAATACCTTATAATATAACGTAATATGCCGTGTATCATTGAAAACACCTTATAATATAACGTAATATGCAGTGTGTCATTGAAAATACCTTATAATATATAGTAGTTTATCAATGAAAATACCTTATAATATAACGTAATATGCAGTGTATCATTGAAAATACCTTATAATATAACGTAATATGCAGTGTATCATTGAAAATGCCTTATAATATAACGTAATATGCAGTGTATCATTGAAAATACCATATAATATATCGTAATATGCAGTGTATCATTGAAAATACCTTATAATATATGGTAATTTGTAGTGTATCAATGAAAATACCTTATAATATATGGTAATTTGTAGTGTATCAATGAAAATACATTATAATATAACGTAATATGCAGTGTATCATTGAAAATACCTTATATTATATAGTAGTTTATAAATGAAAATACCTTATAATATAACGTAATATGCAGTGTATCATTCAAAATACCTTATAATATAACGTAATATGCAGTGTATCATTGAAAATACCTTATAATATAACGTAATATGCAGTGTATCATTCGAAAATACCTTAAAATATAACGTAATATGCAGTGTATCATTGAAAATACCTTATATTATATAGTAGTTTATAAATGAAAATACCTTATAATATAACGTAATATGCAGTGTATCATTCAAAATACCTTATAATATAACGTAATATGCAGTGTATCATTGAAAATACCTTATAATATAACGTAATATGCCGTGTATCATTGAAAACACCTTATAATATAACGTAATATGCAGTGTGTCATTGAAAATACCTTATAATATATAGTAGTTTATCAATGAAAATACCTTATAATATATAGTAGTTTATCATTGAAAATACCTTATAATATATAGTAGTTTATCATTGAAAATACCTTATAGTATAACGTAATATGCAGTGTATCATTGAAAATACCTTATAATATAACGTAATATGCAGTGTATCATTGAAAATACCATATAATATATCGTAATATGCAGTGTATCATTGAAAATACCTTATAATATATAGTAGTTTACCACTGAAAATACATTATAATATATAGTAGTGTATCATTGAAAATACCTTATAATATAACGTAATATGCAGTGTATCACTGAAAATACCTTATAATATATCATAATATGTAGTTTATCATTGAAAATACCTTATAATATAACGTAATATGCAGTGTATCATTGAAAACACCTTATAATATAACGTAATATGCAGTGTGTCATTGAAAATACCTTATAATATATAGTAGTTTATCAATGAAAATACCTTATAATATAACGTAATATGCAGTGTATCATTGAAAATACCTTATAATATAACGTAATATGCAGTGTATCATTGAAAATACCTTATAATATAAGGTGATATGCAGTGTATCATTGAAAATACCTTATAATATAACGTAATATGCAGTGTATCACTGAAAATACCTTATAATATAACGTAATATGCAGGGTATCATTGAAAATACCTTATAATATATCATAATATTGAGTTTATCATTGAAAATACCTTATAATATATGGTAATTTGTAGTGTATCAATGAAAATACCTTATAATATAACGTAATATGCAGTGTATCATTGAAAATACCATATAATATATCGTAATATGCAGTGTATCATTGAAAATACCTTATAATATATAGTAGTTTATCATTGAAAATACCTTATAATATATGGTAATTTGTAGTGTATCAATGAAAATACCTTATAATATAACGTAATATGCAGTGTATCATTGAAAACACCTTATAATATAACGTAATATGCAGTGTATCATTGAAAACACCTTATAATATAACGTAATATGCAGTGTGTCATTGAAAATACCTTATAATATATAGTAGTTTATCAATGAAAATACCTTATAATATAACGTAATATGCAGTGTATCATTGAAAATACCTTATAATATAACGTAATATGCAGTGTATCATTGAAAATACCTTATGATATAAGGTAATATGCAGTGTGTCATTGAAAATACCTTATAATATATAGTAGTTTATCAATGAAAATACCTTATAATATAACGTAATATGCAGTGTATCATTGAACATACCTTATAATATAACGTAATATGCAGTGTATCATTGAAAATACCTTATAATATAACGTAATATGCAGTGTATCATTGAAAATACCATATAATATATCGTAATATGCAGTGTATCATTGAAAATACCTTATAATATATGGTAATTTGTAGTGTATCAATGAAAATACCTTATAATATAACGTAATATGCAGTGTATCATTGAAAATACCTTATAATATAACGTAATATGCAGTGTATCATTGAAAATACGTTATAATATATCATAATATTCAGTTTATCATTGAAAATACCTTATAATATATGGTAATTTGTAGTGTATCAATGAAAATACCTTATAATATAACGTAATATGCAGTGTATCATTGAAAATACCATATAATATATCGTAATATGCAGTGTATCATTGAAAATACCTTATAATATATGGTAATTTGTAGTGTATCAATGAAAATACCTTATAATATAACGTAATCTGCAGTGTATCATTGAAAACACCTTATAATATAACGTAATATGCAGTGTATCATTCGAAAATACCTTAAAATATAACGTAATATGCAGTGTATCATTGAAAATACCTTATATTATATAGTAGTTTATAAATGAAAATACCTTATAATATAACGTAATATGCAGTGTATCATTGAAAATACCTTATAATATAACGTAATATGCAGTGTATCATTGAAAATACCTTATAATATAACGTAATATGCCGTGTATCATTGAAAACACCTTATAATATAACGTAATATGCAGTGTGTCATTGAAAATACCTTATAATATATAGTAGTTTATCAATGAAAATACCTTATAATATAACGTAATATGCAGTGTATCATTGAAAATACCTTATAATATAACGTAATATGCAGTGTATCATTGAAAATGCCTTATAATATAACGTAATATGCAGTGTATCATTGAAAATACCTTATAATATATCGTAATATGCAGTGTATCATTGAAAATACCTTATAATATATGGTAATTTGTAGTGTATCAATGAAAATACCTTATAATATATGGTAATTTGTAGTGTATCAATGAAAATACCTTATAATATAACGTAATATGCAGTGTATCATTGAAAATACCTTATATTATATAGTAGTTTATAAATGAAAATACCTTATAATATAACGTAATATGCAGTGTATCATTCAAAATACCTTATAATATAACGTAATATGCAGTGTATCATTGAAAATACCTTATAATATAACGTAATATGCAGTGTATCATTCGAAAATACCTTAAAATATAACGTAATATGCAGTGTATCATTGAAAATACCTTATATTATATAGTAGTTTATAAATGAAAATACCTTATAATATAACGTAATATGCAGTGTATCATTCAAAATACCTTATAATATAACGTAATATGCAGTGTATCATTGAAAATACCTTATAATATAACGTAATATGCCGTGTATCATTGAAAACACCTTATAATATAACGTAATATGCAGTGTGTCATTGAAAATACCTTATAATATATAGTAGTTTATCAATGAAAATACCTTATAATATAACGTAATATGCAGTGTATCATTGAAAACACCTTATAATATAACGTAATATGCAGTGTGTCATTGAAAATACCTTATAATATATAGTAGTTTATCATTGAAAATACCTTATAATATATGGTAATTTGTAGTGTATCAATGAAAATACCTTATAATATAACGTAATATGCAGTGTATCATTGAAAATACCATATAATATATCGTAATATGCAGTGTATCATTGAAAATACCTTATAATATATAGTAGTTTATCATTGAAAATACCTTATAATATATGGTAATTTGTAGTGTATCAATGAAAATACCTTATAATATAACGTAATATGCAGTCTATCATTGAAAATACCTTGTAATATATAGTAGTTTACCATTGAAAATACCTTATAATATATAGTAGTTTATCATTGAAAATACCTTATAATATATAGTAGTTTGTCATTGAAAATACCTTATAGTATAACGTAATATGCAGTGTATCATTGGAAATACCTTATAATATAACGTAATATGCAGCGTATCATTGAAAATACCATATAATATATCGTAATATGCAGTGTATCATTGAAAATACCTTATAATATATAGTAGTTTACCATTGAAAATACCTTATAATATATAGTAGTTTATCATTGAAAATACCTTATAATATAACGAAATATGCAGTGTATCACTGAATATACCTTATACTATAACGTAATATGCAGGGTATCATTGAAAATACCTTATAATATATAATAATATTCAGTTTATCATTGAAAATACCTTATAATATATGGTAATTTGTAGTGTATCAATGAAAATACCTTATAATATAACGTAATATGCAGTGTATCATTGAAAATACCATATAATATATCGTAATATGCAGTGTATCATTGAAAATACCTTATAATATATGGTAATTTGTAGTGTATCAATGAAAATATCTTATAATATATGGTAATTTGTAGTGTATCAATGAAAATACATTATAATATATCGTAATATGCAGTGTATCATTGAAAATACCTTATATTATATAGTAGTTTATAAATGAAAATACCTTATAATATAACGTAATATGCAGTGTATCATTCAAAATACCTTATAATATAACGTAATATGCAGTGTATCATTGAAAATACCTTATAATATAACGTAATATGCAGTGTATCATTGAAAACACCTTATAATATAACGTAATATGCAGTGTGTCATTGAAAATACCTTATAATATATAGTAGTTTATCAATGAAAATACCTTATAATATAACGTAATATGCAGTGTATCATTGAAAATACCTTATAATATAACGTAATATGCAGTGTATCATTGAAAATACCATATAATATATCGTAATATGCAGTGTATCATTGAAAATACCTTATAATATATAGTAGTTTATCATTGAAAATACCATATAATATATCGTAATATGCAGTGTATCATTGAAAATACCTTATAATATATGGTAATTTGTAGTGTATCAATGAAAATACCTTATAATATATGGTAATTTGTAGTGTATCAATGAAAATACATTATAATATAACGTAATATGCAGTGTATCATTGAAAATACCTTATATTATATAGTAGTTTATAAATGAAAATACCTTATAATATAACGTAATATGCAGTGTATCATTCAAAATACCTTATATTATATAGTAGTTTATAAATGAAAATACCTTATAATATAACGTAATATGCAGTGTATCATTCAAAATACCTTATAATATAACGTAATATGCAGTGTATCATTGAAAACACCTTATAATATAACGTAATATGCAGTGTGTCATTGAAAATACCTTATAATATATAGTAGTTTATCAATGAAAATACCTTATAATATAACGTAATATGCAGTGTATCATTGAAAATACCTTATAATATAACGTAATATGCAGTGTATCATTGAAAATACCTTATGATATAAGGTAATATGCAGTGTGTCATTGAAAATACCTTATAATATATAGTAGTTTATCAATGAAAATACCTTATAATATAACGTAATATGCAGTGTATCATTGAACATACCTTATAATATAACGTAATATGCAGTGTATCATTGAAAATACCTTATAATATAACGTAATATGCAGTGTATCATTGAAAATACCATATAATATATCGTAATATGCAGTGTATCATTGAAAATACCTTATAATATATGGTAATTTGTAGTGTATCAATGAAAATACCTTATAATATAACGTAATATGCAGTGTATCATTGAAAATACCTTATAATATAACGTAATATGCAGGGTATCATTGAAAATACGTTATAATATATCATAATATTCAGTTTATCATTGAAAATACCTTATAATATATGGTAATTTGTAGTGTATCAATGAAAATACCTTATAATATAACGTAATATGCAGTGTATCATTGAAAATACCATATAATATATCGTAATATGCAGTGTATCATTGAAAATACCTTATAATATATGGTAATTTGTAGTGTATCAATGAAAATACCTTATAATATAACGTAATCTGCAATGTATCATTGAAAACACCTTATAATATAACGTAATATGCAGTGTATCATTCGAAAATACCTTAAAATATAACGTAATATGCAGTGTATCATTGAAAATACCTTATATTATATAGTAGTTTATCATTGAAAATACCTTATAATATAACGTAATATGCAGTGTATCATTCAAAATACCTTATAATATAACGTAATATGCAGTGTATCATTGAAAATACCTTATAATATAACGTAATATGCCGTGTATTATTGAAAACACCTTATAATATAACGTAATATGCAGTGTGTCATTGAAAATACCTTATAATATATAGTAGTTTATCAATGAAAATACCTTATAATATAACGTAATATGCAGTGTATCATTGAAAATACCTTATAATATAACGTAATATGCAGTGTATCATTGAAAATGCCTTATAATATAACGTAATATGCAGTGTATCATTGAAAATACCATATAATATATCGTAATATGCAGTGTATCATTGAAAATACCTTATAATATATGGTAATTTGTAGTGTATCAATGAAAATACCTTATAATATATGGTAATTTGTAGTGTATCAATGAAAATACATTATAATATAACGTAATATGCAGTGTATCATTGAAAATACCTTATATTATATAGTAGTTTATAAATGAAAATACCTTATAATATAACGTAATATGCAGTGTATCATTGAAAATACCTTATAATATAACGTAATATGCAGTGTATCATTGAAAATACCTTATAATATAACGTAATATGCAGTGTATCATTGAAAACACCTTATAATATATCGTAATATGCAGTGTATCATTGAAAATACCTTATAATATATAGTAGTTTATCATTGAAAATACCTTATAATATATGGTAATTTGTAGTGTATCAATGAAAATACCTTATAATATAACGTAATATGCAGTGTATCATTGAAAATACCTTATAATATATAGTAGTTTATCATTGAAAATACCTTATAATATATAGTAGTTTATCATTGAAAATACCTTATAATATATAGTAGTTTGTCATTGAAAATACCTTATAGTATAACGTAATATGCAGTGTATCATTGGAAATACCTTATAATATAACGTAATATGCAGCGTATCATTGAAAATACCATATAATATATCGTAATATGCAGTGTATCATTGAAAATACCTTATAATATATAGTAGTTTACCATTGAAAATACATTATAATATATAGTAGTTTATCATTGAAAATACCTTATAATATAACGAAATATGCAGTGTATCACTGAATATACCTTATACTATAACGTAATATGCAGGGTATCATTGAAAATACCTTATAATATATAATAATATTCAGTTTATCATTGAAAATACCTTATAATATATGGTAATTTGTAGTGTATCAATGAAAATACCTTATAATATAACGTAATATGCAGTGTATCATTGAAAATACCATATAATATATCGTAATATGCAGTGTATCATTGAAAATACCTTATAATATATGGTAATTTGTAGTGTATCAATGAAAATATCTTATAATATATGGTAATTTGTAGTGTATCAATGAAAATACATTATAATATATCGTAATATGCAGTGTATCATTGAAAATACCTTATATTATATAGTAGTTTATAAATGAAAATACCTTATAATATAACGTAATATGCAGTGTATCATTCAAAATACCTTATAATATAACGTAATATGCAGTGTATCATTGAAAACACCTTATAATATAACGTAATATGCAGTGTGTCATTGAAAATACCTTATAATATATAGTAGTTTATCAATGAAAATACCTTATAATATAACGTAATATGCAGTGTATCATTGAAAATACCTTATAATATAACGTAATATGCAGTGTATCATTGAAAATACCATATAATATATCGTAATATGCAGTGTATCATTGAAAATACCTTATAATATATAGTAGTTTATCAATGAAAATACCATATAATATATCGTAATATGCAGTGTATCATTGAAAATACCTTATAATATATGGTAATTTGTAGTGTATCAATGAAAATACCTTATAATATATGGTAATTTGTAGTGTATCAATGAAAATACATTATAATATAACGTAATATGCAGTGTATCATTGAAAATACCTTATATTATATAGTAGTTTATAAATGAAAATACCTTATAATATAACGTAATATGCAGTGTATCATTCAAAATACCTTATATTATATAGTAGTTTATAAATGAAAATACCTTATAATATAACGTAATATGCAGTGTATCATTCAAAATACCTTATAATATAACGTAATATGCAGTGTATCATTGAAAATACCTTATAATATAACGTAATATGCAGTGTATCATTCGAAAATACCTTAAAATATAACGTAATATGCAGTGTATCATTGAAAATACCTTATATTATATAGTAGTTTATAAATGAAAATACCTTATAATATAACGTAATATGCAGTGTATCATTCAAAATACCTTATAATATAACGTAATATGCAGTGTATCATTGAAAATACCTTATAATATAACGTAATATGCCGTGTATCATTGAAAACACCTTATAATATAACGTAATATGCAGTGTGTCATTGAAAATACCTTATAATATATAGTAGTTTATCAATGAAAATACCTTATAATATAACGTAATATGCAGTGTATCATTGAAAACACCTTATAATATAACGTAATATGCAGTGTGTCATTGAAAATACCTTATAATATATAGTAGTTTATCATTGAAAATACCTTATAATATATGGTAATTTGTAGTGTATCAATGAAAATACCTTATAATATAACGTAATATGCAGTGTATCATTGAAAATACCATATAATATATCGTAATATGCAGTGTATCATTGAAAATACCTTATAATATATAGTAGTTTATCATTGAAAATACCTTATAATATATGGTAATTTGTAGTGTATCAATGAAAATACCTTATAATATAACGTAATATGCAGTCTATCATTGAAAATACCTTGTAATATATAGTAGTTTACCATTGAAAATACCTTATAATATATAGTAGTTTATCATTGAAAATACCTTATAATATATAGTAGTTTGTCATTGAAAATACCTTATAGTATAACGTAATATGCAGTGTATCATTGGAAATACCTTATAATATAACGTAATATGCAGCGTATCATTGAAAATACCATATAATATATCGTAATATGCAGTGTATCATTGAAAATACCTTATAATATATAGTAGTTTACCATTGAAAATACATTATAATATAACGTAATATGCAGTGTATCATTGAAAATACCTTATAATATAACGTAATATGCAGTGTATCATTCGAAAATACCTTAAAATATAACGTAATATGCAGTGTATCATTGAAAATACCTTATATTATATAGTAGTTTATAAATGAAAATACCTTATAATATAACGTAATATGCAGTGTATCATTCAAAATACCTTATAATATAACGTAATATGCAGTGTATCATTGAAAATACCTTATAATATAACGTAATATGCCGTGTATCATTGAAAACACCTTATAATATAACGTAATATGCAGTGTGTCATTGAAAATACCTTATAATATATAGTAGTTTATCATTGAAAATACCTTATAATATAACGAAATATGCAGTGTATCACTGAATATACCTTATACTATAACGTAATATGCAGGGTATCATTGAAAATACCTTATAATATATAATAATATTCAGTTTATCATTGAAAATACCTTATAATATATGGTAATTTGTAGTGTATCAATGAAAATACCTTATAATATAACGTAATATGCAGTGTATCATTGAAAATACCATATAATATATCGTAATATGCAGTGTATCATTGAAAATACCTTATAATATATGGTAATTTGTAGTGTATCAATGAAAATATCTTATAATATATGGTAATTTGTAGTGTATCAATGAAAATACATTATAATATATCGTAATATGCAGTGTATCATTGAAAATACCTTATATTATATAGTAGTTTATAAATGAAAATACCTTATAATATAACGTAATATGCAGTGTATCATTCAAAATACCTTATAATATAACGTAATATGCAGTGTATCATTGAAAATACCTTATAATATAACGTAATATGCAGTGTATCATTGAAAACACCTTATAATATAACGTAATATGCAGTGTGTCATTGAAAATACCTTATAATATATAGTAGTTTATCAATGAAAATACCTTATAATATAACGTAATATGCAGTGTATCATTGAAAATACCTTATAATATAACGTAATATGCAGTGTATCATTGAAAATACCATATAATATATCGTAATATGCAGTGTATCATTGAAAATACCTTATAATATATGGTAATTTGTAGTGTATCAATGAAAATACCTTATAATATAACGTAATCTGCAATGTATCATTGAAAACACCTTATAATATAACGTAATATGCAGTGTATCATTCGAAAATACCTTAAAATATAACGTAATATGCAGTGTATCATTGAAAATACCTTATATTATATAGTAGTTTATAAATGAAAATACCTTATAATATAACGTAATATGCAGTGTATCATTCAAAATACCTTATAATATAACGTAATATGCAGTGTATCATTGAAAATACCTTATAATATAACGTAATATGCCGTGTATTATTGAAAACACCTTATAATATAACGTAATATGCAGTGTGTCATTGAAAATACCTTATAATATATAGTAGTTTATCAATGAAAATACCTTATAATATAACGTAATATGCAGTGTATCATTGAAAATACCTTATAATATAACGTAATATGCAGTGTATCATTGAAAATGCCTTATAATATAACGTAATATGCAGTGTATCATTGAAAATACCATATAATATATCGTAATATGCAGTGTATCATTGAAAATACCTTATAATATATGGTAATTTGTAGTGTATCAATGAAAATACCTTATAATATATGGTAATTTGTAGTGTATCAATGAAAATACATTATAATATAACGTAATATGCAGTGTATCATTGAAAATACCTTATATTATATAGTAGTTTATAAATGAAAATACCTTATAATATAACGTAATATGCAGTGTATCATTGAAAATACCTTATAATATAACGTAATATGCAGTGTATCATTGAAAATACCTTATAATATAACGTAATATGCAGTGTATCATTGAAAACACCTTATAATATATCGTAATATGCAGTGTATCATTGAAAATACCTTATAATATATAGTAGTTTATCATTGAAAATACCTTATAATATATGGTAATTTGTAGTGTATCAATGAAAATACCTTATAATATAACGTAATATGCAGTGTATCATTGAAAATACCTTGTAATATATAGTAGTTTACCATTGAAAATACCTTATAATATATAGTAGTTTATCATTGAAAATACCTTATAATATATAGTAGTTTGTCATTGAAAATACCTTATAGTATAACGTAATATGCAGTGTATCATTGGAAATACCTTATAATATAACGTAATATGCAGCGTATCATTGAAAATACCATATAATATATCGTAATATGCAGTGTATCATTGAAAATACCTTATAATATATAGTAGTTTACCATTGAAAATACATTATAATATATAGTAGTTTATCATTGAAAATACCTTATAATATAACGAAATATGCAGTGTATCACTGAATATACCTTATACTATAACGTAATATGCAGGGTATCATTGAAAATACCTTATAATATATAATAATATTCAGTTTATCATTGAAAATACCTTATAATATATGGTAATTTGTAGTGTATCAATGAAAATACCTTATAATATAACGTAATATGCAGTGTATCATTGAAAATACCATATAATATATCGTAATATGCAGTGTATCATTGAAAATACCTTATAATATATGGTAATTTGTAGTGTATCAATGAAAATATCTTATAATATATGGTAATTTGTAGTGTATCAATGAAAATACATTATAATATATCGTAATATGCAGTGTATCATTGAAAATACCTTATATTATATAGTAGTTTATAAATGAAAATACCTTATAATATAACGTAATATGCAGTGTATCATTCAAAATACCTTATAATATAACGTAATATGCAGTGTATCATTGAAAATACCTTATAATATAACGTAATATGCAGTGCATCATTGAAAACACCTTATAATATAACGTAATATGCAGTGTGTCATTGAAAATACCTTATAATATATAGTAGTTTATCAATGAAAATACCTTATAATATAACGTAATATGCAGTGTATCATTGAAAATACCTTATAATATAACGTAATATGCAGTGTATCATTGAAAATACCATATAATATATCGTAATATGCAGTGTATCATTGAAAATACCTTATAATATATAGTAGTTTATCATTGAAAATACCATATAATATATCGTAATATGCAGTGTATCATTGAAAATACCTTATAATATATGGTAATTTGTAGTGTATCAATGAAAATACCTTATAATATATGGTAATTTGTAGTGTATCAATGAAAATACATTATAATATAACGTAATATGCAGTGTATCATTGAAAATACCTTATATTATATAGTAGTTTATAAATGAAAATACCTTATAATATAACGTAATATGCAGTGTATCATTCAAAATACCTTATATTATATAGTAGTTTATAAATGAAAATACCTTATAATATAACGTAATATGCAGTGTATCATTCAAAATACCTTATAATATAACGTAATATGCAGTGTATCATTGAAAATACCTTATAATATAACGTAATATGCCGTGTATCATTGAAAACACCTTATATTATAACGTAATATGCAGTGTGTCATTGAAAATACCTTATAATATATAGTAGTTTATCAATGAAAATACCTTATAATATAACGTAATATGCAGTGTATCATTGAAAATACCATATAATATATCGTAATATGCAGTGTATCATTGAAAATACCTTATAATATATAGTAATTTGTAGTGTATCAATGAAAATACCTTATAATATATGGTAATTTGTAGTGTATCAATGAAAATACATTATAATATAACGTAATATGCAGTGAATCATTGAAAATACCTTATATTATATAGTAGTTTATAAATGAAAATACCTTATAATATAACGTAATATGCAGTGTATCATTCAAAATACCTTATAATATAACGTAATATGCAGTGTATCATTGAAAATACCTTATAATATAACGTAATATGCAGTGTATCATTGAAAACACCTTATAATATAACGTAATATGCAGTGTGTCATTGAAAATACCTTATAATATATAGTAGTTTATCAATGAAAATACCTTATAATATAACGTAATATGCAGTGTATCATTGAAAATACCTTATAATATAACGTAATATGCAGTGTATCATTGAAAATACCTTATAATATAAGGTGATATGCAGTGTATCATTGAAAATACCTTATAATATAACGTAATATGCAGTGTATCACTGAAAATACCTTATAATATAACGTAATATGCAGAGTATCATTGAAAATACCTTATAATATATCATAATATTGAGTTTATCATTGAAAATACCTTATAATATATGGTAATTTGTAGTGTATCAATGAAAATACCTTATAATATAACGTAATATGCAGTGTATCATTGAAAATACCATATAACATATCGTAATATGCAGTGTATCATTGAAAATACCTTATAATATATAGTAGTTTATCATTGAAAATACCTTATAATATATGGTAATTTGTAGTGTATCAATGAAAATACCTTATAATATAACGTAATATGCAGTGTATCATTGAAAACACCTTATAATATAACGTAATATGCAGTGTATCATTGAAAATACCTTATAATATAACGTAATATGCAGTGTATCATTGAAAATACCTTGTAATATATAGTAGTTTACCATTGAAAATACCTTATAATATATAGTAGTTTATCATTGAAAATACCTTATAATATATAGTAGTTTGTCATTGAAAATACCTTATAGTATAACGTAATATGCAGTGTATCATTGGAAATACCTTATAATATAACGTAATATGCAGTGTATCATTGAAAATACCATATAATATATCGTAATATGCAGTGTATCATTGAAAATACCTTATAATATATAGTAGTTTACCATTGAAAATACATTATAATATATAGTAGTTTATCATTGAAAATACCTTATAATATAACGTAATATGCAGTGTATCATTGAAAATACCATATAATATATCGTAATATGCAGTGTATCATTGAAAATACCTTATAATATATGGTAATTTGTAGTGTATCAATGAAAATATCTTATAATATATGGTAATTTGTAGTGTATCAATGAAAATACATTATAATATAACGTAATATGCAGTGTATCATTGAAAATACCTTATATTATATAGTAGTTTATAAATGAAAATACCTTATAATATAACGTAATATGCAGTGTATCATTCAAAATACCTTATAATATAACGTAATATGCAGTGTATCATTGAAAATACCTTATAATATAACGTAATATGCAGTGTATCATTGAAAACACCTTATAATATAACGTAATATGCAGTGTATCATTGAAAATACCTTATAATATATAGTAGTTTATCAATGAAAATACCTTATAATATAACGTAATATGCAGTGTATCATTGAAAATACCTTATAATATAACGTAATATGCAGTGTATCATTCAAAATACCTTATAATATAACGTAATATGCAGTGTATCATTGAAAATACCTTATAATATAACGTAATATGCCGTGTATCATTGAAAACACCTTATATTATAACGTAATATGCAGTGTGTCATTGAAAATACCTTATAATATATAGTAGTTTATCAATGAAAATACCTTATAATATAACGTAATATGCAGTGTATCATTGAAAATACCATATAATATATCGTAATATGCAGTGTATCATTGAAAATACCTTATAATATATAGTAATTTGTAGTGTATCAATGAAAATACCTTATAATATATGGTAATTTGTAGTGTATCAATGAAAATACATTATAATATAACGTAATATGCAGTGAATCATTGAAAATACCTTATATTATATAGTAGTTTATAAATGAAAATACCTTATAATATAAGGTGATATGCAGTGTATCATTGAAAATACCTTATAATATAACGTAATATGCAGTGTATCACTGAAAATACCTTATAATATAACGTAATATGCAGAGTATCATTGAAAATACCTTATAATATATCATAATATTGAGTTTATCATTGAAAATACCTTATAATATATGGTAATTTGTAGTGTATCAATGAAAATACCTTATAATATAACGTAATATGCAGTGTATCATTGAAAATACCATATAACATATCGTAATATGCAGTGTATCATTGAAAATACCTTATAATATATAGTAGTTTATCATTGAAAATACCTTATAATATATGGTAATTTGTAGTGTATCAATGAAAATACCTTATAATATAACGTAATATGCAGTGTATCATTGAAAATACCTTATAATATAACGTAATATGCAGTGTATCATTGAAAATACCTTATAATATAACGTAATATGCAGTCTATCATTGAAAATACCTTGTAATATATAGTAGTTTACCATTGAAAATACCTTATAATATATAGTAGTTTATCATTGAAAATACCTTATAATATATAGTAGTTTGTCATTGAAAATACCTTATAGTATAACGTAATATGCAGTGTATCATTGGAAATACCTTATAATATAACGTAATATGCAGTGTATCATTGAAAATACCATATAATATATCGTAATATGCAGTGTATCATTGAAAATACCTTATAATATATAGTAGTTTACCATTGAAAATACATTATAATATATAGTAGTTTATCATTGAAAATACCTTATAATATAACGTAATATGCAGTGTATCATTGAAAATACCATATAATATATCGTAATATGCAGTGTATCATTGAAAATACCTTATAATATATGGTAATTTGTAGTGTATCAATGAAAATATCTTATAATATATGGTAATTTGTAGTGTATCAATGAAAATACATTATAATATAACGTAATATGCAGTGTATCATTGAAAATACCTTATATTATATAGTAGTTTATAAATGAAAATACCTTATAATATAACGTAATATGCAGTGTATCATTCAAAATACCTTATAATATAACGTAATATGCAGTGTATCATTGAAAATACCTTATAATATAACGTAATATGCAGTGTATCATTGAAAACACCTTATAATATAACGTAATATGCAGTGTGTCATTGAAAATACCTTATAATATATAGTAGTTTATCAATGAAAATACCTTATAATATAACGTAATATGCAGTGTATCATTGAAAATACCTTATAATATAACGTAATATGCAGTGTATCATTCAAAATACCTTATAATATAACGTAATATGCAGTGTATCATTGAAAATACCTTATAATATAACGTAATATGCCGTGTATCATTGAAAACACCTTATATTATAACGTAATATGCAGTGTGTCATTGAAAATACCTTATAATATATAGTAGTTTATCAATGAAAATACCTTATAATATAACGTAATATGCAGTGTATCATTGAAAATACCATATAATATATCGTAATATGCAGTGTATCATTGAAAATACCTTATAATATATAGTAATTTGTAGTGTATCAATGAAAATACCTTATAATATATGGTAATTTGTAGTGTATCAATGAAAATACATTATAATATAACGTAATATGCAGTGAATCATTGAAAATACCTTATATTATATAGTAGTTTATAAATGAAAATACCTTATAATATAACGTAATATGCAGTGTATCATTCAAAATACCTTATAATATAACGTAATATGCAGTGTATCATTGAAAATACCTTATAATATAACGTAATATGCAGTGTATCATTGAAAACACCTTATAATATAACGTAATATGCAGTGTGTCATTGAAAATACCTTATAATATATAGTAGTTTATCAATGAAAATACCTTATAATATAACGTAATATGCAGTGTATCATTGAAAATACCTTATAATATAACGTAATATGCAGTGTATCATTGAAAATACCTTATAATATAAGGTGATATGCAGTGTATCATTGAAAATACCTTATAATATAACGTAATATGCAGTGTATCACTGAAAATACCTTATAATATAACGTAATATGCAGAGTATCATTGAAAATACCTTATAATATATCATAATATTGAGTTTATCATTGAAAATACCTTATAATATATGGTAATTTGTAGTGTATCAATGAAAATACCTTATAATATAACGTAATATGCAGTGTATCATTGAAAATACCATATAACATATCGTAATATGCAGTGTATCATTGAAAATACCTTATAATATATAGTAGTTTATCATTGAAAATACCTTATAATATATGGTAATTTGTAGTGTATCAATGAAAATACCTTATAATATAACGTAATATGCAGTGTATCATTGAAAACACCTTATAATATAACGTAATATGCAGTGTATCATTGAAAATACCTTATAATATAACGTAATATGCAGTCTATCATTGAAAATACCTTGTAATATATAGTAGTTTACCATTGAAAATACCTTATAATATATAGTAGTTTATCATTGAAAATACCTTATAATATATAGTAGTTTGTCATTGAAAATACCTTATAGTATAACGTAATATGCAGTGTATCATTGGAAATACCTTATAATATAACGTAATATGCAGTGTATCATTGAAAATACCATATAATATATCGTAATATGCAGTGTATCATTGAAAATACCTTATAATATATAGTAGTTTACCATTGAAAATACATTATAATATATAGTAGTTTATCATTGAAAATACCTTATAATATAACGTAATATGCAGTGTATCATTGAAAATACCTTATAATATATCGTAATATGCAGTGTATCATTGAAAATACCTTATAATATATGGTAATTTGTAGTGTATCAATGAAAATATCTTATAATATATGGTAATTTGTAGTGTATCAATGAAAATACATTATAATATAACGTAATATGCAGTGTATCATTGAAAATACCTTATATTATATAGTAGTTTATAAATGAAAATACCTTATAATATAACGTAATATGCAGTGTATCATTCAAAATACCTTATAATATAACGTAATATGCAGTGTATCATTGAAAATACCTTATAATATAACGTAATATGCAGTGTATCATTGAAAACACCTTATAATATAACGTAATATGCAGTGTGTCATTGAAAATACCTTATAATATATAGTAGTTTATCAATGAAAATACCTTATAATATAACGTAATATGCAGTGTATCATTGAAAATACCTTATAATATAACGTAATATGCAGTGTATCATTGAAAATACCATATAATATATCGTAATATACAGTGTATCATTGAAAATACCTTATAATATATAGTAGTTTATCATTGAAAATACCATATAATATATCGTAATATGCAGTGTATCATTGAAAATACCTTATAATATATGGTAATTTGTAGTGTATCAATGAAAATACCTTATAATATATGGTAATTTGTAGTGTATCAATGAAAATACATTATAATATAACGTAATATGCAGTGTATCATTGAAAATACCTTATATTATATAGTAGTTTATAAATGAAAATACCTTATAATATAACGTAATATGCAGTGTATCATTCAAAATACCTTATAATATAACGTAATATGCAGTGTATCATTGAAAATACCTTATAATATAACGTAATATGCAGTGTATCATTGAAAACACCTTATAATATAACGTAATATGCAGTGTATCATTGAAAATGCCTTATAATATATAGTAGTTTATCAATGAAAATACCTTATAATATAACGTAATATGCAGTGTATCATTGAAAACACCTTATAATATAACGTAATATGCAGTGTATCATTGAAAATACCTTATAATATAACGTAATATGCAGTCTATCATTGAAAATACCTTGTAATATATAGTAGTTTACCATTGAAAATACCTTATAATATATAGTAGTTTATCATTGAAAATACCTTATAGTATATAGTAGTTTGTCATTGAAAATACCTTATAGTATAACGTAATATGCAGTGTATCATTGGAAATACCTTATAATATAACGTAATATGCAGTGTATCATTGAAAATACCATATAATATATCGTAATATACAGTGTATCATTGAAAATACCTTATAATATATAGTAGTTTACCATTGAAAATACATTATAATATATAGTAGTTTATCATTGAAAATACCTTATAATATAACGAAATATGCAGTGTATCACTGAATATACCTTATACTATAACGTAATATGCAGGGTATCATTGAAAATACCTTATAATATATAATAATATTCAGTTTATCATTGAAAATACCTTATAATATATGGTAATTTGTAGTGTATCAATGAAAATACCTTATAATATAACGTAATATGCAGTGTATCATTGAAAATACCATATAATATATCGTAATATGCAGTGTATCATTGAAAATACCTTATAATATATGGTAATTTGTAGTGTATCAATGAAAATATCTTATAATATATGGTAATTTGTAGTGTATCAATGAAAATACATTATAATATAACGTAATATGCAGTGTATCATTGAAAATACCTTATATTATATAGTAGTTTATAAATGAAAATACCTTATAATATAACGTAATATGCAGTGTATCATTCAAAATACCTTATAATATAACGTAATATGCAGTGTATCATTGAAAATACCTTATAATATAATGTAATATGCAGTGTATCATAGAAAACACCTTATAATATAACGTAATATGCAGTGTGTCATTGAAAATACCTTATAATATATAGTAGTTTATCAATGAAAATACCTTATAATATAACGTAATATGCAGTGTATCATTGAAAATACCTTATAATATAACGTAATATGCAGTGTATCATTGAAAATACCATATAATATGTCGTAATATGCAGTGTATCATTGAAAATACCTTATAATATATAGTAGTTTATCATTGAAAATACCTTATAATGTATGGTAATTTGTAGTGTATCAATGAAAATACCTTATAATATAACGTAATATGCAGTGTATCATTGAAAACACCTTATAATATAACGTAATATGCAGTGTTTCAATGAAAATACCTTGTAATATATAGTAGTTTATCAATGAAAATACCTTATAATAAAACGTAATATGCAGTGTATCATTGAAAATACCTTATAATATAACGTAATATGCAGTGTATCATTGAAAATACCATATAATATATCGTAATATGCAGTGTATCATTGAAAATACCTAATAATATAACGTAATATGCAGTGTATCATTGTAAACACCTTATAATATAACGTAATCTGCAGTGTATCATTGAAAACACCTTATAATATAAGGTAATATGCAGTGTATCATTGAAAATGCCTTATAATATATAGTAGTTTATCAATGAAAATACCTTATAATATAACGTAATATGCAGTGTATCATTGAAAATACCATATAATATATCGTAATATGCAGTGTATCATTGAAAATACCTTATAATATATGGTAATTTGTAGTGTATCAATGAAAATACCTTATAATATATGGTATTTTGTAGTGTATCAATGAAAATACATTATAATATAACGTAATATGCAGTGTATCATTGAAAATACCTTATAATATAAGGTGATATGCAGTGTATCATTGAAAATACCTTATAATATAACGTAATATGCAGTGTATCACTGAAAATACCTTATAATATAACGTAATATGCAGGGTATCATTGAAAATACCTTATAATATATCATAATATTGAGTTTATCATTGAAAATACCTTATAGTATAACGTAATATGCAGTGTATCATTGAAAATACCTTATAATATAACGTAATATGCAGTGTATCATTGTAAACACCTTATAATATAACGTAATCTGCAGTGTATCATTGAAAACACCTTATAATATAAGGTAATATGCAGTGTATCATTGAAAATGCCTTATAATATATAGTAGTTTATCAATGAAAATACCTTATAATATAACGTAATATGCAGTGTATCATTGAAAACACCTTATAATATAACGTAATCTGCAGTGTATCATTGAAAACACCTTATAATATAACGTAATATGCAGTGTATCATTGAAAATACCATATAATATATCGTAATATGCAGTGTATCATTGAAAATACCTTATAATATATGGTAATTTGTAGTGTATCAATGAAAATACCTTATAATATATGGTAATTTGTAGTGTATCAATGAAAATACATTATAATATAACGTAATATGCAGTGTATCATTGAAAATACCTTATATTATATAGTAGTTTATAAATGAAAATACCTTATAGTATAACGTAATATGCAGTGTATCATTGAAAATACCTTATAATATAAGGTGATATGCAGTGTATCATTGAAAATACCTTATAATATAACGTAATATGCAGTGTATCACTGAAAATACCTTATAATATAACGTAATATGCAGGGTATCATTGAAAATACCTTATAATATATCATAATATTGAGTTTATCATTGAAAATACCTTATAATATATGGTAATTTGTAGTGTATCAATGAAAATACCTTATAATATAACGTAATATGCAGTGTATCATTGAAAATACCTTATAATATATAGTAGTTTATCAATGAAAATACCTTATAATAAAACGTAATATGCAGTGTATCATTGAAAATACCTTATAATATAACGTAATATGCAGTGTAACATTGAAAATACCTTATAATATAACGTAATATGCAGTCTATCATTGAAAATACCTTGTAATATATAGTAGTTTACCATTGAAAATACCTTGTAATATATAGTAGTTTATCATTGAAAATACCTTATAATATATAGTAGTTTGTCATTGAAAATACCTTATAGTATAACGTAATATGCAGTGTATCATTGGAAATACCTTATAATATAACGTAATATGCAGTGTATCATTGAAAATACCATATAATATATCGTAATATGCAGTGTATCATTGAAAATACCTTATAAAATATCATAATATGTAGTTTATCATTGAAAATACCTCATAATATAACGTAATATGCAGTGTATCATTGAAAATACCTTATAATATAACGGATTATGCAGTGAATCATTGAAAATACCTTATAATATAACGTATAATGCAGTGTATCATTGAAAATACCTTATAATATATGGTAATTTGTAGTGTATCAATGAAAATACTTTATAATATATGGTAATTTGTAGTGTATCAATGAAAATACATTATAATATAACGTAATATGCAGTGTATCATTGAAAATACCTTATATTATATAGTAGTTTATAAATGAAAATACCTTATAGTATAACGTAATATGCAGTGTATCATTGAAAATACCTTATAATATAAGGTGATATGCAGTGTATCATTGAAAATACCTTATAATATAACGTAATATGCAGTGTATCACTGAAAATACCTTATAATATAACGTAATATGCAGGGTATCATTGAAAATACCTTATAATATATCATAATATTGAGTTTATCATTGAAAATACCTTATAATATATGGTAATTTGTAGTGTATCAATGAAAATACCTTATAATATAACGTAATATGCAGTGTATCATTGAAAATACCTTATAATATATAGTAGTTTATCAATGAAAATACCTTATAATAAAACGTAATATGCAGTGTATCATTGAAAATACCTTATAATATAACGTAATATGCAGTGTAACATTGAAAATACCTTATAATATAACGTAATATGCAGTCTATCATTGAAAATACCTTGTAATATATAGTAGTTTACCATTGAAAATACCTTGTAATATATAGTAGTTTATCATTGAAAATACCTTATAATATATAGTAGTTTGTCATTGAAAATACCTTATAGTATAACGTAATATGCAGTGTATCATTGGAAATACCTTATAATATAACGTAATATGCAGTGTATCATTGAAAATACCATATAATATATCGTAATATGCAGTGTATCATTGAAAATACCTTATAATATATAGTTGTTTACCATTGAAAATACATTATAATATATAGTAGTTTATCATTGAAAATACCTTATAATATAACGTAATATGCAGTGTATCACTGAATATACCTTATACTATAACGTAATATGCAGGGTATCATTGAAAATACCTTATAATATATAATAATATTCAGTTTATCATTGAAAATACCTTATAATATATGGTAATTTGTAGTGTATCAATGAAAATACCTTATAATATAACGTAATATGCAGTGTATCATTGAAAATACCTTATAATATATGGTAATTTGTAGTGTATCAATGAAAATACCTTATAATATATGGTAATTTGTAGTGTATCAATGAAAATACCTTATAATATAACGTAATATGCAGTGTATCATTGAAAATACCTTATAATATAACGTAATATGCAGGGTATCATTGAAAATGCCTTATAATATATAGTAGTTTATCAATGAAAATACCTTATAATATAACGTAATATGCAGTGTATCATTGAAAACACCTTATAATATAACGTAATCTGCAGTGTATCATTGAAAACACCTTATAATATATGGTAATTTGTAGTGTATCAATGAAAATACCTTATAATATATGGTAATTTGTAGTGTATCAATGAAAATACATTATAATATAACGTAACATGCAGTGTATCATTGAAAATACCTAATAATATAACGTAATATGCAGTGTATCATTGAAAATACCTTATAGTATAACGTAATATGCAGTGTATCATTGAAAATACCTTATAATATAACGTAATATGCAGTGTATCATTGAAAATACCATATAATATATCGTAATATGCAGTGTATCATTGAAAATACCTAATAATATAACGTAATATGCAGTGTATCATTGTAAACACCTTATAATATAACGTAATCTGCAGTGTATCATTGAAAACTCCTTATAATATAAGGTAATATGCAGTGTATCATTGAAAATGCCTTATAATATATAGTAGTTTATCAATGAAAATACCTTATAATATAACGTAATATGCAGTGTATCATTGAAAACACCTTATAATATAACGTAATCTGCATTGTATCATTGAAAACACCTTATAATATAAGGTAATATGCAGTGTATCATTGAAAATGCCTTATAATATATAGTAGTTTATCAATGAAAATACCTTATAATATAACGTAATATGCAGTGTATCATTGAAAACACCTTATAATATAACGTAATCTGCAGTGTATCATTGAAAACACCTTATAATATAACGTAATATGCAGTGTATCATTGAAAATACCATATAATATATCGTAATATGCAGTGTATCATTGAAAATACCTTATAATATATGGTAATTTGTAGTGTATCAATGAAAATACCTTATAATATATGGTAATTTGTAGTGTATCAATGAAAATACATTATAATATAACGTAATATGCAGTGTATCATTGAAAATACCTAATAATATATCGTAATATGCAGTGTATCATTGAAAATACCTTATAATATATGGTAATTTGTAGTGTATCATTGAAAATACCTTATAATATAAGGTGATATGCAGTGTATCATTGAAAATACCTTATAATATAACGTAATATGCAGTGTATCATTGAAAATACCTAATAATATAACGTAATATGCAGTGTATCATTGAAAATACCTAATAATATAACGTAATATGCAGTGTATCATTGTAAACACCTTATAATATAACGTAATCTGCAGTGTATCATTGAAAACACCTTATAATATAAGGTAATATGCAGTGTATCATTGAAAATGCCTTATAATATATAGTAGTTTATCAATGAAAATACCTTATAATATAACGTAATATGCAGTGTATCATTGAAAACACCTTATAATATAACGTAATCTGCAGTGTATCATTGAAAACACCTTATAATATAACGTAATATGCAGTGTATCATTGAAAATACCATATAATATATCGTAATATGCAGTGTATCATTGAAAATACCTTATAATATATGGTAATTTGTAGTGTATCAATGAAAATACCTTATAATATATGGTAATATGCAGTGTATCATTGAAAATACCTTATAATATAACGTAATATGCAGTGTATCATTGAAAATACCTTATAATATAAGGTGATATGCAGTGTATCATTGAAAATACCTTATAATATAACGTAATATGCAGTGTATCACTGAAAATACCTTATAATATAACGTAATATGCAGGGTATCATTGAAAATACCTTATAATATATCATAATATTAAGTTTATCATTGAAAATACCTTATAATATATGGTAATTTGTAGTGTATCAATGAAAATACCTTATAATATAACGTAATATGCAGGGTATCATTGAAAATGCCTTATAATATATAGTAGTTTATCAATGAAAATACCTTATAATATAACGTAATATGCAGTGTATCATTGAAAACACCTTATAATATAACGTAATCTGCAGTGTATCATTGAAAACACCTTATAATATAACGTAATATGCAGTGTATCATTCGAAATACCTTAAAATATAACGTAATATGCAGTGTATCATTGAAAATACCTTATATTATATAGTAGTTTATAAATGAAAATACCTTATAATATAACGTAATATGCAGTGTATCATTGAAAATACCTTATAATATATGGTAATTTGTAGTGTATCAATGAAAATACCTTATAATATATGGTAATTTGTAGTGTATCAATGAAAATACATTATAATATAACGTAATATGCAGTGTATCATTGAAAATACCTAATAATATAACGTAATATGCAGTGTATCATTGAAAATACCTTATAGTATAACGTAATATGCAGTGTATCATTGAAAATACCTTATAATATAACGTAATATGCAGTGTATCATTGAAAATACCATATAATATATCGTAATATGCAGTGTATCATTGAAAATACCTTATAATATATAGTAGTTTACCATTGAAAATACATTATAATATATAGTAGTTTATCATTGAAAATACCTTATAATATAACGTAATATGCAGTGTATCACTGAAAATACCTTATACTATAACGTAATATGCAGGGTATCATTGAAAATACCTTATAATATATCATAATATTCAGTTTATCATTGAAAATACCTTATAATATATGGTAATTTGTAGTGTATCAATGAAAATACCTTATAATATAACGTAATATGCAGTGTATCATTGAAAACACCTTATAATATAACGTAATATGCAGTGTGTCATTGAAAATACCTTATAATATATAGTAGTTTATCATTGAAAATACCTTATAATATATAGTAGTTTGTCATTGAAAATACCTTATAGTATAACGTAATATGCAGTGTATCATTGGAAATACCTTATAATATAACGTAATATGCAGTGTATCATTGAAAACACCTTATAATATAACGTAATATGCAGTGTGTCATTGAAAATACCTTATAATATATAGTAGTTTATCATTGAAAATACCTTATAATATATAGTAGTTTGTCATTGAAAATACCTTATAGTATAACGTAATATGCAGTGTATCATTGGAAATACCTTATAATATAACGTAATATGCAGTGTATCACGGAATATACCTTATACTATAACGTAATATGCAGGGTATCATTGAAAATACCTTATAATATATAATAATATTCAGTTTATCATTGAAAATACCTTATAATATATGGTAATTTGTAGTGTATCAATGAAAATACCTTATAATATAACGTAATATGCAGTGTATCATTGAAAATACCTTATAATATAACGTAATATGCAGGGTATCATTGAAAATGCCTTATAATATATAGTAGTTTATCAATGAAAATACCTTATAATATAACGTAATATGCAGTGTATCATTGAAAACACCTTATAATATAACGTAATCTGCAGTGTATCATTGAAAACACCTTATAATATAACGTAATATGCAGTGTATCATTCGAAAATACCTTAAAATATAACGTAATATGCAGTGTATCATTGAAAATACCTTATATTATATAGTAGTTTATAAATGAAAATACCTTATAATATAACGTAATATGCAGTGTATCATTGAAAATACCTTATAATATATGGTAATTTGTAGTGTATCAATGAAAATACCTTATAATATATGGTAATTTGTAGTGTATCAATGAAAATACATTATAATATAACGTAATATGCAGTGTATCATTGAAAATACCTTATAATATAAGGTGATATGCAGTGTATCATTGAAAATACCTTATAATATAACGTAATATGCAGTGTATCATTGAAAATACCTAATAATATAACGTAATATGCAGTGTATCATTGAAGATACCATATAATATATCGTAATATGCAGTGTATCATTGAAAATACCTTATAATATATGGTAATTTGTAGTGTATCAATGAAAATACCTTATAATATATGGTAATTTGTAGTGTATCAATGAAAATACATTATAATATAACGTAATATGCAGTGTATCATTGAAAATACCTTATAATATAAGGTGATATGCAGTGTATCATTGAAAATACCTTATAATATAACGTAATATGCAGTGTATCATTGTAAACACCTTATAATATAACGTAATCTGCAGTGTATCATTGAAAACACCTTATAATATAAGGTAATATGCAGTGTATCATTGAAAATGCCTTATAATATATAGTAGTTTATCAATGAAAATACCTTATAATATAACGTAATATGCAGTGTATCATTGAAAACACCTTATAATATAACGTAATCTGCAGTGTATCATTGAAAACACCTTATAATATAACGTAATATGCAGTGTATCATTGAAAATACCATATAATATATCGTAATATGCAGTGTATCATTGAAAATACCTTATAATATATGGTAATTTGTAGTGTATCAATGAAAATACCTTATAATATATGGTAATTTGTAGTGTATCAATGAAAATACCTTATAATATAACGTAATATGCAGTGTATCATTGAAAACACCTTATAATATAACGTAATATGCAGTGTGTCATTGAAAATACCTTATAATATATAGTAGTTTATCATTGAAAATACCTTATAATATATAGTAGTTTGTCATTGAAAATACCTTATAGTATAACGTAATATGCAGTGTATCATTGGAAATACCTTATAATATAACGTAATATGCAGTGTATCATTGAAAACACCTTATAATATAACGTAATATGCAGTGTGTCATTGAAAATACCTTATAATATATAGTAGTTTATCATTGAAAATACCTTATAATATATAGTAGTTTGTCATTGAAAATACCTTATAGTATAACGTAATATGCAGTGTATCATTGGAAATACCTTATAATATAACGTAATATGCAGTGTATCACGGAATATACCTTATACTATAACGTAATATGCAGGGTATCATTGAAAATACCTTATAATATAACGTAATATGCAGTGTATCATTGAAAATACCATATAATATATCGTAATATGCAGTGTATCATTGAAAATACCTTATAATATATAGTAGTTTACCATTGAAAATACATTATAATATATAGTAGTTTATCATTGAAAATACCTTATAATATAACGTAATATGCAGTGTATCACTGAAAATACCTTATACTATAACGTAATATGCAGGGTATCATTGAAAATACCTTATAATATATCATAATATTCAGTTTATCATTGAAAATACCTTATAATATATGGTAATTTGTAGTGTATCAATGAAAATACCTTATAATATAACGTAATATGCAGTGTATCATTGAAAACACCTTATAATATAACGTAATATGCAGTGTGTCATTGAAAATACCTTATAATATATAGTAGTTTATCATTGAAAATACCTTATAATATATAGTAGTTTGTCATTGAAAATACCTTATAGTATAACGTAATATGCAGTGTATCATTGGAAATACCTTATAATATAACGTAATATGCAGTGTATCATTGAAAACACCTTATAATATAACGTAATATGCAGTGTATCATTGAAAATACCTTATAATATAACGTAATATGCAGGGTATCATTGAAAATGCCTTATAATATATAGTAGTTTATCAATGAAAATACCTTATAATATAACGTAATATGCAGTGTATCATTGAAAACACCTTATAATATAACGTAATCTGCAGTGTATCATTGAAAACACCTTATAATATAACGTAATATGCAGTGTATCATTCGAAAATACCTTAAAATATAACGTAATATGCAGTGTATCATTGAAAATACCTTATATTATATAGTAGTTTATAAATGAAAATACCTTATAATATAACGTAATATGCAGTGTATCATTGAAAATACCTTATAATATATGGTAATTTGTAGTGTATCAATGAAAATACCTTATAATATATGGTAATTTGTAGTGTATCAATGAAAATACATTATAATATAACGTAATATGCAGTGTATCATTGAAAATACCTAATAATATAACGTAATATGCAGTGTATCATTGAAAATACCTTATAGTATAACGTAATATGCAGTGTATCATTGAAAATACCTTATAATATAACGTAATATGCAGTGTATCATTGAAAATACCATATAATATATCGTAATATGCAGTGTATCATTGAAAATACCTTATAATATATAGTAGTTTACCATTGAAAAAACATTATAATATATAGTAGTTTATCATTGAAAATACCTTATAATATAACGTAATATACAGTGTATCACTGAAAATACCTTATACTATAACGTAATATGCAGGGTATCATTGAAAATACCTTATAATATATCATAATATTCAGTTTATCATTGAAAATACCTTATAATATATGGTAATTTGTAGTGTATCAATGAAAATACCTTATAATATAACGTAATATGCAGTGTATCATTGAAAATACCTTATAATATAACGTAATATGCAGGGTATCATTGAAAATACGTTATAATATATCATAATATTCAGTTTATCATTGAAAAAACCTTATAATATATGGTAATTTGTAGTGTATCAATGAAAATACCTTATAATATAACGTAATATGCAGTGTATCATTGAAAATACCATATAATATATCGTAATATGCAGTGTATCATTGAAAATACCTTATAATATATGGTAATTTGTAGTGTATCAATGAAAATACCTTATAATATATGGTAATGTGTAGTGTATCAATGAAAATACATTATAATATAACGTAATATGCAGTGTATCATTGAAAATACCTAATAATATAACGTAATATGCAGTGTATCATTGAAAATACCTAATAATATAACGTAATATGCAGTGTATCATTGAAGATACCATATAATATATCGTAATATGCAGTGTATCATTGAAAATAACTTATAATATATGGTAATTTGTAGTGTATCAATGAAAATACCTTATAATATATGGTAATTTGTAGTGTATCAATGAAAATACATTATAATATAACGTAATATGCAGTGTATCATTGAAAATACCTTATAATATAACGTAATATGCAGTGTATCATTGAAAATACCATATAATATATCGTAATATGCAGTGTATCATTGAAAATACCTTATAATATATAGTAGTTTACCATTGAAAATACATTATAATATATAGTAGTTTATCATTGAAAATACCTTATAATATAACGTAATATGCAGTGTATCACTGAAAATACCTTATACTATAACGTAATATGCAGGGTATCATTGAAAATACCTTATAATATATCATAATATTCAGTTTATCATTGAAAATACCTTATAATATATGGTAATTTGTAGTGTATCAATGAAAATACCTTATAATATAACGTAATATGCAGTGTATCATTGAAAATACCTTATAATATAACGTAATATGCAGGGTATCATTGAAAATACGTTATAATATATCATAATATTCAGTTTATCATTGAAAAAACCTTATAATATATGGTAATTTGTAGTGTATCAATGAAAATACCTTATAATATAACGTAATATGCAGGGTATCATTGAAAATACGTTATAATATATCATAATATTCAGTTTATCATTGAAAAAACCTTATAATATATGGTAATTTGTAGTGTATCAATGAAAATACCTTATATTATAACGTAATATGCAGTGTATCATTGAAAATACCATATAATATATCGTAATATGCAGTGTATCATTGAAAATACCTTATAATATATGGTAATTTGTAGTGTATCAAAGAAAATACCTTATAATATATGGTAATGTGTAGTGTATCAATGAAAATACATTATAATATAACGTAATATGCAGTGTATCATTGAAAATACCTAATAATATAACGTAATATGCAGTGTATCATTGAAAATACCTAATAATATAACGTAATATGCAGTGTATCATTGAAGATACCATATAATATATCGTAATATGCAGTGTATCATTGAAAATACCTTATAATATATGGTAATTTGTAGTGTATCAATGAAAATACCTTATAATATATGGTAATTTGTAGTGTATCAATGAAAATACATTATAATATAACGTAATATGCAGTGTATCATTGAAAATACCTTATAATATATAGTAGTTTACCATTGAAAATACCTTATAATATATAGTAGTTTACCATTGAAAATACCTTATAATATATAGTAGTTTATCATTGAAAATACCTTATAATATATAATAGATAATCATTGAAAATACCTTATAGTATAACGTAATATGCAGTGTATCATTGAAAATACCTTATAATATAACGTAATATGCAGTGTATCATTGAAAACACCTTATAATATAACGTAATATGCAGTGTGTCATTGTAAATACCTTATAATATATAGTAGTTTATCAATGAAAATACCTTATAATATAACGTAATATGCAGTGTATCATTGAAAATACCTTATAATATAACGTAATATGCAGTGTATCATTGAAAATACCTTATAATATAACGTAATATGCAGTGTATCATTGAAAATACCTTATAATATAAGGTAATATGCAGTGTATCATTGAAAATACCTTATGATATAACGTAATATGCAGAGTATCATTGAAAATACCTTATAATATAACGTAATTTACAGTGTATCATTGAAAATACCTTATAATATAACGTAATATGCAGTGTATCATTGAAAACACCTTATAATATAACGTAATATGCAGTGTGTCATTGAAAATACCTTATAATATAACGTAATATGCAGTGTATCATTGAAAATACCTTATAATATAACGTAATATGCAGTGTATCATTGAAAATACCTTATAATATAACGTAATATGCAGTGTATCATTGAAAATACATTATAATATAACGTAATATGTAGTGTATCAATGAAAATACCTTATAATATAACGTAATATGTAGTGTATCAATGAAAATACCTTATAATACAACGTAATATGCAGTGTATCATTGAAAATACCTTATAATATAACGTAATATGCAGTCTATCATTGAAAATACCTTATAATATAACGTAATATGCAGTGTATCATTGAAAATACCTTATAATATAACGTAATATGTAGTGTATCAATGAAAATACCTTATAATATAACGTAATATGCAGTGTATCATTGAAAATGCCTTATAATATATAGTAGTTTATCAATGAAAATACCTTATAATATAACGTAATATGCAGTGTATCATTGAAAATACCTTATAATATAACGTAATATGCAGTGTATCATTGAAAATACCTTATAATATATAGTAGTTTACCATTGAAAATACATTATAATATATAGTAGTTTATCATTGAAAATACCTTATAATATAACGTAATATGCAGTGTATCACTGAAAATACCTTATACTATAACGTAATATGCAGGGTATCATTGAAAATACCTTATAATATATCATAATATTCAGTTTATCATTGAAAATACCTTATAATATATGGTAATTTGTAGTGTATCAATGAAAATACCTTATAATATAACGTAATATGCAGTGTATCATTGAAAATACCTTATAATATAACGTAATATGCAGGGTATCATTGAAAATACGTTATAATATATCATAATATTCAGTTTATCATTGAAAAAACCTTATAATATATGGTAATTTGTAGTGTATCAATGAAAATACCTTATAATATAACGTAATATGCAGGGTATCATTGAAAATACGTTATAATATATCATAATATTCAGTTTATCATTGAAAAAACCTTATAATATATGGTAATTTGCAGTGTATCATTGAAAATACCTTATAATATAACGTAATATGCAGTGTATCATTGAAAATACCTTATAATATAACGTAATTTACAGTGTATCATTGAAAATACCTTATAATATAACGTAATATGCAGTGTATCATTGAAAACACCTTATAATATAACGTAATATGCAGTGTGTCATTGAAAATACCTTATAATATAACGTAATATGCAGTGTATCATTGAAAATACCTTATAATATAACGTAATATGCAGTGTATCATTGAAAATACCTTATAATATAACGTAATATGCAGTGTATCATTGAAAATACCTTATAATATAACGTAATATGTAGTGTATCAATGAAAATACCTTATAATATAACGTAATATGTAGTGTATCAATGAAAATACCTTATAATATAACGTAATATGCAGTGTATCATTGAAAATACCTTATAATATAACGTAATATGCAGTGTATCATTGAAAATACCTTATAATATAACGTAATATGCAGTGTATCATTGAAAATACCTTATAATATAACGTAATATGCAGTGTATCATTGAAAATACCTTATAATATAAGGTAATATGCAGTGTATCATTGAAAATACCTTATGATATAACGTAATATGCAGTGTATCATTGAAAATACCTTATAATATAACGTAATTTACAGTGTATCATTGAAAATACCTTATAATATAACGTAATATGTAGTGTATCAATGAAAATACCTTATAATATAACGTAATATGCAGTGTATCATTGAAAATGCCTTATAATATATAGTAGTTTATCAATGAAAATACCTTATAATATAACGTAATATGCAGTGTATCATTGAAAATACCTTATAATATATAGTAGTTTATCAATGAAAATACCTTATAATATAACGTAATATGCAGTGTATCATTGAAAATACCTTATAATATAACGTAATATGCAGTGTATCATTGAAAATGCCTTATAATATATAGTAGTTTATCATTGAAAATACCTTATAATATAACGTAATATGCAGTGTATCATTGAAAACACCTTATAATATAACGTAATATGCAGTGTGTCATTGTAAATACCTTATAATATATAGTAGTTTATCAATGAAAATACCTTATAATATAACGTAATATGCAGTGTATCATTGAAAATACCTTATAATATAACGTAATATGCAGTGAATCATTGAAAATACCTTATAATATAAGGTAATATGCAGTGTATCATTGAAAATACCTTATGATATAACGTAATAGGCAGTGTATCATTGAAAATACCTTATAATATAACGTAATTTACAGTGTATCATTGAAAATACCTTATAATATAACGTAATATGCAGTGTATCATTGAAAACACCTTATAATATAACGTAATATGCAGTGTGTCATTGAAAATACCGTATAATATATAGTAGTTTATCAATGAAAATACCTTATAATATAACGTAATATGCAGTGTACCATTGAAAATACCTTATAATATAACGTAATATGCAGTGTATCATTGAAAATACCTTATAATATAACGTAATATGCAGTGTATCATTGAAAATACCTTATAATATAAGGTGATATGCAGTGTATCATTGAAAATACCTTATGATATAACGTAATATGCAGTGTGTCATTGAAAATACCTTATAATATAACGTAATATGCAGTGTGTCATTGTAAATACCTTATAATATATAGTAGTTTATCAATGAAAATACCTTATAATATAACGTAATATGCAGTGTATCATTGAAAATACCTTATAATATAACGTAATATGCAGTGTATCATTGAAAATACCTTATAATATAACGTAATATGCAGTGTATCATTGAAAATACTTTATAATATAACGTAATATGCAGTGTATCATTGAAAATACCTTATAATATAACGTAATATGCAGTGTATCATTGAAAATACCTTATAATATAAGGTAATATGCAGTGTATCATTGAAAATACCTTATGATATAACGTAATATGCAGTGTATCATTGAAAATACCTTATAATATAACGTAATTTACAGTGTATCATTGAAAATACCTTATAATATAACGTAATATGCAGTGTATCATTGAAAACACCTTATAATATAACGTAATATGCAGTGTGTCATTGAAAATACCTTATAATATATAGTAGTTTATCAATGAAAATACCTTATAATATAACGTAATATGCAGTGTATCATTGAAAATACCTTATAATATAACGTAATATGCAGTGTATCATTGAAAATACCTTATAATATAACGTAATATGCAGTGTATCATTGAAAATACCTTATAATATAAGGTGATATGCAGTGTATCAGGGAAAATACCTTATGATATAACGTAATATGAAGTGTATCATTGAAAATACCTTATAATATAACGTAATATGCAGTGTATCATTGAAAATACCTTATAATATAACGTAATATGCAGTGTATCATTGAAAATACCTTATAATATAACGTAATATGCAGTGTATCATTGAAAATACCTTATAATATAACGTAATATGTAGTGTATCAATGAAAATACCTTATAATATAACGTAATATGCAGTGTATCATTGAAAATGCCTTATAATATATAGTAGTTTATCAATGAAAATACCTTATAATATAACGTAATATGCAGTGTATCATTGAAAATACCTTATAATATAACGTAATATGCAGTGTATCATTGAAAATACCTTATAATATAACGTAATATGCAGTGTATCATTGAAAATACCTTATAATATAAGGTTATATGCAGTGTATCATTGAAAATACCTTATGATATAACGTAATATGCAGTGTGTCATTGAAAATACCTTATAATATAACGTAATATGCAGTGTGTCATTGTAAATACCTTATAATATATAGTAGTTTATCAATGAAAATACCTTATAATATAACGTAATATGCAGTGTATCATTGAAAATACCTTATAATATAACGTAATATGCAGTGTATCATTGAAAATACCTTATAATATAACGTAATATGCAGTGTATCATTGAAAATACCTTATAATATAAGGTAATATGCAGTGTATCATTGAAAATACCTTATGATATAACGTAATAGGCAGTGTATCATTGAAAATACCTTATAATATAACGTAATTTACAGTGTATCATTGAAAATACCTTATAATATAACGTAATATGCAGTGTATCATTGAAAACACCTTATAATATAACGTAATATGCAGTGTGTCATTGAAAATACCTTATAATATATAGTAGTTTATAAATGAAAATACCTTATAATATAACGTAATATGCAGTGTATCATTGAAAATACCTTATATATAAGGTAATATGCAGTGTATCATTGAAAATACCTTATAATATAACGTAATATGTAGTGTATCAATGAAAATACCTTATAATATAACGTAATATGCAGTGTGTCATTGTAAATACCTTATAATATATAGTAGTTTATCAATGAAAATACCTTATAATATAACGTAATATGCAGTGTATCATTGAAAATACCTTATAATATAACGTAATATGCAGTGTATCATTGAAAATACCTTATAATATAACGTAATATGCAGTGTATCATTGAAAATACCTTATAATATAACGTAATATGCAGTGTATCATTGAAAACACCTTATAATATAACGTAATATGCAGTGTGTCATTGTAAATACCTTATAATATATAGTAGTTTATCAATGAAAATACCTTATAATATAACGTAATATGCAGTGTATCATTGAAAATACCTTATAATATAACGTAATATGCAGTGTATCATTGAAAATACCTTATAATATAACGTAATATGCAGTGTATCATTGAAAATACCTTATAATATAACGTAATATGCAGTGTATCATTGAAAATACCTTATAATATAAGGTAATATGCAGTGTATCATTGAAAATACCTTATGATATAACGTAATAGGCAGTGTATCATTGAAAATACCTTATAATATAACGTAATTTACAGTGTATCATTGAAAATACCTTATAATATAACGTAATATGCAGTGTATCATTGAAAACACCTTATAATATAACGTAATATGCAGTGTGTCATTGAAAATACCTTATAATATATAGTAGTTTATCAATGAAAATACCTTATAATATAACGTAATATGCAGTGTATCATTGAAAATACCTTATAATATAAGGTGATATGCAGTGTATCAGTGAAAATACCTTATGATATAACGTAATATGAAGTGTATCATTGAAAATACCTTATAATATAACGTAATATGCAGTGTATCATTGAAAATACCTTATAATATAACGTAATATGCAGTGTATCATTGAAAATGCCTTATAATATAACGTAATATGCAGTGTATCATTGAAAATACCTTATAATATAACGTAATATGTAGTGTATCAATGAAAATACCTTATAATATAACGTAATATGCAGTGTATCATTGAAAATGCCTTATAATATATAGTAGTTTATCAATGAAAATACCTTATAATATAACGTAATATGCAGTGTATCATTGAAAATACCTTATAATATAACGTAATATGCAGTGTATCATTGAAAATACCTTATGATATAACGTAATAGGCAGTGTATCATTGAAAATACCTTATAATATAACGTAATTTACAGTGTATCATTGAAAATACCTTATAATATAACGTAATATGCAGTGTATCATTGAAAATACCTTATAATATAACGTAATATGCAGTGTATCATTGAAAATACCTTATAATATAAGGTAATATGCAGTGTATCATTGAAAATACCTTATGATATAACGTAATAGGCAGTGTATCATTGAAAACACCTTATAATATAACGTAATATGCAGTGTGTCATTGTAAATACCTTATAATATATAGTAGTTTATCAATGAAAATTCCTTATAATATAACGTAATATGCAGTGTATCATTGAAAATACCTTATAATATAACGTAATATGCAGTGTATCATTGAAAATACCTTATAATATAAGGTAATATGCAGTGTATCATTGAAAATACCTTATGATATAACGTAATAGGCAGTGTATCATTGAAAATACCTTATTATATAACGTAATTTACAGTGTATCATTGAAAATACCTTATAATATAACGTAATATGCAGTGTATCATTGAAAACACCTTATAATATAACGTAATATGCAGTGTGTCATTGAAAATACCTTATAATATATAGTAGTTTATCAATGAAAATACCTTATAATATAACGTAATATGCAGTGTATCATTGAAAATACCTTATAATATAACGTAATATGCAGTGTATCATTGAAAATACCTTATAATATAAGGTTATATGCAGTGTATCATTGAAAATACCTTATGATATAACGTAATATGCAGTGTGTCATTGAAAATACCTTATAATATAACGTAATATGCAGTGTGTCATTGTAAATACCTTATAATATATAGTAGTTTATCAATGAAAATACCTTATAATATAACGTAATATGCAGTGTATCATTGAAAATACCTTATAATATAACGTAATATGCAGTGTATCATTGAAAATGCCTTATAATATATAGTAGTTTATCAATGAAAATACCTTATAATATAACGTAATATGCAGTGTATCATTGAAAATACCTTATAATATAACGTAATATGCAGTGTATCATTGAAAACACCTTATAATATAACGTAATATGCAGTGTGTCATTGTAAATACCTTATAATATATAGTAGTTTATCAATGAAAATACCTTATAATATAACGTAATATGCAGTGTATCATTGAAAATACCTTATAATATAACGTAATATGCAGTGTATCATTGAAAATACCTTATAATATAAGGTAATATGCAGTGTATCATTGAAAATACCTTATGATATAACGTAATATGCAGTGTATCATTGAAAATACCTTATAATATAACGTAATTTACAGTGTATCATTGAAAATACCTTATAATATAACGTAATATGCAGTGTATCATTGAAAACACCTTATAATATAACGTAATATGCAGTGTGTCATTGAAAATACCTTATAATATATAGTAGTTTATCAATGAAAATACCTTATAATATAACGTAATATGCAGTGTATCATTGAAAATACCTTATAATATAACGTAATATGCAGTGTATCATTGAAAATACCTTATAATATAACGTAATATGCAGTGTATCATTGAAAATACCTTATAATATAAGGTGATATGCAGTGTATCAGTGAAAATACCTTATGATATAACGTAATATGAAGTGTATCATTGAAAATACCTTATAATATAACGTAATATGCAGTGTATCATTGAAAATACCTTATAATATAACGTAATATGCAGTGTATCATTGAAAATACCTTATAATATAACGTAATATGCAGTGTATCATTGAAAATACCTTATAATATAACGTAATATGTAGTGTATCAATGAAAATACCTTATAATATAACGTAATATGCAGTGTATCATTGAAAATGCCTTATAATATATAGTAGTTTATCAATGAAAATACCTTATAATATAACGTAATATGTAGTGTATCAATGAAAATACCTTATAATATAACGTAATATGCAGTGTATCATTGAAAATACCTTATAATATAACGTAATATGCAGTGTATCATTGAAAATACCTTATAATATAAGGTTATATGCAGTGTATCATTGAAAATACCTTATAATATAACGTAATATGCAGTGTATCATTGAAAATACCTTATAATATAACGTAATATGCAGTGTATCATTGAAAATACCTTATAATATAACGTAATATGCAGTGTATCATTGAAAATACCTTATAATATAACGTAATATGCAGTGTATCATTGAAAATACCTTATAATATAAGGTTATATGCAGTGTATCATTGAAAATACCTTATGATATAACGTAATATGCAGTGTGTCATTGAAAATACCTTATAATATAACGTAATATGCAGTGTGTCATTGTAAATACCTTATAATATATAGTAGTTTATCAATGAAAATACCTTATAATATAACGTAATATGCAGTGTATCATTGAAAATACCTTATAATATAACGTAATATGCAGTGTATCATTGAAAATGCCTTATAATATATAGTAGTTTATCAATGAAAATACCTTATAATATAACGTAATATGCAGTGTATCATTGAAAATACCTTATAATATAACGTAATATGCAGTGTATCATTGAAAACACCTTATAATATAACGTAATATGCAGTGTGTCATTGTAAATACCTTATAATATATAGTAGTTTATCAATGAAAATACCTTATAATATAACGTAATATGCAGTGTATCATTGAAAATACCTTATAATATAACGTAATATGCAGTGTATCATTGAAAATACCTTATAATATAACGTAATATGCAGTGTATCATTGAAAATACCTAATAATATAAGGTAATATGCAGTGTATCATTGAAAATACCTTATGATATAACGTAATAGGCAGTGTATCATTGAAAATACCTTATAATATAACGTAATATGCAGTGTATCATTGAAAATACCTTATAATATAACGTAATATGCAGTGTATCATTGAAAATACCTTATAATATAAGGTAATATGCAGTGTATCATTGAAAATACCTTATGATATAACGTAATAGGCAGTGTATCATTGAAAATACCTTATAATATAACGTAATTTACAGTGTATCATTGAAAATACCTTATAATATAACGTAATATGCAGTGTATCATTGAAAACACCTTATAATATAACGTAATATGCAGTGTGTCATTGAAAATGCCTTATAATATATAGTAGTTTATCAATGAAAATACCTTATAATATAACGTAATATGCAGTGTATCATTGAAAATACCTTATAATATAAGGTGATATGCAGTGTATCAGTGAAAATACCTTATGATATAACGTAATATGAAGTGTATCATTGAAAATACCTTATAATATAACGTAATATGCAGTGTATCATTGAAAATACCTTATAATATAACGTAATATGCAGTGTATCATTGAAAATGCCTTATAATATAACGTAATATGCAGTGTATCATTGAAAATACCTTATAATATAACGTAATATGTAGTGTATCAATGAAAATACCTTATAATATAACGTAATATGCAGTGTATCATTGAAAATACCTTATAATATAACGTAATATGCAGTGTATCATTGAAAATACCTTATAATATAACGTAATATGCAGTGTATCATTGAAAATACCTTATAATATAAGGTAATATGCAGTGTATCATTGAAAATACCTTATGATATAACGTAATAGGCAGTGTATCATTGAAAATACCTTATAATATAACGTAATTTACAGTGTATCATTGAAAATACCTTATAATATAACGTAATATGCAGTGTATCATTGAAAACACCTTATAATATAACGTAATATGCAGTGTGTCATTGAAAATACCTTATAATATATAGTAGTTTATCAATGAAAATACCTTATAATATAACGTAATATGCAGTGTATCATTGAAAATACCTTATAATATAAGGTGATATGCAGTGTATCATTGAAAATACCTTATGATATAACGTAATATGAAGTGTATCATTGAAAATACCTTATAATATAACGTAATTTGCAGTGTATCATTGACAATACCTTATAATATAACGTAATATGCAGTGTATCATTGAAAATGCCTTATAATATAACGTAATATACAGTGTATCATTGAAAACACCATATAATATATCGTAATATGTAGTGTATCAATGAAAATACCTTATAATATAACGTAATATGCAGTGTATCATTGAAAATGCCTTATAATATATAGTAGTTTATCAATGAAAATACCTTATAATATAACGTAATATGCAGTGTATCATTGAAAATACCTTATAATATAACGTAATATGCAGTGTATCATTGAAAATACCTTATGATATAACGTAATAGGCAGTGTATCATTGAAAATACCTTATAATATAACGTAATTTACAGTGTATCATTGAAAATACCTTATAATATAACGTAATATGCAGTGTATCATTGAAAATACCTTATAATATAACGTAATATACAGTGTATCATTGAAAATACCTTATAATATAAGGTAATATGCAGTGTATCATTGAAAATACCTTATGATATAACGTAATAGGCAGTGTATCATTGAAAACACCTTATAATATAACGTAATATGCAGTGTGTCATTGTAAATACCTTATAATATATAGTAGTTTATCAATGAAAATTCCTTATAATATAACGTAATATGCAGTGTATCATTGAAAATACCTTATAATATAACGTAATATGCAGTGTATCATTGAAAATACCTTATAATATAAGGTAATATGCAGTGTATCATTGAAAACACCTTATAATATAACGTAATATGCAGTGTGTCATTGTAAATACCTTATAATATATAGTAGTTTATCAATGAAAATACCTTATAATATAACGTAATATGCAGTGTATCATTGAAAATACCTTATAATATAACGTAATATGCAGTGTATCATTGAAAATACCTTATAATATAACGTAATATGCAGTGTATCATTGAAAATACCTTATAATATAACGTAATATGCAGTGTATCATTGAAAATACCTTATAATATAAGGTAATATGCAGTGTATCATTGAAAATACCTTATGATATAACGTAATAGGCAGTGTATCATTGAAAATACCTTATAATATAACGTAATTTACAGTGTATCATTGAAAATACCTTATAATATAACGTAATATGCAGTGTATCATTGAAAACACCTTATACTATAACGTAATATGCAGTGTGTCATTGAAAATGCCTTATAATATATAGTAGTTTATCAATGAAAATACCTTATAATATAACGTAATATGCAGTGTATCATTGAAAATACCTTATAATATAAGGTGATATGCAGTGTATCATTGAAAATACCTTATAATATAAGGTAATATGCAGTGTATCATTGAAAATACCTTATGATATAACGTAATAGGCAGTGTATCATTGAAAATACCTTATAATATAACGTAATATGTAGTGTATCAATGAAAATACCTTATAATATAACGTAATATGCAGTGTATCATTGAAAATGCCTTATAATATATAGTAGTTTATCAATGAAAATACCTTATAATATAACGTAATATGCAGTGTATCATTGAAAATACCTTATAATATAACGTAATATGCAGTGTATCATTGAAAATACCTTATGATATAACGTAATAGGCAGTGTATCATTGAAAATACCTTATAATATAACGTAATTTACAGTGTATCATTGAAAATACCTTATAATATAACGTAATATGCAGTGTATCATTGAAAATACCTTATAATATAACGTAATATGCAGTGTATCATTGAAAATACCTTATAATATAACGTAATATGCAGTGTATCATTGAAAATGCCTTATAATATAACGTAATATGCAGTGTATCATTGAAAATACCTTATAATATAACGTAATATGTAGTGTATCAATGAAAATACCTTATAATATAACGTAATATGCAGTGTATCATTGAAAATACCTTATAATATAACGTAATATGCAGTGTATCATTGAAAATACCTTATAATATAACGTAATATGCAGTGTATCATTGAAAATACCTTATAATATAAGGTAATATGCAGTGTATCATTGAAAATACCTTATGATATAACGTAATAGGCAGTGTATCATTGAAAATACCTTATAATATAACGTAATTTACAGTGTATCATTGAAAATACCTTATAATATAACGTAATATGCAGTGTATCATTGAAAACACCTTATAATATAACGTAATATGCAGTGTGTCATTGAAAATACCTTATAATATATAGTAGTTTATCAATGAAAATACCTTATAATATAACGTAATATGCAGTGTATCATTGAAAATACCTTATAATATAAGGTGATATGCAGTGTATCAGTGAAAATACCTTATGATATAACGTAATATGAAGTGTATCATTGAAAATACCTTATAATATAACGTAATATGCAGTGTATCATTGAAAATACCTTATAATATAACGTAATATGCAGTGTATCATTGAAAATGCCTTATAATATAACGTAATATGCAGTGTATCATTGAAAATACCTTATAATATAACGTAATATGTAGTGTATCAATGAAAATACCTTATAATATAACGTAATATGCAGTGTATCATTGAAAATGCCTTATAATATATAGTAGTTTATCAATGAAAATACCTTATAATATAACGTAATATGCAGTGTATCATTGAAAATACCTTATAATATAACGTAATATGCAGTGTATCATTGAAAATACCTTATGATATAACGTAATAGGCAGTGTATCATTGAAAATACCTTATAATATAACGTAATTTACAGTGTATCATTGAAAATACCTTATAATATAACGTAATATGCAGTGTATCATTGAAAATACCTTATAATATAACGTAATATGCAGTGTATCATTGAAAATACCTTATAATATAAGGTAATATGCAGTGTATCATTGAAAATACCTTATGATATAACGTAATAGGCAGTGTATCATTGAAAACACCTTATAATATAACGTAATATGCAGTGTGTCATTGTAAATACCTTATAATATATAGTAGTTTATCAATGAAAATTCCTTATAATATAACGTAATATGCAGTGTATCATTGAAAATACCTTATAATATAACGTAATATGCAGTGTATCATTGAAAATACCTTATAATATAAGGTAATATGCAGTGTATCATTGAAAACACCTTATAATATAACGTAATATGCAGTGTGTCATTGTAAATACCTTATAATATATAGTAGTTTATCAATGAAAATACCTTATAATATAACGTAATATGCAGTGTATCATTGAAAATACCTTATAATATAACGTAATATGCAGTGTATCATTGAAAATACCTTATAATATAACGTAATATGCAGTGTATCATTGAAAATACCTTATAATATAACGTAATATGCAGTGTATCATTGAAAATACCTTATAATATAAGGTAATATGCAGTGTATCATTGAAAATACCTTATGATATAACGTAATAGGCAGTGTATCATTGAAAATACCTTATAATATAACGTAATTTACAGTGTATCATTGAAAATACCTTATAATATAACGTAATATGCAGTGTATCATTGAAAACACCTTATACTATAACGTAATATGCAGTGTGTCATTGAAAATGCCTTATAATATATAGTAGTTTATCAATGAAAATACCTTATAATATAACGTAATATGCAGTGTATCATTGAAAATACCTTATAATATAAGGTGATATGCAGTGTATCATTGAAAATACCTTATAATATAAGGTAATATGCAGTGTATCATTGAAAATACCTTATGATATAACGTAATAGGCAGTGTATCATTGAAAATACCTTATAATATAACGTAATATGTAGTGTATCAATGAAAATACCTTATAATATAACGTAATATGCAGTGTATCATTGAAAATGCCTTATAATATATAGTAGTTTATCAATGAAAATACCTTATAATATAACGTAATATGCAGTGTATCATTGAAAATACCTTATAATATAACGTAATATGCAGTGTATCATTGAAAATACCTTATGATATAACGTAATAGGCAGTGTATCATTGAAAATACCTTATAATATAACGTAATTTACAGTGTATCATTGAAAATACCTTATAATATAACGTAATATGCAGTGTATCATTGAAAATACCTTATAATATAACGTAATATGCAGTGTATCATTGAAAATACCTTATAATATAACGTAATATGCAGTGTATCATTGAAAATACCTTATAATATAAGGTAATATGCAGTGTATCATTGAAAATACCTTATGATATAACGTAATAGGCAGTGTATCATTGAAAATACCTTATAATATAACGTAATTTACAGTGTATCATTGAAAATACCTTATAATATAACGTAATATGCAGTGTATCATTGAAAATACCTTATAATATAACGTAATATGTAGTGTATCAATGAAAATACCTTATAATATAACGTAATATGCAGTGTGTCATTGTAAATACCTTATAATATATAGTAGTTTATCAATGAAAATACCTTATAATATAACGTAATATGCAGTGTATCATTGAAAATACCTTATAATATAAGGTGATATGCAGTGTATCATTGAAAATACCTTATGATATAACGTAATATGCAGTGTGTCAATGAAAATACCTTATAATATAACGTAATATGCAGTGTGTCATTGTAAATACCTTATAATATATAGTAGTTTATCAATGAAAATACCTTATAATATAACGTAATATGCAGTGTATCATTGAAAATACCTTATAATATAACGTAATATGCAGTGTATCATTGAAAATGCCTTATAATATATAGTAGTTTATCAATGAAAATACCTTATAATATAACGTAATATGCAGTGTATCATTGAAAATACCTTATAATATAACGTAATATGCAGTGTATCATTGAAAACACCTTATAATATAACGTAATATGCAGTGTGTCATTGTAAATACCTTATAATATATAGTAGTTTATCAATGAAAATACCTTATAATATAACGTAATATGCAGTGTATCATTGAAAATACCTTATAATATAACGTAATATGCAGTGTATCATTGAAAACACCTTATAATATAACGTAATATGCAGTGTGTCATTGAAAATACCTTATAATATATAGTAGTTTATCAATGAAAATACCTTATAATATAACGTAATATGCAGTGTATCATTGAAAATACCTTATAATATAAGGTAATATGCAGTGTATCATTGAAAATACCTTATGATATAACGTAATATGCAGTGTGTCAATGAAAATACCTTATAATATAACGTAATATGCAGTGTGTCATTGTAAATACCTTATAATATATAGTAGTTTATCAATGAAAATACCTTATAATATAACGTAATATGCAGTGTATCATTGAAAATACCTTATAATATAACGTAATATGCAGTGTATCATTGAAAATGCCTTATAATATATAGTAGTTTATCAATGAAAATACCTTATAATATAACGTAATATGCAGTGTATCATTGAAAATACCTTATAATATAACGTAATATGCAGTGTATCATTGAAAATACCTTATAATATAACGTAATATGCAGTGTGTCATTGTAAATACCTTATAATATATAGTAGTTTATCAATGAAAATACCTTATAATATAACGTAATATGCAGTGTATCATTGAAAATACCTTATAATATAAGGTGATATGCAGTGTATCAGTGAAAATACCTTATGATATAACGTAATATGAAGTGTATCATTGAAAATACCTTATAATATAACGTAATATGCAGTGTATCATTGAAAATACCTTATAATATAACGTAATATGCAGTGTATCATTGAAAATACCTTATAATATAACGTACTGTGCAGTGTATCATTGAAAATACCTTATAATATAACGTAATATGTAGTGTATCAATGAAAATACCTTATAATATAACGTAATATGCAGTGTATCATTGAAAATGCCTTATAATATATAGTAGTTTATCAATGAAAATACCTTATAATATAACGTAATATGCAGTGTATCATTGAAAATACCTTATAATATAACGTAATATGCAGTGTATCATTGAAAATACCTTATAATATAACGTAATATGCAGTGTATCATTGAAAATACCTTATAATATAAGGTTATATGCAGTGTATCATTGAAAATACCTTATGATATAACGTAATATGCAGTGTGTCATTGAAAATACCTTATAATATAACGTAATATGCAGTGTGTCATTGTAAATACCTTATAATATATAGTAGTTTATCAATGAAAATACCTTATAATATAACGTAATATGCAGTGTATCATTGAAAATACCTTATAATATAACGTAATATGCAGTGTATCATTGAAAACACCTTATATTATAACGTAATATGCAGTGTGTCATTGTAAATACCTTATAATATATAGTAGTTTATCAATGAAAATACCTTATAATATAACGTAATATGCAGTGTATCATTGAAAATACCTTATAATATAACGTAATATGCAGTGTATCATTGAAAATACCTTATAATATAAGGTAATATGCAGTGTATCATTGAAAATACCTTATAATATAACGTAATATGCAGTGTATCATTGAAAATGCCTTATAATATATAGTAGTTTATCAATGAAAATACCTTATAATATAACGTAATATGCAGTGTATCATTGAAAATACCTTATAATATAACGTAATATGCAGTGTATCATTGAAAACACCTTATAATATAACGTAATATGCAGTGTGTCATTGTAAATACCTTATAATATATAGTAGTTTATCAATGAAAATACCTTATAATATAACGTAATATGCAGTGTATCATTGAAAATACCTTATAATATAACGTAATATGCAGTGTATCATTGAAAACACCTTATAATATAACGTAATATGCAGTGTGTCATTGAAAATACCTTATAATATATAGTAGTTTATCAATGAAAATACCTTATAATATAACGTAATATGCAGTGTATCATTGAAAATACCTTATAATATAAGGTAATATGCAGTGTATCATTGAAAATACCTTATGATATAACGTAATATGCAGTGTGTCAATGAAAATACCTTATAATATAACGTAATATGCAGTGTGTCATTGTAAATACCTTATAATATATAGTAGTTTATCAATGAAAATACCTTATAATATAACGTAATATGCAGTGTATCATTGAAAATACCTTATAATATAACGTAATATGCAGTGTATCATTGAAAATGCCTTATAATATATAGTAGTTTATCAATGAAAATACCTTATAATATAACGTAATATGCAGTGTATCATTGAAAATACCTTATAATATAACGTAATATGCAGTGTATCATTGAAAATACCTTATAATATAACGTAATATGCAGTGTGTCATTGTAAATACCTTATAATATATAGTAGTTTATCAATGAAAATACCTTATAATATAACGTAATATGCAGTGTATCATTGAAAATACCTTATAATATAACGTAATATGCAGTGTATCATTGAAAATACCTTATAATATTACGTAATATGCAGTGTATCATTGAAAACACCTTATAATATAACGTAATATGCAGTGTGTCATTGTAAATACCTTATAATATATAGTAGTTTATCAATGAAAATACCTTATAATATAACGTAATATGCAGTGTATCATTGAAAATACCTTATAATATAACGTAATATGCAGTGTATCATTGAAAACACCTTATAATATAACGTAATATGCAGTGTGTCATTGAAAATACCTTATAATATAACGTAATATGCAGTGTATCATTGAAAATACCTTATAATATAAGGTAATATGCAGTGTATCATTGAAAATACCTTATGATATAACGTAATATGCAGTGTATCATTGAAAATACCTTATAATATAACGTAATTTACAGTGTATCATTGAAAATACCTTATAATATAACGTAATATGCAGTGTATCATTGAAAACACCTTATAATATAACGTAATATGCAGTGTGTCATTGAAAATACCTTATAATATATAGTAGTTTATCAATGAAAATACCTTATAATATAACGTAATATGCAGTGTATCATTGAAAATACCTTATAATATAACGTAATATGCAGTGTATCATTGAAAATACCTTATAATATAACGTAATATGCAGTGTATCATTGAAAATACCTTATAATATAAGGTGATATGCAGTGTATCAGTGAAAATACCTTATGATATAACGTAATATGAAGTGTATCATTGAAAATACCTTATAATATAACGTAATATGCAGTGTATCATTGAAAATACCTTATAATATAACGTAATATGCAGTGTATCATTGAAAATACCTTATAATATAACGTACTGTGCAGTGTATCATTGAAAATACCTTATAATATAACGTAATATGTAGTGTATCAATGAAAATACCTTATAATATAACGTAATATGCAGTGTATCATTGAAAATACCTAATAATATATAGTAGTTTATCAATGAAAATACCTTATAATATAACGTAATATGCAGTGTATCATTGAAAATACCTTATAATATAACGTAATATGCAGTGTATCATTGAAAATACCTTATAATATAACGTAATATGCAGTGTATCATTGAAAATACCTTATAATATAAGGTTATATGCAGTGTATCATTGAAAATACCTTATGATATAACGTAATATGCAGTGTGTCATTGAAAATACCTTATAATATAACGTAATATGCAGTGTGTCATTGTAAATACCTTATAATATATAGTAGTTTATCAATGAAAATACCTTATAATATAACGTAATATGCAGTGTATCATTGAAAATACCTTATAATATAACGTAATATGCAGTGTATCATTGAAAATGCCTTATAATATATAGTAGTTTATCAATGAAAATACCTTATAATATAACGTAATATGCAGTGTATCATTGAAAATACCTTATAATATAACGTAATATGCAGTGTATCATTGAAAACACCTTATAATATAACGTAATATGCAGTGTGTCATTGTAAATACCTTATAATATATAGTAGTTTATCAATGAAAATACCTTATAATATAACGTAATATGCAGTGTATCATTGAAAATACCTTATAATATAACGTAATATGCAGTGTATCATTGAAAATACCTTATAATATAACGTAATATGCAGTGTATCATTGAAAATACCTTATAATATAAGGTAATATGCAGTGTATCATTGAAAATACCTTATGATATAACGTAATAGGCAGTGTATCATTGAAAATACCTTATAATATAACGTAATATGCAGTGTATCATTGAAAATACCTTATAATATAACGTAATATGCAGTGTATCATTGAAAATACCTTATAATATAACGTAATATGCAGTGTATCATTGAAAATGCCTTATAATATATAGTAGTTTATCAATGAAAATACCTTATAATATAACGTAATATGCAGTGTATCATTGAAAATACCTTATAATATAACGTAATATGCAGTGTATCATTGAAAACACCTTATAATATAACGTAATATGCAGTGTGTCATTGTAAATACCTTATAATATATAGTAGTTTATCAATGAAAATACCTTATAATATAACGTAATATGCAGTGTATCATTGAAAATACCTTATAATATAACGTAATATGCAGTGTATCATTGAAAATACCTTATAATATAAGGTAATATGCAGTGTATCATTGAAAATACCTTATGATATAACGTAATATGCAGTGTATCATTGAAAATACCTTATAATATAACGTAATTTACAGTGTATCATTGAAAATACCTTATAATATAACGTAATATGCAGTGTATCATTGAAAACACCTTATAATATAACGTAATATGCAGTGTGTCATTGAAAATACCTTATAATATATAGTAGTTTATCAATGAAAATACCTTATAATATAACGTAATATGCAGTGTATCATTGAAAATACCTTATAATATAACGTAATATGCAGTGTATCATTGAAAATACCTTATAATATAACGTAATATGCAGTGTATCATTGAAAATACCTTATAATATAACGTAATATGCAGTGTATCATTGAAAATACCTTATAATATAACGTAATATGCAGTGTATCATTGAAAATACCTTATAATATAACGTAATATGTAGTGTATCAATGAAAATACCTTATAATATAACGTAATATGCAGTGTATCATTGAAAATGCCTTATAATATATAGTAGTTTATCAATGAAAATACCTTATAATATAACGTAATATGCAGTGTATCATTGAAAATACCTTATAATATAACGTAATATGCAGTGTATCATTGAAAATACCTTATAATATAACGTAATATGCAGTGTATCATTGAAAATACCTTATAATATAAGGTTATATGCAGTGTATCATTGAAAATACCTTATGATATAACGTAATATGCAGTGTGTCATTGAAAATACCTTATAATATAACGTAATATGCAGTGTGTCATTGTAAATACCTTATAATATATAGTAGTTTATCAATGAAAATACCTTATAATATAACGTAATATGCAGTGTATCATTGAAAATACCTTATAATATAACGTAATATGCAGTGTATCATTGAAAATGCCTTATAATATATAGTAGTTTATCAATGAAAATACCTTATAATATAACGTAATATGCAGTGTATCATTGAAAATACCTTATAATATAACGTAATATGCAGTGTATCATTGAAAACACCTTATAATATAACGTAATATGCAGTGTGTCATTGTAAATACCTTATAATATATAGTAGTTTATCAATGAAAATACCTTATAATATAACGTAATATGCAGTGTATCATTGAAAATACCTTATAATATAACGTAATATGCAGTGTATCATTGAAAATACCTTATAATATAACGTAATATGCAGTGTATCATTGAAAATACCTTATAATATAAGGTAATATGCAGTGTATCATTGAAAATACCTTATGATATAACGTAATATGCAGTGTATCATTGAAAATACCTTATAATATAACGTAATATGCAGTGTATCATTGAAAATACCTTATAATATAACGTAATATGCAGTGTATCATTGAAAATACCTTATAATATAAGGTAATATGCAGTGTATCATTGAAAATACCTTATGATATAACGTAATAGGCAGTGTATCATTGAAAATACCTTATAATATAACGTAATTTACAGTGTATCATTGAAAATACCTTATAATATAACGTAATATGCAGTGTATCATTGAAAACACCTTATAATATAACGTAATATGCAGTGTGTCATTGAAAATGCCTTATAATATATAGTAGTTTATCAATGAAAATACCTTATAATATAACGTAATATGCAGTGTATCATTGAAAATACCTTATGATATAACGTAATAGGCAGTGTATCATTGAAAATACCTTATAATATAACGTAATTTACAGTGTATCATTGAAAATACCTTATAATATAACGTAATATGCAGTGTATCATTGAAAATACCTTATAATATAACGTAATATGCAGTGTATCATTGAAAATACCTTATAATATAAGGTAATATGCAGTGTATCATTGAAAATACCTTATGATATAACGTAATAGGCAGTGTATCATTGAAAATACCTTATAATATAACGTAATTTACAGTGTATCATTGAAAATACCTTATAATATAACGTAATATGCAGTGTATCATTGAAAATACCTTATAATATAACGTAATATGTAGTGTATCAATGAAAATACCTTATAATATAACGTAATATGCAGTGTGTCATTGTAAATACCTTATAATATATAGTAGTTTATCAATGAAAATACCTTATAATATAACGTAATATGCAGTGTATCATTGAAAATACCTTATAATATAAGGTTATATGCAGTGTATCATTGAAAATACCTTATGATATAACGTAATATGCAGTGTGTCATTGAAAATACCTTATAATATAACGTAATATGCAGTGTGTCATTGTAAATACCTTATAATATATAGTAGTTTATCAATGAAAATACCTTATAATATAACGTAATATGCAGTGTATCATTGAAAATGCCTTATAATATATAGTAGTTTATCAATGAAAATACCTTATAATATAACGTAATATGCAGTGTATCATTGAAAATACCTTATAATATAACGTAATATGCAGTGTATCATTGAAAACACCTTATAATATAACGTAATATGCAGTGTGTCATTGTAAATACCTTATAATATATAGTAGTTTATCAATGAAAATACCTTATAATATAACGTAATATGCAGTGTATCATTGAAAATACCTTATAATATAACGTAATATGCAGTGTATCATTGAAAATACCTTATAATATAACGTAATATGCAGTGTATCATTGAAAATACCTTATAATATAAGGTAATATGCAGTGTATCATTGAAAATACCTTATGATATAACGTAATAGGCAGTGTATCATTGAAAATACCTTATAATATAACGTAATATGCAATGTATCATTGAAAATACCTTATAATATAACGTAATATGCAGTGTATCATTGAAAATACCTTATAATATAAGGTAATATGCAGTGTATCATTGAAAATACCTTATGATATAACGTAATAGGCAGTGTATCATAGGAAATATCTTATAATATAACGTAATTTACAGTGTATCATTGAAAATACCTTATAATATAACGTAATATGCAGTGTATCATTGAAAACACCTTATAATATAACGTAATATGCAGTGTGTCATTGAAAATGCCTTATAATATATAGTAGTTTATCAATGAAAATACCTTATAATATAACGTAATATGCAGTGTATCATTGAAAATACCTTATGATATAACGTAATAGGCAGTGTATCATTGAAAATACCTTATAATATAACGTAATTTACAGTGTATCATTGAAAATACCTTATAATATAACGTAATATGCAGTGTATCATTGAAAATACCTTATAATATAACGTAATATGCAGTGTATCATTGAAAATACCTTATAATATAAGGTAATATGCAGTGTATCATTGAAAATACCTTATGATATAACGTAATAGGCAGTGTATCATTGAAAATACCTTATAATATAACGTAATTTACAGTGTATCATTGAAAATACCTTATAATATAACGTAATATGCAGTGTATCATTGAAAATACCTTATAATATAACGTAATATGTAGTGTATCAATGAAAATACCTTATAATATAACGTAATATGCAGTGTGTCATTGTAAATACCTTATAATATATAGTAGTTTATCAATGAAAATACCTTATAATATAACGTAATATGCAGTGTATCATTGAAAATACCTTATAATATAAGGTGATATGCAGTGTATAATTGAAAATACCTTATGATATAACGTAATATGCAGTGTGTCATTGAAAATACCTTATAATATAACGTAATATGCAGTGTGTCATTGTAAATACCTTATAATATATAGTAGTTTATCAATGAAAATACCTTATAATATAACGTAATATGCAGTGTATCATTGAAAATACCTTATAATATAACGTAATATGCAGTGTATCATTGAAAATGCCTTATAATATATAGTAGTTTATCAATGAAAATACCTTATAATATAACGTAATATGCAGTGTATCATTGAAAATACCTTATAATATAAGGTGATATGCAGTGTATCAGTGAAAATACCTTATGATATAACGTAATATGAAGTGTATCATTGAAAATACCTTATAATATAACGTAATATGCAGTGTATCATTGAAAATACCTTATAATATAACGTAATATGCAGTGTATCATTGAAAATACCTTATAATATAACGTACTGTGCAGTGTATCATTGAAAATACCTTATAATATAACGTAATATGTAGTGTATCAATGAAAATACCTTATAATATAACGTAATATGCAGTGTATCATTGAAAATGCCTTATAATATATAGTAGTTTATCAATGAAAATACCTTATAATATAACGTAATATGCAGTGTATCATTGAAAATACCTTATAATATAACGTAATATGCAGTGTATCATTGAAAATACCTTATAATATAACGTAATATGCAGTGTATCATTGAAAATACCTTATAATATAAGGTTATATGCAGTGTATCATTGAAAATACCTTATGATATAACGTAATATGCAGTGTGTCATTGAAAATACCTTATAATATAACGTAATATGCAGTGTGTCATTGTAAATACCTTATAATATATAGTAGTTTATCAATGAAAATACCTTATAATATAACGTAATATGCAGTGTATCATTGAAAATACCTTATAATATAACGTAATATGCAGTGTATCATTGAAAATGCCTTATAATATATAGTAGTTTATCAATGAAAATACCTTATAATATAACGTAATATGCAGTGTATCATTGAAAATACCTTATAATATAACGTAATATGCAGTGTATCATTGAAAACACCTTATAATATAACGTAATATGCAGTGTGTCATTGTAAATACCTTATAATATATAGTAGTTTATCAATGAAAATACCTTATAATATAACGTAATATGCAGTGTATCATTGAAAATACCTTATAATATAACGTAATATGCAGTGTATCATTGAAAATACCTTATAATATAAGGTAATATGCAGTGTATCATTGAAAATACCTTATGATATAACGTAATATGCAGTGTATCATTGAAAATACCTTATAATATAACGTAATTTACAGTGTATCATTGAAAATACCTTATAATATAACGTAATATGCAGTGTATCATTGAAAACACCTTATAATATAACGTAATATGCAGTGTGTCATTGAAAATACCTTATAATATATAGTAGTTTATCAATGAAAATACCTTATAATATAACGTAATATGCAGTGTATCATTGAAAATACCTTATAATATAACGTAATATGCAGTGTATCATTGAAAATACCTTATAATATAACGTAATATGCAGTGTATCATTGAAAATACCTTATAATATAACGTAATATGCAGTGTATCATTGAAAATACCTTATAATATAACGTAATATGCAGTGTATCATTGAAAATACCTTATAATATAACGTAATATGTAGTGTATCAATGAAAATACCTTATAATATAACGTAATATGCAGTGTATCATTGAAAATGCCTTATAATATATAGTAGTTTATCAATGAAAATACCTTATAATATAACGTAATATGCAGTGTATCATTGAAAATACCTTATAATATAACGTAATATGCAGTGTATCATTGAAAATACCTTATAATATAACGTAATATGCAGTGTATCATTGAAAATACCTTATAATATAAGGTTATATGCAGTGTATCATTGAAAATACCTTATGATATAACGTAATATGCAGTGTGTCATTGAAAATACCTTATAATATAACGTAATATGCAGTGTGTCATTGTAAATACCTTATAATATATAGTAGTTTATCAATGAAAATACCTTATAATATAACGTAATATGCAGTGTATCATTGAAAATACCTTATAATATAACGTAATATGCAGTGTATCATTGAAAATGCCTTATAATATATAGTAGTTTATCAATGAAAATACCTTATAATATAACGTAATATGCAGTGTATCATTGAAAATACCTTATAATATAACGTAATATGCAGTGTATCATTGAAAACACCTTATAATATAACGTAATATGCAGTGTGTCATTGTAAATACCTTATAATATATAGTAGTTTATCAATGAAAATACCTTATAATATAACGTAATATGCAGTGTATCATTGAAAATACCTTATAATATAACGTAATATGCAGTGTATCATTGAAAATACCTTATAATATAACGTAATATGCAGTGTATCATTGAAAATACCTTATAATATAAGGTAATATGCAGTGTATCATTGAAAATACCTTATGATATAACGTAATAGGCAGTGTATCATTGAAAATACCTTATAATATAACGTAATATGCAGTGTATCATTGAAAATACCTTATAATATAACGTAATATGCAGTGTATCATTGAAAATACCTTATAATATAAGGTAATATGCAGTGTATCATTGAAAATACCTTATGATATAACGTAATAGGCAGTGTATCATTGAAAATACCTTATAATATAACGTAATTTACAGTGTATCATTGAAAATACCTTATAATATAACGTAATATGCAGTGTATCATTGAAAACACCTTATAATATAACGTAATATGCAGTGTATCATTGAAAATGCCTTATAATATATAGTAGTTTATCAATGAAAATACCTTATAATATAACGTAATATGCAGTGTATCATTGAAAATACCTTATGATATAACGTAATATGCAGTGTATCATTGAAAATACCTTATAATATAACGTAATTTACAGTGTATCATTGAAAATACCTTATAATATAACGTAATATGCAGTGTATCATTGAAAATACCTTATAATATAACGTAATATGCAGTGTATCATTGAAAATACCTTATAATATAAGGTAATATGCAGTGTATCATTGAAAATACCTTATGATATAACGTAATAGGCAGTGTATCATTGAAAATACCTTATAATATAACGTAATTTACAGTGTATCATTGAAAATACCTTATAATATAACGTAATATGCAGTGTATCATTGAAAATACCTTATAATATAACGTAATATGTAGTGTATCAATGAAAATACCTTATAATATAACGTAATATGCAGTGTATCATTGTAAATACCTTATAATATATAGTAGTTTATCAATGAAAATACCTTATAATATAACGTAATATGCAGTGTATCATTGAAAATACCTTATAATATAAGGTTATATGCAGTGTATCATTGAAAATACCTTATGATATATAGTAGTTTATCAATGAAAATACCTTATAATATAACGTAATATGCAGTGTATCATTGAAAATACCTTATAATATAACGTAATATGCAGTGTATCATTGAAAATACCTTATAATATAACGTAATATGCAGTGTATCATTGAAAATACCTTATAATATAACGTAATTTACAGTGTATCATTGAAAATACCTTATAATATAACGTAATATGCAGTGTATCATTGAAAATACCTTATAATATAACGTAATATGCAGTGTATCATTGAAAATACCTTATAATATAAGGTAATATGCAGTGTATCATTGAAAATACCTTATGATATAACGTAATAGGCAGTGTATCATTGAAAATACCTTATAATATAACGTAATTTACAGTGTATCATTGAAAATACCTTATAATATAACGTAATATGCAGTGTATCATTGAAAATACCTTATAATATAACGTAATATGTAGTGTATCAATGAAAATACCTTATAATATAACGTAATATGCAGTGTGTCATTGTAAATACCTTATAATATATAGTAGTTTATCAATGAAAATACCTTATAATATAACGTAATATGCAGTGTATCATTGAAAATACCTTATAATATAAGGTTATATGCAGTGTATCATTGAAAATACCTTATGATATATAGTAGTTTATCAATGAAAATACCTTATAATATAACGTAATATGCAGTGTATCATTGAAAATACCTTATAATATAACGTAATATGCAGTGTATCATTGAAAATACCTTATAATATAACGTAATATGCAGTGTATCATTGAAAATACCTTATAATATAAGGTGATATGCAGTGTATCAGTGAAAATACCTTATGATATAACGTAATATGAAGTGTATCATTGAAAATACCTTATAATATAACGTAATATGCAGTGTATCATTGAAAATACCTTATAATATAACGTAATATGCAGTGTATCATTGAAAATACCTTATAATATAACGTACTGTGCAGTGTATCATTGAAAATACCTTATAATATAACGTAATATGTAGTGTATCAATGAAAATACCTTATAATATAACGTAATATGCAGTGTATCATTGAAAATGCCTTATAATATATAGTAGTTTATCAATGAAAATACCTTATAATATAACGTAATATGCAGTGTATCATTGAAAATACCTTATAATATAACGTAATATGCAGTGTATCATTGAAAATACCTTATAATATAACGTAATATGCAGTGTATCATTGAAAATACCTTATAATATAAGGTTATATGCAGTGTATCATTGAAAATACCTTATGATATAACGTAATATGCAGTGTGTCATTGAAAATACCTTATAATATAACGTAATATGCAGTGTGTCATTGTAAATACCTTATAATATATAGTAGTTTATCAATGAAAATACCTTATAATATAACGTAATATGCAGTGTATCATTGAAAATACCTTATAATATAACGTAATATGCAGTGTATCATTGAAAATGCCTTATAATATATAGTAGTTTATCAATGAAAATACCTTATAATATAACGTAATATGCAGTGTATCATTGAAAATACCTTATAATATAACGTAATATGCAGTGTATCATTGAAAAAACCTTATAATATAACGTAATATGCAGTGTGTCATTGTAAATACCTTATAATATATAGTAGTTTATCAATGAAAATACCTTATAATATAACGTAATATGCAGTGTATCATTGAAAATACCTTATAATATAACGTAATATGCAGTTTATCAATGAAAATACCTTATAATATAACGTAATATGCAGTGTATCATTGAAAATACCTTATGATATAACGTAATATGCAGTGTATCATTGAAAATACCTTATAATATAACGTAATTTACAGTGTATCATTGAAAATACCTTATAATATAACGTAATATGCAGTGTATCATTGAAAACACCTTATAATATAACGTAATATGCAGTGTGTCATTGAAAATACCTTATAATATATAGTAGTTTATCAATGAAAATACCTTATAATATAACGTAATATGCAGTGTATCATTGAAAATACCTTATAATATAACGTAATATGCAGTGTATCATTGAAAATACCTTATAATATAACGTAATATGCAGTGTATCATTGAAAATACCTTATAATATAACGTAATATGCAGTGTATCATTGAAAATACCTTATAATATAACGTAATATGCAGTGTATCATTGAAAATACCTTATAATATAACGTAATATGTAGTGTATCAATGAAAATACCTTATAATATAACGTAATATGCAGTGTATCATTGAAAATGCCTTATAATATATAGTAGTTTATCAATGAAAATACCTTATAATATAACGTAATATGCAGTGTATCATTGAAAATACCTTATAATATAACGTAATATGCAGTGTATCATTGAAAATACCTTATAATATAACGTAATATGCAGTGTATCATTGAAAATACCTTATAATATAAGGTTATATGCAGTGTATCATTGAAAATACCTTATGATATAACGTAATATGCAGTGTGTCATTGAAAATACCTTATAATATAACGTAATATGCAGTGTGTCATTGTAAATACCTTATAATATATAGTAGTTTATCAATGAAAATACCTTATAATATAACGTAATATGCAGTGTATCATTGAAAATACCTTATAATATAACGTAATATGCAGTGTATCATTGAAAATGCCTTATAATATATAGTAGTTTATCAATGAAAATACCTTATAATATAACGTAATATGCAGTGTATCATTGAAAATACCTTATAATATAACGTAATATGCAGTGTATCATTGAAAACACCTTATAATATAACGTAATATGCAGTGTGTCATTGTAAATACCTTATAATATATAGTAGTTTATCAATGAAAATACCTTATAATATAACGTAATATGCAGTGTATCATTGAAAATACCTTATAATATAACGTAATATGCAGTGTATCATTGAAAATACCTTATAATATAACGTAATATGCAGTGTATCATTGAAAATACCTTATAATATAAGGTAATATGCAGTGTATCATTGAAAATACCTTATGATATAACGTAATAGGCAGTGTATCATTGAAAATACCTTATAATATAACGTAATATGCAGTGTATCATTGAAAATACCTTATAATATAACGTAATATGCAGTGTATCATTGAAAATACCTTATAATATAAGGTAATATGAAGTGTATCATTGAAAATACATTATGATATAACGTAATAGGCAGTGTATCATTGAAAATACCTTATAATATAACGTAATTTACAGTGTATCATTGAAAATACCTTATAATATAACGTAATATGCAGTGTATCATTGAAAACACCTTATAATATAACGTAATATGCAGTGTGTCATTGAAAATGCCTTATAATATATAGTAGTTTATCAATGAAAATACCTTATAATATAACGTAATATGCAGTGTATCATTGAAAATACCTTATAATATAAGGTAATATGCAGTGTATCATTGAAAATACCTTATGATATAACGTAATAGGCAGTGTATCATTGAAAATACCTTATAATATAACGTAATTTACAGTGTATCATTGAAAATACCTTATAATATAACGTAATATGCAGTGTATCATTGAAAATACCTTATAATATAACGTAATATGTAGTGTATCAATGAAAATACCTTATAATATAACGTAATATGCAGTGTGTCATTGTAAATACCTTATAATATATAGTAGTTTATCAATGAAAATACCTTATAATATAACGTAATATGCAGTGTATCATTGAAAATACCTTATAATATAAGGTTATATGCAGTGTATCATTGAAAATACCTTATGATATAACGTAATATGCAGTGTGTCATTGAAAATACCTTATAATATAACGTAATATGCAGTGTGTCATTGTAAATACCTTATAATATATAGTAGTTTATCAATGAAAATACCTTATAATATAACGTAATATGCAGTGTATCATTGAAAATACCTTATAATATAACGTAATATGCAGTGTATCATTGAAAATGCCTTATAATATATAGTAGTTTATCAATGAAAATACCTTATAATATAACGTAATATGCAGTGTATCATTGAAAATACCTTATAATATAACGTAATATGCAGTGTATCATTGAAAACACCTTATAATATAACGTAATATGCAGTGTGTCATTGTAAATACCTTATAATATATAGTAGTTTATCAATGAAAATACCTTATAATATAACGTAATATGCAGTGTATCATTGAAAATACCTTATAATATAACGTAATATGCAGTGTATCATTGAAAATACCTTATAATATAACGTAATATGCAGTGTATCATTGAAAATACCTTATAATATAAGGTAATATGCAGTGTATCATTGAAAATACCTTATGATATAACGTAATATGCAGTGTATCATTGAAAATACCTTATAATATAACGTAATATGCAATGTATCATTGAAAATACCTTATAATATAACGTAATATGCAGTGTATCATTGAAAATACCTTATAATATAAGGTAATATGCAGTGTATCATTGAAAATACCTTATGATATAACGTAATAGGCAGTGTATCATAGGAAATATCTTATAATATAACGTAATTTACAGTGTATCATTGAAAATACCTTATAATATAACGTAATATGCAGTGTATCATTGAAAACACCTTATAATATAACGTAATATGCAGTGTGTCATTGAAAATGCCTTATAATATATAGTAGTTTATCAATGAAAATACCTTATAATATAACGTAATATGCAGTGTATCATTGAAAATACCTTATGATATAACGTAATAGGCAGTGTATCATTGAAAATACCTTATAATATAACGTAATTTACAGTGTATCATTGAAAATACCTTATAATATAACGTAATATGCAGTGTATCATTGAAAATACCTTATAATATAACGTAATATGCAGTGTATCATTGAAAATACCTTATAATATAAGGTAATATGCAGTGTATCATTGAAAATACCTTATGATATAACGTAATAGGCAGTGTATCATTGAAAATACCTTATAATATAACGTAATTTACAGTGTATCATTGAAAATACCTTATAATATAACGTAATATGCAGTGTATCATTGAAAATACCTTATAATATAACGTAATATGTAGTGTATCAATGAAAATACCTTATAATATAACGTAATATGCAGTGTGTCATTGTAAATACCTTATAATATATAGTAGTTTATCAATGAAAATACCTTATAATATAACGTAATATGCAGTGTATCATTGAAAATACCTTATAATATAAGGTGATATGCAGTGTATAATTGAAAATACCTTATGATATAACGTAATATGCAGTGTGTCATTGAAAATACCTTATAATATAACGTAATATGCAGTGTGTCATTGTAAATACCTTATAATATATAGTAGTTTATCAATGAAAATACCTTATAATATAACGTAATATGCAGTGTATCATTGAAAATACCTTATAATATAACGTAATATGCAGTGTGTCATTGAAAATACCTTATAATATATAGTAGTTTATCAATGAAAATACCTTATAATATAACGTAATATGCAGTGTATCATTGAAAATACCTTATAATATAACGTAATATGCAGTGTATCATTGAAAATGCCTTATAATATATAGTAGTTTATCAATGAAAATACCTTATAATATAACGTAATATGCAGTGTATCATTGAAAATACCTTATAATATAACGTAATATGCAGTGTATCATTGAAAACACCTTATAATATAACGTAATATGCAGTGTGTCATTGTAAATACCTTATAATATATAGTAGTTTATTAATGAAAATACCTTATAATATAACGTAATATGCAGTGTATCATTGAAAATACCTTATAATATAACGTAATATGCAGTGTATCATTGAAAATACCTTATAATATAAGGTAATATGCAGTGTCTCATTGAAAATACCTTATGATATAACGTAATATGCAGTGTATCATTGAAAATACCTTATAATATAACGTAATTTACAGTGTATCATTGAAAATACCTTATAATATAACGTAATATGCAGTGTATCATTGAAAATACCTTATAATATAAGGTGATATGCAGTGTATCATTGAAAATACCTTATGATATAACGTAATATGCAGTGTGTCATTGAAAATACCTTATAATATAACGTAATATGCAGTGTGTCATTGTAAATACCTTATAATATATAGTAGTTTATCAATGAAAATACCTTATAATATAACGTAATATGCAGTGTATCATTGAAAATACCTTATAATATAACGTAATATGCAGTGTATCATTGAAAATGCCTTATAATATATAGTAGTTTATCAATGAAAATACCTTATAATATAACGTAATATGCAGTGTATCATTGAAAATACCTTATAATATTACGTAATATGCAGTGTATCATTGAAAACACCTTATAATATAACGTAATATGCAGTGTGTCATTGTAAATACCTTATAATATATAGTAGTTTATCAATGAAAATACCTTATAATATAACGTAATATGCAGTGTATCATTGAAAATACCTTATAATATAACGTAATATGCAGTGTATCATTGAAAACACCTTATAATATAACGTAATATGCAGTGTGTCGTTGAAAATACCTTATAATATAACGTAATATGCAGTGTATCATTGAAAATACCTTATAATATAAGGTAATATGCAGTGTATCATTGAAAATACCTTATGATATAACGTAATATGCAGTGTATCATTGAAAATACCTTATAATATAACGTAATATGCAGTGTGTCATTGTAAATACCTTATAATATATAGTAGTTTATCAATGAAAATACCTTATAATATAACGTAATATGCAGTGTATCATTGAAAATACCTTATAATATAACGTAATATGCAGTGTATCATTGAAAATGCCTTATAATATATAGTAGTTTATCAATGAAAATACCTTATAATTTAACGTAATATGCAGTGTATCAATGAAAATACCTTATAATATAACGTAATATGCAGTGTATCATTGAAAATACCTTATGATATAACGTAATAGGCAGTGTATCATTGAAAATACCTTATAATATAACGTAATTTACAGTGTATCATTGAAAATACCTTATAATATAACGTAATATGCAGTGTATCATTGAAAATACCTTATAATATAACGTAATATGCAGTGTATCATTGAAAATACCTTATAATATAAGGTAATATGCAGTGTATCATTGAAAATACCTTATGATATAACGTAATAGGCAGTGTATCATTGAAAATACCTTATAATATAACGTAATTTACAGTGTATCATTGAAAATACCTTATAATATAACGTAATATGCAGTGTATCATTGAAAATACCTTATAATATAACGTAATATGTAGTGTATCAATGAAAATACCTTATAATATAACGTAATATGCAGTGTGTCATTGTAAATACCTTATAATATATAGTAGTTTATCAATGAAAATACCTTATAATATAACGTAATATGCAGTGTATCATTGAAAATACCTTATAATATAAGGTGATATGCAGTGTATCATTGAAAATACCTTATGATATAACGTAATATGCAGTGTGTCATTGAAAATACCTTATAATATAACGTAATATGCAGTGTGTCATTGTAAATACCTTATAATATATAGTAGTTTATCAATGAAAATACCTTATAATATAACGTAATATGCAGTGTATCATTGAAAATACCTTATAATATAACGTAATATGCAGTGTATCATTGAAAATGCCTTATAATATATAGTAGTTTATCAATGAAAATACCTTATAATATAACGTAATATGCAGTGTATCATTGAAAATACCTTATAATATAACGTAATATGCAGTGTATCATTGAAAACACCTTATAATATAACGTAATATGCAGTGTGTCATTGTAAATACCTTATAATATATAGTAGTTTATCAATGAAAATACCTTATAATATAACGTAATATGCAGTGTATCATTGAAAATACCTTATAATATAACGTAATATGCAGTGTATCATTGAAAACACCTTATAATATAACGTAATATGCAGTGTGTCATTGAAAATACCTTATAATATATAGTAGTTTATCAATGAAAATACCTTATAATATAACGTAATATGCAGTGTATCATTGAAAATACCTTATAATATAACGTAATATGCAGTGTATCATTGAAAATGCCTTATAATATATAGTAGTTTATCAATGAAAATACCTTATAATATAACGTAATATGCAGTGTATCATTGAAAATACCTTATAATATAACGTAATATGCAGTGTATCATTGAAAACACCTTATAATATAACGTAATATGCAGTGTGTCATTGTAAATACCTTATAATATATAGTAGTTTATTAATGAAAATACCTTATAATATAACGTAATATGCAGTGTATCATTGAAAATACCTTATAATATAACGTAATATGCAGTGTATCATTGAAAATACCTTATAATATAAGGTAATATGCAGTGTCTCATTGAAAATACCTTATGATATAACGTAATATGCAGTGTATCATTGAAAATACCTTATAATATAACGTAATTTACAGTGTATCATTGAAAATACCTTATAATATAACGTAATATGCAGTGTATCATTGAAAATACCTTATAATATAAGGTGATATGCAGTGTATCATTGAAAATACCTTATGATATAACGTAATATGCAGTGTGTCATTGAAAATACCTTATAATATAACGTAATATGCAGTGTGTCATTGTAAATACCTTATAATATATAGTAGTTTATCAATGAAAATACCTTATAATATAACGTAATATGCAGTGTATCATTGAAAATACCTTATAATATAACGTAATATGCAGTGTATCATTGAAAATGCCTTATAATATATAGTAGTTTATCAATGAAAATACCTTATAATATAACGTAATATGCAGTGTATCATTGAAAATACCTTATAATATTACGTAATATGCAGTGTATCATTGAAAACACCTTATAATATAACGTAATATGCAGTGTGTCATTGTAAATACCTTATAATATATAGTAGTTTATTAATGAAAATACCTTATAATATAACGTAATATGCAGTGTATCATTGAAAATACCTTATGATATAACGTAATAGGCAGTGTATCATTGAAAATACCTTATAATATAACGTAATTTACAGTGTATCATTGAAAATACCTTATAATATAACGTAATATGCAGTGTATCATTGAAAATACCTTATAATATAACGTAATATGCAGTGTATCATTGAAAATACCTTATAATATAAGGTAATATGCAGTGTATCATTGAAAATACCTTATGATATAACGTAATAGGCAGTGTATCATTGAAAATACCTTATAATATAACGTAATTTACAGTGTATCATTGAAAATACCTTATAATATAACGTAATATGCAGTGTATCATTGAAAATACCTTATAATATAACGTAATATGTAGTGTATCAATGAAAATACCTTATAATATAACGTAATATGCAGTGTGTCATTGTAAATACCTTATAATATATAGTAGTTTATCAATGAAAATACCTTATAATATAACGTAATATGCAGTGTATCATTGAAAATACCTTATAATATAAGGTGATATGCAGTGTGTCATTGAAAATACCTTATGATATAACGTAATATGCAGTGTGTCATTGAAAATACCTTATAATATAACGTAATATGCAGTGTGTCATTGTAAATACCTTATAATATATAGTAGTTTATCAATGAAAATACCTTATAATATAACGTAATATGCAGTGTATCATTGAAAATACCTTATAATATAACGTAATATGCAGTGTATCATTGAAAATGCCTTATAATATATAGTAGTTTATCAATGAAAATACCTTATAATATAACGTAATATGCAGTGTATCATTGAAAATACCTTATAATATAACGTAATATGCAGTGTATCATTGAAAACACCTTATAATATAACGTAATATGCAGTGTGTCATTGTAAATACCTTATAATATATAGTAGTTTATCAATGAAAATACCTTATAATATAACGTAATATGCAGTGTATCATTGAAAATACCTTATAATATAACGTAATATGCAGTGTATCATTGAAAACACCTTATAATATAACGTAATATGCAGTGTGTCATTGTAAATACCTTATAATATATAGTAGTTTATTAATGAAAATACCTTATAATATAACGTAATATGCAGTGTATCATTGAAAATACCTTATAATATAACGTAATATGCAGTGTATCATTGAAAATACCTTATAATATAAGGTAATATGCAGTGTCTCATTGAAAATACCTTATGATATAACGTAATATGCAGTGTATCATTGAAAATACCTTATAATATAACGTAATTTACAGTGTATCATTGAAAATACCTTATAATATAACGTAATATGCAGTGTATCATTGAAAATACCTTATAATATAAGGTGATATGCAGTGTATCATTGAAAATACCTTATGATATAACGTAATATGCAGTGTGTCATTGAAAATACCTTATAATATAACGTAATATGCAGTGTGTCATTGTAAATACCTTATAATATATAGTAGTTTATCAATGAAAATACCTTATAATATAACGTAATATGCAGTGTATCATTGAAAATACCTTATAATATAACGTAATATGCAGTGTATCATTGAAAATGCCTTATAATATATAGTAGTTTATCAATGAAAATACCTTATAATATAACGTAATATGCAGTGTATCATTGAAAATACCTTATAATATTACGTAATATGCAGTGTATCATTGAAAACACCTTATAATATAACGTAATATGCAGTGTGTCATTGTAAATACCTTATAATATATAGTAGTTTATCAATGAAAATACCTTATAATATAACGTAATATGCAGTGTATCATTGAAAATACCTTATAATATAACCTAATATGCAGTGTATCATTGAAAATACCTTATAATATAACGTAATATACAGTGTATCATAGAAAATACCATGTAATATAACGTAATATACAGTGTATCATTGAAAATACCTTATAATATAACGTAATATGCAGTGTATCATTGAAAATACCTTCTAATATATCGTAGTTTATCATTGAAAATACCTTATAATATAACGTAATATGCAGTGTATCATTGAAAATACCTAATAATATAACGTAATATGCAGTGTATCATTGAAAATGCCTTATAATATAACGTAATATGCAGTGTATCATTGAAAATACATTATAATATAACGTAATATGCAGTGTATCATTGAAAATACCTAATAACATATCCTAATATGCAGTGTATCATTGAAAATACCTTATAATATAACGTAGTTTATCATTGAAAATACCTTATAATATAACGTAATATGTAGTGTATCAATGAAAATACCTTATAATATAACGTAATATGCAGTGTATCATTGAAAATACCTTCTAATATATCGTAGTTTATCATTGAAAATACCTTATAATATAACGTAATATGCAGTGTATCATTGAAAATACCTTATAATATAGCGTAATATGCAGTGTATCATTGAAAATACCTTATATCATATCGTAATATGCAGTGTATCATTGAAAATACCTTATGGTATAACGTAATATGCAGTGTATCATTGAAAATACCTTATAATATAACCTAATATGCAGTGTATCATTGAAAATACCTTATAATATAACGTAATATACAGTGTATCATAGAAAATACCATGTAATATAACGTAATATACAGTGTATCATTGAAAATACCTTATAATATAACGTAATATGCAGTGTATCATTGAAAATACCTTCTAATATATCGTAGTTTATCATTGAAAATACCTTATAATATAACGTAATATGCAGTGTATCATTGAAAATACCTAATAATATAACGTAATATGCAGTGTATCATTGAAAATGCCTTATAATATAACGTAATATCCAGTGTATCATTGAAAATACCTTATAATATAACCTAATATGCAGTGTATCATTGAAAATACCTTATAATATAACGTAATATGCAGTGTATCATAGAAAATACCATGTAATATAACGTAATATACAGTGTATCATTGAAAATACCTTATAATATAACGTAATATGCAGTGTATCATTGAAAATACCTTCTAATATATCGTAGTTTATCATTGAAAATACCTTATAATATAACGTAATATGCAGTGTATCATTGAATATACCTAATAATATAACGTAATATGCAGTGTATCATTGAAAATACCTTATAATATAGCGTAATATGCAGTGTATCATTGAAAATACCTTATATCATATCGTAATATGCAGTGTATCATTGAAAATACCTTATGGTATAACGTAATATGCAGTGTATCATTGAAAATACCTTATAATATAACCTAATATGCAGTGTATCATTGAAAATACCTTATAATATAACGTAATATACAGTGTATCATAGAAAATACCATGTTATATAACGTAATATACAGTGTATCATTGAAAATACCTTATAATATAACGTAATATGCAGTGTATCATTGAAAATACCTTCTAATATATCGTAGTTTATCATTGAAAATACCTTATAATATAACGTAATATGCAGTGTATCATTGAATATACCTAATAATATAACGTAATATGCAGTGTATCATTGAAAATACCATATAATATAACGTAATATGCAGTGTATCATTGAAAATACATTATAATATAACGTAATATGCAGTGTATCATTGAAAATACCTAATAACATATCCTAATATGCAGTGTATCATTGAAAATACCTTATAATATAACGTAATATGCAGTGTATCATTGAAAATACCTTATAATATAACGTAATATGCAGTGTATCATTGAAAATACCTTATAATATAGCGTAATATGCAGTGTATCATTGAAAATACCTTATATCATATCGTAATATGCAGTGTATCATTGAAAATACCTTATGGTATAACGTAATATGCAGTGTATCATTGAAAATACCTTATAATATAACCTAATATGCAGTGTATCATTGAAAATACCTTATAATATAACGTAATATACAGTGTATCATAGAAAATACCATGTAATATAACGTAATATACAGTGTATCATTGAAAATACCTTATAATATAACGTAATATGCAGTGTATCATTGAAAATACCTTCTAATATATCGTAGTTTATCATTGAAAATACCTTATAATATAACGTAATATGCAGTGTATCATTGAAAATACCTAATAATATAACGTAATATGCAGTGTATCATTGAAAATGCCTTATAATATAACGTAATATCCAGTGTATCATTGAAAATACCTTATAATATAACCTAATATGCAGTGTATCACTGAAAATACCTTATAAAATATCATAATATGTAGTTTATCATTGAAAATACCTTATAATATAACGTAATATGCAGTGTATCATTGAAAATACCTTATAATATAGCGTAATATGCAGTGTATCATTGAAAATACCTTATAACATATCCTAATATGCAGTGTATCATTGAAAATACCTTATAATATAGCGTAATATGCAGTGTATCATTGAAAATACCTTCTAATATATCGTAGTTTATCATTGAAAATACCTTATAATATAGCGTAATATGCAGTGTATCATTGAAAATACCTTATAATATAGCGTAATATGCAGTGTATCATTGAAAATACATTATAATATAACGTAATATGCAGTGTATCATTGAAAATACCTAATAACATATCCTAATATGCAGTGTATCATTGAAAATACCTTATAATATAACGTAATATGCAGTGTATCATTGAAAATACCTTATAATATAACGTAATATGCAGTGTATCATTGAAAATACCTTATAATATAGCGTAATATGCAGTGTATCATTGAAAATACCTTATATCATATCGTAATATGCAGTGTATCATTGAAAATACCTTATGGTATAACGTAATATGCAGTGTATCATTGAAAATACCTTATAATATAACCTAATATGCAGTGTATCATTGAAAATACCTTATAATATAACGTAATATACAGTGTATCATAGAAAATTCCATGTAATATAACGTAATATACAGTGTATCATTGAAAATACCTTATAATATAGCGTAATATGCAGTGTATCATTGAAAATACCTTGTAATATATCGTAGTTTATCATTGAAAATACCTTATAATATAACGTAATATACAGTGTATCATTGAATATACCTAATAATATAACGTAATATGCAGTGTATCATTGAAAATACCTTATAATATAACCTAATATGCAGTGTATCATTGAAAACACCTTATAATATAACGTAATATGCAGTGTATCATTGAAAATACCTTATAATATAACGTAACATGCAGTGTATCATTGAAAATACCTTATAATATAACGTAATATGCAGTGTATCATTGAAAATACCTTCTAATATATCGTAGTTTATCATTGAAAATACCTTATAATATAACGTAATATGCAGTGTATCATTGAATATACCTAATAATATAACGTAATATGCAGTGTATCATTGAAGATACCATATAATATAACGTAATATGCAGTGTATCATTGAAAATACATTATAATATAACGTAATATGCAGTGTATCATTGAAAATACCTTATAACATATCCTAATATGCAGTGTATCATTGAAAATACCTTATAATATAACGTAATATGCAGTGTATCATTGAAAATACCTTATAATATAACGTAATATGCAGTGTATCATTGAAAATACCTTATAATATAGCGTAATATGCAGTGTATCATTGAAAATACCTTATAATATAACGTTGTAACAGACCTGCTCGCAGGACTGTTACGATCTAAGCCCGCGACCGAATACCGCCGAAAGTAACCGACAAGGACCGAGCCGCGGCGCCGATCCAGCGCGATCCGACACACCGCCCCGCGACCCCTCGTCTACAAACACGGTTGGCGCGAACCGGATGCGTATTTTCCGCGGAATTGGCGGGAACCGGAAAACATACGTCATACACTTACCGCACCGCACCACTACCCCTCGCCACCCACCGAGAACTATATAAGGCGCGACAGATTCGGCATAGCTCTCGTATTCCTCGACTGGATTCCCACCAGTCAAGTTCCAGCTCCCGCTATTTCCTGCCTTGTAAGTATTTCTCTCCACTAAATACCTAGTCCGCCGTGATGACGAGTCTTACTGTCGCACAGAACACTCCGAATCACTTCCTCGCTTTATCAGTGAGCACAGCGTGCCACTGAAGCCCGGTGTTCTACACTGGCACACGGCGAGACGCGCTGTCCGCCGAACTCCGACCGCGTTGGAGTCGTTTGACGTGCGAGGTTCGTCCTCCACCGCGTCAAACGTAGAACCGCCACGGGAGGCCTCAACGCCGGCACGCTGTCGACGCTGAGGATCCGACAAACCAGACCCGTGGCAGGGGAGATCGTGGCACCCACCACGATCGGAAATCATCTCCTGCCCCCGTGTGATCCTCCGTATTACCCTTCGCGACGCGTAACCAGCACCGCGAACCGCGACCTCCGCGACAGACCGAGCGACGACCGCGGAACTCTTACCGAACCACGTGTTATTCTTTCACACCCGCACCTAGATTCCCGACGCACGCGATTTAGCCGTCCTCTCGCCGACTGTCACCCTGGCACGGCGAGCTTTCCAGGCACGAGAGGATTACGCCGCGAACACGGAACACCAGACTCGTTACATGGCGCCCAAACAGGGACCTGGTGCACACAGCACACCGCGAGCACGACGCAATTAGACCTGGTGCACACAGCACACCGCGAGCACGACGCAATTAGACCTGGTGCACACAGCACACCGCGAGCACGACGCAATTAGACCTGGTGCACACAGCACACCGCGAGCACGACGCAATTAGACCTGGTGCACGCAGCACACCGCGAGCACGACGCGATTAGACCTGGTGCACGCAACACACCGCGATCACGCCGCGATGCACCTATCGCACCGCGAGTTAACCGAATACACGCCGCGATTTAACCGATTACTCGCCGCGATTTTTCCGGGTGCACGTGTCACGCCGCGATTTCGAGGTTAGACCCGGTGCACGTGACCGCCGCAATTTCGAGGTTAGACCGCGACCGATCGCGATACCACGCGATTTTCGCGGCACCCGCGCCGCCTCGCGACAGTAACGCGAACTAGCGTAGCAACAAGCACGCCCGCCGCGATACAAGACGCGCTACCGCGACGGAACGCGTGACACAGGACACGCGCACCATCTAGTGCCGCCGCACGGTACTAACGCGCCGCGACGCACGGTGATTCAAACCGCGCGACGGGAATGAAGAAGAGCACGCTACGGCTAACAAAGGACCGACTCATCGCTGACCTCCGTCGAAGAGGATTACCGACCACCGGGGACACCAGGGAGCTCCGCCAACGTTGGGCCGACTATATCGGTGAACAAGCCGCCGAATTATTTACGATGCCCGACGCAAAAGTACAAGTGGCCAGCGAGCCGGGGCGCGATCGACCGGGTCCGTCGACCGAGACACAAGAGGGTGCGGACGACGCACCGCGAGGGATCGAAGAGGATAAAAAACCGACCGACAAAATCGATCCCCGGCGGAGCATCGATAAGATACGGAAATGGGGCTGCACGAGCGACGGGAAGGACCCGTTCTCGTTCCTCGAACGCGTAAGCGAGCTAAAAAAAGCCTACCATATAACGGACGACGAATTGCTGCAAGGGCTACCGGAATTACTACGCGGAGACGCCCAGTTATGGTACCGGAACGTCGAGCAGCAGGTACATACGTGGACCCAGTTCTCCAACAAATTCACGGCTTTTTTCGAGGCAAACCGAACGCAACGGCAGCGACAGCGGGAAGCCCTAGAACGCGTGCAACGTCTCGGCGAGCCCTTCCATTTATTTGCCATTGCACTGCTCACACTCATGAGGCGAGCCCGAATACCGGCCGACGAGCATTTAGAAATAATTATGGAAAACATGCTCCCGGAATATGTGGCAGTCATCAACCCCGACGCCGTCGCAGACCTCGATGACCTGCTCCAGCAGGTACAACGACTTGAGAGAGCCGAAGAAAGAAAGCGGCGGCGGCAGACCACCCCGGCCCGGCACGTGGCAGCGACCAACGTAGGACCTCCCGTTACACCTGCACAGAGCGTACCGATCGAGGCCAGGCTGGCCCAACTCAGTAACACACCACTAAACGGAGGAAACACCGGGGCCGACACGTATCATCCCGACACACACTGTTGGCGATGCAAGCAGCGAGGACATCACCGACACGAATGCCGAAATGTGTACCGGAAATTCTGTTCCCGGTGCGGCCGGGATGGGACACTGACACGGGATTGCCACCCAAGGCCGAACCCCCCACCGTCGGGAAACGAGCCGAGGGGCCCGTCTTCAACGGGCGGCCAGCGGCCCCGGCCATAAGGTATACTCCCCGCCCGTTACTACCGATACGCATCTTGGGTCGAGAAATAGACGCCCTGCTCGACACCGGGGCCCAACTTTCCTGCATCAACGAGGAGGTGCAGGAATGGGCTGAAAATACCTTATAATATAACCTAATATGCAGTGTATCATTGAAAATACCTTATAATATAACGTAATATGCAGTGTATCATTGAAAATACATTATAATATAACGTAATATGCAGTGTATCATTGAAAATACCTTATAACATATCCTAATATGCAGTGTATCATTGAAAATACCTTATAATATAACGTAATATGCAGTGTATCATTGAAAATACCTTATAATATAAGGTAATATGCAGTGTATCATTGAAAATACCTTATAATATAGCGTAATATGCAGTGTATCATTGAAAATACATTATAATATAACGTAATATGCAGTGTATCATTGAAAATACATTATAATATAACGTAATATGCAGTGTATCATTGAAAATACCTTATAATATAACGTAATATGCAGTGTATCATTGAAAATACCTTATAATATAACGTAATATGCAGTATATCATTGAAAATACCTTATAATATAGCGTAATATGCAGTGTATCATTGAAAATACCTTATAATATAACGTAATATGCAGTGTATCATTGAAAATACCTTATAATATAACGTAATATGCAGTGTATCATTGAAAATACCTTCTAATATATCGTAGTTTATCATTGAAAATACCTTCTAATATATCGTAGTTTATCATTGAAAATACCTTATAATATAACGTAATATGCAGTGAATCATTGAAAATACCTTATAATATAACCTATAATGCAGTGTATCATTGAAAATACCTTATAATATAACGTAATATGCAGTGTAACATTGAAAATACCTAAAAATATATTGAAGTTTATCATTCAAAATACCTTATAATATAACGTATAATGCAGTGTATCATTGAAAATGCCTTATAATATAACGGATTATGCAGTGTATCATTGAAAATACCTTATAATATAACGTAATATGCAGTATATCATTGAAAATACCTTATAATATAACGTTATATGCAGTGTATCATTGAAAATACCTTATAATATATCGTAATATGCAGTGTATCACTGAAAATACCTTATAATATATCATAATATGTAGTTTATCATTGAAAATACCTTATAATATAACGTAATATGCAGTCTATCATTGAAAATACCTTATAATATATCGTAGTTTATCATTGAAAATACCTTATAACATAACGTAATATGCAGTGTATCACTGAAAATACCTTATAAAATATCATAATATGTAGTTTATCATTGAAAATACCTTATAATATAACGTAATATGCAGTGTATCATTGAAAATACCTAATAATATATTGTAGTTTATCATTCAAAATACCTTATAATATAACGTTATATGCAGTGTATCATTGAAAATACCTTATAATATAACGTAATATGCAGTGTATCATTGAAAATACCTTATAATATAACGTAATATGCAGTGAATCATTGAAAATACCTTATAATATAACGTATAATGCAGTGTAACATTGAAAATACCTTATAATATAACGGATTATGCAGTGTATCATTGAAAATACCTTATAATATAACGTAATATGCAGTGTATCATTGAAAATACCTTATAATATAACGTTATATGCAGTGTATCAATGAAAATACCTTAAAATATAACGTACTATGCAGTGTTTCATTGAAAATACCTTATAATATAACGTAATATGCAGTGTGTCATTGAAAATACCTTATAATATATCGTAGTTTATCATTGAAAATACCTTATAATATAACGTAATATGCAGTGTATCATTGAAAATACCTTATAATATAACGTAATATGCAGTGTATCACTGAAAATACCTTATAATATATCATAATATGTATTTTATCATTGAAAATACCTTATAATATAACGTAATATGCAGTGAATCATTGAAAATACCTTATGATATAACGTATAATGCAGTGTATCATTGAAAATACCTTATAATATAACGGATTATGCAGTGTATCATTGAAAATACCTTATAATATAACGTAATATGCAGTGTATCATTGAAAATACCTTATAATATAACGTTATATGCAGTGTATCAATGAAAATACCTTAAAATATAACGTAATATGCAGTGTTTCATTGAAAATACCTTATAATATAACGTAATATGCAGTGTGTCATTGAAAATACCTTATAATATATCGTAGTTTATCATTGAAAATACCTTATAATATAACGTAATATGCAGTGTATCATTGAAAATACCTTATAATATAACTTAATATGCAGTGTATCATTGAAAATACCTTATAATATAACGTAATATGCAGTGTATCATTGAAAATACCTTATAATATAACGTAATATGCAGTGTATCATTGAAAATACCTAATAATATAACGTAATATGCAGTGTATCACTGAAAATACCTTATAATATATCATAATATGTATTTTATCATTGAAAATACCTTATAATATAACGTAATATGCAGTGAATCATTGAAAATACCTTATAATATAACGTATAATGCAGTGTATCATTGAAAATACCTTATAATATAACGGATTATGCAGTGTATCATTGAAAATACCTTATAATATAACGTAATATGCAGTGTATCATTGAAAATACCTTATAATATAACGTTATATGCAGTGTATCAATGAAAATACCTTAAAATATAACGTAATATGCAGTGTTTCATTGAAAATACCTTATAATATAACGTAATATGCAGTGTGTCATTGAAAATACCTTATAATATATCGTAGTTTATCATTGAAAATACCTTATAATATAACGTAATATGCAGTGTATCATTGAAAATACCTTATAATATAACTTAATATGCAGTGTATCATTGAAAATACCTTATAATATAACGTAATATGCAGTGTATCATTGAAAATACCTTATAATATAACGTAATATGCAGTGTATCATTGAAAATACCTAATAATATAACGTAATATGCAGTGTATCATTGAAAATACCTTATAATATAACGTAATATGCAGTGTATCATTGAAAATACCTTATAATATAGCGTAATATGCAGTGAATCATTGAAAATACCTAATAATATATTGTAGTTTATCATTCAAAATACCTTATAATATAACGTTATATGCAGTGTATCATTGAAAATACCTTATAATATAACGTAATATGCAGTGTATCATTGAAAATACCTTATAATATATCGTAGTTTATCATTGAAAATACCTTATAATATAACGTAATATGCAGTGTATCATTGAAAATACCTTATGATATAACGTTATATGCAGTGTATCATTGAAAATACCTTATAATATAACGTTATATGCAGTGTATCAATGAAAATACCTTATAATATAACGTAATATGCAGTGTTTCATTGAAAATACCTTATAATATAACGTAATATGCAGTGTGTCATTGAAAATACCTTATAATATATCGTAGTTTATCTTTGAAAATACCTTATAATATAACGTAATATGCAGTGTATCACTGAAAATACCTTATAATATATCATAATATGTAGTTTATCATTGAAAATACCTTATAATATAACGTATTATGCAGTGTATCATTGAAAATACCTAATAATATATTGTAGTTTATCATTCAAAATACCTTATAATATAACGTTATATGCAGTGTATCATTGAAAATACCTTATAATATAACGGATTATGCCGTGTATCATTGAAAATACCTTATAATATAACGTAATATGCAGTGTATCATTGAAAATACCTTATAATATAACGTTATATGCAGTGTATCAATGAAAATACCTTAAAATATATCGTAATATGCAGTGTTTCATTGAAAATACCTTATAATATAACGTAATATGCAGTGTGTCATTGAAAATACCTTATAATATATCGTAGTTTATCATTGAAAATACCTTATAATATAACGTAATATGCAGTGTATCATTGAAAATACCTTATGATATAACGTAATATGCAGTGTATCATTGAAAATACCTTATAATATAACGTAATATGCAGTGTATCACTGAAAATACCTTATAATATAACGTTATATGCAGTGTATCAATGAAAATACCTTATAATATAACGTAATATGCAATGTATCATTGAAAATACCTTATAATATATCGTAGTTTATCATTGAAAATACCTTATAATATAACGTAATATGCAGTGAATCATTGAAAATACCTTGTAATATAACGTATAATGCAGTGTATCATTGAAAATACCTTATAATATAACGTAATATGCAGTGTAACATTGAAAATACCTAAAAATATATTGTAGTTTATCATTCAACATACCTTATAATATAACGTATAATGCAGTGTATCATTGAAAATGCCTTATAATATAACGGATTATGCAGTGTATCATTGAAAATACCTTATAATATAACGTAATATGCAGTGTGTCATTGAAAATACCTTATAATATAACGTAATATGCAGTGTAACATTGAAAATACCTTATAATATAACGTAATATGCAGTGTATCATTGAAAATACCTTATAATATAACGTAATATGCAGTGTATCACTGAAAATACCTTATAATATATCATAATATGTATTTTATCATTGAAAATACCTTATAATATAACGTAATATGCAGTCTATCATTGAAAATACCTTATAATATATCGTAGTTTATCATTGAAAATACCTTATAACATAACGTAATATGCAGTGTATCACTGAAACTACCTTATAAAATATCATAATATGTAGTTTATCATTGAAAATACCTTATAATATAACGTAATATGCAGTGTATCATTGAAAATACCTTATAATATAACGTAATATGCAGTGTATCATTGAAAATACCTTATGATATAACGTAATATGCAGTGTATCATTGAAAATACCTTATAATATAACGTAATATGCAGTGTATCACTGAAAATACCTTATAATATAACGTTATATGCAGTGTATCAATGAAAATACCTTATAATATAACGTAATATGCAGTGTATCATTGAAAATACCTTATAATATAACGTAATATGCAGTGTATCATTGAAAATACCTTATGATATAACGTAATATGCAGTGTATCATTGAAAATACCTTATAATATAACGTTATATGCAGTGTATCATTGAAAATACCTTATAATATAACGTAATATGCAGTGAATCATTGAAAATACCTTGTAATATAACGTATAATGCAGTGTATCAATGAAAATACCTTATAATATAACGTAATATGCAGTGTAACATTGAAAATACCTAAAAATATATTGTAGTTTATCATTCAAAATACCTTATAATATAACGTATAATGCAGTGTATCATTGAAAATGCCTTATAATATAACGGATTATGCAGTGTATCATTGAAAATACCTTATAATATAACGTAATATGCAGTGTGTCATTGAAAATACCTTATAATATAACGTAATATGCAGTGTAACATTGAAAATACCTTATAATATAACGTAATATGCAGTGTATCATTGAAAATACCTTATAATATAACGTAATATGCAGTGTATCACTGAAAATACCTTATAATATATCGTAGTTTATCATTGAAAATACCTTCTAATATATCGTAGTTTATCATTGAAAATACCTTATAATATAACATAATATGCAGTGAATCATTGAAAATACCTTATAATATAACCTATAATGCAGTGTATCATTGAAAATACCTTATAATATAACGTAATATGCAGTGTAACATTGAAAATACCTAAAAATATATTGAAGTTTATCATTCAAAATACCTTATAATATAACGTATAATGCAGTGTATCATTGAAAATGCCTTATAATATAACGGATTATGCAGTGTATCATTGAAAATACCTTATAATATAACGTAATATGCAGTATATCATTGAAAATACCTTATAATATAACGTTATATGCAGTGTATCATTGAAAATACCTTATAATATATCGTAATATGCAGTGTATCACTGAAAATACCTTATAATATATCATAATATGTAGTTTATCATTGAAAATACCTTATAATATAACGTAATATGCAGTCTATCATTGAAAATACCTTATAATATATCGTAGTTTATCATTGAAAATACCTTATAACATAACGTAATATGCAGTGTATCACTGAAAATACCTTATAAAATATCATAATATGTAGTTTATCATTGAAAATACCTTATAATATAACGTAATATGCAGTGTATCATTGAAAATACCTAATAATATATTGTAGTTTATCATTCAAAATACCTTATAATATAACGTTATATGCAGTGTATCATTGAAAATACCTTATAATATAACGTAATATGCAGTGTATCATTGAAAATACCTTATAATATAACGTAATATGCAGTGTATCATTGAAAATACCTTATAATATAACGTAATATGCAGTGTATCACTGAAAATACCTTATAATATATCATAATATGTATTTTATCATTGAAAATACCTTATAATATAACGTAATATGCAGTGAATCATTGAAAATACCTTATGATATAACGTATAATGCAGTGTATCATTGAAAATACCTTATAATATAACGGATTATGCAGTGTATCATTGAAAATACCTTATAATATAACGTAATATGCAGTGTATCATTGAAAATACCTTATAATATAACGTTATATGCAGTGTATCAATGAAAATACCTTAAAATATAACGTAATATGCAGTGTTTCATTGAAAATACCTTATAATATAACGTAATATGCAGTGTATCATTGAAAATACCTTATAATATATCGTAGTTTATCATTGAAAATACCTTATAATATAACGTAATATGCAGTGTATCATTGAAAATACCTTATAATATAACTTAATATGCAGTGTATCATTGAAAATACCTTATAATATAACGTAATATGCAGTGTATCATTGAAAATACCTTATAATATAACGTAATATGCAGTGTATCATTGAAAATACCTAATAATATAACGTAATATGCAGTGTATCATTGAAAATACCTTATAATATAACGTAATATGCAGTGTATCATTGAAAATACCTTATAATATAGCGTAATATGCAGTGAATCATTGAAAATACCTAATAATATATTGTAGTTTATCATTCAAAATACCTTATAATATAACGTTATATGCAGTGTATCATTGAAAATACCTTATAATATAACGTAATATGCAGTGTATCATTGAAAATACCTTATAATATATCGTAGTTTATCATTGAAAATACCTTATAATATAACGTAATATGCAGTGTATCATTGAAAATACCTTATGATATAACGTTATATGCAGTGTATCATTGAAAATACCTTATAATATAACGTTATATGCAGTGTATCAATGAAAATACCTTATAATATAACGTAATATGCAGTGTTTCATTGAAAATACCTTATAATATAACGTAATATGCAGTGTGTCATTGAAAATACCTTATAATATATCGTAGTTTATCTTTGAAAATACCTTATAATATAACGTAATATGCAGTGTATCACTGAAAATACCTTATAATATATCATAATATGTAGTTTATCATTGAAAATACCTTATAATATAACGTATTGTGCAGTGTATCATTGAAAATACCTAATAATATATTGTAGTTTATCATTCAAAATACCTTATAATATAACGTTATATGCAGTGTATCATTGAAAATACCTTATAATATAACGTAATATGCAGTGTATCATTGAAAATACCTTATAATATAACGTAATATGCAGTGAATCATTGAAAATACCTTATAATATAACGTATAATGCAGTGTATCATTGAAAATACCTTATAATATAACGGATTATGCAGTGTATCATTGAAAATACCTTATAATATAACGTAATATGCAGTGTATCATTGAAAATACCTTATAATATAACGTTATATGCAGTGTATCAATGAAAATACCTTAAAATATATCGTAATATGCAGTGTTTCATTGAAAATACCTTATAATATAACGTAATATGCAGTGTGTCATTGAAAATACCTTATAATATATCGTAGTTTATCATTCAACATACCTTATAATATAACGTATAATGCAGTGTATCATTGAAAATGCCTTATAATATAACGGATTATGCAGTGTATCATTGAAAATACCTTATAATATAACGTAATATGCAGTGTGTCATTGAAAATACCTTATAATATAACGTAATATGCAGTGTAACATTGAAAATACCTTATAATATAACGTAATATGCAGTGTATCATTGAAAATACCTTATAATATAACGTAATATGCAGTGTATCACTGAAAATACCTTATAATATATCATAATATGTATTTTATCATTGAAAATACCTTATAATATAACGTAATATGCAGTCTATCATTGAAAATACCTTATAATATATCGTAGTTTATCATTGAAAATACCTTATAACATAACGTAATATGCAGTGTATCACTGAAAATACCTTATAAAATATCATAATATGTAGTTTATCATTGAAAATACCTTATAATATAACGTAATATGCAGTGTATCATTGAAAATACCTTATAATATAACGTAATATGCAGTGTATCATTGAAAATACCTTATGATATAACGTAATATGCAGTGTATCATTGAAAATACCTTATAATATAACGTAATATGCAGTGTATCACTGAAAATACCTTATAATATAACGTTATATGCAGTGTATCAATGAAAATACCTTATAATATAACGTAATATGCAATGTATCATTGAAAATACCTTATAATATATCGTAGTTTATCATTGAAAATACCTTATAATATAACGTAATATGCAGTGAATCATTGAAAATACCTTGTAATATAACGTATAATGCAGTGTATCATTGAAAATACCTTATAATATAACGTAATATGCAGTGTAACATTGAAAATACCTAAAAATATATTGTAGTTTATCATTCAAAATACCTTATAATATAACGTATAATGCAGTGTATCATTGAAAATGCCTTATAATATAACGGATTATGCAGTGTATCATTGAAAATACCTTATAATATAACGTAATATGCAGTGTGTCATTGAAAATACCTTATAATATAACGTAATATGCAGTGTAACATTGAAAATACCTTATAATATAACGTAATATGCAGTGTATCATTGAAAATACCTTATAATATAACGTAATATGCAGTGTATCACTGAAAATACCTTATAATATATCATAATATGTATTTTATCATTGAAAATACCTTATAATATAACGTAATATGCAGTCTATCGTTGAAAATACCTTATAATATATCGTAGTTTATCATTGAAAATACCTTATAACATAACGTAATATGCAGTGTATCACTGAAAATACCTTATAAAATATCATAATATGTAGTTTATCATTGAAAATACCTTATAATATAACGTAATATGCAGTGTATCATTGAAAATACCTTATAATATAACGTAATATGCAATGTATCATTGAAAATACCTTAAAATATAACGTAATATGCAGTGTATCATTGAAAATACCTTATAATATAACGTAATATGCAGTGTATCACTGAAAATACCTTATAATATATCATAATATGTATTTTATCATTGAAAATACCTTATAATATAACGTAATATGCAGTGTATCATTGAAAATACCTTATAATATAACGTAATATGCAATGTATCATTGAAAATACCTTAAAATATAACGTAATATGCAGTGTATCATTGAAAATACCTTATAATATAACGTAATATGCAGTGTATCACTGAAAATACCTTATAATATATCATAATATGTATTTTATCATTGAAAATACCTTATAATATAACGTAATATGCAGTGAATCATTGAAAATACCTTATAATATAACGTATAATGCAGTCTATCATTGAAAATACCTTATAATATAACGGATTATGCAGTGTATCATTGAAAATACCTTATAATATAACGTAATATGCAGTGTATCATTGAAAATACCTTATAATATAACCTTATATGCAGTGTATCAATGAAAATACCTTAAAATATAACGTAATATGCAGTGTTTCATTGAAAATACCTTATAATATAACGTAATATGCAGTGTGTCATTGAAAATACCTTATAATATATCGTAGTTTATCATTGAAAATACCTTATAATATAACGTAATATGCAGTGTATCATTGAAAATACCTTATGATATAACGTAATATGCAGTGTATCATAGAAAATACCTTATAATATAACGTAATATGCAGTGTATCACTGAAAATACCTTATAATATAACGTTATATGCAGTGTATCAATGAAAATACCTTATAATATAACGTAATATGCAATGTATCATTGAAAATACCTTATAATATATCGTAGTTTATCATTGAAAATACCTTATAATATAACGTAATATGCAGTGAATCATTGAAAATACCTTATAATATAACGTATAATGCAGTGTATCATTGAAAATACCTTATAATATAACGTAATATGCAGTGTAACATTGAAAATACCTAAAAATATATTGTAGTTTATCTTTCAAAATACCTTATAATATAACGTATAATGCAGTGTATCATTGAAAATGCCTTATAATATAACGGATTATGCAGTGTATCATTGAAAATACCTTATAATATAACGTAATATGCAGTATATCATTGAAAATACCTTATAATATAACGTTATATGCAGTGTATCAATGAAAATACCTTATAATATAACGTAATATGCAGTGTGTCATTGAAAATACCTTATAATATAACGTAATATGCAGTGTAACATTGAAAATACCTTATAATATAACGTAATATGCAGTGTATCATTGAAAATACCTTATAATATAACGTAATATGCAGTGTATCACTGAAAATACCTTATAATATATCATAATATGTATTTTATCATTGAAAATACCTTATAATATAACGTAATATGCAGTCTATCATTGAAAATACCTTATAATATATCGTAGTTTATCATTGAAAATACCTTATAACATAACGTAATATGCAGTGTATCACTGAAAATACCTTATAAAATATCATAATATGTAGTTTATCATTGAAAATACCTTATAATATAACGTAATATGCAGTGTATCATTGAAAATACCTTATAATATAACGTAATATGCAGTGTATCACTGAAAATACCTTATAATATATCATAATGTGTATTTTATCATTGAAAATACCTTATAATATAACGTAATATGCAGTGAATCATTGAAAATACCTTATAATATATCGTAGTTTATCATTGAAAATACCTTATAATATATCGTAGTTTATCATTGAAAATACCTTATAATATAACGTAATATGCAGTGTATCATTGAAAATACCTTATGATATAACGTAATATGCAGTGTATCATTGAAAATACCTTAAAATATATCGTAATATGCAGTGTTTCATTGAAAATACCTTATAATATAACGTAATATGCAGTGTGTCATTGAAAATACCTTATAATATATCGTAGTTTATCATTGAAAATACCTTATAATATAACGTAATATGCAGTGTATCATTGAAAATACCTTATGATATAACGTAATATGCAATGTATCATTGAAAATACCTTAAAATATAACGTAATATGCAGTGTATCATTGAAAATACCTTATAATATAACGTAATATGCAGTGTATCATTGAAAATACCTTATAATATATCATAATGTGTATTTTATCATTGAAAATACCTTATAATATAACGTAATATGCAGTGAATCATTGAAAATACCTTATAATATAACGTATAATGCAGTGTGTCATTGAAAATACCTTATAATATATCGTAGTTTATCATTGAAAATACCTTATAATATAACGTAATATGCAGTGTATCATTGAAAATACCTTATGATATAACGTAATATGCAGTGTATCATTGAAAATACCTTATAATATAACGTAATATGCAGTGTATCACTGAAAATACCTTATAATATAACGTTATATGCAGTGTATCAATGAAAATACCTTATAATATAACGTAATATGCAATGTATCATTGAAAATACCTTATAATATATCGTAGTTTATCATTGAAAATACCTTATAATATAACGTAATATGCAGTGAATCATTGAAAATACCTTATAATATAACGTATAATGCAGTGTATCATTGAAAATACCTTATAATATAACGTAATATGCAGTGTAACATTGAAAATACCTAAAAATATATTGTAGTTTATCATTCAAAATACCTTATAATATAACGTATAATGCAGTGTATCATTGAAAATGCCTTATAATATAACGTAATATGCAGTGTATCACTGAAAATACCTTATAATATATCATAATATGTATTTTATCATTGAAAATACCTTATAATATAACTTTATATGCAGTGTATCAATGAAAATACCTTAAAATATAACGTAATATGCAGTGTTTCATTGAAAATACCTTATAATATAACGTAATATGCAGTGTGTCATTGAAAATACCTTATAATATATCGTAGTTTATCATTGAAAATACCTTATAATATAACGTAATATGCAGTGTATCATTGAAAATACCTTATGATATAACGTAATATGCAGTCTATCATTGAAAATACCTTATAATATATCGTAGTTTATCATTGAAAATACCTTATAATATAACGGATTATGCAGTGTATCATTGAAAATACCTTATAATATAACGTAATATGCAGTGTATCATTGAAAATACCTTATAATATAACTTTATATGCAGTGTATCAATGAAAATACCTTAAAATATAACGTAATATGCAGTGTTTCATTGAAAATACCTTATAATATAACGTAATATGCAGTGTGTCATTGAAAATACCTTATAATATATCGTAGTTTATCATTGAAAATACCTTATAATATAACGTAATATGCAGTGTATCATTGAAAATACCTTATGATATAACGTAATATGCAGTGTATCATTGAAAATACCTTATAATATAACGTAATATGCAGTGTATCACTGAAAATACCTTATAATATAACGTAATATGCAGTGTAACATTGAAAATACCTTATAATATAACGTAATATGCAGTGTATCATTGAAAATACCTTATAATATAACGTAATATGCAGTGTATCATTGAAAATACCTTATAATATAACGTAATATGCAGTGTATCACTGAAAATACCTTATAATATAACGTTATATGCAGTGTATCAATGAAAATACCTTATGATATAACGTAATATGCAATGTATCATTGAAAATACCTTATAATATATCGTAGTTTATCATTGAAAATACCTTATAATATAACGTAATATGCAGTGAATCATTGAAAATACCTTATAATATAACGTATAATGCAGTGTATCATTGAAAATACCTTATAATATAACGTAATATGCAGTGTAACATTGAAAATACCAAAAATATATTGTAGTTTATCATTCAAAATACCTTATAATATAACGTATAATGCAGTGTATCATTGAAAATGCCTTATAATATAACGGATTATGCAGTGTATCATTGAAAATACCTTATAATATAACGTAATATGCAGTATATCATTGAAAATACCTTATAATATAACGTTATATGCAGTGTATCAATGAAAATACCTTATAATATAACGTAATATGCAGTGTGTCATTGAAAATACCTTATAATATAACGTAATATGCAGTGTAACATTGAAAATACCTTATAATATAACGTAATATGCAGTGTATCATTGAAAATACCTTATAATATAACGTAATATGCAGTGTATCACTGAAAATACCTTATAATATATCATAATATGTATTTTATCATTGAAAATACCTTATAATATAACGGATTATGCAGTGTATCATTGAAAATACCTTATAATATAACGTAATATGCAGTGTATCATTGAAAATACCTTATAATATAACGTTATATGCAGTGTATCAATGAAAATACCTTAAAATATAACGTAATATGCAGTGTTTCATTGAAAATACCTTATAATATAACGTAATATGCAGTGTGTCATTGAAAATACCTTATAATATATCGTAGTTTATCATTGAAAATACCTTATAATATAACGTAATATGCAGTGTATCATTGAAAATACCTTATGATATAACGTAATATGCAGTGTATCATTGAAAATACCTTATAATATAACGTAATATGCAGTGTATCACTGAAAATACCTTATAATATAACGTTATATGCAGTGTATCAATGAAAATACCTTATAATATAACGTAATATGCAATGTATCATTGAAAATACCTTATAATATATCGTAGTTTATCATTGAAAATACCTTATAATATAACGTAATATGCAGTGAATCATTGAAAATACCTTATAATATAACGTATAATGCAGTGTATCATTGAAAATACCTTATAATATAACGTAATATGCAGTGTATCATTGAAAATACCTTATAATATATCATAATATGTATTTTATCATTGAAAATACCTTATAATATAACGTAATATGCAGTCTATCATTGAAAATACCTTATAATATATCGTAGTTTATCATTGAAAATACCTTATAATATAACGGATTATGCAGTGTATCATTGAAAATACCTTATAATATAACGTAATATGCAGTGTATCATTGAAAATACCTTATAATATAACGTTATATGCAGTGTATCAATGAAAATACCTTAAAATATAACGTAATATGCAGTGTTTCATTGAAAATACCTTATAATATATCGTAGTTTATCATTGAAAATACCTTATAATATATCGTAGTTTATCATTGAAAATACCTTATAATATAACGTAATATGCAGTGTATCATTGAAAATACCTTATGATATAACGTAATATGCAGTGTATCATTGAAAATACCTTAAAATATATCGTAATATGCAGTGTTTCATTGAAAATACCTTATAATATAACGTAATATGCAGTGTGTCATTGAAAATACCTTATAATATATCGTAGTTTATCATTGAAAATACCTTATAATATAACGTAATATGCAGTGTATCATTGAAAATACCTTATGATATAACGTAATATGCAATGTATCATTGAAAATACCTTAAAATATAACGTAATATGCAGTGTATCATTGAAAATACCTTATAATATAACGTAATATGCAGTGTATCACTGAAAATACCTTATAATATATCATAATGTGTATTTTATCATTGAAAATACCTTATAATATAACGTAATATGCAGTGAATCATTGAAAATACCTTATAATATAACGTATAATGCAGTGTGTCATTGAAAATACCTTATAATATATCGTAGTTTATCATTGAAAATACCTTATAATATAACGTAATATGCAGTGTATCATTGAAAATACCTTATGATATAACGTAATATGCAGTGTATCATTGAAAATACCTTATAATATAACGTAATATGCAGTGTATCACTGAAAATACCTTATAATATAACGTTATATGCAGTGTATCAATGAAAATACCTTATAATATAACGTAATATGCAATGTATCATTGAAAATACCTTATAATATATCGTAGTTTATCATTGAAAATACCTTATAATATAACGTAATATGCAGTGAATCATTGAAAATACCTTATAATATAACGTATAATGCAGTGTATCATTGAAAATACCTTATAATATAACGTAATATGCAGTGTAACATTGAAAATACCTAAAAATATATTGTAGTTTATCATTCAAAATACCTTATAATATAACGTATAATGCAGTGTATCATTGAAAATGCCTTATAATATAACGTAATATGCAGTGTATCACTGAAAATACCTTATAATATATCATAATATGTATTTTATCATTGAAAATACCTTATAATATAACGTAATATGCAGTCTATCATTGAAAATACCTTATAATATATCGTAGTTTATCATTGAAAATACCTTATAATATAACGGATTATGCAGTGTATCATTGAAAATACCTTATAATATAACGTAATATGCAGTGTATCATTGAAAATACCTTATAATATAACTTTATATGCAGTGTATCAATGAAAATACCTTAAAATATAACGTAATATGCAGTGTTTCATTGAAAATACCTTATAATATAACGTAATATGCAGTGTGTCATTGAAAATACCTTATAATATATCGTAGTTTATCATTGAAAATACCTTATAATATAACGTAATATGCAGTGTATCATTGAAAATACCTTATGATATAACGTAATATGCAGTGTATCATTGAAAATACCTTATAATATAACGTAATATGCAGTGTATCACTGAAAATACCTTATAATATAACGTAATATGCAGTGTAACATTGAAAATACCTTATAATATAACGTAATATGCAGTGTGTCATTGAAAATACCTTATAATATAACGTAATATGCAGTGTAACATTGAAAATACCTTATAATATAACGTAATATGCAGTGTATCATTGAAAATACCTTATAATATAACGTAATATGCAGTGTATCACTGAAAATACCTTATAATATATCATAATATGTATTTTATCATTGAAAATACCTTATAATATAACGGATTATGCAGTGTATCATTGAAAATACCTTATAATATAACGTAATATGCAGTGTATCATTGAAAATACCTTATAATATAACGTTATATGCAGTGTATCAATGAAAATACCTTAAAATATAACGTAATATGCAGTGTTTCATTGAAAATACCTTATAATATAACGTAATATGCAGTGTGTCATTGAAAATACCTTATAATATATCGTAGTTTATCATTGAAAATACCTTATAATATAACGTAATATGCAGTGTATCATTGAAAATACCTTATGATATAACGTAATATGCAGTGTATCATTGAAAATACCTTATAATATAACGTAATATGCAGTGTATCACTGAAAATACCTTATAATATAACGTTATATGCAGTGTATCAATGAAAATACCTTATAATATAACGTAATATGCAATGTATCATTGAAAATACCTTATAATATATCGTAGTTTATCATTGAAAATACCTTATAATATAACGTAATATGCAGTGAATCATTGAAAATACCTTATAATATAACGTATAATGCAGTGTATCATTGAAAATACCTTATAATATAACGTAATATGCAGTGTATCACTGAAAATACCTTATAATATATCATAATATGTATTTTATCATTGAAAATACCTTATAATATAACGTAATATGCAGTCTATCATTGAAAATACCTTATAATATATCGTAGTTTATCATTGAAAATACCTTATAATATAACGGATTATGCAGTGTATCATTGAAAATACCTTATAATATAACGTAATATGCAGTGTATCATTGAAAATACCTTATAATATAACGTTATATGCAGTGTATCAATGAAAATACCTTAAAATATAACGTAATATGCAGTGTTTCATTGAAAATACCTTATAATATAACGTAATATGCAGTGTGTCATTGAAAATACCTTATAATATATCGTAGTTTATCATTGAAAATACCTTATAATATAACGTAATATGCAGTGTATCATTGAAAATACCTTATGATATAACGTAATATGCAGTGTATCATTGAAAATACCTTATAATATAACGTAATATGCAGTGTATCACTGAAAATACCTTATAATATAACGTTATATGCAGTGTATCAATGAAAATACCTTATAATATAACGTAATATGCAATGTATCATTGAAAATACCTTATAATATATCGTAGTTTATCATTGAAAATACCTTATAATATAACGTAATATGCAGTGAATCATTGAAAATACCTTATAATATAACGTATAATGCAGTGTATCATTGAAAATACCTTATAATATAACGTAATATGCAGTGTAACATTGAAAATACCTAAAAATATATTGTAGTTTATCATTCAAAATACCTTATAATATAACGTATAATGCAGTGTATCATTGAAAATGCCTTATAATATAACGGTTTATGCAGTGTATCATTGAAAATACCTTATAATATAACGTAATATGCAGTGTATCACTGAAAATACCTTATAATATATCATAATATGTATTTTATCATTGAAAATACCTTATAATATAACGTAATATGCAGTCTATCATTGAAAATACCTTATAATATATCGTAGTTTATCATTGAAAATACCTTATAATATAACGGATTATGCAGTGTATCATTGAAAATACCTTATAATATAACGTAATATGCAGTGTATCATTGAAAATACCTTATAATATAACGTTATATGCAGTGTATCAATGAAAATACCTTAAAATATAACGTAATATGCAGTGTTTCATTGAAAATACCTTATAATATAACGTAATATGCAGTGTGTCATTGAAAATACCTTATAATATAACGTAATATGCAGTGTATCATTGAAAATACCTTATAATATAACGTAATATGCAGTGTATCATTGAAAATACCTTATAATATAACGTAATATGCAGTGTATCACTGAAAATACCTTATAATATATCATAATATGTATTTTATCATTGAAAATACCTTATAATATAACGTAATATGCAGTGTATCATTGAAAATACCTTATAATATAACGTAATATGCAGTGAATCATTGAAAATACCTTATAATATAACGTATAATGCAGTGTATCATTGAAAATACCTTATAATATAACGGATTATGCAGTGTATCATTGAAAATACCTTATAATATAACGTAATATGCAGTGTATCATTGAAAATACCTTATAATATAACGTTATATGCAGTGTATCACTGAAAATACCTTATAATATATCGTAGTTTATCATTGAAAATACCTTATAATATAACGTATAATGCTGTGTATCATTGAAAATACCTTATAATATAACGTAATATGCAGTGTAACATTGAAAATACCTAAAAATATATTGTAGTTTATCATTCAAAATACCTTATAATATAACGTATAATGCAGTGTATCATTGAAAATGCCTTATAATATAACGGTTTATGCAGTGTATCATTGAAAATACCTTATAATATAACGTAATATGCAGTGTATCATTGAAAATACCTTATAATATAACGTTATATGCAGTGTATCAATGAAAATACCTTAAAATATAACGTAATATGCAGTGTTTCATTGAAAATACCTTATAATATAACGTAATATGCAGTGTGTCATTGAAAATACCTTATAATATATCGTAGTTTATCATTGAAAATACCTTATAATATAACGTAATATGCAGTGTATCATTGAAAATACCTTATGATATAACGTAATATGCAGTGTATCATTGAAAATACCTTATAATATAACGTAATATGCAGTGTATCACTGAAAATACCTTATAATATAACGTTATATGCAGTGTATCAATGAAAATACCTTATAATATAACGTAATATGCAATGTATCATTGAAAATACCTTATAATATATCGTAGTTTATCATTGAAAATATCTTATAATATAACGTAATATGCAGTGAATCATTGAAAATACCTTATAATATAACGTATAATGCAGTGTATCATTGAAAATACCTTATAATATAACGTAATATGCAGTGTAACATTGAAAATACCTAAAAATATATTGTAGTTTATCATTCAAAATACCTTATAATATAACGTATAATGCAGTGTATCATTGAAAATGCCTTATAATATAACGGTTTATGCAGTGTATCATTGAAAATACCTTATAATATAACGTAATATGCAGTGTATCACTGAAAATACCTTATAATATATCATAATATGTATTTTATCATTGAAAATACCTTATAATATAACGTAATATGCAGTCTATCATTGAAAATACCTTATAATATATCGTAGTTTATCATTGAAAATACCTTATAATATAACGGATTATGCAGTGTATCATTGAAAATACCTTATAATATAACGTAATATGCAGTGTATCATTGAAAATACCTTATAATATAACGTTATATGCAGTGTATCAATGAAAATACCTTAAAATATAACGTAATATGCAGTGTTTCATTGAAAATACCTTATAATATAACGTAATATGCAGTGTGTCATTGAAAATACCTTATAATATAACGTAATATGCAGTGTAACATTGAAAATACCTTATAATATAACGTAATATGCAGTGTATCATTGAAAATACCTTATAATATAACGTAATATGCAGTGTATCACTGAAAATACCTTATAATATATCATAATATGTATTTTATCATTGAAAATACCTTATAATATAACGTAATATGCAGTGTATCATTGAAAATACCTTATAATATAACGTAATATGCAGTGAATCATTGAAAATACCTTATAATATAACGTATAATGCAGTGTATCATTGAAAATACCTTATAATATAACGGATTATGCAGTGTATCATTGAAAATACCTTATAATATAACGTAATATGCAGTGTATCATTGAAAATACCTTATAATATAACGTTATATGCAGTGTATCAATGAAAATACCTTAAAATATATCGTAATATGCAGTGTTTCATTGAAAATACCTTATAATATAACGTAATATGCAGTGTGTCATTGAAAATACCTTATAATATATCGTAGTTTATCATTGAAAATACCTTATAATATAACGTAATATGCAGTGTATCATTGAAAATACCTTATAATATAACGTAATATGCAGTGTATCATTGAAAATACCTTATAATATAACGTAATATGCAGTGTATCACTGAAAATACCTTATAATATAACGTTATATGCAGTGTATCAATGAAAATACCTTATAATATAACGTAATATGCAATGTATCATTGAAAATACCTTATAATATATCGTAGTTTATCATTGAAAATACCTTATAATATAACGTAATATGCAGTGAATCATTGAAAATACCTTGTAATATAACGTATAATGCAGTGTATCATTGAAAATACCTTATAATATAACGTAATATGCAGTGTAACATTGAAAATACCTAAAAATATATTGTAGTTTATCATTCAAAATACCTTATAATATAACGTATAATGCAGTGTATCATTGAAAATGCCTTATAATATAACGGATTATGCAGTGTATCATTGAAAATACCTTATAATATAACGTAATATGCAGTGTATCATTGAAAATACCTTATAATATAACGTAATATGCAATGTATCATTGAAAATACCTTAAAATATAACGTAATATGCAGTGTATCATTGAAAATACCTTATAATATAACGTAATATGCAGTGTATCACTGAAAATACCTTATAATATATCATAATATGTATTTTATCATTGAAAATACCTTATAATATAACGTAATATGCAGTGAATCATTGAAAATACCTTATAATATAACGTATAATGCAGTCTATCATTGAAAATACCTTATAATATAACGGATTATGCAGTGTATCATAGAAAATACCTTATAATATAACGTAATATGCAGTGTATCATTGAAAATACCTTATAATATAACGTTATATGCAGTGTATCAATGAAAATACCTTAAAATATAACGTAATATGCAGTGTTTCATTGAAAATACCTTATAATATAACGTAATATGCAGTGTGTCATTGAAAATACCTTATAATATATCGTAGTTTATCATTGAAAATACCTTATAATATAACGTAATATGCAGTGTATCATTGAAAATACCTTATGATATAACGTAATATGCAGTGTATCATTGAAAATACCTTATAATATAACGTAATATGCAGTGTATCACTGAAAATACCTTATAATATAACGTTATATGCAGTGTATCAATGAAAATACCTTATGATATAACGTAATATGCAATGTATCATTGAAAATACCTTATAATATATCGTAGTTTATCATTGAAAATACCTTATAATATAACGTAATATGCAGTGAATCATTGAAAATACCTTATAATATAACGTATAATGCAGTGTATCATTGAAAATACCTTATAATATAACGTAATATGCAGTGTAACATTGAAAATACCTAAAAATATATTGTAGTTTATCATTCAAAATACCTTATAATATAACGTATAATGCAGTGTATCATTGAAAATGCCTTATAATATAACGGATTATGCAGTGTATCATTGAAAATACCTTATAATATAACGTAATATGCAGTATATCATTGAAAATACCTTATAATATAACGTTATATGCAGTGTATCAATGAAAATACCTTATAATATAACGTAATATGCAGTGTGTCATTGAAAATACCTTATAATATAACGTAATATGCAGTGTAACATTGAAAATACCTTATAATATAACGTAATATGCAGTGTATCATTGAAAATACCTTATAATATAACGTAATATGCAGTGTATCACTGAAAATACCTTATAATATATCATAATATGTATTTTATCATTGAAAATACCTTATAATATAACGTAATATGCAGTCTATCATTGAAAATACCTTATAATATATCGTAGTTTATCATTGAAAATACCTTATAATATAACGTAATATGCAGTGTATCATTGAAAATACCTTATGATATAACGTATTATGCAGTGTATCATTGAAAATACCTTATAATATAACGTTATATGCAGTGTATCAATGAAAATACCTTAAAATATAACGTAATATGCAGTGTTTCATTGAAAATACCTTATAATATAACGTAATATGCAGTGTGTCATTGAAAATACCTTATAATATAACGTAATATGCAGTGTAACATTGAAAATACCTTATAATATAACGTAATATGCAGTGTATCATTGAAAATACCTTATAATATAACGTAATATGCAGTGTATCACTGAAAATACCTTATAATATATCATAATATGTATTTTATCATTGAAAATACCTTATAATATAACGTAATATGCAGTCTATCATTGAAAATACCTTATAATATATCGTAGTTTATCATTGAAAATACCTTATAATATAACGTAATATGCAGTGTATCATTGAAAATACCTTATAATATAACGTATTATGCAGTGTATCATTGAAAATACCTTATAATATAACGTTATATGCAGTGTATCAATGAAAATACCTTAAAATATAACGTAATATGCAGTGTTTCATTGAAAATACCTTATAATATAACGTAATATGCAGTGAATCATTGAAAATACCTTATAATATAACGTATAATGCAGTGTATCATTGAAAATACCTTATAATATAACGTAATATGCAGTGTAACATTGAAAATACCTAATAATATATTGTAGTTTATCATTCAAAATACCTTATAATATAACGTTATATGCAGTGTATCATTGAAAATACCTTATAATATAACGTAATATGCAGTGTATCATTGAAAATACCTTATAATATAACGTAATATGCAGTGAATCATTGAAAATACCTTATAATATAACGTATAATGCAGTGTATCATTGAAAATACCTTATAATATAACGGATTATGCAGTGTATCATTGAAAATACCTTATAATATAACGTAATATGCAGTGTATCATTGAAAATACCTTATAATATAACGTAATATGCAGTGTAACATTGAAAATACCTAATAATATATTGTAGTTTATCATTCAAAATACCTTATAATATAACGTTATATGCAGTGTATCATTGAAAATACCTTATAATATAACGTAATATGCAGTGTATCATTGAAAATACTTTATAATATAACGTAATATGCAGTGAATCATTGAAAATACCTTATAATATAACGTATAATGCAGTGTATCATTGAAAATACCTTATAATATAACGGATTATGCAGTGTATCATTGAAAATACCTTATAATATAACGTAATATGCAGTGTATCATTGAAAATACCTTATAATATAACGTATAATGCAGTGTATCATTGAAAATACCTTATAATATAACGTAATATGCAGTGTAACATTGAAAATACCTAATAATATATTGTAGTTTATCATTCAAAATACCTTATAATATAACGTTATATGCAGTGTATCATTTAAAATACCTTATAATATAACGTAATATGCAGTGTATCATTGAAAATACCTTATAATATAACGTAATATGCAGTGAATCATTGAAAATACCTTATAATATAACGTATAATGCAGTGTATCATTGAAAATACCTTATAATATAACGTAATATGCAGTGTATCATTGAAAATACCTTATAATATAACGTAATATGCAGTGAATCATTGAAAATACCTTATAATATAACGTATAATGCAGTGTATCATTGAAAATACCTTATAATATAACGGATTATGCAGTGTATCATTGAAAATACCTTATAATATAACGTAATATGCAGTGTATCATTGAAAATACCTTATAATATAACGTTATATGCAGTGTATCAATGAAAATACCTTAAAATATATCGTAATATGCAGTGTTTCATTGAAAATACCTTATAATATAACGTAATATGCAGTGTGTCATTGAAAATACCTTATAATATATCGTAGTTTATCATTGAAAATACCTTATAATATAACGTAATATGCAGTGTATCATTGAAAATACCTTATGATATAACGTAATATGCAGTGTATCATTGAAAATACCTTATAATATAACGTAATATGCAGTGTATCACTGAAAATACCTTATAATATAACGTTATATGCAGTGTATCAATGAAAATACCTTATAATATAACGTAATATGCAATGTATCATTGAAAATACCTTATAATATATCGTAGTTTATCATTGAAAATACCTTATAATATAACGTAATATGCAGTGAATCATTGAAAATACCTTGTAATATAACGTATAATGCAGTGTATCATTGAAAATACATTATAATATAACGTAATATGCAGTGTATCATTGAAAACACCTTATAATATAACGTAATATGCAGTGTGTCATTGTAAATACCTTATAATATATAGTAGTTTATCAATGAAAATACCTTATAATATAACGTAATATGCAGTGTATCATTGAAAATACCATATAATATAACGTAATATGCAGTGTATCATTGAAAATACCTTATAATTTAACGTAATATGCAGTGTATCATTGAAAATACCTTATAATATAACGTAATATGCAGTGTATCATTGAAAATACCTAATAATATATTGTAGTTTATCATTCAAAATACCTTATAATATAACGTTATATGCAGTGTATCATTGAAAATACCTTATAATATAACGTAATATGCAGTGTATCATTGAAAATACCTTATAATATAACGTAATATGCAGTGAATCATTGAAAATACCTTATAATATAACGTATAATGCAGTGTATCATTGAAAATACCTTATAATATAACGGATTATGCAGTGTATCATTGAAAATACCTTATAATATAACGTAATATGCAGTGTATCATTGAAAATACCTTATAATATAACGTAATATGCAGTGTAACATTGAAAATACCTAATAATATATTGTAGTTTATCATTCAAAATACCTTATAATATAACGTTATATGCAGTGTATCATTGAAAATACCTAAAAATATATTGTAGTTTATCATTCAAAATACCTTATAATATAACGTATAATGCAGTGTATCATTGAAAATACCTTATAATATAACGTAATATGCAGTGTAACATTGAAAATACCTAAAAATATATTGTAGTTTATCATTCAAAATACCTTATAATATAACGTATAATGCAGTGTATCATTGAAAATGCCTTATAATATAACGGATTATGCAGTGTATCATTGAAAATACCTTATAATATAACGTAATATGCAGTATATCATTGAAAATACCTTATAATATAACGTTATATGCAGTGTATCAATGAAAATACCTTATAATATAACGTAATATGCAGTGTGTCATTGAAAATACCTTATAATATAACGTAATATGCAGTGTAACATTGAAAATACCTTATAATATAACGTAATATGCAGTGTATCATTGAAAATACCTTATAATATAACGTAATATGCAGTGTATCACTGAAAATACCTTATAATATATCATAATATGTATTTTATCATTGAAAATACCTTATAATATAACGTAATATGCAGTCTATCATTGAAAATACCTTATAATATATCGTAGTTTATCATTGAAAATACCTTATAATATAACGTAATATGCAGTGTATCATTGAAAATACCTTATGATATAACGTATTATGCAGTGTATCATTGAAAATACCTTATAATATAACGTTATATGCAGTGTATCAATGAAAATACCTTAAAATATAACGTAATATGCAGTGTTTCATTGAAAATACCTTATAATATAACGTAATATGCAGTGAATCATTGAAAATACCTTATAATATAACGTATAATGCAGTGTATCATTGAAAATACCTTATAATATAACGTAATATGCAGTGTAACATTGAAAATACCTAATAATATATTGTAGTTTATCATTCAAAATACCTTATAATATAACGTTATATGCAGTGTATCATTGAAAATACCTTATAATATAACGTAATATGCAGTGTATCATTGAAAATACCTTATAATATAACGTAATATGCAGTGAATCATTGAAAATACCTTATAATATAACGTATAATGCAGTGTATCATTGAAAATACCTTATAATATAACGTATTATGCAGTGTATCATTGAAAATACCTTATAATATAACGTAATATGCAGTGTATCATTGAAAATACCTTATAATATAACGTAATATGCAGTGTAACATTGAAAATACCTAATAATATATTGTAGTTTATCATTCAAAATACCTTATAATATAACGTTATATGCAGTGTATCATTGAAAATACCTTATAATATAACGTAATATGCAGTGTATCATTGAAAATACTTTATAATATAACGTAATATGCAGTGAATCATTGAAAATACCTTATAATATAACGTATAATGCAGTGTATCATTGAAAATACCTTATAATATAACGGATTATGCAGTGTATCATTGAAAATACCTTATAATATAACGTAATATGCAGTGTATCATTGAAAATACCTTATAATATAACGTATAATGCAGTGTATCATTGAAAATACCTTATAATATAACGTAATATGCAGTGTATCATTGAAAATACCTAATAATATATTGTAGTTTATCATTCAAAATACCTTATAATATAACGTTATATGCAGTGTATCATTTAAAATACCTTATAATATAACGTAATATGCAGTGTATCATTGAAAATACCTTATAATATAACGTAATATGCAGTGAATCATTGAAAATACCTTATAATATAACGTATAATGCAGTGTATCATTGAAAATACCTTATAATATAACGTAATATGCAGTGTATCATTGAAAATACCTTATAATATAACGTAATATGCAGTGAATCATTGAAAATACCTTATAATATAACGTATAATGCAGTGTATCATTGAAAATACCTTATAATATAACGGATTATGCAGTGTATCATTGAAAATACCTTATAATATAACGTAATATGCAGTGTATCATTGAAAATACCTTATAATATAACGTTATATGCAGTGTATCAATGAAAATACCTTAAAATATATCGTAATATGCAGTGTTTCATTGAAAATACCTTATAATATAACGTAATATGCAGTGTGTCATTGAAAATACCTTATAATATATCGTAGTTTATCATTGAAAATACCTTATAATATAACGTAATATGCAGTGTATCATTGAAAATACCTTATGATATAACGTAATATGCAGTGTATCATTGAAAATACCTTATAATATAACGTAATATGCAGTGTATCATTGAAAATACCTTATAATATAACGTTATATGCAGTGTATCAATGAAAATACCTTATAATATAACGTAATATGCAATGTATCATTGAAAATACCTTATAATATATCGTAGTTTATCATTGAAAATACCTTATAATATAACGTAATATGCAGTGAATCATTGAAAATACCTTGTAATATAACGTATAATGCAGTGTATCATTGAAAATACCTTATAATATAACGTAATATGCAGTGTAACATTGAAAATACCTAAAAATATATTGTAGTTTATCATTCAAAATACCTTATAATATAACGTATAATGCAGTGTATCATTGAAAATGCCTTATAATATAACGGATTATGCAGTGTATCATTGAAAATACCTTATAATATAACGTAATATGCAGTGTATCATTGAAAATACCTTATAATATAACGTAATATGCAATGTATCATTGAAAATACCTTAAAATATAACGTAATATGCAGTGTATCATTGAAAATACCTTATAATATAACGTAATATGCAGTGTATCACTGAAAATACCTTATAATATATCATAATATGTATTTTATCATTGAAAATACCTTATAATATAACGTAATATGCAGTGAATCATTGAAAATACCTTATAATATAACGTATAATGCAGTCTATCATTGAAAATACCTTATAATATAACGGATTATGCAGTGTATCATTGAAAATACCTTATAATATAACGTAATATGCAGTGTATCATTGAAAATACCTTATAATATAACGTTATATGCAGTGTATCAATGAAAATACCTTAAAATATAACGTAATATGCAGTGTTTCATTGAAAATACCTTATAATATAACGTAATATGCAGTGTGTCATTGAAAATACCTTATAATATATCGTAGTTTATCATTGAAAATACCTTATAATATAACGTAATATGCAGTGTATCATTGAAAATACCTTATGATATAACGTAATATGCAGTGTATCATTGAAAATACCTTATAATATAACGTAATATGCAGTGTATCACTGAAAATACCTTATAATATAACGTTATATGCAGTGTATCAATGAAAATACCTTATGATATAACGTAATATGCAATGTATCATTGAAAATACCTTATAATATATCGTAGTTTATCATTGAAAATACCTTATAATATAACGTAATATGCAGTGAATCATTGAAAATACCTTATAATATAACGTATAATGCAGTGTATCATTGAAAATACCTTATAATATAACGTAATATGCAGTGTAACATTGAAAATACCTAAAAATATATTGTAGTTTATCATTCAAAATACCTTATAATATAACGTATAATGCAGTGTATCATTGAAAATGCCTTATAATATAACGGATTATGCAGTGTATCATTGAAAATACCTTATAATATAACGTAATATGCAGTATATCATTGAAAATACCTTATAATATAACGTTATATGCAGTGTATCAATGAAAATACCTTATAATATAACGTAATATGCAGTGTGTCATTGAAAATACCTTATAATATAACGTAATATGCAGTGTAACATTGAAAATACCTTATAATATAACGTAATATGCAGTGTATCATTGAAAATACCTTATAATATAACGTAATATGCAGTGTATCACTGAAAATACCTTATAATATATCATAATATGTATTTTATCATTGAAAATACCTTATAATATAACGTAATATGCAGTCTATCATTGAAAATACCTTATAATATATCGTAGTTTATCATTGAAAATACCTTATAATATAACGTAATATGCAGTGTATCATTGAAAATACCTTATGATATAACGTATTATGCAGTGTATCATTGAAAATACCTTATAATATAACGTTATATGCAGTGTATCAATGAAAATACCTTAAAATATAACGTAATATGCAGTGTTTCATTGAAAATACCTTATAATATAACGTAATATGCAGTGAATCATTGAAAATACCTTATAATATAACGTTATATGCAGTGTATCATTGAAAATACCTTATAATATAACGTAATATGCAGTGTAACATTGAAAATACCTAATAATATATTGTAGTTTATCATTCAAAATACCTTATAATATAACGTTATATGCAGTGTATCATTGAAAATACCTTATAATATAACGTAATATGCAGTGTATCATTGAAAATACCTTATAATATAACGTAATATGCAGTGAATCATTGAAAATACCTTATAATATAACGTATAATGCAGTGTATCATTGAAAATACCTTATAATATAACGGATTATGCAGTGTATCATTGAAAATACCTTATAATATAACGTAATATGCAGTGTATCATTGAAAATACCTTATAATATAACGTAATATGCAGTGTAACATTGAAAATACCTAATAATATATTGTAGTTTATCATTCAAAATACCTTATAATATAACGTTATATGCAGTGTATCATTGAAAATACCTTATAATATAACGTAATATGCAGTGTATCATTGAAAATACTTTATAATATAACGTAATATGCAGTGAATCGTTGAAAATACCTTATAATATAACGTATAATGCAGTGTATCATTGAAAATACCTTATAATATAACGGATTATGCAGTGTATCATTGAAAATACCTTATAATATAACGTAATATGCAGTGCATCATTGAAAATACCTTATAATATAACGTATAATGCAGTGTATCATTGAAAATACCTTATAATATAACGTAATATGCAGTGTAACATTGAAAATACCTAATAATATATTGTAGTTTATCATTCAAAATACCTTATAATATAACGTTATATGCAGTGTATCATTTAAAATACCTTATAATATAACGTAATATGCAGTGTATCATTGAAAATACCTTATAATATAACGTAATATGCAGTGAATCATTGAAAATACCTTATAATATAACGTATAATGCAGTGTATCATTGAAAATACCTTATAATATAACGGATTATGCAGTGTATCATTGAAAATACCTTATAATATAACGTAATATGCAGTGTATCATTAAAAATACCTTATGATATAACGTAATATGCAGTGTATCATTGAAAATACCTTATAATATAACGTAATATGCAGTGTAACATTGAAAATACCTAAAAATATATTGTAGTTTATCATTCAAAATACCTTATAATATAACGTATAATGCAGTGTAGCATTGAAAATGCCTTATAATATAACGGATTATGCAGTGTATCATTGAAAATACCTTATAATATAACGTAATATGCAGTATATCATTGAAAATACCTTATAATATAACGTATAATGCAGTGTATCAATGAAAATACCTTATAATATAACGTAATATGCAGTGTGTCATTGAAAATACCTTATAATATAACGTAATATGCAGTGTAACATTGAAAATACCTTATAATATAACGTAATATGCAGTGTATCATTGAAAATACCTTATAATATAACGTAATATGCAGTGTATCACTGAAAATACCTTATAATATATCATAATATGTATTTTATCATTGAAAATACCTTATAATATAACGTAATATGCAGTCTATCATTGAAAATACCTTATAATATATCGTAGTTTATTATTGAAAATACCTTATAATATAACGTAATATGCAGTGTATCATTGAAAATACCTTATGATATAACGTATTATGCAGTGTATCATTGAAAATACCTTATAATATAACGTTATATGCAGTGTATCAATGAAAATACCTTAAAATATAACGTAATATGCAGTGTTTCATTGAAAATACCTTATAATATAACGTAATATGCAGTGTATCATTGAAAATACCTTATAATATAACGTAATATGCAGTGTAACATTGAAAATACCTAATAATATATTGTAGTTTATCATTCAAAATACCTTATAATATAACGGATTATGCAGTGTATCATTGAAAATACCTTATAATATAACGTAATATGCAGTGTAACATTGAAAATACCTAATAATATATTGTAGTTTATCATTCAAAATACCTTATAATATAACGGATTATGCAGTGTATCATTGAAAATACCTTATAATATAACGTAATATGCAGTGTATCACTGAAAATACCTTATACTATATCTTAATATGTAGTTTATCATTGAAAATACCTTATAATATAACGTAATATGCAGTGTATCATTGAAAATACCTAATGATCTATTGTAGTTTATCATTCAAAATACCTTATAATATAACGTTATATGCAGTGTATCATTGAAAATACCTTATAATATAACGTAATATGCAGTGTATCATTGAAAATACCTTATAATATAACGTAATATGCAGTGAATCATTGAAAATACCTTATAATATAACGTATAATGCAGTGTATCATTGAAAATACCTTATAATATAACGGATTATGCAGTGTATCATTGAAAATACCTTATAATATAACGTAATATGCAGTGTATCATTGAAAATACCTTATAATATAACGTTACATGCAGTGTATCAATGAAAATACCTTAAAATATAACGTAATATGCAGTGTTTCATTGAAAATACCTTATAATATATCGTAGTTTATCATTGAAAATACCTTATAATATAACGTAATATGCAGTGAATCATTGAAAATACCTTATAATATAACGTATAATGCAGTGTATCATTGAAAATACCTTATAATATAACGTAATATGCAGTGTATCATTGAAAATACCTTATAATATAACGTAATATGCAGTGAATCATTGAAAATACCTTATAATATAACGTATAATGCAGTGTATCATTGAAAATACCTTATAATATAACGTAATATGCAGTGTGTCATTGAAAATACCTTATAATATATCGTAGTTTATCATTGAAAATACCTTATAATATAACGTAATATGCAGTGTATCATTGAAAATACCTTATAATATAACGTAATATGCAGTGTATCATTGAAAATACCTTATAATATAACGTAATATGCAGTGTATCACTGAAAATACCTTATAATATATCATAATATGTAGTTTATCATTGAAAATACCTTATAATATAACGTAATATGCAGTGTATCATTGAAAATACCTAATAATATATTGTAGTTTATCATTCAAAATACCTTATAATATAACGTTATATGCAGTGATCATTGAAAATACCTTATAATATAACGTAATATGCAGTGTATCATTGAAAATACCTTATAATATAACGTAATATGCAGTGAATCATTGAAAATACCTTATAATATATCGTATAATGCAGTGTATCATTGAAAATACCTTATAATATAACGGATTATGCAGTGTATCATTGAAAATACCTTATAATATAACGTAATATGCAGTGTATCATTGAAAATACCTTATAATATAACGTAATATGCAGTGAATCATTGAAAATACCTTATAATATAACGTATAATGCAGTGTATCATTGAAAATAAATTATAATATAACGGATTATGCAGTGTATCACTGAAAATACCTTATAATATAACGTAATATGCAGTGTATCATTGAAAATACCTTATAATATAACGTTACATGCAGTGTATCAATGAAAATACCTTAAAATATATCGTAGTTTATCATTGAAAATACCTTATAATATAACGTAATATGCAATGTATCATTGAAAATACCTTATAATATATCGTAGTTTATCATTGAAAATACCTTATAATATAACGTAATATGCAGTGAATCATTGAAAATACCTTATAATATAACGTATAATGCAGTGTATCATTGAAAATACCTTATAATATAACGTAATATGCAGTGTATCATTGAAAATACCTTATAATATAACGTAATATGCAGTGAATCATTGAAAATACCTCATAATATAACGTATAATGCAGTGTATCATTGAAAATACCTTATAATATAACGGATTATGCAGTGTATCATTGAAAATACCTTACAATATAACGTAATATGCAGTGTATCATTGAAAATACCTTATAATATAACGTTATATGCAGTGTATCAATGAAAATACCTTATAATATAACGTAATATGCAGTGTTTCATTGAAAATACCTTATAATATAACGTAATATGCAGTGTATCATTGAAAATACCTTATAATATAACGTAATATGCAGTGTAACATTGAAAATACCTAAAAATATATTGTAGTTTATCATTCAAAATACCTTATAATATAACGTATAATGCAGTGTATCATTGAAAATGCCTTATAATATAACGGATTATGCAGTGTATCATTGAAAATACCTTATAATATAACGTAATATGCAGTATATCATTGAAAATACCTTATAATATAACGTATAATGCAGTGTATCAATGAAAATACCTTATAATATAACGTAATATGCAGTGTGTCATTGAAAATACCTTATAATATAACGTAATATGCAGTGTAACATTGAAAATACCTTATAATATAACGTAATATGCAGTGTATCATTGAAAATACCTTATAATATAACGTAATATGCAGTGTATCACTGAAAATACCTTATAATATATCATAATATGTATTTTATCATTGAAAATACCTTATAATATAACGTAATATGCAGTCTATCATTGAAAATACCTTATAATATATCGTAGTTTATTATTGAAAATACCTTATAATATAACGTAATATGCAGTGTATCATTGAAAATACCTTATGATATAACGTATTATGCAGTGTATCATTGAAAATACCTTATAATATAACGTTATATGCAGTGTATCAATGAAAATACCTTAAAATATAACGTAATATGCAGTGTTTCATTGAAAATACCTTATAATATAACGTAATATGCAGTGAATCATTGAAAATACCTTATAATATAACGTATAATGCAGTGTATCATTGAAAATACCTTATAATATAACGTAATATGCAGTGTAACATTGAAAATACCTAATAATATATTGTAGTTTATCATTCAAAATACCTTATAATATAACGGATTATGCAGTGTATCATTGAAAATACCTTATAATATAACGTAATATGCAGTGTATCACTGAAAATACCTTATACTATATCTTAATATGTAGTTTATCATTGAAAATACCTTATAATATAACGTAATATGCAGTGTATCATTGAAAATACCTAATGATCTATTGTAGTTTATCATTCAAAATACCTTATAATATAACGTTATATGCAGTGTATCATTGAAAATACCTTATAATATAACGTAATATGCAGTGTATCATTGAAAATACCTTATAATATAACGTAATATGCAGTGAATCATTGAAAATACCTTATAATATAACGTATAATGCAGTGTATCATTGAAAATACCTTATAATATAACGGATTATGCAGTGTATCATTGAAAATACCTTATAATATAACGTAATATGCAGTGTATCATTGAAAATACCTTATAATATAACGTTACATGCAGTGTATCAATGAAAATACCTTAAAATATAACGTAATATGCAGTGTTTCATTGAAAATACCTTATAATATATCGTAGTTTATCATTGAAAATACCTTATAATATAACGTAATATGCAGTGAATCATTGAAAATACCTTATAATATAACGTATAATGCAGTGTATCATTGAAAATACCTTATAATATAACGTAATATGCAGTGTATCATTGAAAATACCTTATAATATAACGTAATATGCAGTGAATCATTGAAAATACCTTATAATATAACGTATAATGCAGTGTATCATTGAAAATACCTTATAATATAACGTAATATGCAGTGTGTCATTGAAAATACCTTATAATATATCGTAGTTTATCATTGAAAATACCTTATAATATAACGTAATATGCAGTGTATCATTGAAAATACCTTATAATATAACGTAATATGCAGTGTATCATTGAAAATACCTTATAATATAACGTAATATGCAGTGTATCACTGAAAATACCTTATAATATATCATAATATGTAGTTTATCATTGAAAATACCTTATAATATAACGTAATATGCAGTGTATCATTGAAAATACCTAATAATATATTGTAGTTTATCATTCAAAATACCTTATAATATAACGTTATATGCAGTGATCATTGAAAATACCTTATAATATAACGTAATATGCAGTGTATCATTGAAAATACCTTATAATATAACGTAATATGCAGTGAATCATTGAAAATACCTTATAATATATCGTATAATGCAGTGTATCATTGAAAATACCTTATAATATAACGGATTATGCAGTGTATCATTGAAAATACCTTATAATATAACGTAATATGCAGTGTATCATTGAAAATACCTTATAATATAACGTAATATGCAGTGAATCATTGAAAATACCTTATAATATAACGTATAATGCAGTGTTTCATTGAAAATACCTTATAATATAACGTAATATGCAGTGTGTCATTGAAAATACCTTATAATATATCGTAGTTTATCATTGAAAATACCTTATAATATAACGTAATATGCAATGTATCATTGAAAATACCTTATAATATATCGTAGTTTATCATTGAAAATACCTTATAATATAACGTAATATGCAGTGAATCATTGAAAATACCTTATAATATAACGTATAATGCAGTGTATCATTGAAAATACCTTATAATATAACGTAATGTGCAGTGTATCATTGAAAATACCTTATAATATAACGTAATATGCAGTGAATCATTGAAAATACCTCATAATATAACGTATAATGCAGTGTATCATTGAAAATACCTTATAATATAACGGATTATGCAGTGTATCATTGAAAATACCTTACAATATAACGTAATATGCAGTGTATCATTGAAAATACCTTATAATATAACGTTATATGCAGTGTATCAATGAAAATACCTTATAATATAACGTAATATGCAGTGTTTCATTGAAAATACCTTATAATATAACGTAATATGCAGTGTGTCATTGAAAATACCTTATAATATATTGTAGTTTATCATTGAAAATACCTTATAATATAACGTAATATGCAGTGAATCATTGAAAATACCTTATAATATAACGTAATATGCAGTGTATCATTGAAAATACCTTATGATATAACGTAATATGCAGTGTATCATTGAAAATACCTTATAATATAACGTAATATGCAGTGTAACATTGAAAATACCTAATAATATATTGTAGTTTATCATTCAAAATACCTTATAATATAACGTTATATGCAGTGTATCATTTAAAATACCTTATAATATAACGTAATATGCAGTGTATCATTGAAAATACCTTATAATATAACGTAATATGCAGTGAATCATTGAAAATACCTTATAATATAACGTATAATGCAGTGTATCATTGAAAATACCTTATAATATAACGGATTATGCAGTGTATCATTGAAAATACCTTATAATATAACGTAATATGCAGTGTATCACTGAAAATACCTTATACTATATCTTAATATGTAGTTTATCATTGAAAATACCTTATAATATAACGTAATATGCAGTGTATCATTGAAAATACCTAATGATCTATTGTAGTTTATCATTCAAAATACCTTATAATATAACGTTATATGCAGTGTATCATTGAAAATACCTTATAATATAACGTAATATGCAGTGTATCATTGAAAATACCTTATAATATAACGTAATATGCAGTGAATCATTGAAAATACCTTATAATATAACGTAATATGCAGTGTAACATTGAAAATACCTAATAATATATTGTAGTTTATCATTCAAAATACCTTATAATATAACGTTATATGCAGTGTATCATTGAAAATACCTTATAATATAACGTAATATGCAGTGTATCATTGAAAATACCTTATAATATAACGTATAATGCAGTGTATCATTGAAAATACCTTATAATATAACGTAATATGCAGTGTAACATTGAAAATACCTAATAATATATTGTAGTTTATCATTCAAAATACCTTATAATATAACGTTATATGCAGTGTATCATTTAAAATACCTTATAATATAACGTAATATGCAGTGTATCATTGAAAATACCTTATAATATAACGTAATATGCAGTGAATCATTGAAAATACCTTATAATATAACGTATAATGCAGTGTATCATTGAAAATACCTTATAATATAACGGATTATGCAGTGTATCATTGAAAATATCTTATAATATAACGTAATATGCAGTGTATCACTGAAAATACCTTATACTATATCTTAATATGTAGTTTATCATTGAAAATACCTTATAATATAACGTAATATGCAGTGTATCATTGAAAATACCTAATGATCTATTGTAGTTTATCATTCAAAATACCTTATAATATAACGTTATATGCAGTGTATCATTGAAAATACCTTATAATATAACGTAATATGCAGTGTATCATTGAAAATACCTTATAATATAACGTAATATGCAGTGAATCATTGAAAATACCTTATAATATAACGTATAATGCAGTGTATCATTGAAAATACCTTATAATATAACGGATTATGCAGTGTATCATTGAAAATACCTTATAATATAACGTAATATGCAGTGTATCATTGAAAATACCTTATAATATAACGTTACATGCAGTGTATCAATGAAAATACCTTAAAATATAACGTAATATGCAGTGTTTCATTGAAAATACCTTATAATATATCGTAGTTTATCATTGAAAATACCTTATAATATAACGTAATATGCAGTGAATCATTGAAAATACCTTATAATATAACGTATAATGCAGTGTATCATTGAAAATACCTTATAATATAACGTAATATGCAGTGTAACATTGAAAATACCTAATAATATATTGTAGTTTATCATTCAAAATACCTTATAATATAACGTTATATGCAGTGTATCATTGAAAATACCTTATAATATAACGTAATATGCAGTGTATCATTGAAAATACCTTATAATATAACGTAATATGCAGTGAATCATTGAAAATACCTTATAATATAACGTATAATGCAGTGTATCATTGAAAATACCTTATAATATAACGGATTATGCAGTGTATCATTGAAAATACCTTATAATATAACGTAATATGCAGTGTATCATTGAAAATACCTTATAATATAACGTTACATGCAGTGTATCAATGAAAATACCTTAAAATATAACGTAATATGCAGTGTTTCATTGAAAATACCTTATAATATATCGTAGTTTATCATTGAAAATACCTTATAATATAACGGATTATGCAGTGTATCATTGAAAATACCTTATAATATAACGTAATATGCAGTGTTTCATTGAAAATACCTTATAATATAAAGTAATATGCAGTGTGTCATTGAAAATACCTTATAATATATCGTAGTTTATCATTGAAAATACCTTATAATATAACGTAATATGCAGTGTATCATTGAAAATACCTTATGATATAACGTAATATGCAGTGTATCATTGAAAATACCTTATAATATAACGTAATATGCAGTGTTTCATTGAAAATACCTTATAATATAACGTAATATGCAGTGTGTCATTGAAAATACCTTATAATATATCGTAGTTTATCATTGAAAATACCTTATAATATAACGTAATATGCAATGTATCATTGAAAATACCTTATAATATATCGTAGTTTATCATTGAAAATACTTTATAATATAACGTAATATGCAGTGAATCATTGAAAATACCTTATAATATAACGTATAATGCAGTGTATCATTGAAAATACCTTATAATATAACGTAATATGCAGTGTATCATTGAAAATACCTTATAATATAACGTAATATGCAGTGAATCATTGAAAATTCCTTATAATATAACGTATAATGCATTGTATCATTGAAAATACCTTATAATATAACGTAATATGCAGTGTATCATTGAAAATACCTTATAATATAACGTAATATGCAGTGTATCACTGAAAATACCTTATAATATATCATAATATGTAGTTTATCATTGAAAATACCTTATAATATAACGTAATATGCAGTGTATCATTGAAAATACCTAATAATATATTGTAGTTTATCATTCAAAATACCTTATAATATAACGTTATATGCAGTGTATCATTGAAAATACCTTATAATATAACGTAATATGCAGTGTATCATTGAAAATACCTTATAATATAACGTAATATGCAGTGAATCATTGAAAATACCTTATAATATATCGTATAATGCAGTGTATCATTGAAAATACCTTATAATATAACGTAATATGCAGTGTAACATTGAAAATACCTAAAAATATATTGTAGTTTATCATTCAAAATACCTTATAATATAACGTATAATGCAGTGTATCATTGAAAATGCCTTATAATATAACGGATTATGCAGTGTATCATTGAAAATACCTTATAATATAACGTAATATGCAGTATATCATTGAAAATACCTTATAATATAACGTTATATGCAGTGTATCAATGAAAATACCTTATAATATAACGTAATATGCAGTGTGTCATTGAAAATACCTTATAATATAACGTAATATGCAGTGTGTCATTGAAAATACCTTATAATATAACGTAATATGCAGTGTAACATTGAAAATAACTTATAATATAACGTAATATGCAGTGTATCATTGAAAATACCTTATAATATAACGTTATATGCAGTGTATCATTGAAAATACCTTATAATATAACGTAATATGCAGTGTATCATTGAAAATACCTTATAATATAACGTAATATGCAGTGTAACATTGAAAATACCTAATAATATATTGTAGTTTATCATTCAAAATACCTTATAATATAACGTTATATGCAGTGTATCATTTAAAATACCTTATAATATAACGTAATATGCAGTGTATCATTGAAAATACCTTATAATGTAACGTAATATGCAGTGAATCATTGAAAATACCTTATAATATAACGTATAATGCAGTGTATCATTGAAAATACCTTATAATATAACGGATTATGCAGTGTATCATTGAAAATACCTTATAATATAACGTAATATGCAGTGTATCACTGAAAATACCTTATACTATATCTTAATATGTAGTTTATCATTGAAAATACCTTATAATATAACGTAATATGCAGTGTATCATTGAAAATACCTAATGATCTATTGTAGTTTATCATTCAAAATACCTTATAATATAACGTTATATGCAGTGTATCATTGAAAATACATTATAATATAACGTAATATGCAGTGTATCATTGAAAATACCTTATAATATAACGTAATATGCAGTGAATCATTGAAAATACCTTATAATATAACGTATAATGCAGTGTATCATTGAAAATACCTTATAATATAACGGATTATGCAGTGTATCATTGAAAATACCTTATAATATAACGTAATATGCAGTGTATCATTGAAAATACCTTATAATATAACGTTGCATGCAGTGTATCAATGAAAATACCTTAAAATATAACGTAATATGCAGTGTTTCATTGAAAATACCTTATAATATATCGTAGTTTATCATTGAAAATACCTTATAATATAACGTAATATGCAGTGAATCATTGAAAATACCTTATAATATAACGTATAATGCAGTGTATCATTGAAAATACCTTATAATATAACGTAATATGCAGTGTGTCATTGAAAATACCTTATAATATATCGTAGTTTATCATTGAAAATACCTTATAATATAACGTAATATGCAGTGTATCATTGAAAATACCTTATAATATAACGTAATATGCAGTGTATCATTGAAAATACCTTATAATATAACGTAATATGCAGTGTATCACTGAAAATACCTTATAATATATCATAATATGTAGTTTATCATTGAAAATACCTTATAATATAACGTAATATGCAGTGTATCATTGAAAATACCTAATAATATATTGTAGTTTATCATTCAAAATACCTTATAATATAACGTAATATGCAGTGAATCATTGAAAATACCTTATAATATAACGTATAATGCAGTGTATCATTGAAAATGCCTTATAATATAACGGATTATGCAGTGTATCATTGAAAATACCTTATAATATAACGTAATATGCAGTATATCATTGAAAATACCTTATAATATAACGTTATATGCAGTGTATCAATGAAAATACCTTATAATATAACGTAATATGCAGTGTGTCATTGAAAATACCTTATAATATAACGTAATATGCAGTGTGTCATTGAAAATACCTTATAATATAACGTAATATGCAGTGTAACATTGAAAATACCTTATAATATAACGTAATATGCAGTGTATCATTCAAAATACCTTATAATATAACGTTATATGCAGTGTATCATTGAAAATACCTTATAATATAACGTAATATGCAGTGTATCATTGAAAATACCTTATAATATAACGTAATATGCAGTGAATCATTGAAAATACCTTATAATATAACGTATAATGCAGTGTATCATTGAAAATACCTTATAATATAACGGATTATGCAGTGTATCATTGAAAATACCTTATAATATAACGTAATATGCAGTGTATCATTGAAAATACCTTATAATATAACGTAATATGCAGTGAATCATTGAAAATACCTTATAATATAACGTATAATGCAGTGTATCATTGAAAATACCTTATAATATAACGGATTATGCAGTGTATCATTGAAAATACCTTATGATATAACGTAATATGCAGTGTATCATTGAAAATACCTTATAATATAACGTAATATGCAGTGTATCACTGAAAATACCTTATAATATAACGTTATATGCAGTGTATCAATGAAAATACCTTATAATATAACGTAATATGCAATGTATCATTGAAAATACCTTATAATATATCGTAGTTTATCATTGAAAATACCTTATAATATAACGTAATATGCAGTGTATCATTGAAAATACCTTATAATATAACGTATAATGCAGTGTATCATTGAAAATACCTTATAATATAACGTAATATGCAGTGTAACATTGAAAATACCTAAAAATATATTGTAGTTTATCATTCAAAATACCTTATAATATAACGTATAATGCAGTGTATCATTGAAAATGCCTTATAATATAACGGATTATGCAGTGTATCATTGAAAATACCTTATAATATAACGTAATATGCAGTATATCATTGAAAATACCTTATAATATAACGTTATATGCAGTGTATCAATGAAAATACCTTATAATATAACGTAATATGCAGTGTGTCATTGAAAATACCTTATAATATAACGTAATATGCAGTGTAACATTGAAAATACCTTATAATATAACGTAATATGCAGTGTATCATTGAAAATACCTTATAATATAACGTAATATGCAGTGTATCACTGAAAATACCTTATAAAATATCATAATATGTAGTTTATCATTGAAAATACCTTATAATATAACGTAATATGCAGTGTATCATTCAAAATACCTTATAATATAACGTTATATGCAGTGTATCACTGAAAATACCTTATAATATAACGTTATATGCAGTGTATCAATGAAAATACCTTATAATATAACGTAATATGCAATGTATCATTGAAAATACCTTATAATATATCGTAGTTTATCATTGAAAATACCTTATAATATAACGTAATATGCAGTGAATCATTGAAAATACCTTATAATATAACGTATAATGCAGTGTATCATTGAAAATACCTTATAATATAACGTAATATGCAGTGTATCACTGAAAATACCTTATAATATATCATAATATGTATTTTATCATTGAAAATACCTTATAATATAACGTAATATGCAGTCTATCATTGAAAATACCTTATAATATATCGTAGTTTATCATTGAAAATACCTTATAATATAACGTAATATGCAGTGTATCACTGAAAATACCTTATAAAATATCATAATATGTAGTTTATCATTGAAAATACCTTATAATATAACGTTATATGCAGTGTATCATTGAAAATACCTTATAATATAACGTAATATGCAGTGTATCATTGAAAATACCTTATAATATAACGTAATATGCAGTGAATCATTGAAAATACCTTATAATATATCGTAGTTTATCATTGAAAATACCTTATAATATAACGTAATATGCAGTGAATCATTGAAAATACCTTATAATATAACGTATAATGCAGTGTATCATTGAAAATACCTTATAATATAACGTAATATGCAGTGTAACATTGAAAATACCTAAAAATATATTGTAGTTTATCATTCAAAATACCTTATAATATAACGTATAATGCAGTGTATCATTGAAAATGCCTTATAATATAACGGATTATGCAGTGTATCATTGAAAATACCTTATAATATAACGTAATATGCAGTATATCATTGAAAATACCTTATAATATAACGTTATATGCAGTGTATCAATGAAAATACCTTATAATATAACGTAATATGCAGTGTGTCATTGAAAATACCTTATAATATAACGTAATATGCAGTGTAACATTGAAAATACCTTATAATATAACGTAATATGCAGTGTATCATTGAAAATACCTTATAATATAACGTAATATGCAGTGTATCACTGAAAATACCTTATAATATAACGTTATGTGCAGTGTATCAATGAAAATACCTTATAATATAACGTAATATGCAGTGTTTCATTGAAAATACCTTATAATATATCGTAGTTTATCATTGAAAATACCTTATAATATAACGTAATATGCAGTGAATCATTGAAAATACCTTATAATATAACGTATAATGCAGTGTATCATTGAAAATACCTTATAATATAACGGATTATGCAGTGTATCATTGGAAATACCTTATAATATATCGTAGTTTATCATTGAAAATACCTTATAACATAACGTAATATGCAGTGTATCACTGAAAATACCTTATAAAATATCATAATATGTAGTTTATCATTGAAAATACCTTATAATATAACGTTATATGCAGTGTATCATTGAAAATACCTTATAATATAACGTAATATGCAGTGTATCATTGAAAATACCTTATAATATAACGTAATATGCAGTGAATCATTGAAAATACCTTATAATATATCGTAGTTTATCATTGAAAATACCTTATAATATAACGTAATATGCAGTGAATCATTGAAAATACCTTATAATATAACGTATAATGCAGTGTATCATTGAAAATACCTTATAATATAACGTAATATGCAGTGTATCATTGAAAATACCTAAAAATATATTGTAGTTTATCATTCAAAATACCTTATAATATAACGTATAATGCAGTGTATCATTGAAAATGCCTTATAATATAACGGATTATGCAGTGTATCATTGAAAATACCTTATAATATAACGTAATATGCAGTATATCATTGAAAATACCTTATAATATAACGTTATATGCAGTGTATCAATGAAAATACCTTATAATATAACGTAATATGCAGTGTGTCATTGAAAATACCTTATAATATATCGTAGTTTATCATTGAAAATACCTTATAATATAACGTAATATGCAGTGAATCATTGAAAATACCTTATAATATAACGTATAATGCAGTGTATCATTGAAAATACCTTATAATATAACGTAATATGCAGTGTATCACTGAAAATACCTTATAATATATCATAATATGTATTTTATCATTGAAAATACCTTATAATATAACGTAATATGCAGTCTATCATTGAAAATACCTTATAATATATCGTAGTTTATCATTGAAAATACCTTATAACATAACGTAATATGCAGTGTATCACTGAAAATACCTTATAAAATATCATAATATGTAGTTTATCATTGAAAATACCTTATAATATAACGTTATATGCAGTGTATCATTGAAAATACCTTATAATATATCATAATATGTATTTTATCATTGAAAATACCTTATAATATAACGTAATATGCAGTCTATCATTGAAAATACCTTATAATATATCGTAGTTTATCATTGAAAATACCTTATAACATAACGTAATATGCAGTGTATCACTGAAAATACCTTATAAAATATCATAATATGTAGTTTATCATTGAAAATACCTTATAATATAACGTTATATGCAGTGTATCATTGAAAATACCTTATAATATAACGTAATATGCAGTGTATCATTGAAAATACCTTATAATATAACGTAATATGCAGTGAATCATTGAAAATACCTTATAATATATCGTAGTTTATCATTGAAAATACCTTATAATATAACGTAATATGCAGTGAATCATTGAAAATACCTTATAATATAACGTATAATGCAGTGTATCATTGAAAATACCTTATAATATAACGTAATATGCAGTGTAACATTGAAAATACCTAAAAATATATTGTAGTTTATCATTCAAAATACCTTATAATATAACGTATAATGCAGTGTATCATTGAAAATGCCTTATAATATAACGGATTATGCAGTGTATCATTGAAAATACCTTATAATATAACGTAATATGCAGTATATCATTGAAAATACCTTATAATATAACGTTATATGCAGTGTATCAATGAAAATACCTTATAATATAACGTAATATGCAGTGTGTCATTGAAAATACCTTATAATATATCGTAGTTTATCATTGAAAATACCTTATAATATAACGTAATATGCAGTGAATCATTGAAAATACCTTATAATATAACGTATAATGCAGTGTATCATTGAAAATACCTTATAATATAACGTAATATGCAGTGTATCACTGAAAATACCTTATAATATATCATAATATGTATTTTATCATTGAAAATACCTTATAATATAACGTAATATGCAGTCTATCATTGAAAATACCTTATAATATATCGTAGTTTATCATTGAAAATACCTTATAACATAACGTAATATGCAGTGTATCACTGAAAATACCTTATAAAATATCATAATATGTAGTTTATCATTGAAAATACCTTATAATATAACGTTATATGCAGTGTATCATTGAAAATACCTTATAATATATCATAATATGTATTTTATCATTGAAAATACCTTATAATATAACGTAATATGCAGTCTATCATTGAAAATACCTTATAATATATCGTAGTTTATCATTGAAAATACCTTATAACATAACGTAATATGCAGTGTATCACTGAAAATACCTTATAAAATATCATAATATGTAGTTTATCATTGAAAATACCTTATAATATAACGTTATATGCAGTGTATCATTGAAAATACCTTATAATATAACGTAATATGCAGTGTATCATTGAAAATACCTTATAATATAACGTAATATGCAGTGAATCATTGAAAATACCTTATAATATAACGTAATATGCATTGTATCATTGAAAATACCTTATGATATAACGTAATATGCAGTGTATCATTGAAAATACCTTATAATATAACGTAATATGCAGTGTAACATTGAAAATACCTAATAATATATTGTAGTTTATCATTCAAAATACCTTATAATATAACGTTATATGCAGTGTATCATTGAAAATACCTTATAATATAACGTAATATGCAGTGTATCATTGAAAATACCTTATAATATAACGTAATATGCAGTGAATCATTGAAAATACCTTATAATATAACGTATAATGCAGTGTATCATTGAAAATACCTTATAATATAACGGATTATGCAGTGTATCATTGAAAATACCTTATAATATAACGTAATATGCAGTGTATCATTGAAAATACCTTATAATATAACGTATAATGCAGTGTATCATTGAAAATACCTTATAATATAACGTAATATGCAGTGTAACATTGAAAATACCTAATAATATATTGTAGTTTATCATTCAAAATACCTTATAATATAACGTTATATGCAGTGTATCATTTAAAATACCTTATAATATAACGTAATATGCAGTGTATCATTGAAAATACCTTATAATATAACGTAATATGCAGTGAATCATTGAAAATACCTTATAATATAACGTATAATGCAGTGTATCATTGAAAATACCTTATAATATAACGGATTATGCAGTGTATCATTGAAAATACCTTATAATATAACGTAATATGCAGTGTATCACTGAAAATACCTTATACTATATCTTAATATGTAGTTTATCATTGAAAATACCTTATAATATAACGTAATATGCAGTGTATCATTGAAAATACCTTATAATATAACGGATTATGCAGTTTATCATTGAAAATACCTTATAATATAACGTAATATGCAGTGTATCATTGAAAATACCTTATAATATAACGTTACATGCAGTGTATCAATGAAAATACCTTAAAATATAACGTAATATGCAGTGTATCATTGAAAATACCTTATAATATATCGTAGTTTATCATTGAAAATACCTTATAATATAACGTAATATGCAGTGAATCATTGAAAATACCTTATAATATAACGTATAATGCAGTGTATCATTGAAAATACCTTATAATATAACGTAATATGCAGTGTATCATTGAAAATACCTTATAATATAACGTAATATGCAGTGAATCATTGAAAATACCTTATAATATAACGTATAATGCAGTGTATCATTGAAAATACCTTATAATATAACGGATTATGCAGTGTATCATTGAAAATACCTTATAATATAACGTAATATGCAGTGTTTCATTGAAAATACCTTATAATATAACGTAATATGCAGTGTGTCATTGAAAATACCTTATAATATATCGTAGTTTATCATTGAAAATACCTTATAATATAACGTAATATGCAGTGTATCATTGAAAATACCTTATGATATAACGTAATATGCAGTGTATCATTGAAAATACCTTATAATATAACGTAATATGCAGTGTTTCATTGAAAATACCTTATAATATAACGTAATATGCAGTGTGTCATTGAAAATACCTTATAATATATCGTAGTTTATCATTGAAAATACCTTATAATATAACGTAATATGCAGTGTATCATTGAAAATACCTTATAATATAACGTAATATGCAGTGTATCATTGAAAATACCTTATAATATAACGTAATATGCAGTGTATCACTGAAAATACCTTATAATATATCATAATATGTAGTTTATCATTGAAAATACCTTATAATATAACGTAATATGCAGTGTATCATTGAAAATACCTAATAATATATTGTAGTTTATCATTCAAAATACCTTATAATATAACGTTATATGCAGTGTATCATTGAAAATACCTTATAATATAACGTAATATGCAGTGTATCATTGAAAATACCTTATAATATAACGTAATATGCAGTGAATCATTGAAAATACCTTATAATATAACGTATAATGCAGTGTATCATTGAAAATACCTTATAATATAACGGATTATGCAGTGTATCATTGAAAATACCTTATAATATAACGTAATATGCAGTGTATCATTGAAAATACCTTATAATATAACGTAATATGCAGTGAATCATTGAAAATACCTTATAATATAACGTATAATGCAGTGTATCATTGAAAATACCTTATAATATAACGGATTATGCAGTGTATCATTGAAAATACCTTATAATATAACGTAATATGCAGTGTTTCATTGAAAATACCTTATAATATAACGTAATATGCAGTGTATCATTGAAAATACCTTATAATATATCGTAGTTTATCGTTGAAAATACCTTATAATATAACGTAATATGCAGTGTATCATTGAAAATACCTTATGATATAACGTAATATGCAGTGTATCATTGAAAATACCTTATAATATAACGTAATATGCAGTGTTTCATTGAAAATACCTTATAATATAACGTAATATGCAGTGTGTCATTGAAAATACCTTATAATATATCGTAGTTTATCATTGAAAATACCTTATAATATAACGTAATATGCAGTGTATCATTGAAAATACCTTATAATATAACGTAATATGCAGTGTATCATTGAAAATACCTTATAATATAACGTAATATGCAGTGTATCACTGAAAATACCTTATAATATATCATAATATGTAGTTTATCATTGAAAATACCTTATAATATAACGTAATATGCAGTGTATCATTGAAAATACCTAATAATATATTGTAGTTTATCATTCAAAATACCTTATAATATAACGTATAATGCAGTGTATCATTGAAAATACCTTATAATATAACGGATTATGCAGTGTATCATTGAAAATACCTTATGATATAACGTAATATGCAGTGTATCATTGAAAATACCTTATAATATAACGTAATATGCAGTGTATCACTGAAAATACCTTATAATATAACGTTATATGCAGTGTATCAATGAAAATACCTTATAATATAACGTAATATGCAATGTATCATTGAAAATACCTTATAATATATCGTAGTTTATCATTGAAAATACCTTATAATATAACGTAATATGCAGTGAATCATTGAAAATACCTTATAATATAACGTATAATGCAGTGTATCATTGAAAATACCTTATGATATAACGTAATATGCAGTGTAACATTGAAAATACCTAAAAATATATTGTAGTTTATCATTCAAAATACCTTATAATATAACGTATAATGCAGTGTATCATTGAAAATGCCTTATAATATAACGGATTATGCAGTGTATCATTGAAAATACCTTATAATATAACGTAATATGCAGTATATCATTGAAAATACCTTATAATATAACGTTATATGCAGTGTATCAATGAAAATACCTTATAATATAACGTAATATGCAGTGTGTCATTGAAAATACCTTATAATATAACGTAATATGCAGTGTAACATTGAAAATACCTTATAATATAACGTAATATGCAGTGTATCATTGAAAATACCTTATAATATAACGTAATATGCAGTGTATCACTGAAAATACCTTATAATATAACGTAATATGCAGTGTATCACTGAAAATACCTTATAATATATCATAATATGTATTTTATCATTGAAAATACCTTATAATATAACGTAATATGCAGTCTATCATTGAAAATACCTTATAATATATCGTAGTTTATCATTGAAAATACCTTATAACATAACGTAATATGCAGTGTATCACTGAAAATACCTTATAAAATATCATAATATGTAGTTTATCATTGAAAATACCTTATAATATAACGTTATATGCAGTGTATCATTGAAAATACCTTATAATATAACGTAATATGCAGTGTATCATTGAAAATACCTTATAATATAACGTAATATGCAGTGAATCATTGAAAATACCTTATAATATAACGTAATATGCATTGTATCATTGAAAATACCTTATGATATAACGTAATATGCAGTGTATCATTGAAAATACCTTATAATATAACGTAATATGCAGTGTTTCATTGAAAATACCTTATAATATAACGTATAATGCAGTGTATCATTGAAAATACCTTATAATATAACGTAATATGCAGTGTAACATTGAAAATACCTAATAATATATTGTAGTTTATCATTCAAAATACCTTATAATATAACGTTATATGCAGTGTATCATTGAAAATACCTTATAATATAACGTAATATGCAGTGTATCATTGAAAATACCTTATAATATAACGTAATATGCAGTGAATCATTGAAAATACCTTATAATATAACGTATAATGCAGTGTATCATTGAAAATACCTTATAATATAACGGATTATGCAGTGTATCATTGAAAATACCTTATAATATAACGTAATATGCAGTGTATCATTGAAAATACCTTATAATATAACGTATAATGCAGTGTATCATTGAAAATACCTTATAATATAACGTAATATGCAGTGTAACATTGAAAATACCTAATAATATATTGTAGTTTATCATTCAAAATACCTTATAATATAACGTTATATGCAGTGTATCATTTAAAATACCTTATAATATAACGTAATATGCAGTGTATCATTGAAAATACCTTATAATATAACGTAATATGCAGTGAATCATTGAAAATACCTTATAATATAACGTATAATGCAGTGTATCATTGAAAATACCTTATAATATAACGGATTATGCAGTGTATCATTGAAAATACCTTATAATATAACGTAATATGCAGTGTATCACTGAAAATACCTTATACTATATCTTAATATGTAGTTTATCATTGAAAATACCTTATAATATAACGTAATATGCAGTGTATCATTGAAAATACCTAATGATCTATTGTAGTTTATCATTCAAAATACCTTATAATATAACGTTATATGCAGTGTATCATTGAAAATACCTTATAATATAACGTAATATGCAGTGTATCATTGAAAATACCTTATAATATAACGTAATATGCAGTGAATCATTGAAAATACCTTATAATATAACGTATAATGCAGTGTATCATTGAAAATACCTTATAATATAACGGATTATGCAGTGTATCATTGAAAATACCTTATAATATAACGTAATATGCAGTGTATCATTGAAAATACCTTATAATATAACGTTACATGCAGTGTATCAATGAAAATACCTTAAAATATAACGTAATATGCAGTGTTTCATTGAAAATACCTTATAATATAACGTATAATGCAGTGTATCATTGAAAATACCTTATAATATAACGGATTATGCAGTGTATCATTGAAAATACCTTATAATATAACGTAATATGCAGTGTATCATTGAAAATACCTTATAATATAACGTATAATGCAGTGTATCATTGAAAATACCTTATAATATAACGTAATATGCAGTGTAACATTGAAAATACCTAAAAATATATTGTAGTTTATCATTCAAAATACCTTATAATATAACGTATAATGCAGTGTATCATTGAAAATACCTTATAATATAACGGATTATGCAGTGTATCATTGAAAATACCTTATAATATAACGTAATATGCAGTGTATCACTGAAAATACCTTATACTATATCTTAATATGTAGTTTATCATTGAAAATACCTTATAATATAACGTAATATGCAGTGTATCATTGAAAATACCTTATAATATAACGGATTATGCAGTGAATCATTGAAAATACCTTATAATATAACGTAATATGCAGTGTATCATTGAAAATACCTTATAATATAACGTTACATGCAGTGTATCAATGAAAATACCTTAAAATATAACGTAATATGCAGTGTATCATTGAAAATACCTTATAATATATCGTAGTTTATCATTGAAAATACCTTATAATATAACGTAATATGCAGTGAATCATTGAAAATACCTTATAATATAACGTATAATGCAGTGTATCATTGAAAATACATTATAATATAACGTAATATGCAGTGTATCATTGAAAATACCTTATAATATAACGTAATATGCAGTGAATCATTGAAAATACCTTATAATATAACGTATAATGCAGTGTATCATTGAAAATACCTTATAATATAACGGATTATGCAGTGTATCATTGAAAATACCTTATAATATAACGTAATATGCAGTGTTTCATTGAAAATACCTTATAATATAACGTAATATGCAGTGTGTCATTGAAAATACCTTATAATATATCGTAGTTTATCATTGAAAATACCTTATAATATAACGTAATATGCAGTGTATCATTGAAAATACCTTATGATATAACGTAATATGCAGTGTATCATTGAAAATACCTTATAATATAACGTAATATGCAGTGTTTCATTGAAAATACCTTATAATATAACGTAATATGCAGTGTGTCATTGAAAATACCTTATAATATATCGTAGTTTATCATTGAAAATACCTTATAATATAACGTAATATGCAGTGTATCATTGAAAATACCTTATAATATAACGTAATATGCAGTGTATCATTGAAAATACCTTATAATATAACGTAATATGCAGTGTATCATTGAAAATACCTTATAATATATCATAATATGTAGTTTATCATTGAAAATACCTTATAATATAACGTAATATGCAGTGTATCATTGAAAATACCTAATAATATATTGTAGTTTATCATTCAAAATACCTTATAATATAACGTTATATGCAGTGTATCATTGAAAATACCTTATAATATAACGTAATATGCAGTGTATCATTGAAAATACCTTATAATATAACGTAATATGCAGTGAATCATTGAAAATACCTTATAATATAACGTATAATGCAGTGTATCATTGAAAATACCTTATAATATAACGGATTATGCAGTGTATCATTGAAAATACCTTATAATATAACGTAATATGCAGTGTATCATTGAAAATACCTTATAATATAACGTAATATGCAGTGAATCATTGAAAATACCTTATAATATAACGTATAATGCAGTGTATCATTGAAAATACCTTATAATATAACGGATTATGCAGTGTATCATTGAAAATACCTTATAATATAACGTAATATGCAGTGTTTCATTGAAAATACCTTATAATATAACGTAATATGCAGTGTGTCATTGAAAATACCTTATAATATATCGTAGTTTATCGTTGAAAATACCTTATAATATAACGTAATATGCAGTGTATCATTGAAAATACCTTATGATATAACGTAATATGCAGTGTATCATTGAAAATACCTTATAATATAACGTAATATGCAGTGTTTCATTGAAAATACCTTATAATATAACGTAATATGCAGTGTGTCATTGAAAATACCTTATAATATATCGTAGTTTATCATTGAAAATACCTTATAATATAACGTAATATGCAGTGTATCATTGAAAATACCTTATAATATAACGTAATATGCAGTGTATCATTGAAAATACCTTATAATATAACGTAATATGCAGTGTATCACTGAAAATACCTTATAATATATCATAATATGTAGTTTATCATTGAAAATACCTTATAATATAACGTAATATGCAGTGTATCATTGAAAATACCTAATAATATATTGTAGTTTATCATTCAAAATACCTTATAATATAACGTTATATGCAGTGTATCATTGAAAATACCTTATAATATAACGTAATATGCAGTGTATCATTGAAAATACCTTATAATATAACGTAATATGCAGTGAATCATTGAAAATACCTTATAATATAACGGATTATGCAGTGTATCATTGAAAATACCTTATAATATAACGTAATATGCAGTGTATCACTGAAAATACCTTATACTATATCTTAATATGTAGTTTATCATTGAAAATACCTTATAATATAACGTAATATGCAGTGTATCATTGAAAATACCTAATGATCTATTGTAGTTTATCATTCAAAATACCTTATAATATAACGTATAATGCAGTGTATCATTGAAAATACCTTATAATATAACGGATTATGCAGTGTATCATTGAAAATACCTTATAATATAACGTAATATGCAGTGTATCATTGAAAATACCTTATAATATAACGTTACATGCAGTGTATCAATGAAAATACCTTAAAATATAACGTAATATGCAGTGTTTCATTGAAAATACCTTATAATATATCGTAGTTTATCATTGAAAATACCTTATAATATAACGTAATATGCAGTGAATCATTGAAAATACCTTATAATATAACGTATAATGCAGTGTATCATTGAAAATACCTTATAATATAACGTAATATGCAGTGTATCATTGAAAATACCTTATAATATAACGTAATATGCAGTGAATCATTGAAAATACCTTATAATATAACGTATAATGCAGTGTATCATTGAAAATACCTTATAATATAACGGATTATGCAGTGTATCATTGAAAATACCTTATAATATAACGTAATATGCAGTGTTTCATTGAAAATACCTTATAATATAACGTAATATGCAGTGTGTCATTGAAAATACCTTATAATATATCGTAGTTTATCATTGAAAATACCTTATAATATAACGTAATATGCAGTGTATCATTGAAAATACCTTATGATATAACGTAATATGCAGTGTATCATTGAAAATACCTTATAATATAACGTAATATGCAGTGTTTCATTGAAAATACCTTATAATATAACGTAATATGCAGTGTGTCATTGAAAATACCTTATAATATATCGTAGTTTATCATTGAAAATACCTTATAATATAACGTAATATGCAGTGTATCATTGAAAATACCTTATAATATAACGTAATATGCAGTGTATCATTGAAAATACCTTATAATATAACGTAATATGCAGTGTATCACTGAAAATACCTTATAATATATCATAATATGTAGTTTATCATTGAAAATACCTTATAATATAACGTAATATGCAGTGTATCATTGAAAATACCTAATAATATATTGTAGTTTATCATTCAAAATACCTTATAATATAACGTTATATGCAGTGTATCATTGAAAATACCTTATAATATAACGTAATATGCAGTGTATCATTGAAAATACCTTATAATATAACGTAATATGCAGTGAATCATTGAAAATACCTTATAATATAACGTATAATGCAGTGTATCATTGAAAATACCTTATAATATAACGGATTATGCAGTGTATCATTGAAAATACCTTATAATATAACGTAATATGCAGTGTATCATTGAAAATACCTTATAATATAACGTAATATGCAGTGAATCATTGAAAATACCTTATAATATAACGTATAATGCAGTGTATCATTGAAAATACCTTATAATATAACGGATTATGCAGTGTATCATTGAAAATACCTTATAATATAACGTAATATGCAGTGTTTCATTGAAAATACCTTATAATATAACGTAATATGCAGTGTGTCATTGAAAATACCTTATAATATATCGTAGTTTATCGTTGAAAATACCTTATAATATAACGTAATATGCAGTGTATCATTGAAAATACCTTATGATATAACGTAATATGCAGTGTATCATTGAAAATACCTTATAATATAACGTAATATGCAGTGTTTCATTGAAAATACCTTATAATATAACGTAATATGCAGTGTGTCATTGAAAATACCTTATAATATATCGTAGTTTATCATTGAAAATACCTTATAATATAACGTAATATGCAGTGTATCATTGAAAATACCTTATAATATAACGTAATATGCAGTGTATCATTGAAAATACCTTATAATATAACGTAATATGCAGTGTATCACTGAAAATACCTTATAATATATCATAATATGTAGTTTATCATTGAAAATACCTTATAATATAACGTAATATGCAGTGTATCATTGAAAATACCTAATAATATATTGTAGTTTATCATTCAAAATACCTTATAATATAACGTTATATGCAGTGTATCATTGAAAATACCTTATAATATAACGTAATATGCAGTGTATCATTGAAAATACCTTATAATATAACGTAATATGCAGTGAATCATTGAAAATACCTTATAATATAACGGATTATGCAGTGTATCATTGAAAATACCTTATAATATAACGTAATATGCAGTGTATCACTGAAAATACCTTATACTATATCTTAATATGTAGTTTATCATTGAAAATACCTTATAATATAACGTAATATGCAGTGTATCATTGAAAATACCTAATGATCTATTGTAGTTTATCATTCAAAATACCTTATAATATAACGTTATATGCAGTGTATCATTGAAAATACCTTATAATATAACGTAATATGCAGTGTATCATTGAAAATACCTTATAATATAACGTAATATGCAGTGAATCATTGAAAATACCTTATAATATAACGTATAATGCAGTGTATCATTGAAAATACCTTATAATATAACGGATTATGCAGTGTATCATTGAAAATACCTTATAATATAACGTAATATGCAGTGTATCATTGAAAATACCTTATAATATAACGTTACATGCAGTGTATCAATGAAAATACCTTAAAATATAACGTAATATGCAGTGTTTCATTGAAAATACCTTATAATATATCGTAGTTTATCATTGAAAATACCTTATAATATAACGTAATATGCAGTGTATCATTGAAAATACCTTATAATATAACGTATAATGCAGTGTATCATTGAAAATACCTTATAATATAACGTAATATGCAGTGTATCATTGAAAATACCTTATAATATAACGTAATATGCAGTGAATCATTGAAAATACCTTATAATATAACGTATAATGCAGTGTATCATTGAAAATACCTTATAATATAACGGATTATGCAGTGTATCATTGAAAATACCTTATAATATAACGTAATATGCAGTGTTTCATTGAAAATACCTTATAATATAACGTAATATGAAGTGTGTCATTGAAAATACCTTATAATATATCGTAGTTTATCATTGAAAATACCTTATAATATAACGTAATATGCAGTGTGTCATTGAAAATACCTTATAATATATCGTAGTTTATCATTGAAAATACCTTATAATATAACGTAATATGCAGTGTATCATTGAAAATACCTTATAATATAACGTTATATGCAGTGTATCAATGAAAATACCTTATAATATAACGTAATATGCAGTGTGTCATTGAAAATACCTTATAATATAACGTAATATGCAGTGTAACATTGAAAATACCTTATAATATAACGTAATATGCAGTGTATCATTGAAAATACCTTATAATATAACGTAATATGCAGTGTATCACTGAAAATACCTTATAATATAACGTAATATGCAGTGTATCACTGAAAATACCTTATAATATATCATAATATGTATTTTATCATTGAAAATACCTTATAATATAACGTAATATGCAGTCTATCATTGAAAATACCTTATAATATATCGTAGTTTATCATTGAAAATACCTTATAAAATAACGTAATATGCAGTGTATCACTGAAAATACCTTATAAAATATCATAATATGTAGTTTATCATTGAAAATACCTTATAATATAACGTTATATGCAGTGTATCATTGAAAATACCTTATAATATAACGTAATATGCAGTGTATCATTGAAAATACCTTATAATATAACGTAATATGCAGTGAATCATTGAAAATACCTTATAATATAACGTAATATGCAGTGTATCATTGAAAATACCTTATGATATAACGTAATATGCAGTGTATCATTGAAAATACCTTATAATATAACGTAATATGCAGTGTTTCATTGAAAATACCTTATAATATAACGTAATATGCAGTGTGTCATTGAAAATACCTTATAATATATCGTAGTTTATCATTGAAAATACCTTATAATATAACGTAATATGCAGTGTATCATTGAAAATACCTTATAATATAACGTAATATGCAGTGTATCATTGAAAATACCTTATAATATAACGTAATATGCAGTGTATCATTGAAAATACCTTATGATATAACGTAATATGCAGTGTATCATTGAAAATACCTTATAATATAACGTAATATGCAGTGTTTCATTGAAAATACCTTATAATATAACGTAATATGCAGTGTGTCATTGAAAATACCTTATAATATAACGTAATATGCAGTGTAACATTGAAAATACCTTATAATATAACGTAATATGCAGTGTATCATTGAAAATACCTTATAATATAACGTAATATGCAGTGTATCACTGAAAATACCTTATAATATAACGTAATATGCAGTGTATCACTGAAAATACCTTATAATATATCATAATATGTATTTTATCATTGAAAATACCTTATAATATAACGTAATATGCAGTCTATCATTGAAAATACCTTATAATATATCGTAGTTTATCATTGAAAATACCTTATAACATAACGTAATATGCAGTGTATCACTGAAAATACCTTATAAAATATCATAATATGTAGTTTATCATTGAAAATACCTTATAATATAACGTTATATGCAGTGTGTCATTGAAAATACCTTATAATATAACGGATTATGCAGTGTATCATTGAAAATACCTTATAATATAACGTAATATGCAGTGAATCATTGAAATACCTTATAATATAACGTAATATGCAGTGTATCATTGAAAATACCTTATGATATAACGTAATATGCAGTGTATCATTGAAAATACCTTATAATATAACGTAATATGCAGTGTTTCATTGAAAATACCTTATAATATAACGTAATATGCAGTGTATCATTGAAAATACCTTATAATATATCGTAGTTTATCATTGAAAATACCTTATAATATAACGTAATATGCAGTGTATCATTGAAAATACCTTATAATATAACGTAATATGCAGTGTATCATTGAAAATACCTTATAATATAACGTAATATGCAGTGGATCATTGAAAATACCTTATGATATAACGTAATATGCAGTGTATCATTGAAAATACCTTATAATATAACGTATTATGCAGTGATTCATTGAAAATACCTTATAATATAACGTAATATGCAGTGTATCATTGAAAATACCTTATAATATATTGTAGTTTATCATTCAAAATACCTTATAATATAACGTAATATGCAGTGTATCACTGAAAATACCTTATAATATATCATAATATGTAGTTTATCATTGAAAATACCTTATAATATATCGTAATATGCAGTGTATCATTGAAAATACCTTATAATATATTGTAGTTTATCATTCAAAATACCTTATAATATAACGTTATATGCAGTGTATCATTGAAAATACCTTATAATATAACGTAATATGCAGTGTATCATTGAAAATACCTTATAATATAACGTAATATGCAGTGAATCATTGAAAATACCTTATAATATATCGTATAATGCAGTGTATCATTGAAAATACCTTATAATATAACGGATTATGCAGTGTATCATTGAAAATACCTTATAATATAACGTAATATGCAGTGTATCATTGAAAATACCTTATAATATAACGTAATATGCAGTGAATCATTGAAAATACCTTATAATATAACGTATAATGCAGTGTATCATTGAAAATACCTTATAATATAACGGATTATGCAGTGTATCATTGAAAATACCTTATAATATAACGTAATATGCAGTGTATCATTGAAAATACCTTATAATATAACGTTACATGCAGTGTATCAATGAAAATACCTTAAAATATAACGTAATATGCAGTGTTTCATTGAAAATACCTTATAATATAACGTAATATGCAGTGTGTCATTGAAAATACCTTATAATATATCGTAGTTTATCATTGAAAATACCTTATAATATAACGTAATATGCAGTGAATCATTGAAAATACCTTATAATATAACGTATAATGCAGTGTATCATTGAAAATACCTTATAATATAACGTAATGTGCAGTGTATCATTGAAAATACCTTATAATATAACGTAATATGCAGTGAATCATTGAAAATACCTCATAATATAACGTATAATGCAGTGTATCATTGAAAATACCTTATAATATAACGGATTATGCAGTGTTTCATTGAAAATACCTTATAATATAACGTAATATGCAGTGTGTCATTGAAAATACCTTATAATATATCGTAGTTTATCATTGAAAATACCTTATAATATAACGTAATATGCAGTGAATCATTGAAAATACCTTATAATATAACGTATAATGCAGTGTATCATTGAAAATACCTTATAATATAACGTAATATGCAGTGTATCATTGAAAATACCTTATAATATAACCTAATATGCAGTGTATCATTGAAAATACCTTATAATATAACGTATAATGCAGTGTATCATTGAAAATACCTTATAATATAACGGATTATGCAGTGTATCATTGAAAATACCTTATAATATAACGTAATATGCAGTGTATCAATGAAAATACCTTATAATATAACGTAATATGCAGTGTGTCATTGAAAATACCTTATAATATAACGTAATATGCAGTGTAACATTGAAAATACCTTATAATATAACGGATTATGCAGTGTATCATTGAAAATACCTTATAATATAACGTAATATGCAGTGTATCACTGAAAATACCTTATACTATATCTTAATATGTAGTTTATCATTGAAAATACCTTATAATATAACGTAATATGCAGTGTATCATTGAAAATACCTAATGATCTATTGTAGTTTATCATTCAAAATACCTTATAATATAACGTTATATGCAGTGTATCATTGAAAATACCTTATAATATAACGTAATATGCAGTGTATCATTGAAAATACCTTATAATATAACGTAATATGCAGTGAATCATTGAAAATACCTTATAATATAACGTATAATGCAGTGTATCATTGAAAATACCTTATAATATAACGGATTATGCAGTGTATCATTGAAAATACCTTATAATATAACGTAATATGCAGTGTATCATTGAAAATACCTTATAATATAACGTTACATGCAGTGTATCAATGAAAATACCTTAAAATATAACGTAATATGCAGTGTTTCATTGAAAATACCTTATAATATATCGTAGTTTATCATTGAAAATACCTTATAATATAACGTAATATGCAGTGTATCATTGAAAATACCTTATAATATAACGTATAATGCAGTGTATCATTGAAAATACCTTATAATATAACGTAATATGCAGTGTATCATTGAAAATACCTTATAATATAACGTAATATGCAGTGAATCATTGAAAATACCTTATAATATAACGTATAATGCAGTGTATCATTGAAAATACCTTATAATATAACGGATTATGCAGTGTATCATTGAAAATACCTTATAATATAACGTAATATGCAGTGTTTCATTGAAAATACCTTATAATATAACGTAATATGAAGTGTGTCATTGAAAATACCTTATAATATATCGTAGTTTATCATTGAAAATACCTTATAATATAACGTAATATGCAGTGTGTCATTGAAAATACCTTATAATATATCGTAGTTTATCATTGAAAATACCTTATAATATAACGTAATATGCAGTGTATCATTGAAAATACCTTATAATATAACGTTATATGCAGTGTATCAATGAAAATACCTTATAATATAACGTAATATGCAGTGTGTCATTGAAAATACCTTATAATATAACGTAATATGCAGTGTAACATTGAAAATACCTTATAATATAACGTAATATGCAGTGTATCATTGAAAATACCTTATAATATAACGTAATATGCAGTGTATCACTGAAAATACCTTATAATATAACGTAATATGCAGTGTATCACTGAAAATACCTTATAATATATCATAATATGTATTTTATCATTGAAAATACCTTATAATATAACGTAATATGCAGTCTATCATTGAAAATACCTTATAATATATCGTAGTTTATCATTGAAAATACCTTATAACATAACGTAATATGCAGTGTATCACTGAAAATACCTTATAAAATATCATAATATGTAGTTTATCATTGAAAATACCTTATAATATAACGTTATATGCAGTGTATCATTGAAAATACCTTATAATATAACGTAATATGCAGTGTATCATTGAAAATACCTTATAATATAACGTAATATGCAGTGAATCATTGAAAATACCTTATAATATAACGTAATATGCAGTGTATCATTGAAAATACCTTATGATATAACGTAATATGCAGTGTATCATTGAAAATACCTTATAATATAACGTAATATGCAGTGTTTCATTGAAAATACCTTATAATATAACGTAATATGCAGTGTGTCATTGAAAATACCTTATAATATATCGTAGTTTATCATTGAAAATACCTTATAATATAACGTAATATGCAGTGTATCATTGAAAATACCTTATAATATAACGTAATATGCAGTGTATCATTGAAAATACCTTATAATATAACGTAATATGCAGTGTATCATTGAAAATACCTTATGATATAACGTAATATGCAGTGTATCATTGAAAATACCTTATAATATAACGTAATATGCAGTGTTTCATTGAAAATACCTTATAATATAACGTAATATGCAGTGTGTCATTGAAAATACCTTATAATATAACGTAATATGCAGTGTATCATTGAAAATACCTTATAATATAACGTAATATGCAGTGTATCATTGAAAATACCTTATAATATAACGTAATATGCAGTGTATCACTGAAAATACCTTATAATATAACGTAATATGCAGTGTATCACTGAAAATACCTTATAATATATCATAATATGTATTTTATCATTGAAAATACCTTATAATATAACGTAATATGCAGTCTATCATTGAAAATACCTTATAATATATCGTAGTTTATCATTGAAAATACCTTATAACATAACGTAATATGCAGTGTATCACTGAAAATACCTTATAAAATATCATAATATGTAGTTTATCATTGAAAATACCTTATAATATAACGTTATATGCAGTGTATCATTGAAAATACCTTATAATATAACGTAATATGCAGTGTATCATTGAAAATACCTTATAATATAACGTAATATGCAGTGAATCATTGAAAATACCTTATAATATAACGTAATATGCAGTGTATCATTGAAAATACCTTATAATATAACGTAATATGCAGTGTATCATTGAAAATACCTTATAATATAACGTAATATGCAGTGTTTCATTGAAAATACCTTATAATATAACGTAATATGCAGTGTGTCATTGAAAATACCTTATAATATATCGTAGTTTATCATTGAAAATACCTTATAATATAACGTAATATGCAGTGTATCATTGAAAATACCTTATAATATAACGTAATATGCAGTGTATCATTGAAAATACCTTATAATATAACGTAATATGCAGTGTATCATTGAAAATACCTTATGATATAACGTAATATGCAGTGTATCATTGAAAATACCTTATAATATAACGTAATATGCAGTGTTTCATTGAAAATACCTTATAATATAACGTAATATGCAGTGTGTCATTGAAAATACCTTATAATATATCGTAGTTTATCATTGAAAATACCTTATAATATAACGTAATATGCAGTGTATCACTGAAAATACCTTATAATATATCATAATATGTAGTTTATCATTGAAAATACCTTATAATATAACGTAATATGCAGTGTATCATTGAAAATACCTAATAATATATTGTAGTTTATCATTCAAAATACCTTATAATATAACGTTATATGCAGTGTATCATTGAAAATACCTTATAATATAACGTAATATGCAGTGTATCATTGAAAATACCTTATAATATAACGTAATATGCAGTGTATCATTGAAAATACCTTATAATATATCGTATAATGCAGTGTATCATTGAAAATACCTTATAATATAACGGATTATGCAGTGTATCATTGAAAATACCTTATAATATAACGTTATATGCAGTGTATCATTGAAAATACCTTATAATATAACGTAATATGCAGTGAATCATTGAAAATACCTTATAATATAACGTATAATGCAGTGTATCATTGAAAATACCTTATAATATAACGGATTATGCAGTGTATCATTGAAAATACCTTATAATATAACGTAATATGCAGTGTATCATTGAAAATACCTTATAATATAACGTTACATGCAGTGTATCAATGAAAATACCTTAAAATATAACGTAATATGCAGTGTTTCATTGAAAATACCTTATAATATAACGTAATATGCAGTGTGTCATTGAAAATACCTTATAATATATCGTAGTTTATCATTGAAAATACCTTATAATATAACGTAATATGCAATGTATCATTGAAAATACCTTATAATATATCGTAGTTTATCATTGAAAATACCTTATAATATAACGTAATATGCAGTGAATCATTGAAAATACCTTATAATATAACGTATAATGCAGTGTATCATTGAAAATACCTTATAATATAACGTAATGTGCAGTGTATCATTGAAAATACCTTATAATATAACGTAATATGCAGTGAATCATTGAAAATACCTTATAATATAACGTATAATGCAGTGTATCATTGAAAATACCTTATAATATAACGGATTATGCAGTGTTTCATTGAAAATACCTTATAATATAACGTAATATGCAGTGTGTCATTGAAAATACCTTATAATATATCGTAGTTTATCATTGAAAATACCTTATAATATAACGTAATATGCAGTGAATCATTGAAAATACCTTATAATATAACGTATAATGCAGTGTATCATTGAAAATACCTTATAATATAACGTAATATGCAGTGTATCATTGAAAATACCTTATAATATAACGTAATATGCAGTGTATCATTGAAAATACCTTATAATATAACGTATAATGCAGTGTATCATTGAAAATACCTTATAATATAACGGATTATGCAGTGTATCATTGAAAATACCTTATAATATAACGTAATATGCAGTGTTTCATTGGAAATACCTTATAATATAACGTAATATGCAGTGTGTCATTGAAAATACCTTATAATATATCGTAGTTTATCATTGAAAATACCTTATAATATAACGTAATATGCAGTGTGTCATTGAAAATACCTTATAATATATCGTAGTTTATCATTGAAAATACCTTATAATATAACGTAATATGCAGTGTATCATTGAAAATACCTTATAATATAACGTTATATGCAGTGTATCAATGAAAATACCTTATAATATAACGTAATATGCAGTGTGCCATTGAAAATACCTTATAATATAACGTAATATGCAGTGTATCATTGAAAATACCTTATGATATAACGTAATATGCAGTGTATCATTGAAAATACCTTATAATATAACGTAATATGCAGTGTTTCATTGAAAATACCTTATACTATAACGTAATATGCAGTGTGTCATTGAAAATACCTTATAATATATCGTAGTTTATCATTGAAAATACCTTATAATATAACGTAATATGCAGTGTATCATTGAAAATACCTTATAATATAACGTAATATGCAGTGTATCATTGAAAATACCTTATAATATAACGTAATATGCAGTGTATCATTGAAAATACCTTATGATATAACGTAATATGCAGTGTATCATTGAAAATACCTTATAATATAACGTAATATGCAGTGTTTCATTGAAAATACCTTATAATATAACGTAATATGCAGTGTGTCATTGAAAATACCTTATAATATATCGTAGTTTATCATTGAAAATACCTTATAATATAACGTAATATGCAGTGTATCACTGAAAATACCTTATAATATATCATAATATGTAGTTTATCATTGAAAATACCTTATAATATAACGTAATATGCAGTGTATCATTGAAAATACCTAATAATATATTGTAGTTTATCATTCAAAATACCTTATAATATAACGTTATATGCAGTGTATCATTGAAAATACCTTATAATATAACGTAATATGCAGTGTATCATTGAAAATACCTTATAATATAACGTAATATGCAGTGAATCATTGAAAATACCTTATAATATATCGTATAATGCAGTGTATCATTGAAAATACCTTATAATATAACGGATTATGCAGTGTATCATTGAAAATACCTTATAATATAACGTAATATGCAGTGTATCATTGAAAATACCTTATAATATAACGTAATATGCAGTGAATCATTGAAAATACCTTATAATATAACGTATAATGCAGTGTATCATTGAAAATACCTTATAATATAACGGATTATGCAGTGTATCATTGAAAATACCTTATAATATAACGTAATATGCAGTGTATCATTGAAAATACCTTATAATATAACGTTACATGCAGTGTATCAATGAAAATACCTTAAAATATAACGTAATATGCAGTGTTTCATTGAAAATACCTTATAATATAACGTAATATGCAGTGTGTCATTGAAAATACCTTATAATATATCGTAGTTTATCATTGAAAATACCTTATAATATAACGTAATATGCAATGTATCATTGAAAATACCTTATAATATATCGTAGTTTATCATTGAAAATACCTTATAATATAACGTAATATGCAGTGAATCATTGAAAATACCTTATAATATAACGTATAATGCAGTGTATCATTGAAAATACCTTATAATATAACGTAATATGCAGTGTATCATTGAAAATACCTTATAATATAACGTAATATGCAGTGAATCATTGAAAATACCTCATAATATAACGTATAATGCAGTGTATCATTGAAAATACCTTATAATATAACGGATTATGCAGTGTTTCATTGAAAATACCTTATAATATAACGTAATATGCAGTGTGTCATTGAAAATACCTTATAATATATCGTAGTTTATCATTGAAAATACCTTATAATATAACGTAATATGCAGTGAATCATTGAAAATACCTTATAATATAACGTATAATGCAGTGTATCATTGAAAATACCTTATAATATAACGTAATATGCAGTGTATCATTGAAAATACCTTATAATATAACGTAATATGCAGTGTATCATTGAAAATACCTTATAATATAACGTATAATGCAGTGTATCATTGAAAATACCTTATAATATAACGGATTATGCAGTGTATCATTGAAAATACCTTATAATATAACGTAATATGCAGTGTTTCATTGAAAATACCTTATAATATAACGTAATATGCAGTGTGTCATTGAAAATACCTTATAATATATCGTAGTTTATCATTGAAAATACCTTATAATATAACGTAATATGCAGTGTGTCATTGAAAATACCTTATAATATATCGTAGTTTATCATTGAAAATACCTTATAATATAACGTAATATGCAGTGTATCATTGAAAATACCTTATAATATAACGTTATATGCAGTGTATCAATGAAAATACCTTATAATATAACGTAATATGCAGTGTGTCATTGAAAATACCTTATAATATAACGTAATATGCAGTGTAACATTGAAAATACCTTATAATATAACGTAATATGCAGTGTATCATTGAAAATACCTTATAATATAACGTAATATGCAGTGTATCATTGAAAATACCTTATAATATAACGTAATATGCAGTGTATCACTGAAAATACCTTATAATATATCATAATATGTATTTTATCATTGAAAATACCTTATAATATAACGTAATATGCAGTCTATCATTGAAAATACCTTATAATATATCGTAGTTTATCATTGAAAATACCTTATAACATAACGTAATATGCAGTGTATCACTGAAAATACCTTATAAAATATCATAATATGTAGTTTATCATTGAAAATACCTTATAATATAACATTATATGCAGTGTATCATTGAAAATACCTTATAATATAACGTAATATGCAGTGTATCATTGAAAATACCTTATAATATAACGTAATATGCAGTGAATCATTGAAAATACCTTATAATATAACGTAATATGCAGTGTATCATTGAAAATACCTTATGATATAACGTAATATGCAGTGTATCATTGAAAATACCTTATAATATAACGTAATATGCAGTGTTTCATTGAAAATAACTTATAATATAACGTAATATGCAGTGTGTCGTTGAAAATACCTTATAATATATCGTAGTTTATCATTGAAAATACCTTATAATATAACGTAATATGCAGTGTATCATTGAAAATACCTTATAATATAACGTAATATGCAGTGTATCATTGAAAATACCTTATAATATAACGTAATATGCAGTGTATCATTGAAAATACCTTATGATATAACGTAATATGCAGTGTATCATTGAAAATACCTTATAATATAACGTAATATGCAGTGTTTCATTGAAAATACCTTATAATATAACGTAATATGCAGTGTGTCATTGAAAATACCTTATAATATATCGTAGTCTATCATTGAAAATACCTTATAATATAACGTAATATGCAGTGTATCATTGAAAATACCTTATAATATAACGTAATATGCAGTGTATCATTGAAAATACCTTATAATATAACGTAATATGCAGTGTATCACTGAAAATACCTTATAATATATCATAATATGTAGTTTATCATTGAAAATACCTTATAATATAACGTAATATGCAGTGTATCATTGAAAATACCTAATAATATATTGTAGTTTATCATTCAAAATACCTTATAATATAACGTTATATGCAGTGTATCATTGAAAATACCTTATAATATAACGTAATATGCAGTGTATCATTGAAAATACCTTATAATATAACGTAATGTGCAGTGTATCATTGAAAATACCTTATAATATAACGTAATATGCAGTGAATCATTGAAAATACCTCATAATATAACGTATAATGCAGTGTATCATTGAAAATACCTTATAATATAACGGATTATGCAGTGTTTCATTGAAAATACCTTATAATATAACGTAATATGCAGTGTGTCATTGAAAATACCTTATAATATATCGTAGTTTATCATTGAAAATACCTTATAATATAACGTAATATGCAGTGTATCATTGAAAATACCTTATAATATAACGTAATATGCAGTGTATCATTGAAAATACCTTATAATATAACGTAATATGCAGTGTATCACTGAAAATACCTTATAATATATCATAATATGTAGTTTATCATTGAAAATACCTAATAATATATTGTAGTTTATCATTCAAAATACCTTATAATATAACGTTATATGCAGTGTATCATTGAAAATACTTTATAATATAACGTAATATGCAGTGTATCATTGAAAATACCTTATAATATAACGTAATATGCAGTGAATCATTGAAAATACCTTATAATATAACGTATAATGCAGTGTATCATTGAAAATACCTTATAATATAACGGATTATGCAGTGTATCATTGAAAATACCTTATAATATAACGTAATATGCAGTGTATCATTGAAAATACCTTATAATATAACGTAATATGCAGTGAATCATTGAAAATACCTTATAATATAACGTATAATGCAGTGTATCATTGAAAATACCTTATAATATAACGTAATATGCAGTGTATCACTGAAAATACCTTATAATATAACGTTATATGCAGTGTATCAATGAAAATACCTTATAATATAACGTAATATGCAATGTATCATTGAAAATACCTTATAATATATCGTAGTTTATCATTGAAAATACCTTATAATATAACGTAATATGCAGTGAATCATTGAAAATACCTTATAATATAACGTATAATGCAGTGTATCATTGAAAATACCTTATAATATAACGTAATATGCAGTGTAACATTGAAAATACCTAAAAATATATTGTAGTTTATCATTCAAAATACCTTATAATATAACGTAATATGCAGTGTATCATTGAAAATACCTTATAATATAACGTAATATGCAGTGTATCATTGAAAATACCTTATAATATAACGTAATATGCAGTGTATCACTGAAAATACCTTATAATATATCATAATATGTAGTTTATCATTGAAAATACCTTATAATATAACGTAATATGCAGTGTATCATTGAAAATACCTAATAATATATTGTAGTTTATCATTCAAAATACCTTATAATATAACGTTATATGCAGTGTATCATTGAAAATACCTTATAATATAACGTAATATGCAGTGTATCATTGAAAATACCTTATAATATAACGTAATGTGCAGTGTATCATTGAAAATACCTTATAATATAACGTAATATGCAGTGAATCATTGAAAATACCTCATAATATAACGTATAATGCAGTGTATCATTGAAAATACCTTATAATATAACGGATTATGCAGTGTTTCATTGAAAATACCTTATAATATAACGTAATATGCAGTGTGTCATTGAAAATACCTTATAATATATCGTAGTTTATCATTGAAAATACCTTATAATATAACGTAATATGCAGTGTATCATTGAAAATACCTTATAATATAACGTAATATGCAGTGTATCATTGAAAATACCTTATAATATAACGTAATATGCAGTGTATCACTGAAAATACCTTATAATATATCATAATATGTAGTTTATCATTGAAAATACCTTATAATATAACGTAATATGCAGTGTATCATTGAAAATACCTAATAATATATTGTAGTTTATCATTCAAAATACCTTATAATATAACGTTATATGCAGTGTATCATTGAAAATACTTTATAATATAACGTAATATGCAGTGTATCATTGAAAATACCTTATAATATAACGTAATATGCAGTGAATCATTGAAAATACCTTATAATATAACGTATAATGCAGCGTATCATTGAAAATACCTTATAATATAACGGATTATGCAGTGTATCATTGAAAATACCTTATAATATAACGTAATATGCAGTGTATCATTGAAAATACCTTATAATATAACGTAATATGCAGTGAATCATTGAAAATACCTTATAATATAACGTATAATGCAGTGTATCATTGAAAATACCTTATAATATAACGTAATATGCAGTGTATCACTGAAAATACCTTATAATATAACGTTATATGCAGTGTATCAATGAAAATACCTTATAATATAACGTAATATGCAATGTATCATTGAAAATACCTTATAATATATCGTAGTTTATCATTGAAAATACCTTATAATATAACGTAATATGCAGTGAATCATTGAAAATACCTTATAATATAACGTATAATGCAGTGTATCATTGAAAATACCTTATAATATAACGTAATATGCAGTGTAACATTGAAAATACCTAAAAATATATTGTAGTTTATCATTCAAAATACCTTATAATATAACGTATAATGCAGTGTATCATTGAAAATGCCTTATAATATAACGGATTATGCAGTGTATCATTGAAAATACCTTATAATATAACGTAATATGCAGTATATCATTGAAAATACCTTATAATATAACGTTATATGCAGTGTATCAATGAAAATACCTTATAATATAACGTAATATGCAGTGTGTCATTGAAAATACCTTATAATATAACGTAATATGCAGTGTAACATTGAAAATACCTTATAATATAACGTAATATGCAGTGTATCATTGAAAATACCTTATAATATAACGTAATATGCAGTGTATCACTGAAAATACCTTATAATATAACGTAATATGCAGTGTATCACTGAAAATACCTTATAATATAACGTAATATGCAGTGAATCATTGAAAATACCTTATAATATAACGTAATATGCAGTGTATCATTGAAAATACCTTATAATATAACGTAATATGCAGTGAATCATTGAAAATACCTTATAATATATCGTAGTTTATCATTGAAAATACCTTATAACATAACGTAATATGCAGTGTATCACTGAAAATACCTTATAAAATATCATAATATGTAGTTTATCATTGAAAATACCTTATAATATAACGTTATATGCAGTGTATCATTGAAAATACCTTATAATATAACGTAATATGCAGTGTATCATTGAAAATACCTTATAATATAACGTAATATGCAGTGAATCATTGAAAATACCTTATAATATAACGTAATATGCAGTGTATCATTGAAAATACCTTATGATATAACGTAATATGCAGTGTATCATTGAAAATACCTTATAATATAACGTAATATGCAGTGTTTCATTGAAAATACCTTATAATATAACGTAATATGCAGTGTGTCATTGAAAATACCTTATAATATATCGTAGTTTATCATTGAAAATACCTTATAATATAACGTAATATGCAGTGTATCATTGAAAATACCTTATAATATAACGTAATATGCAGTGTATCATTGAAAATACCTTATAATATAACGTAATATGCAGTGAATCATTAAAAATACCTTATAATATAACGTAATATGCAGTGTATCATTGAAAATACCTTATGATATAACGTAATATGCAGTGTATCATTGAAAATACCTTATAATATAACGTAATATGCAGTGTTTCATTGAAAATACCTTATAATATAACGTAATATGCAGTGTGTCATTGAAAATACCTTATAATATATCGTAGTTTATCATTGAAAATACCTTATAATATAACGTAATATGCAGTGTATCATTGAAAATACCTTATAATATAACGTAATATGCAGTGTATCATTGAAAATACCTTATAATATAACGTAATATGCAGTGTATCACTGAAAATACCTTATAATATATCATAATATGTAGTTTATCATTGAAAATACCTTATAATATAACGTAATATGCAGTGTATCATTGAAAATACCTAATAATATATTGTAGTTTATCATTCAAAATACCTTATAATATAACGTTATATGCAGTGTATCATTGAAAATACCTTATAATATAACGTAATATGCAGTGTATCATTGAAAATACCTTATAATATAACGTAATATGCAGTGAATCATTGAAAATACCTTATAATATAACGTATAATGCAGTGTATCATTGAAAATACCTTATAATATAACGTAATATGCAGTGTATCATTGAAAATACCTTATAATATAACGTAATATGCAGTGTATCATTGAAAATACCTTATAATATAACGTAATATGCAGTGAATCATTGAAAATACCTTATAATATAACGTATAATGCAGTGTATCATTGAAAATACCTTATAATATAACGGATTATGCAGTGTATCATTGAAAATACCTTATGATATAACGTAATATGCAGTGTATCATTGAAAATACCTTATAATATAACGTAATATGCAGTGTATCACTGAAAATACCTTATAATATAACGTTATATGCAGTGTATCAATGAAAATACCTTATAATATAACGTAATATGCAATGTATCATTGAAAATACCTTATAATATATCGTAGTTTATCATTGAAAATACCTTATAATATAACGTAATATGCAGTGAATCATTGAAAATACCTTATAATATAACGTATAATGCAGTGTATCATTGAAAATACCTTATAATATAACGTAATATGCAGTGTAACATTGAAAATACCTAAAAATATATTGTAGTTTATCATTCAAAATACCTTATAATATAACGTATAATGCAGTGTATCATTGAAAATGCCTTATAATATAACGGATTATGCAGTGTATCATTGAAAATACCTTATAATATAACGTAATATGCAGTATATCATTGAAAATACCTTATAATATAACGTTATATGCAGTGTATCAATGAAAATACCTTATAATATAACGTAATATGCAGTGTGTCATTGAAAATACCTTATAATATATCGTAGTTTATCATTGAAAATACCTTATAATATAACGTAATATGCAGTGTATCATTGAAAATACCTTATAATATAACGTAATATGCAGTGTATCATTGAAAATACCTTATAATATAACGTAATATGCAGTGTATCACTGAAAATACCTTATAATATAAGGTAATATGCAGTGTATCATTGAAAATACCTTATAATATAACGTAATATGCAGTGTATCATTGAAAATACCTTATGATATAACGTAATATGCAGTGTATCATTGAAAATACCTTATAATATAACGTAATATGCAGTGTATCACTGAAAATACCTTATAATATAACGTTATATGCAGTGTATCAATGAAAATACCTTATAATATAACGTAATATGCAATGTATCATTGAAAATACCTTATAATATATCGTAGTTTATTATTGAAAATACCTTATAATATAACGTAATATGCAGTGAATCATTGAAAATACCTTATAATATAACGTATAATGCAGTGTATCATTGAAAATACCTTATAATATAACGTAATATGCAGTGTAACATTGAAAATAGCTAAAAATATATTGTAGTTTATCATTCAAAATACCTTATAATATAACGTAATATGCAGTGAATCATTGAAAATACCTTATAATATAACGTATAATGCAGTGTATCATTGAAAATACCTTATAATATAACGTAATATGCAGTGTAACATTGAAAATACCTAAAAATATATTGTAGTTTATCATTCAAAATACCTTATAATATAACGTATAATGCAGTGTATCATTGAAAATGCCTTATAATATAACGGATTATGCAGTGTATCATTGAAAATACCTTATAATATAACGTAATATGCAGTATATCATTGAAAATACCTTATAATATAACGTTATATGCAGTGTATCAATGAAAATACCTTATAATATAACGTAATATGCAGTGTGTCATTGAAAATACCTTATAATATAACGTAATATGCAGTGTAACATTGAAAATACCTTATAATATAACGTAATATGCAGTGTATCATTGAAAATACCTTATAATATAACGTAATATGCAGTGTATCACTGAAAATACCTTATAATATAACGTAATATGCAGTGTATCACTGAAAATACCTTATAATATATCATAATATGTATTTTATCATTGAAAATACCTTATAATATAACGTAATATGCAGTCTATCATTGAAAATACCTTATAATATATCGTAGTTTATCATTGAAAATACCTTATAACATAACGTAATATGCAGTGTATCACTGAAAATACCTTATAATATAACGTAATATGCAGTGAATCATTGAAAATACCTTATAATATAACGTAATATGCATTGTATCATTGAAAATACCTTATAATATAACGTTATATGCAGTGTATCAATGAAAATACCTTATAATATAACGTAATATGCAGTGTGTCATTGAAAATACCTTATAATATAACGTAATATGCAGTGTATCATTGAAAATACCTTATGATATAACGTAATATGCAGTGTATCATTGAAAATACCTTATAATATAACGTAATATGCAGTGTATCACTGAAAATACCTTATAATATAACGTTATATGCAGTGTATCAATGAAAATACCTTATAATATAACGTAATATGCAATGTATCATTGAAAATACCTTATAATATATCGTAGTTTATCATTGAAAATACCTTATAATATAACGTAATATGCAGTGTATCATTGAAAATACCTTATAATATAACGTAATATGCAGTGTATCATTGAAAATACCTTATAATATAACGTAATATGCAGTGTAACATTGAAAATACCTAAAAATATATTGTAGTTTATCATTCAAAATACCTTATAATATAACGTATAATGCAGTGTATCATTGAAAATGCCTTATAATATAACGGATTATGCAGTGTATCATTGAAAATACCTTATAATATAACGTAATATGCAGTATATCATTGAAAATACCTTATAATATAACGTTATATGCAGTGTATCAATGAAAATACCTTATAATATAACGTAATATGCAGTGTGTCATTGAAAATACCTTATAATATAACGTAATATGCAGTGTAACATTGAAAATACCTTATAATATAACGTAATATGCAGTGTGTCATTGAAAATACCTTATAATATAACGTAGTATGCAGTGTAACATTGAAAATACCTTATAATATAACGTAATATGCAGTGTATCATTGAAAATACCTTATAATATATAGTAATATGCAGTGTATCACTGAAAATACCTTATAATATAACGTAATATGCAGTGTATCACTGAAAATACCTTATAATATATCATAATATGTATTTTATCATTGAAAATACCTTATAATATAACGTAATATGCAGTGTTTCATTGAAAATACCTTATAATATAACGTAATATGCAGTGTGTCATTGAAAATACCTTATAATATATCGTAGTTTATCATTGAAAATACCTTATAATATAACGTAATATGCAGTGTATCATTGAAAATACCTTATAATATAACGTAATATGCAGTGTATCATTGAAAATACCTTATAATATAACGTAATATGCAGTGTATCACTGAAAATACCTTATAATATATCATAATATGTAGTTTATCATTGAAAATACCTTATAATATAACGTAATATGCAGTGTATCATTGAAAATACCTAATAATATATTGTAGTTTATCATTCAAAATACCTTATAATATAACGTTATATGCAGTGTATCATTGAAAATACCTTATAATATAACGTAATATGCAGTGTATCATTGAAAATACCTTATAATATAACGTAATATGCAGTGAATCATTGAAAATACCTTATAATATAACGTATAATGCAGTGTATCATTGAAAATACCTTATAATATAACGGATTATGCAGTGTATCATTGAAAATACCTTATAATATAACGTAATATGCAGTGTATCATTGAAAATACCTTATAATATAACGTAATATGCAGTGAATCATTGAAAATACCTTATAATATAACGTATAATGCAGTGTATCATTGAAAATACCTTATAATATAACGGATTATGCAGTGTATCATTGAAAATACCTTATGATATAACGTAATATGCAGTGTATCATTGAAAATACCTTATAATATAACGTAATATGCAGTGTATCACTGAAAATACCTTATAATATAACGTTATATGCAGTGTATCAATGAAAATACCTTATAATATAACGTAATATGCAATGTATCATTGAAAATACCTTATAATATATCGTAGTTTATCATTGAAAATACCTTATAATATAACGTAATATGCAGTGAATCATTGAAAATACCTTATAATATAACGTATAATGCAGTGTATCATTGAAAATACCTTATAATATAACGTAATATGCAGTGTAACATTGAAAATACCTAAAAATATATTGTAGTTTATCATTCAAAATACCTTATAATATAACGTATAATGCAGTGTATCATTGAAAATGCCTTATAATATAACGGATTATGCAGTGTATCATTGAAAATACCTTATAATATAACGTAATATGCAGTATATCATTGAAAATACCTTATAATATAACGTTATATGCAGTGTATCAATGAAAATACCTTATAATATAACGTAATATGCAGTGTGTCATTGAAAATACCTTATAATATATCGTAGTTTATCATTGAAAATACCTTATAATATAACGTAATATGCAGTGTATCATTGAAAATACCTTATAATATAACGTAATATGCAGTGTATCATTGAAAATACCTTATAATATAACGTAATATGCAGTGTATCACTGAAAATACCTTATAATATAAGGTAATATGCAGTGTATCATTGAAAATACCTTATAATATAACGTAATATGCAGTGTATCATTGAAAATACCTTATGATATAACGTAATATGCAGTGTATCATTGAAAATACCTTATAATATAACGTAATATGCAGTGTATCACTGAAAATACCTTATAATATAACGTTATATGCAGTGTATCAATGAAAATACCTTATAATATAACGTAATATGCAATGTATCATTGAAAATACCTTATAATATATCGTAGTTTATCATTGAAAATACCTTATAATATAACGTAATATGCAGTGAATCATTGAAAATACCTTATAATATAACGTATAATGCAGTGTATCATTGAAAATACCTTATAATATAACGTAATATGCAGTGTAACATTGAAAATAGCTAAAAATATATTGTAGTTTATCATTCAAAATACCTTATAATATAACGTAATATGCAGTGAATCATTGAAAATACCTTATAATATAACGTATAATGCAGTGTATCATTGAAAATACCTTATAATATAACGTAATATGCAGTGTAACATTGAAAATACCTAAAAATATATTGTAGTTTATCATTCAAAATACCTTATAATATAACGTATAATGCAGTGTATCATTGAAAATGCCTTATAATATAACGGATTATGCAGTGTATCATTGAAAATACCTTATAATATAACGTAATATGCAGTATATCATTGAAAATACCTTATAATATAACGTTATATGCAGTGTATCAATGAAAATACCTTATAATATAACGTAATATGCAGTGTGTCATTGAAAATACCTTATAATATAACGTAATATGCAGTGTAACATTGAAAATACCTTATAATATAACGTAATATGCAGTGTATCATTGAAAATACCTTATAATATAACGTAATATGCAGTGTATCACTGAAAATACCTTATAATATAACGTAATATGCAGTGTATCACTGAAAATACCTTATAATATATCATAATATGTATTTTATCATTGAAAATACCTTATAATATAACGTAATATGCAGTCTATCATTGAAAATACCTTATAATATATCGTAGTTTATCATTGAAAATACCTTATAACATAACGTAATATGCAGTGTATCACTGAAAATACCTTATAATATAACGTAATATGCAGTGAATCATTGAAAATACCTTATAATATAACGTAATATGCATTGTATCATTGAAAATACCTTATAATATAACGTTATATGCAGTGTATCAATGAAAATACCTTATAATATAACGTAATATGCAGTGTGTCATTGAAAATACCTTATAATATAACGTAATATGCAGTGTATCATTGAAAATACCTTATGATATAACGTAATATGCAGTGTATCATTGAAAATACCTTATAATATAACGTAATATGCAGTGTATCACTGAAAATACCTTATAATATAACGTTATATGCAGTGTATCAATGAAAATACCTTATAATATAACGTAATATGCAATGTATCATTGAAAATACCTTATAATATATCGTAGTTTATCATTGAAAATACCTTATAATATAACGTAATATGCAGTGAATCATTGAAAATACCTTATAATATAACGTATAATGCAGTGTATCATTGAAAATACCTTATAATATAACGTAATATGCAGTGTAACATTGAAAATACCTAAAAATATATTGTAGTTTATCATTCAAAATACCTTATAATATAACGTAATATGCAGTGAATCATTGAAAATACCTTATAATATAACGTATAATGCAGTGTATCATTGAAAATACCTTATAATATAACGTAATATGCAGTGTAACATTGAAAATACCTAAAAATATATTGTAGTTTATCATTCAAAATACCTTATAATATAACGTATAATGCAGTGTATCATTGAAAATGCCTTATAATATAACGGATTATGCAGTGTATCATTGAAAATACCTTATAATATAACGTAATATGCAGTATATCATTGAAAATACCTTATAATATAACGTTATATGCAGTGTATCAATGAAAATACCTTATAATATAACGTAATATGCAGTGTGTCATTGAAAATACCTTATAATATAACGTAATATGCAGTGTAACATTGAAAATACCTTATAATATAACGTAATATGCAGTGTATCATTGAAAATACCTTATAATATAACGTAATATGCAGTGTATCACTGAAAATACCTTATAATATAACGTAATATGCAGTGTATCACTGAAAATACCTTGTAATATATCATAATATGTATTTTATCATTGAAAATACCTTATAATATAACGTAATATGCAGTCTATCATTGAAAATACCTTATAATATATCGTAGTTTATCATTGAAAATACCTTATAACATAACGTAATATGCAGTGTATCACTGAAAATACCTTATAATATAACGTAATATGCAGTGAATCATTGAAAATACCTTATAATATAACGTAATATGCATTGTATCATTGAAAATACCTTATAATATAACGTTATATGCAGTGTATCAATGAAAATACCTTATAATATAACGTAATATGCAGTGTGTCATTGAAAATACCTTATAATATAACGTAATATGCAGTGTATCATTGAAAATACCTTATGATATAACGTAATATGCAGTGTATCATTGAAAATACCTTATAATATAACGTAATATGCAGTGTATCACTGAAAATACCTTATAATATAACGTTATATGCAGTGTATCAATGAAAATACCTTATAATATAACGTAATATGCAATGTATCATTGAAAATACCTTATAATATATCGTAGTTTATCATTGAAAATACCTTATAATATAACGTAATATGCAGTGAATCATTGAAAATACCTTATAATATAACGTATAATGCAGTGTATCATTGAAAATACCTTATAATATAACGTAATATGCAGTGTAACATTGAAAATACCTAAAAATATATTGTAGTTTATCATTCAAAATACCTTATAATATAACGTATAATGCAGTGTATCATTGAAAATGCCTTATAATATAACGGATTATGCAGTGTATCATTGAAAATACCTTATAATATAACGTAATATGCAGTATATCATTGAAAATACCTTATAATATAACGTTATATGCAGTGTATCAATGAAAATACCTTATAATATAACGTAATATGCAGTGTGTCATTGAAAATACCTTATAATATAACGTAATATGCAGTGTAACATTGAAAATACCTTATAATATAACGTAATATGCAGTGTGTCATTGAAAATACCTTATAATATAACGTAGTATGCAGTGTAACATTGAAAATACCTTATAATATAACGTAATATGCAGTGTATCATTGAAAATACCTTATAATATATAGTAATATGCAGTGTATCACTGAAAATACCTTATAATATAACGTAATATGCAGTGTATCACTGAAAATACCTTATAATATATCATAATATGTATTTTATCATTGAAAATACCTTATAATATAACGTAATATGCAGTGTTTCATTGAAAATACCTTATAATATAACGTAATATGCAGTGTGTCATTGAAAATACCTTATAATATATCGTAGTTTATCATTGAAAATACCTTATAATATAACGTAATATGCAGTGTATCATTGAAAATACCTTATAATATAACGTAATATGCAGTGTATCATTGAAAATACCTTATAATATAACGTAATATGCAGTGTATCACTGAAAATACCTTATAATATATCATAATATGTAGTTTATCATTGAAAATACCTTATAATATAACGTAATATGCAGTGTATCATTGAAAATACCTAATAATATATTGTAGTTTATCATTCAAAATACCTTATAATATAACGTTATATGCAGTGTATCATTGAAAATACCTTATAATATAACGTAATATGCAGTGTATCATTGAAAATACCTTATAATATAACGTAATATGCAGTGAATCATTGAAAATACCTTATAATATAACGTATAATGCAGTGTATCATTGAAAATACCTTATAATATAACGGATTATGCAGTGTATCATTGAAAATACCTTATAATATAACGTAATATGCAGTGTATCATTGAAAATACCTTATAATATAACGTAATATGCAGTGAATCATTGAAAATACCTTATAATATAACGTATAATGCAGTGTATCATTGAAAATACCTTATAATATAACGGATTATGCAGTGTATCATTGAAAATACCTTATGATATAACGTAATATGCAGTGTATCATTGAAAATACCTTATAATATAACGTAATATGCAGTGTATCACTGAAAATACCTTATAATATAACGTTATATGCAGTGTATCAATGAAAATACCTTATAATATAACGTAATATGCAATGTATCATTGAAAATACCTTATAATATATCGTAGTTTATCATTGAAAATACCTTATAATATAACGTAATATGCAGTGAATCATTGAAAATACCTTATAATATAACGTATAATGCAGTGTATCATTGAAAATACCTTATAATATAACGTAATATGCAGTGTAACATTGAAAATACCTAAAAATATATTGTAGTTTATCATTCAAAATACCTTATAATATAACGTATAATGCAGTGTATCATTGAAAATGCCTTATAATATAACGGATTATGCAGTGTATCATTGAAAATACCTTATAATATAACGTAATATGCAGTATATCATTGAAAATACCTTATAATATAACGTTATATGCAGTGTATCAATGAAAATACCTTATAATATAACGTAATATGCAGTGTGTCATTGAAAATACCTTATAATATATCGTAGTTTATCATTGAAAATACCTTATAATATAACGTAATATGCAGTGTATCATTGAAAATACCTTATAATATAACGTAATATGCAGTGTATCATTGAAAATACCTTATAATATAACGTAATATGCAGTGTATCACTGAAAATACCTTATAATATAAGGTAATATGCAGTGTATCATTGAAAATACCTTATAATATAACGTAATATGCAGTGTATCATTGAAAATACCTTATGATATAACGTAATATGCAGTGTATCATTGAAAATACCTTATAATATAACGTAATATGCAGTGTATCACTGAAAATACCTTATAATATAACGTTATATGCAGTGTATCAATGAAAATACCTTATAATATAACGTAATATGCAATGTATCATTGAAAATACCTTATAATATATCGTAGTTTATCATTGAAAATACCTTATAATATAACGTAATATGCAGTGTATCATTGAAAATACCTTATAATATAACGTAATATGCAGTGTATCATTGAAAATACCTTATAATATAACGTAATATGCAGTGTAACATTGAAAATAGCTAAAAATATATTGTAGTTTATCATTCAAAATACCTTATAATATAACGTAATATGCAGTGAATCATTGAAAATACCTTATAATATAACGTATAATGCAGTGTATCATTGAAAATACCTTATAATATAACGTAATATGCAGTGTAACATTGAAAATACCTAAAAATATATTGTAGTTTATCATTCAAAATACCTTATAATATAACGTATAATGCAGTGTATCATTGAAAATACCTTATAATATAACGGATTATGCAGTGTATCACTGAAAATACCTTATAATATAACGTAATATGCAGTATATCATTGAAAATACCTTATAATATAACGTTATATGCAGTGTATCAATGAAAATACCTTATAATATAACGTAATATGCAGTGTGTCATTGAAAATACCTTATAATATAACGTAATATGCAGTGTAACATTGAAAATACCTTATAATATAACGTAATATGCAGTGTATCATTGAAAATACCTTATAATATAACGTAATATGCAGTGTATCACTGAAAATACCTTATAATATAACGTAATATGCAGTGTATCACTGAAAATACCTTATAATATATCATAATATGTATTTTATCATTGAAAATACCTTATAATATAACGTAATATGCAGTCTATCATTGAAAATACCTTATAATATATCGTAGTTTATCATTGAAAATACCTTATAACATAACGTAATATGCAGTGTATCACTGAAAATACCTTATAATATAACGTAATATGCAGTGAATCATTGAAAATACCTTATAATATAACGTAATATGCAGTGAATCATTGAAAATACCTTATAATATAACGTAATATGCATTGTATCATTGAAAATACCTTATAATATAACGGATTATGCAGTGTATCATTGAAAATACCTTATGATATAACGTAATATGCAGTGTATCATTGAAAATACCTTATAATATAACGTAATATGCAGTGTATCACTGAAAATACCTTATAATATAACGTTATATGCAGTGTATCAATGAAAATACCTTATAATATAACGTAATATGCAATGTATCATTGAAAATACCTTATAATATATCGTAGTTTATCATTGAAAATACCTTATAATATAACGTAATATGCAGTGAATCATTGAAAATACCTTATAATATAACGTATAATGCAGTGTATCATTGAAAATACCTTATAATATAACGTAATATGCAGTGTAACATTGAAAATACCTAAAAATATATTGTAGTTTATCATTCAAAATACCTTATAATATAACGTATAATGCAGTGTATCATTGAAAATGCCTTATAATATAACGGATTATGCAGTGTATCATTGAAAATACCTTATAATATAACGTAATATGCAGTATATCATTGAAAATACCTTATAATATAACGTTATATGCAGTGTATCAATGAAAATACCTTATAATATAACGTAATATGCAGTGTGTCATTGAAAATACCTTATAATATAACGTAATATGCAGTGTAACATTGAAAATACCTTATAATATAACGTAATATGCAGTGTATCATTGAAAATACCTTATAATATAACGTAATATGCAGTGTATCACTGAAAATACCTTATAATATAACGTAATATGCAGTGTATCACTGAAAATACCTTATAATATATCATAATATGTATTTTATCATTGAAAATACCTTATAATATAACGTAATATGCAGTCTATCATTGAAAATACCTTATAATATATCGTAGTTTATCATTGAAAATACCTTATAACATAACGTAATATGCAGTGTATCACTGAAAATACCTTATAATATAACGTAATATGCAGTGAATCATTGAAAATACCTTATAATATAACGTATAATGCAGTGTATCATTGAAAATACCTTATAATATAACGTAATATGCAGTGTAACATTGAAAATACCTAAAAATATATTGTAGTTTATCATTCAAAATACCTTATAATATAACGTATAATGCAGTGTATCATTGAAAATGCCTTATAATATAACGGATTATGCAGTGTATCATTGAAAATACCTTATAATATAACGTAATATGCAGTATATCATTGAAAATACCTTATAATATAACGTAATATGCAGTGTATCATTGAAAATACCTTATAATATAACGTAATATGCAGTGTATCACTGAAAATACCTTATAATATAACGTAATATGCAGTGTATCACTGAAAATACCTTATAATATATCATAATATGTATTTTATCATTGAAAATACCTTATAATATAACGTAATATGCAGTCTATCATTGAAAATACCTTATAATATATCGTAGTTTATCATTGAAAATACCTTATAACATAACGTAATATGCAGTGTATCACTGAAAATACCTTATAATATAACGTAATATGCAGTGAATCATTGAAAATACCTTATAATATAACGTAATATGCATTGTATCATTGAAAATACCTTATAATATAACGGATTATGCAGTGTATCATTGAAAATACCTTATGATATAACGTAATATGCAGTGTATCATTGAAAATACCTTATAATATAACGTAATATGCAGTGTATCACTGAAAATACCTTATAATATAACGTTATATGCAGTGTATCAATGAAAATACCTTATAATATAACGTAATATGCAATGTATCATTGAAAATACCTTATAATATATCGTAGTTTATCATTGAAAATACCTTATAATATAACGTAATATGCAGTGAATCATTGAAAATACCTTATAATATAACGTATAATGCAGTGTATCATTGAAAATACCTTATAATATAACGTAATATGCAGTGTAACATTGAAAATACCTAAAAATATATTGTAGTTTATCATTCAAAATACCTTATAATATAACGTATAATGCAGTGTATCATTGAAAATACCTTATAATATAACGTAATATGCAGTGTATCATTGAAAATACCTTATAATATAACGTAATATGCAGTATATCATTGAAAATACCTTATAATATAACGTTATATGCAGTGTATCAATGAAAATACCTTATAATATAACGTAATATGCAGTGTATCATTGAAAATACCTTATAATATAACGTAATATGCAGTGTAACATTGAAAATACCTTATAATATAACGTAATATGCAGTGTATCATTGAAAATACCTTATAATATAACGTAATATGCAGTGTATCACTGAAAATACCTTATAATATAACGTAATATGCAGTGTATCACTGAAAATACCTTATAATATATCATAATATGTATTTTATCACTGAAAATACCTTATAATATAACGTAATATGCAGTCTATCATTGAAAATACCTTATAATATATCGTAGTTTATCATTGAAAATACCTTATAACATAACGTAATATGCAGTGTATCACTGAAAATACCTTATAATATAACGTAATATGCAGTGAATCATTGAAAATACCTTATAATATAACGTAATATGCATTGTATCATTGAAAATACCTTATGATATAACGTAATATGCAGTGTATCATTGAAAATACCTTATAATATAACGTAATATGCAGTGTATCATTGAAAATACATTATAATATAATGTAATATGCAGTGTATCATTGAAAATACCTTATAATATATCATAATATGTAGTTTATCATTGAAAATACCTTATAATATAACGTTATATGCAGTGTATCATTGAAAATACCTTATAATATAACGTAATATGCAGTGTATCATTGAAAATACCTTATAATATAACGTAATATGCAGTGAATCATTGAAAATACCTTATAATATAACGTAATATGCATTGTATCATTGAAAATACCTTATGATATAACGTAATATGCAGTGTATCATTGAAAATACCTTATAATATATCATAATATGTATTTTATCATTGAAAATACCTTATAATATAACGTTATATGCAGTGTATCAATGAAAATACCTTATAATATAACGTAATATGCAGTGTGTCATTGAAAATACCTTATAATATAACGTAGTATGCAGTGTAACATTGAAAATACCTTATAATATAACGTAATATGCAGTGTATCATTGAAAATACCTTATAATATATAGTAATATGCAGTGTATCACTGAAAATACCTTATAATATAACGTAATATGCAGTGTTTCATTGAAAATACCTTATAATATAACGTAATATGCAGTGTGTCATTGAAATTACCTTATAATATATCGTAGTTTATCATTGAAAATACCTTATAATATAACGTAATATGCAGTGTATCATTGAAAATACCTTACAATATAACGTAATATGCAGTGTATCATTGAAAATACCTTATAATATAACGTAATATGCAGTCAATCATTGAAAATACCTTATAATATAACGTATAATGCAGTGTATCATTGAAAATACCTTATAATATAACGGATTATGCAGTGTATCATTGAAAATACCTTATAATATAACGTAATATGCAGTGTATCATTGAAAATACCTTATAATATAACGTTACATGCAGTGTATCAATGAAAATACCTTAAAATATAACGTAATATGCAGTGTTTCATTGAAAATACCTTATAATATAACGTAATATGCAGTGTGTCATTGAAAATACCTTATAATATATCGTAGTTTATCATTGAAAATACCTTATAATATAACGTAATATGCAGTGAATCATTGAAAATACCTTATAATATAACGTATAATGCAGTGTATCATTGAAAATACCTTATAATATAACGTAATATGCAGTGTAACATTGAAAATACCTAAAAATATATTGTAGTTTATCATGCAAAATACCTTATAATATAACGTATAATGCAGTGTATCATTGAAAATGCCTTATAATATAACGTAATATGCAGTGTATCATTGAAAATACCTTATAATATAACGTAATATGCAGTGTATCATTGAAAATACCTTATAATATAACGTAATATGCAGTGAATCATTGAAAATACCTTATAATATAACGTATAATGCAGTGTATCATTGAAAATACCTTATAATATAACGGATTATGCAGTGTATCATTGAAAATACCTTATAATATAACGTAATATGCAGTGTATCATTGAAAATACCTTATAATATAACGTAATATTCAGTGAATCATTGAAAATACCTTATAATATAACGTATAATGCAGTGTATCATTGAAAATACCTTATAATATAACGGATTATGCAGTGTATCATTGAAAATACCTTATAATATAACGTAATATGCAGTGTATCATTGAAAATACCTTATAATATAACGTTACATGCAGTGTATCAATGAAAATACCTTAAAATATAACGTAATATGCAGTGTTTCATTGAAAATACCTTATAATATAACGTAATATGCAGTGTGTCATTGAAAATACCTTATAATATATCGTAGTTTATCATTGAAAATACCTTATAATATAACGTAATATGCAGTGTATCATTGAAAATACCTTATGACATAACGTAATATGCAGTGTATCATTGAAAATACCTTATAATATAACGTAATATGCAGTGTATCACTGAAAATACCTTATAATATAACGTTATATGCAGTGTATCAATGAAAATACCTTATAATATAACGTAATATGCAATGTATCATTGAAAATACCTTATAATATATCGTAGTTTATCATTGAAAATACCTTATAATATAACGTAATATGCAGTGAATCATTGAAAATACCTTATAATATAACGTAATATGCAGTGTATCATTGAAAATACCTTATAATATAACGTAATATGCAGTGAATCATTGAAAATACCTTATAATATAACGTATAATGCAGTGTATCATTGAAAATACCTTATAATATAACGGATTATGCAGTGTATCATTGAAAATACCTTATAATATAACGTTATATGCAGTGTATCAATGAAAATACCTTATAATATAACGTAATATGCAATGTATCATTGAAAATACCTTATAATATATCGTAGTTTATCATTGAAAATACCTTATAATATAACGTAATATGCAGTGAATCATTGAAAATACCTTATAATATAACGTATAATGCAGTGTATCATTGAAAATACCTTATAATATAACGAATTATGCAGTGTATCATTGAAAATACCTTATAATATAACGTAATATGCAGTGTATCATTGAAAATACCTTATAATATAACGTTACATGCAGTGTATCAATGAAAATACCTTAAAATATAACGTAATATGCAGTGTTTCATTGAAAATACCTTATAATATAACGTAATATGCAGTGTGTCATTGAAAATACCTTATAATATATCGTAGTTTATCATTGAAAATACCTTATAATATAACGTAATATGCAGTGAATCATTGAAAATACCTTATAATATAACGTATAATGCAGTGTATCATTGAAAATACCTTATAATATAACGTAATATGCAGTGTAACATTGAAAATACCTAAAAATATATTGTAGTTTATCATTCAAAATACCTTATAATATAACGTATAATGCAGTGTATCATTGAAAATGCCTTATAATATAACGGATTATGCAGTGTATCATTGAAAATACCTTATAATATAACGTAATATGCAGTATATCATTGAAAATACCTTATAATATAACGTTATATGCAGTGTATCAATGAAAATACCTTATAATATAACGTAATATGCAGTGTGTCATTGAAAATACCTTATAATAAAACGTAATATGCAGTGTAACATTGAAAATACCTTATAATATAACGTAATATGCAGTGTATCATTGAAAATACCTTATAATATAACGTAATATGCAGTGTATCATTGAAAATACCTTATAATATATTGTAGTTTATCATTGAAAATACCTTATAATATATCGTAGTTTATCATTGAAAATACCTTATAATATAACGTAATATGCAATGTATCATTGAAAATACCTTATAATATATCGTAGTTTATCATTGAAAATACCTTATAATATAACGTAATATGCAGTGAATCATTGAAAATACCTTATAATATAACGTATAATGCAGTGTATCATTGAAAATACCTTATAATATAACGTAATATGCAGTGTATCATTGAAAATACCTTATAATATAACGTAATATGCAGTGAATCATTGAAAATACCTTATAATATAACGTATAATGCAGTGTATCATTGAAAATACCTTATAATATAACGGATTATGCAGTGTATCATTGAAAATACCTTATAATATAACGTAATATGCAGTGTTTCATTGAAAATACCTTATAATATAACGTTATATGCAGTGTATCAATGAAAATACCTTATAATATAACGTAATATGCAGTGTGTCATTGAAAATACCTTATAATATAACGTAATATGCAGTGTAACATTGAAAATACCTTATAATATAACGTAATATGCAGTGTATCATTGAAAATACCTTATAATATAACGTAATATGCAGTGTATCACTGAAAATACCTTATAATATAACGTAATATGCAGTGTATCACTGAAAATACCTTATAATATATCATAATATGTATTTTATCATTGAAAATACCTTATAATATAACATAATATGCAGTCTATCATTGAAAATACCTTATAATATATCGTAGTTTATCATTGAAAATACCTTATAACATAACGTAATATGCAGTGTATCACTGAAAATACCTTATAAAATATCATAATATGTAGATTATCATTGAAAATACCTTATAATATAACGTAATATGCAGTGTATCATTGAAAATACCTTATAATATAACGTATAATGCAGTGTATCATTGAAAATACCTTATAATATAACGTAATATGCAGTGTTTCATTGAAAATACCTTATAATATAACGTAATATGCAGTGTGTCATTGAAAATACCTTATAATATATCGTAGTTTATCATTGAAAATACCTTATAATATAACGTAATATGCAGTGTATCATTGAAAATACCTTATAATATAACGTAATATGCAGTGTATCATTGAAAATACCTTATAATATAACGTAATATGCAGTGTATCACTGAAAATACCTTATAATATATCATAATATGTAGTTTATCATTGAAAATACCTTATAATATAACGTAATATGCAGTGTATCATTGAAAATACCTAATAATATATTGTAGTTTATCATTCAAAATACCTTATAATATAACGTTATATGCAGTGTATCATTGAAAATACCTTATAATATAACGTAATATGCAGTGTATCATTGAAAATACCTTATAATATAACGTAATATGCAGTGTATCATTGAAAATACCTTATAATATAACGTTACATGCAGTGTATCATTGAAAATACCTTATAATATAACGGATTATGCAGTGTATCATTGAAAATACCTTATAATATAACGTAATATGCAGTGTATCATTGAAAATACCTTATAATATAACGGATTATGCAGTGTATCATTGAAAATACCTTATAATATAACGTTACATGCAGTGTATCAATGAAAATACCTTAAAATATAACGTAATATGCAGTGTTTCATTGGTAAAATACCTTATAATATAACGTAATATGCAGTGTGTCATTGAAAATACCTTATAATATATCGTAGTTTATCATTGAAAATACCTTATAATATAACGTAATATGCAATGTATCATTGAAAATACCTTATAATATATCGTAGTTTATCATTGAAAATACCTTATAATATAACGTAATATGCAGTGAATCATTGAAAATACCTTATAAAATATCATAATATGTAGTTTATCATTGAAAATACCTTATAATATAACGTAATATGCAGTGTATCATTGAAAATACCTTATAATATAACGTAATATGCAATGTATCATTGAAAATACCTTATAATATATTGTAGTTTATCATTGAAAATACCTTATAATATATCGTAGTTTATCATTGAAAATACCTTATAATATAACGTAATATGCAATGTATCATTGAAAATACCTTATAATATATCGTAGTTTATCATTGAAAATACCTTATAATATAACGTAATATGCAGTGAATCATTGAAAATACCTTATAATATAACGTATAATGCAGTGTATCATTGAAAATACCTTATAATATAACGTAATATGCAGTGTATCATTGAAAATACCTTATAATATAACGTAATATGCAGTGAATCATTGAAAATACCTTATAATATAACGTATAATGCAGTGTATCATTGAAAATACCTTATAATATAACGGATTATGCAGTGTATCATTGAAAATACCTTATAATATAACGTAATATGCAGTGTTTCATTGAAAATACCTTATAATATAACGTAATATGCAGTGTGTCATTGAAAATACCTTATAATATATCGTAGTTTATCATTGAAAATACCTTATAATATAACGTAATATGCAGTGTATCATTGAAAATACCTTATGATATAACGTAATATGCAGTGTATCATTGAAAATACCTTATAATATAACGTAATATGCAGTGTTTCATTGAAAATACCTTATAATATAACGTAATATGCAGTGTGTCATTGAAAATACCTTATAATATATCGTAGTTTATCATTGAAAATACCTTATAATATATCGTAGTTTATCATTGAAAATACCTTATAATATAACGTAATATGCAGTGTATCATTGAAAATACCTTATAATATAACGTAATATGCAGTGTATCATTGAAAATACCTTATAATATAACGTAATATGCAGTGTATCACTGAAAATACCTTATAATATATCATAATATGTAGTTTATCATTGAAAATACCTTATAATATAACGTAATATGCAGTGTATCATTGAAAATACCTAATAATATATTGTAGTTTATCATTCAAAATACCTTATAATATAACGGATTATGCAGTGTATCATTGAAAATACCTTATAATATAACGTAATATGCAGTGTATCATTGAAAATACCTTATAATATAACGTTACATGCAGTGTATCAATGAAAATACCTTAAAATATAACGTAATATGCAGTGTTTCATTGAAAATACCTTATAATATAACGTAATGTGCAGTGTGTCATTGAAAATACCTTATAATATATCGTAGTTTATCATTGAAAATACCTTATAATATAACGTAATATGCAATGTATCATTGAAAATACCTTATAATATTTCGTAGTTTATCATTGAAAATACCTTATAATATAACGTAATATGCAGTGAATCATTGAAAATACCTTAAAATATAACGTAATATGCAGTGTTTCATTGAAAATACCTTATAATATAACGTAATGTGCAGTGTGTCATTGAAAATACCTTATAATATATCGTAGTTTATCATTGAAAATACCTTATAATATAACGTAATATGCAATGTATCATTGAAAATACCTTATAATATTTCGTAGTTTATCATTGAAAATACCTTATAATATAACGTAATATGCAGTGAATCATTGAAAATACCTTATAATATAACGTATAATGCAGTGTATCATTGAAAATACCTTATAATATAACGTAATGTGCAGTGTATAATTGAAAATACCTTATAATATAACGTAATATGCAGTGAATCATTGAAAATACCTTATAATATAACGTATAATGCAGTGTGTCATTGAAAATACCTTATAATATATCGTAGTTTATCATTGAAAATACCTTATAATATAACGTAATATGCAGTGAATCATTGAAAATACCTTATAATATAACGTATAATGCAGTGTATCATTGAAAATACCTTATAATATAACGTAATATGCAGTGTGTCATTGAAAATACCTTATAATATATCGTAGTTTATCATTGAAAATACCTTATAATATAACGTAATATGCAGTGTATCATTGAAAATACCTTATGATATAACGTAATATGCAGTGTATCATTGAAAATACCTTATAATATAACGTAATATGCAGTGTTTCATTGAAAATACCTTATAATATAACGTAATATGCAGTGTGTCATTGAAAATACCTTATAATATATCGTAGTTTATCATTGAAAATACCTTATAATATAACGTAATATGCAGTGTTTCATTGAAAATACCTTATAATATAACGTAATATGCAGTGTGTCATTGAAAATACCTTATAATATATCGTAGTTTATCATTGAAAATACCTTATAATATAACGTAATATGCAGTGTATCATTGAAAATACCTTATGATATAACGTAATATGCAGTGTATCATTGAAAATACCTTATAATATAACGTAATATGCAGTGTTTCATTGAAAATACCTTATAATATAACGTAATATGCAGTGTGTCATTGAAAATACCTTATAATATATCGTAGTTTATCATTGAAAATACCTTATAATATAACGTAATATGCAGTGTATCATTGAAAATACCTTATAATATAACGTAATATGCAGTGTATCATTGAAAATACCTTATAATATAACGTAATATGCAGTGTATCACTGAAAATACCTTATAATATATCATAATATGTAGTTTATCATTGAAAATACCTTATAATATAACGTAATATGCAGTGTATCATTGAAAATACCTAATAATATATTGTAGTTTATCATTCAAAATACCTTATAATATAACGTTATATGCAGTGTATCATTGAAAATACCTTATAATATAACGTAATATGCAGTGTATCATTGAAAATACCTTATAATATAACGTAATATGCAGTGAATCATTGAAAATACCTTATAATATAACGTATAATGCAGTGTTTCATTGAAAATACCTTATAATATAACGTCATATGCAGTGTGTCATTGAAAATACCTTATAATATATCGTAGTTTATCATTGAAAATACCTTATAATATAACGTAATATGCAGTGTATCATTGAAAATACCTTATGATATAACGTAATATGCAGTGTATCATTGAAAATACCTTATAATATAACGTAATATGCAGTGTTTCATTGAAAATACCTTATAATATAACGTAATATGCAGTGTGTCATTGAAAATACCTTATAATATATCGTAGTTTATCATTGAAAATACCTTATAATATAACGTAATATGCAGTGTATCATTGAAAATACCTTATAATATAACGTAATATGCAGTGTATCATTGAAAATACCTTATAATATAACGTAATATGCAGTGTATCACTGAAAATACCTTATAATATATCATAATATGTAGTTTATCATTGAAAATACCTTATAATATAACGTAATATGCAGTGTATCATTGAAAATACCTAATAATATATTGTAGTTTATCATTCAAAATACCTTATAATATAACGTATAATGCAGTGTATCATTGAAAAAACCTTATAATATAACGGATTATGCAGTGTATCATTGAAAATACCTTATAATATAACGTAATATGCAGTGTATCATTGAAAATACCTTATAATATAACGTAATATGCAGTGAATCATTGAAAATACCTTATAATATAACGTATAATGCGGTGTATCATTGAAAATACCTTATAATATAACGGATTATGCAGTGTATCATTGAAAATACCTTATAATATAACGTAATATGCAGTGTATCATTGAAAATACCTTATAATATAACGTAATATGCAGTGAATCATTGAAAATACCTTATAATATAACGTATAATGCAGTGTATCATTGAAAATACCTTATAATATAACGGATTATGCAGTGTATCATTGAAAATACCTTATAATATAACGTAATATGCAGTGTTTCATTGAAAATACCTTATAATATAACGTAATATGCAGTGTGTCATTGAAAATACCTTATAATATATCGTAGTTTATCATTGAAAATACCTTATAATATAACGTAATATGCAGTGTATCATTGAAAATACCTTATGATATAACGTAATATGCAGTGTATCATTGAAAATACCTTATAATATAACGTAATATGCAGTGTTTCATTGAAAATACCTTATAATATAACGTAATATGCAGTGTGTCATTGAAAATACCTTATAATATATCGTAGTTTATCATTGAAAATACCTTATAATATATCGTAGTTTATCATTGAAAATACCTTATAATATAACGTAATATGCAGTGTATCATTGAAAATACCTTATAATATAACGTAATATGCAGTGTATCATTGAAAATACCTTATAATATAACGTAATATGCAGTGTATCACTGAAAATACCTTATAATATATCATAATATGTAGTTTATCATTGAAAATACCTTATAATATAACGTAATATGCAGTGTATCATTGAAAATACCTAATAATATATTGTAGTTTATCATTCAAAATACCTTATAATATAACGGATTATGCAGTGTATCATTGAAAATACCTTATAATATAACGTAATATGCAGTGTATCATTGAAAATACCTTATAATATAACGTTACATGCAGTGTATCAATGAAAATACCTTAAAATATAACGTAATATGCAGTGTTTCATTGAAAATACCTTATAATATAACGTAATGTGCAGTGTGTCATTGAAAATACCTTATAATATATCGTAGTTTATCATTGAAAATACCTTATAATATAACGTAATATGCAATGTATCATTGAAAATACCTTATAATATTTCGTAGTTTATCATTGAAAATACCTTATAATATAACGTAATATGCAGTGAATCATTGAAAATACCTTAAAATATAACGTAATATGCAGTGTTTCATTGAAAATACCTTATAATATAACGTAATGTGCAGTGTGTCATTGAAAATACCTTATAATATATCGTAGTTTATCATTGAAAATACCTTATAATATAACGTAATATGCAATGTATCATTGAAAATACCTTATAATATTTCGTAGTTTATCATTGAAAATACCTTATAATATAACGTAATATGCAGTGAATCATTGAAAATACCTTATAATATAACGTATAATGCAGTGTATCATTGAAAATACCTTATAATATAACGTAATGTGCAGTGTATAATTGAAAATACCTTATAATATAACGTAATATGCAGTGAATCATTGAAAATACCTTATAATATAACGTATAATGCAGTGTGTCATTGAAAATACCTTATAATATATCGTAGTTTATCATTGAAAATACCTTATAATATAACGTAATATGCAGTGAATCATTGAAAATACCTTATAATATAACGTATAATGCAGTGTATCATTGAAAATACCTTATAATATAACGTAATATGCAGTGTGTCATTGAAAATACCTTATAATATATCGTAGTTTATCATTGAAAATACCTTATAATATAACGTAATATGCAGTGTATCATTGAAAATACCTTATGATATAACGTAATATGCAGTGTATCATTGAAAATACCTTATAATATAACGTAATATGCAGTGTTTCATTGAAAATACCTTATAATATAACGTAATATGCAGTGTGTCATTGAAAATACCTTATAATATATCGTAGTTTATCATTGAAAATACCTTATAATATAACGTAATATGCAGTGTTTCATTGAAAATACCTTATAATATAACGTAATATGCAGTGTGTCATTGAAAATACCTTATAATATATCGTAGTTTATCATTGAAAATACCTTATAATATAACGTAATATGCAGTGTATCATTGAAAATACCTTATGATATAACGTAATATGCAGTGTATCATTGAAAATACCTTATAATATAACGTAATATGCAGTGTTTCATTGAAAATACCTTATAATATAACGTAATATGCAGTGTGTCATTGAAAATACCTTATAATATATCGTAGTTTATCATTGAAAATACCTTATAATATAACGTAATATGCAGTGTATCATTGAAAATACCTTATAATATAACGTAATATGCAGTGTATCATTGAAAATACCTTATAATATAACGTAATATGCAGTGTATCACTGAAAATACCTTATAATATATCATAATATGTAGTTTATCATTGAAAATACCTTATAATATAACGTAATATGCAGTGTATCATTGAAAATACCTAATAATATATTGTAGTTTATCATTCAAAATACCTTATAATATAACGTAATATGCAGTGTATCATTGAAAATACCTTATAATATAACGTAATATGCAGTGTATCATTGAAAATACCTTATAATATAACGTAATATGCAGTGAATCATTGAAAATACCTTATAATATAACGTATAATGCAGTGTTTCATTGAAAATACCTTATAATATAACGTCATATGCAGTGTGTCATTGAAAATACCTTATAATATATCGTAGTTTATCATTGAAAATACCTTATAATATAACGTAATATGCAGTGTATCATTGAAAATACCTTATGATATAACGTAATATGCAGTGTATCATTGAAAATACCTTATAATATAACGTAATATGCAGTGTTTCATTGAAAATACCTTATAATATAACGTAATATGCAGTGTGTCATTGAAAATACCTTATAATATATCGTAGTTTATCATTGAAAATACCTTATAATATAACGTAATATGCAGTGTATCATTGAAAATACCTTATAATATAACGTAATATGCAGTGTATCATTGAAAATACCTTATAATATAACGTAATATGCAGTGTATCACTGAAAATACCTTATAATATATCATAATATGTAGTTTATCATTGAAAATACCTTATAATATAACGTAATATGCAGTGTATCATTGAAAATACCTAATAATATATTGTAGTTTATCATTCAAAATACCTTATAATATAACGTATAATGCAGTGTATCATTGAAAAAACCTTATAATATAACGGATTATGCAGTGTATCATTGAAAATACCTTATAATATAACGTAATATGCAGTGTATCATTGAAAATACCTTATAATATAACGTAATATGCAGTGAATCATTGAAAATACCTTATAATATAACGTATAATGCGGTGTATCATTGAAAATACCTTATAATATAACGGATTATGCAGTGTATCATTGAAAATACCTTATAATATAACGTAATATGCAGTGTATCATTGAAAATACCTTATAATATAACGTTACATGCAGTGTATCAATGAAAATACCTTAAAATATAACGTAATATGCAGTGTTTCATTGAAAATACCTTATAATATAACGTAATATGCAGTGTGTCATTGAAAATACCTTATAATATATCGTAGTTTATCATTGAAAATACCTTATAATATAACGTAATATGCAATGTATCATTGAAAATACCTTATAATATATCGTAGTTTATCATTGAAAATACCTTATAATATAACGTAATATGCAGTGAATCATTGAAAATACCTTATAATATAACGTATAATGCAGTGTATCATTGAAAATACCTTATAATATAACGTAATGTGCAGTGTATCATTGAAAATACCTTATAATATAACGTAATATGCAGTGAATCATTGAAAATACCTTATAATATAACGTATAATGCAGTGTATCATTGAAAATACCTTATAATATAACGGATTATGCAGTGTATCATTGAAAATACCTTATAATATAACGTAATATGCAGTGTATCATTGAAAATACCTTATAATATAACGTAATATGCAGTGTATCATTGAAAATACCTAATAATATATTGTAGTTTATCATTCAAAATACCTTATAATATAACGTTATATGCAGTGTATCATTGAAAATACCTTATAATATAACGTAATATGCAGTGTATCATTGAAAATACCTTATAATATAACGTAATATGCAGTGAATCATTGAAAATACCTTATAATATAACGTATAATGCAGTGTTTCATTGAAAATACCTTATAATATAACGTAATATGCAGTGTGTCATTGAAAATACCTTATAATATATCGTAGTTTATCATTGAAAATACCTTATAATATAACGTAATATGCAGTGTATCATTGAAAATACCTTATGATATAACGTAATATGCAGTGTATCATTGAAAATACCTTATAATATAACGTAATATGCAGTGAATCATTGAAAATACCTTATAATATAACGTATAATGCGGTGTTTCATTGAAAATACCTTATAATATAACGGATTATGCAGTGTATCATTGAAAATACCTTATAATATAACGTAATATGCAGTGTATCATTGAAAATACCTTATAATATAACGTTACATGCAGTGTATCAATGAAAATACCTTAAAATATAACGTAATATGCAGTGTTTCATTGAAAATACCTTATAATATAACGTAATATGCAGTGTGTCATTGAAAATACCTTATAATATATCGTAGTTTATCATTGAAAATACCTTATAATATAACGTAATATGCAATGTATCATTGAAAATACCTTATAATATATCGTAGTTTATCATTGAAAATACCTTATAATATAACGTAATATGCAGTGAATCATTGAAAATACCTTATAATATAACGTATAATGCAGTGTATCATTGAAAATACCTTATAATATAACGTAATGTGCAGTGTATCATTGAAAATACCTTATAATATAACGTAATATGCAGTGAATCATTGAAAATACCTTATAATATAACGTATAATGCAGTGTATCATTGAAAATACCTTATAATATAACGGATTATGCAGTGTATCATTGAAAATACCTTATAATATAACGTAATATGCAGTGTATCATTGAAAATACCTTATAATATAACGTAATATGCAGTGTATCATTGAAAATACCTAATAATATATTGTAGTTTATCATTCAAAATACCTTATAATATAACGTTATATGCAGTGTATCATTGAAAATACCTTATAATATAACGTAATATGCAGTGAATCATTGAAAATACCTTATAATATAACGTATAATGCAGTGTTTCATTGAAAATACCTTATAATATAACGTAATATGCAGTGTGTCATTGAAAATACCTTATAATATATCGTAGTTTATCATTGAAAATACCTTATAATATAACGTAATATGCAGTGTATCATTGAAAATACCTTATGATATAACGTAATATGCAGTGTATCATTGAAAATACCTTATAATATAACGTAATATGCAGTGTTTCATTGAAAATACCTTATAATATAACGTAATATGCAGTGTGTCATTGAAAATACCTTATAATATATCGTAGTTTATCATTGAAAATACCTTATAATATAACGTAATATGCAGTGTATCATTGAAAATACCTTATAATATAACGTAATATGCAGTGTATCATTGAAAATACCTTATAATATAACGTAATATGCAGTGTATCACTGAAAATACCTTATAATATATCATAATATGTAGTTTATCATTGAAAATACCTTATAATATAACGTAATATGCAGTGTATCATTGAAAATACCTAATAATATATTGTAGTTTATCATTCAAAATACCTTATAATATAACGTATAATGCAGTGTATCATTGAAAAAACCTTATAATATAACGTAATATGCAGTGTATCATTGAAAATACCTTATAATATAACGTAATATGCAGTGAATCATTGAAAATCCCTTATAATATAACGTAATATGCAGTGTATCATTGAAAATACCTTATGATATAACGTAATATGCAGTGTATCATTGAAAATACCTTATAATATAACGTAATATGCAGTGTTTCATTGAAAATACCTTATAATATAACGTAATATGCAGTGTGTCATTGAAATTACCTTATAATATATCGTAGTTTATCATTGAAAATACCTTATAATATAACGTAATATGCAGTGTATCATTGAAAATACCTTACAATATAACGTAATATGCAGTGTATCATTGAAAATACCTTATAATATAACGTAATATGCAGTCAATCATTGAAAATACCTTATAATATAACGTATAATGCAGTGTATCATTGAAAATACCTTATAATATAACGGATTATGCAGTGTATCATTGAAAATACCTTATAATATAACGTAATATGCAGTGAATCATTGAAAATACCTTATAATATAACGTAATATGCAGTGTATCATTGAAAATACCTTATGATATAACGTAATATGCAGTGTATCATTGAAAATACCTTATAATATAACGTAATATGCAGTGTTTCATTGAAAATACCTTATAATATAACGTAATATGCAGTGTGTCATTGAAATTACCTTATAATATATCGTAGTTTATCATTGAAAATACCTTATAATATAACGTAATATGCAGTGTATCATTGAAAATACCTTATAATATAACGTAATATGCAGTGTATCATTGAAAATACCTTATAATATAACGTAATATGCAGTGAATCATTGAAAATACCTTATAATATAACGTATAATGCAGTGTATCATTGAAAATACCTTATAATATAACGGATTATGCAGTGTATCATTGAAAATACCTTATAATATAACGTAATATGCAGTGTATCATTGAAAATACCTTATAATATAACGTTACATGCAGTGTATCAATGAAAATACCTTAAAATATAACGTAATATGCAGTGTTTCATTGAAAATACCTTATAATATAACGTAATATGCAGTGTGTCATTGAAAATACCTTATAATATATCGTAGTTTATCATTGAAAATACCTTATAATATAACGTAATATGCAATGTATCATTGAAAATACCTTATAATATATCGTAGTTTATCATTGAAAATACTTTATAATATAACGTAATATGCAGTGAATCATTGAAAATACCTTATAATATAACGTATAATGCAGTGTATCATTGAAAATACCTTATAATATAACGTAATATGCAGTGTATCATTGAAAATACCTTATAATATAACGTAATATGCAGTGAATCATTGAAAATACCTTATAATATAACGTATAATGCAGTGTATCATTGAAAATACCTTATAATATAACGGATTATGCAGTGTATCATTGAAAATACCTTATAATATAACGTAATATGCAGTGTTTCATTGAAAATACCTTATAATATAACGTAATATGCAGTGTGTCATTGAAAATACCTTATAATATATCGTAGTTTATCATTGAAAATACCTTATAATATAACGTAATATGCAGTGTATCATTGAAAATACCTTATGATATAACGTAATATGCAGTGTATCATTGAAAATACCTTATAATATAACGTAATATGCAGTGTGTCATTGAAAATACCTTATAATATATCGTAGTTTATCATTGAAAATACCTTATAATATAACGTAATATGCAGTGTATCATTGAAAATACCTTATAATATAACGTAATATGCAGTGTATCATTGAAAATACCTTATAATATAACGTAATATGCAGTGTATCACTGAAAATACCTTATAATATATCATAATATGTAGTTTATCATTGAAAATACCTTATAATATAACGTAATATGCAGTGTATCATTGAAAATACCTAATAATATATTGTAGTTTATCATTCAAAATACCTTATAATATAACGTTATATGCAGTGTATCATTGAAAATACCTTATAATATAACGTAATATGCAGTGTATCATTGAAAATACCTTATAATATAACGTAATATGCAGTGAATCATTGAAAATACCTTATAATATAACGTATAATGCAGTGTATCATTGAAAAAACCTTATAATATAACGTAATATGCAGTGTATCATTGAAAATACCTTATAATATAACGTAATATGCAGTGAATCATTGAAAATACCTTATAATATAACGTAATATGCAGTGTATCAGTGAAAATACCTTATGATATAACGTAATATGCAGTGTATCATTGAAAATACCTTATAATATAACGTAATATGCAGTGTTTCATTGAAAATACCTTATAATATAACGTAATATGCAGTGTGTCATTGAAATTACCTTATAATATATCGTAGTTTATCATTGAAAATACCTTATAATATAACGTAATATGCAGTGTATCATTGAAAATACCTTATAATATAACGTAATATGCAGTGTATCATTGAAAATACCTTATAATATAACGTAATATGCAGTGAATCATTGAAAATACCTTATAATATAACGTATAATGCAGTGTATCATTGAAAATACCTTATAATATAACGGATTATGCAGTGTATCATTGAAAATACCTTATAATATAACGTAATATGCAGTGTATCATTGAAAATACCTTATAATATAACGTTACATGCAGTGTATCAATGAAAATACCTTAAAATATAACGTAATATGCAGTGTTTCATTGAAAATACCTTATAATATAACGTAATATGCAGTGTGTCATTGAAAATACCTTATAATATATCGTAGTTTATCATTGAAAATACCTTATAATATAACGTAATATGCAATGTATCATTGAAAATACCTTATAATATATCGTAGTTTATCATTGAAAATACTTTATAATATAACGTAATATGCAGTGAATCATTGAAAATACCTTATAATATAACGTATAATGCAGTGTATCATTGAAAATACCTTATAATATAACGTAATATGCAGTGTATCATTGAAAATACCTTATAATATAACGTAATATGCAGTGAATCATTGAAAATACCTTATAATATAACGTAATATGCAGTGTGTCATTGAAAATACCTTATAATATATCGTAGTTTATCATTGAAAATACCTTATAATATAACGTAATATGCAGTGTATCATTGAAAATACCTTATAATATAACGTAATATGCAGTGTATCACTGAAAATACCTTATAATATATCATAATATGTAGTTTATCATTGAAAATACCTTATAATATAACGTAATATGCAGTGTATCATTGAAAATACCTAATAATATATTGTAGTTTATCATTCAAAATACCTTATAATATAACGTTATATGCAGTGTATCATTGAAAATACCTTATAATATAACGTAATATGCAGTGTATCATTGAAAATACCTTATAATATAACGTAATATGCAGTGAATCATTGAAAATACCTTATAATATAACGTATAATGCAGTGTATCATTGAAAAAACCTTATAATATAACGTAATATGCAGTGTATCATTGAAAATACCTTATAATATAACGTAATATGCAGTGAATCATTGAAAATACCTTATAATATAACGTAATATGCAGTGTATCAGTGAAAATACCTTATGATATAACGTAATATGCAGTGTATCATTGAAAATACCTTATAATATAACGTAATATGCAGTGTTTCATTGAAAATACCTTATAATATAACGTAATATGCAGTGTGTCATTGAAATTACCTTATAATATATCGTAGTTTATCATTGAAAATACCTTATAATATAACGTAATATGCAGTGTATCATTGAAAATACCTTATAATATAACGTAATATGCAGTGTATCATTGAAAATACCTTATAATATAACGTAATATGCAGTGAATCATTGAAAATACCTTATAATATAACGTATAATGCAGTGTATCATTGAAAATACCTTATAATATAACGGATTATGCAGTGTATCATTGAAAATACCTTATAATATAACGTAATATGCAGTGTATCATTGAAAATACCTTATAATATAACGTTACATGCAGTGTATCAATGAAAATACCTTAAAATATAACGTAATATGCAGTGTTTCATTGAAAATACCTTATAATATAACGTAATATGCAGTGTGTCATTGAAAATACCTTATAATATATCGTAGTTTATCATTGAAAATACCTTATAATATAACGTAATATGCCGTGTATCATTGAAAATACCTTATAATATAACGTAATATGCAGTGTATCATTGAAAATACCTTATAATATAACGTAATATGCAGTGTATCACTGAAAATACCTTATAATATATCTTAATATGTAGTTTATCATTGAAAATACCTTATAATATAACGTAATATGCAGTGTATCATTGAAAATACCTAATAATATATTGTAGTTTATCATTCAAAATACCTTATAATATAACGTTATATGCAGTGTATCATTGAAAATACCTTATAATATAACGTAATATGCAGTGTATCATTGAAAATACCTTATAATATAACGTAATATGCAGTGAATCATTGAAAATACCTTATAATATAACGTATAATGCAGTGTATCATTGAAAAAACCTTATAATATAACGTAATATGCAGTGTTTCATTGAAAATACCTTATAATATAACGTAATATGCAGTGTGTCATTGAAAATACCTTATAATATATCGTAGTTTATCATTGAAAATACCTTATAATATAACGTAATATGCAATGTATCATTGAAAATACCTTATAATATATCGTAGTTTATCATTGAAAATACCTTATAATATAACGTAATATGCAGTGAATCATTGAAAATACCTTATAATATAACGTATAATGCAGTGTATCATTGAAAATACCTTATAATATAACGTAATGTGCAGTGTATCATTGAAAATACCTTATAATATAACGTAATATGCAGTGAATCATTGAAAATACCTTATAATATAACGTATAATGCAGTGTATCATTGAAAATACCTTATAATATAACGGATTATGCAGTGTATCATTGAAAATACCTTATAATATAACGTAATATGCAGTGTATCATTGAAAATACCTTATAATATAACGTTATATGCAGTGTATCAATGAAAATACCTTATAATATAACGTAATATGGAGTGTTTCATTGAAAATACCTTATAATATAACGTAATATGCAGTGTGTCATTGAAAATACCTTATAATATATTGTAGTTTATCATTGAAAATACCTTATAATATAACGTAATATGCAGTGAATCATTGAAAATACCTTATAATATAACGTATAATGCAGTGTATCATTGAAAATACCTTATAATATAACGTAATATGCAGTGTAACATTGAAAATACCTAATAATATATTGTAGTTTATCATTCAAAATACCTTATAATATAACGTTATATGCAGTGTATCATTGAAAATACCTTATAATATAACGTAATATGCAGTGTATCATTGAAAATACCTTATAATATAACGTAATATGCAGTGAATCATTGAAAATACCTTATAATATAACGTAATATGCAGTGTATCATTGAAAATACCTTATAATATAACGTAATATGCAGTGTATCATTGAAAATACCTTATAATATAACGTAATATGCAGTGTTTCATTGAAAATACCTTATAATATAACGTAATATGCAGTGTGTCATTGAAATTACCTTATAATATATCGTAGTTTATCATTGAAAATACCTTATAATATAACGTAATATGCAGTGTATCATTGAAAATACCTTACAATATAACGTAATATGCAGTGTATCATTGAAAATACCTTATAATATAACGTAATATGCAGTCAATCATTGAAAATACCTTATAATATAACGTATAATGCAGTGTATCATTGAAAATACCTTATAATATAACGGATTATGCAGTGTATCATTGAAAATACCTTATAATATAACGTAATATGCAGTGAATCATTGAAAATACCTTATAATATAACGTAATATGCAGTGTATCAGTGAAAATACCTTATAATATAACGTAATATGCAGTGTATCATTGAAAATACCTTATAATATAACGTAATATGCAGTGTATCATTGAAAATACCTTATAATATAACGTAATATGCAGTGTGTCATTGAAATTACCTTATAATATATCGTAGTTTATCATTGAAAATACCTTATAATATAACGTAATATGCAGTGTATCATTGAAAATACCTTATAATATAACGTAATATGCAGTGTATCATTGAAAATACCTTATAATATAACGTAATATGCAGTGAATCATTGAAAATACCTTATAATATAACGTATAATGCAGTGTATCATTGAAAATACCTTATAATATAACGGATTATGCAGTGTATCATTGAAAATACCTTATAATATAACGTAATATGCAGTGTATCATTGAAAATACCTTATAATATAACGTTACATGCAGTGTATCAATGAAAATACCTTAAAATATAACGTAATATGCAGTGTTTCATTGAAAATACCTTATAATATAACGTAATATGCAGTGTGTCATTGAAAATACCTTATAATATATCGTAGTTTATCATTGAAAATACCTTATAATATAACGTAATATGCAATGTATCATTGAAAATACCTTATAATATATCGTAGTTTATCATTGAAAATACTTTATAATATAACGTAATATGCAGTGAATCATTGAAAATACCTTATAATATAACGTATAATGCAGTGTATCATTGAAAATACCTTATAATATAACGTAATATGCAGTGTATCATTGAAAATACCTTATAATATAACGTAATATGCAGTGAATCATTGAAAATACCTTATAATATAACGTATAATGCAGTGTATCATTGAAAATACCTTATAATATAACGGATTATGCAGTGTATCATTGAAAATACCTTATAATATAACGTAATATGCAGTGTTTCATTGAAAATACCTTATAATATAACGTAATATGCAGTGTGTCATTGAAAATACCTTATAATATATCGTAGTTTATCATTGAAAATACCTTATAATATAACGTAATATGCAGTGTATCATTGAAAATACCTTATAATATAACGTAATATGCAGTGTATCATTGAAAATACCTTATAATATAACGTAATATGCAGTGAATCATTGAAAATACCTTATAATATAACGTATAATGCAGTGTATCATTGAAAATACCTTATAATATAACGGATTATGCAGTGTATCATTGAAAATACCTTATAATATAACGTAATATGCAGTGTATCATTGAAAATACCTTATAATATAACGTTACATGCAGTGTATCAATGAAAATACCTTAAAATATAACGTAATATGCAGTGTTTCATTGAAAATACCTTATAATATAACGTAATATGCAGTGTGTCATTGAAAATACCTTATAATATATCGTAGTTTATCATTGAAAATACCTTATAATATAACGTAATATGCAATGTATCATTGAAAATACCTTATAATATATCGTAGTTTATCATTGAAAATACTTTATAATATAACGTAATATGCAGTGAATCATTGAAAATACCTTATAATATAACGTATAATGCAGTGTATCATTGAAAATACCTTATAATATAACGTAATATGCAGTGTATCATTGAAAATACCTTATAATATAACGTAATATGCAGTGAATCATTGAAAATTCCTTATAATATAACGTATAATGCAGTGTATCATTGAAAATACCTTATAATATAACGGATTATGCAGTGTATCATTGAAAATACCTTATAATATAACGTAATATGCAGTGTTTCATTGAAAATACCTTATAATATAACGTAATATGCAGTGTGTCATTGAAAATACCTTATAATATATCGTAGTTTATCATTGAAAATACCTTATAATATAACGTAATATGCAGTGTATCATTGAAAATACCTTATGATATAACGTAATATGCAGTGTATCATTGAAAATACCTTATAATATAACGTAATATGCAGTGTGTCATTGAAAATACCTTATAATATATCGTAGTTTATCATTGAAAATACCTTATAATATAACGTAATATGCCGTGTATCATTGAAAATACCTTATAATATAACGTAATATGCAGTGTATCATTGAAAATACCTTATAATATAACGTAATATGCAGTGTATCACTGAAAATACCTTATAATATATCATAATATGTAGTTTATCATTGAAAATACCTTATAATATAACGTAATATGCAGTGTATCATTGAAAATACCTAATAATATATTGTAGTTTATCATTCAAAATACCTTATAATATAACGTTATATGCAGTGTATCATTGAAAATACCTTATAATATAACGTAATATGCAGTGTATCATTGAAAATACCTTATAATATAACGTAATATGCAGTGAATCATTGAAAATACCTTATAATATAACGTATAATGCAGTGTATCATTGAAAAAACCTTATAATATAACGTAATATGCAGTGTTTCATTGAAAATACCTTATAATATAACGTAATATGCAGTGTATCATTGAAAATACCTTATAATATAACGTAATATGCAGTGTATCACTGAAAATACCTTATAATATATCATAATATGTAGTTTATCATTGAAAATACCTTATAATATAACGTAATATGCAGTGTATCATTGAAAATACCTAATAATATATTGTAGTTTATCATTCAAAATACCTTATAATATAACGTATAATGCAGTGTATCATTGAAAAAACCTTATAATATAACGGATTATGCAGTGTATCATTGAAAATACCTTATAATATAACGTAATATGCAGTGTATCATTGAAAATACCTTATAATATAACGTAATATGCAGTGAATCATTGAAAATACCTTATAATATAACGTATAATGCGGTGTATCATTGAAAATACCTTATAATATAACGGATTATGCAGTGTATCATTGAAAATACCTTAAAATATAACGTAATATGCAGTGTTTCATTGAAAATACCTTATAATATAACGTAATATGCAGTGTGTCATTGAAAATACCTTATAATATATCGTAGTTTATCATTGAAAATACCTTATAATATAACGTAATATGCAATGTATCATTGAAAATACCTTATAATATATCGTAGTTTATCATTGAAAATACCTTATAATATAACGTAATATGCAGTGAATCATTGAAAATACCTTATAATATAACGTATAATGCAGTGTATCATTGAAAATACCTTATAATATAACGTAATGTGCAGTGTATCATTGAAAATACCTTATAATATAACGTAATATGCAGTGAATCATTGAAAATACCTTATAATATAACGTATAATGCAGTGTATCATTGAAAATACCTTATAATATAACGGATTATGCAGTGTATCATTGAAAATACCTTATAATATAACGTAATATGCAGTGTATCATTGAAAATACCTTATAATATAACGTTATATGCAGTGTATCAATGAAAATACCTTATAATATAACGTAATATGGAGTGTTTCATTGAAAATACCTTATAATATAACGTAATATGCAGTGTGTCATTGAAAATACCTTATAATATATTGTAGTTTATCATTGAAAATACCTTATAATATAACGTAATATGCAGTGAATCATTGAAAATACCTTATAATATAACGTATAATGCAGTGTATCATTGAAAATACCTTATAATATAACGTAATATGCAGTGTAACATTGAAAATACCTAATAATATATTGTAGTTTATCATTCAAAATACCTTATAATATAACGTTATATGCAGTGTATCATTGAAAATACCTTATAATATAACGTAATATGCAGTGTATCATTGAAAATACCTTATAATATAACGTAATATGCAGTGGATCATTGAAAATACCTTATAATATAACGTAATATGCAGTGTATCATTGAAAATACCTTATGATATAACGTAATATGCAGTGTATCATTGAAAATACCTTATAATATAACGTAATATGCAGTGTGTCATTGAAAATACCTTATAATATAACGTAATATGCAGTGTGTCATTGAAATTACCTTATAATATATCGTAGTTTATCATTGAAAATACCTTATAATATAACGTAATATGCAGTGTATCATTGAAAATACCTTACAATATAACGTAATATGCAGTGTATCATTGAAAATACCTTATAATATAACGTAATATGCAGTGAATCATTGAAAATACCTTATAATATAACGTATAATGCAGTGTATCATTGAAAATACCTTATAATATAACGGATTATGCAGTGTATCATTGAAAATACCTTATAATATAACGTAATATGCAGTGAATCATTGAAAATACCTTATAATATAACGTATAATGCAGTGTATCATTGAAAAAACCTTATAATATAACGTAATATGCAGTGTATCATTGAAAATACCTTATAATATAACGTAATATGCAGTGAATCATTGAAAATACCTTATAATATAACGTAATATGCAGTGTATCAGTGAAAATACCTTATGATATAACGTAATATGCAGTGTATCATTGAAAATACCTTATAATATAACGTAATATGCAGTGTTTCATTGAAAATACCTTATAATATAACGTAATATGCAGTGTGTCATTGAAATTACCTTATAATATATCGTAGTTTATCATTGAAAATACCTTATAATATAACGTAATATGCAGTGTATCATTGAAAATACCTTATAATATAACGTAATATGCAGTGTATCATTGAAAATACCTTATAATATAACGTAATATGCAGTGAATCATTGAAAATACCTTATAATATAACGTATAATGCAGTGTATCATTGAAAATACCTTATAATATAACGGATTATGCAGTGTATCATTGAAAATACCTTATAATATAACGTAATATGCAGTGTATCATTGAAAATACCTTATAATATAACGTTACATGCAGTGTATCAATGAAAATACCTTAAAATATAACGTAATATGCAGTGTTTCATTGAAAATACCTTATAATATAACGTAATATGCAGTGTGTCATTGAAAATACCTTATAATATATCGTAGTTTATCATTGAAAATACCTTATAATATAACGTAATATGCAATGTATCATTGAAAATACCTTATAATATATCGTAGTTTATCATTGAAAATACTTTATAATATAACGTAATATGCAGTGAATCATTGAAAATACCTTATAATATAACGTATAATGCAGTGTATCATTGAAAATACCTTATAATATAACGTAATATGCAGTGTATCATTGAAAATACCTTATAATATAACGTAATATGCAGTGAATCATTGAAAATTCCTTATAATATAACGTATAATGCAGTGTATCATTGAAAATACCTTATAATATAACGGATTATGCAGTGTATCATTGAAAATACCTTATAATATAACGTAATATGCAGTGTTTCATTGAAAATACCTTATAATATAACGTAATATGCAGTGTGTCATTGAAAATACCTTATAATATATCGTAGTTTATCATTGAAAATACCTTATAATATAACGTAATATGCAGTGTATCATTGAAAATACCTTATGATATAACGTAATATGCAGTGTATCATTGAAAATACCTTATAATATAACGTAATATGCAGTGTGTCATTGAAAATACCTTATAATATATCGTAGTTTATCATTGAAAATACCTTATAATATAACGTAATATGCCGTGTATCATTGAAAATACCTTATAATATAACGTAATATGCAGTGTATCATTGAAAATACCTTATAATATAACGTAATATGCAGTGTATCACTGAAAATACCTTATAATATATCATAATATGTAGTTTATCATTGAAAATACCTTATAATATAACGTAATATGCAGTGTATCATTGAAAATACCTAATAATATATTGTAGTTTATCATTCAAAATACCTTATAATATAACGTTATATGCAGTGTATCATTGAAAATACCTTATAATATAACGTAATATGCAGTGTATCATTGAAAATACCTTATAATATAACGTAATATGCAGTGAATCATTGAAAATACCTTATAATATAACGTATAATGCAGTGTATCATTGAAAAAACCTTATAATATAACGTAATATGCAGTGTTTCATTGAAAATACCTTATAATATAACGTAATATGCAGTGTGTTATTGAAAATACCTTATAATATATCGCAGTTTATCATTGAAAATACCTTATAATATAACGTAATATGCAGTGTATCATTGAAAATACCTTATAATATAACGTAATATGCAGTGTATCATTGAAAATACCTTATAATATAACGTAATATGCAGTGAATCATTGAAAATACCTTATAATATAACGTATTATGCAGTGTATCATTGAAAATACCTTATAATATAACGGATTATGCAGTGTATCATTGAAAATACCTTATAATATAACGTAATATGCAGTGTATCATTCAAAATACCTTATAATATAACGTTATATGCAGTGTATCATTGAAAATACCTTATAATATAACGTAATATGCAGTGTATCATTGAAAATACCTTATAATATAACGTAATATGCAGTGAATCATTGAAAATACCTTATAATATAACGTAATATGCAGTGTATCAGTGAAAATACCTTATGATATAACGTAATATGCAGTGTATCATTGAAAATACCTTATAATATAATGTAATATGCAGTGTTTCATTGAAAATACCTTATAATATAACGTAATATGCAGTGTGTCATTGAAAATACCTTATAATATATCGTAGTTTATCATTGAAAATACCTTATAATATAACGTAATATGCAATGTATCATTGAAAATACCTTATAATATATCGTAGTTTATCATTGAAAATACCTTATAATATAACGTAATATGCAGTGAATCATTGAAAATACCTTATAAAATATCATAATATGTAGTTTATCATTGAAAATACCTTATAATATAACGTAATATGCAGTGTATCACTGAAAATACCTTATAATATATCATAATATGTAGTTTATCATTGAAAATACCTTATAATATAACGTAATATGCAGTGTATCATTGAAAATACCTAATAATATATTGTAGTTTATCATTCAAAATACCTTATAATATAACGTTATATGCAGTGTATCATTGAAAATACCTTATAATATAACGTAATATGCAGTGTATCATTGAAAATACCTTATAATATAACGTAATATGCAGTGAATCATTGAAAATACCTTATAATATAACGTATAATGCAGTGTATCATTGAAAATACCTTATAATATAACGGATTATGCAGTGTATCATTGAAAATACCTTATAATATAACGTAATATGCAGTGTATCATTGAAAATACCTTATAATATAACGTTATATGCAGTGTATCAATGAAAATACCTTATAATATAACGTAATATGGAGTGTTTCATTGAAAATACCTTATAATATAACGTAATATGCAGTGTGTCATTGAAAATACCTTATAATATATTGTAGTTTATCATTGAAAATACCTTATAATATAACGTAATATGCAGTGAATCATTGAAAATACCTTATAATATAACGTATAATGCAGTGTATCATTGAAAATACCTTATAATATAACGTAATATGCAGTGTAACATTGAAAATACCTAATAATATATTGTAGTTTATCATTCAAAATACCTTATAATATAACGTTATATGCAGTGTATCATTGAAAATACCTTATAATATAACGTAATATGCAGTGTATCATTGAAAATACCTTATAATATAACGTAATATGCAGTGAATCATTGAAAATACCTTATAATATAACGTAATATGCAGTGTATCATTGAAAATACCTTATAATATAACGTAATATGCAGTGTATCATTGAAAATACCTTATAATATAACGTAATATGCAGTGTTTCATTGAAAATACCTTATAATATAACGTAATATGCAGTGTGTCATTGAAATTACCTTATAATATATCGTAGTTTATCATTGAAAATACCTTATAATATAACGTAATATGCAGTGTATCATTGAAAATACCTTACAATATAACGTAATATGCAGTGTATCATTGAAAATACCTTATAATATAACGTAATATGCAGTCAATCATTGAAAATACCTTATAATATAACGTATAATGCAGTGTATCATTGAAAATACCTTATAATATAACGGATTATGCAGTGTATCATTGAAAATACCTTATAATATAACGTAATATGCAGTGAATCATTGAAAATACCTTATAATATAACGTAATATGCAGTGTATCATTGAAAATACCTTATGATATAACGTAATATGCAGTGTATCATTGAAAATACCTTATAATATAACGTAATATGCAGTGTTTCATTGAAAATACCTTATAATATAACGTAATATGCAGTGTGTCATTGAAATTACCTTATAATATATCGTAGTTTATCATTGAAAATACCTTATAATATAACGTAATATGCAGTGTATCATTGAAAATACCTTATAATATAACGTAATATGCAGTGTATCATTGAAAATACCTTATAATATAACGTAATATGCAGTGAATCATTGAAAATACCTTATAATATAACGTATAATGCAGTGTATCATTGAAAATACCTTATAATATAACGGATTATGCAGTGTATCATTGAAAATACCTTATAATATAACGTAATATGCAGTGTATCATTGAAAATACCTTATAATATAACGTTACATGCAGTATATCAATGAAAATACCTTAAAATATAACGTAATATGCAGTGTTTCATTGAAAATACCTTATAATATAACGTAATATGCAGTGTGTCATTGAAAATACCTTATAATATATCGTAGTTTATCATTGAAAATACCTTATAATATAACGTAATATGCAATGTATCATTGAAAATACCTTATAATATATCGTAGTTTATCATTGAAAATACTTTATAATATAACGTAATATGCAGTGAATCATTGAAAATACCTTATAATATAACGTATAATGCAGTGTATCATTGAAAATACCTTATAATATAACGTAATATGCAGTGTATCATTGAAAATACCTTATAATATAACGTAATATGCAGTGAATCATTGAAAATACCTTATAATATAACGTATAATGCAGTGTATCATTGAAAATACCTTATAATATAACGGATTATGCAGTGTATCATTGAAAATACCTTATAATATAACGTAATATGCAGTGTTTCATTGAAAATACCTTATAATATAACGTAATATGCAGTGTGTCATTGAAAATACCTTATAATATATCGTAGTTTATCATTGAAAATACCTTATAATATAACGTAATATGCAGTGTATCATTGAAAATACCTTATAATATAACGTAATATGCAGTGTATCATTGAAAATACCTTATAATATAACGTAATATGCAGTGTGTCATTGAAAATACCTTATAATATATCGTAGTTTATCATTGAAAATACCTTATAATATAACGTAATATGCCGTGTATCATTGAAAATACCTTATAATATAACGTAATATGCAGTGTATCATTGAAAATACCTTATAATATAACGTAATATGCAGTGTATCACTGAAAATACCTTATAATATATCATAATATGTAGTTTATCATTGAAAATACCTTATAATATAACGTAATATGCAGTGTATCATTGAAAATACCTAATAATATATTGTAGTTTATCATTCAAAATACCTTATAATATAACGTTATATGCAGTGTATCATTGAAAATACCTTATAATATAACGTAATATGCAGTGTATCATTGAAAATACCTTATAATATAACGTAATATGCAGTGAATCATTGAAAATACCTTATAATATAACGTATAATGCAGTGTATCATTGAAAATACCTTATAATATAACGTAATATGCAGTGTATCATTGAAAATACCTTATAATATAACGTAATATGCAGTGAATCATTGAAAATACCTTATAATATAACGTAATATGCAGTGTATCAGTGAAAATACCTTATAATATAAAGTAATATGCAGTGTATCATTGAAAATACCTTATAATATAACGTAATATGCAGTGTTTCATTGAAAATACCTTATAATATAACGTAATATGCAGTGTGTCATTGAAATTACCTTATAATATATCGTAGTTTATCATTGAAAATACCTTATAATATAACGTAATATGCAGTGTATCATTGAAAATACCTTATAATATAACGTAATATGCAGTGTATCATTGAAAATACCTTATAATATAACGTAATATGCAGTGAATCATTGAAAATACCTTATAATATAACGTATAATGCAGTGTATCATTGAAAATACCTTATAATATAACGGATTATGCAGTGTATCATTGAAAATACCTTATAATATAACGTAATATGCAGTGTATCATTGAAAATACCTTATAATATAACGTTACATGCAGTGTATCAATGAAAATACCTTAAAATATAACGTAATATGCAGTGTTTCATTGAAAATACCTTATAATATAACGTAATATGCAGTGTGTCATTGAAAATACCTTATAATATATCGTAGTTTATCATTGAAAATACCTTATAATATAACGTAATATGCAATGTATCATTGAAAATACCTTATAATATATCGTAGTTTATCATTGAAAATACTTTATAATATAACGTAATATGCAGTGAATCATTGAAAATACCTTATAATATAACGTAAAATGCAGTGTATCATTGAAAATACCTTATAATATAACGTAATATGCAGTGTATCATTGAAAATACCTTATAATATAACGTAATATGCAGTGAATCATTGAAAATTCCTTATAATATAACGTATAATGCAGTGTATCATTGAAAATACCTTATAATATAACGGATTATGCAGTGTATCATTGAAAATACCTTATAATATAACGTAATATGCAGTGTTTCATTGAAAATACCTTATAATATAACGTAATATGCAGTGTGTCATTGAAAATACCTTATAATATATCGTAGTTTATCATTGAAAATACCTTATAATATAACGTAATATGCAGTGTATCATTGAAAATACCTTATGATATAACGTAATATGCAGTGTATCATTGAAAATACCTTATAATATAACGTAATATGCAGTGTGTCATTGAAAATACCTTATAATATATCGTAGTTTATCATTGAAAATACCTTATAATATAACGTAATATGCAGTGTATCATTGAAAATACCTTATAATATAACGTAATATGCAGTGTATCATTGAAAATACCTTATAATATAACGTAATATGCAGTGTATCACTGAAAATACCTTATAATATATCATAATATGTAGTTTATCATTGAAAATACCTTATAATATAACGTAATATGCAGTGTATCATTGAAAATACCTAATAATATATTGTAGTTTATCATTCAAAATACCTTATAATATAACGTTATATGCAGTGTATCATTGAAAATACCTTATAATATAACGTAATATGCAGTGTATCATTGAAAATACCTTATAATATAACGTAATATGCAGTGAATCATTGAAAATACCTTATAATATAACGTATAATGCAGTGTATCATTGAAAAAACCTTATAATATAACGTAATATGCAGTGTTTCATTGAAAATACCTTATAATATAACGTAATATGCAGTGTGTCATTGAAAATACCTTATAATATATCGCAGTTTATCATTGAAAATACCTTATAATATAACGTAATATGCAGTGTATCATTGAAAATACCTTATAATATAACGTAATATGCAGTGTATCATTGAAAATACCTTATAATATAACGTAATATGCAGTGAATCATTGAAAATACCTTATAATATAACGTATTATGCAGTGTATCATTGAAAATACCTTATAATATAACGGATTATGCAGTGTATCATTGAAAATACCTTATAATATAACGTAATATGCAGTGTATCATTCAAAATACCTTATAATATAACGTTATATGCAGTGTATCATTGAAAATACCTTATAATATAACGTAATATGCAGTGTATCATTGAAAATACCTTATAATATAACGTAATATGCAGTGAATCATTGAAAATACCTTATAATATAACGTAATATGCAGTGTATCAGTGAAAATACCTTATGATATAACGTAATATGCAGTGTATCATTGAAAATACCTTATAATATAATGTAATATGCAGTGTTTCATTGAAAATACCTTATAATATAACGTAATATGCAGTGTGTCATTGAAAATACCTTATAATATATCGTAGTTTATCATTGAAAATACCTTATAATATAACGTAATATGCAATGTATCATTGAAAATACCTTATAATATATCGTAGTTTATCATTGAAAATACCTTATAATATAACGTAATATGCAGTGAATCATTGAAAATACCTTATAAAATATCATAATATGTAGTTTATCATTGAAAATACCTTATAATATAACGTAATATGCAGTGTATCACTGAAAATACCTTATAATATATCATAATATGTAGTTTATCATTGAAAATACCTTATAATATAACGTAATATGCAGTGTATCATTGAAAATACCTAATAATATATTGTAGTTTATCATTCAAAATACCTTATAATATAACGTTATATGCAGTGTATCATTGAAAATACCTTATAATATAACGTAATATGCAGTGTATCATTGAAAATACCTTATAATATAACGTAATATGCAGTGAATCATTGAAAATACCTTATAATATAACGTATAATGCAGTGTTTCATTGAAAATACCTTATAATATAACGTAATATGCAGTGTGTCATTGAAAATACCTTATAATATATCGTAGTTTATCATTGAAAATACCTTATAATATAACGTAATATGCAGTGTATCATTGAAAATACCTTATAATATAACGTAATATGCAGTGTATCATTGAAAATACCTTATAATATAACGTAATATGCAGTGTATCACTGAAAATACCTTATAATATATCATAATATGTAGTTTATCATTGAAAATACCTTATAATATAACGTAATATGCAGTGTATCATTGAAAATACCTAATAATATATTGTAGTTTATCATTCAAAATACCTTATAATATAACGTATAATGCAGTGTATCATTGAAAAAACCTTATAATATAACGGATTATGCAGTGTATCATTGAAAATACCTTATAATATAACGTAATATGCAGTGTATCATTGAAAATACCTTATAATATAACGTAATATGCAGTGAATCATTGAAAATACCTTATAATATAACGTATAATGCGGTGTATCATTGAAAATACCTTATAATATAACGGATTATGCAGTGTATCATTGAAAATACCTTATAATATAACGTAATATGCAGTGTATCATTGAAAATACCTTATAATATAACGTTACATGCAGTGTATCAATGAAAATACCTTATAATATAACGTAATATGCAGTGTTTCATTGAAAATACCTTATAATATAACGTAATATGCAGTGTGTCATTGAAAATACCTTATAATATATCGTAGTTTATCATTGAAAATACCTTATAATATAACGTAATATGCAATGTATCATTGAAAATACCTTATAATATATCGTAGTTTATCATTGAAAATACCTTATAATATAACGTAATATGCAGTGAATCATTGAAAATACCTTATAATATAACGTATAATGCAGTGTATCATTGAAAATACCTTATAATATAACGTAATGTGCAGTGTATCATTGAAAATACCTTATAATATAACGTAATATGCAGTGAATCATTGAAAATACCTTATAATATAACGTATAATGCAGTGTATCATTGAAAATACCTTATAATATAACGGATTATGCAGTGTATCATTGAAAATACCTTATAATATAACGTAATATGCAGTGTATCATTGAAAATACCTTATAATATAACGTAATATGCAGTGTATCATTGAAAATACCTAATAATATATTGCAGTTTATCATTCAAAATACCTTATAATATAACGTTATATGCAGTGTATCATTGAAAATACCTTATAATATAACGTAATATGCAGTGTATCATTGAAAATACCTTATAATATAACGTAATATGCAGTGAATCATTGAAAATACCTTATAATATAACGTATAATGCAGTGTTTCATTGAAAATACCTTATAATATAACGTAATATGCAGTGTGTCATTGAAAATACCTTATAATATATCGTAGTTTATCATTGAAAATACCTTATAATATAACGTAATATGCAGTGTATCATTGAAAATACCTTATGATATAACGTAATATGCAGTGTATCATTGAAAATACCTTATAATATAACGTAATATGCAGTGAATCATTGAAAATACCTTATAATATAACGTATAATGCGGTGTATCATTGAAAATACCTTATAATATAACGGATTATGCAGTGTATCATTGAAAATACCTTATAATATAACGTAATATGCAGTGTATCATTGAAAATACCTTATAATATAACGTTACATGCAGTGTATCAATGAAAATACCTTAAAATATAACGTAATATGCAGTGTTTCATTGAAAATACCTTATAATATAACGTAATATGCAGTGTGTCATTGAAAATACCTTATAATATATCGTAGTTTATCATTGAAAATACCTTATAATATAACGTAATATGCAATGTATCATTGAAAATACCTTATAATATATCGTAGTTTATCATTGAAAATACCTTATAATATAACGTAATATGCAGTGAATCATTGAAAATACCTTATAATATAACGTATAATGCAGTGTATCATTGAAAATACCTTATAATATAACGTAATGTGCAGTGTATCATTGAAAATACCTTATAATATAACGTAATATGCAGTGAATCATTGAAAATACCTTATAATATAACGTATAATGCAGTGTATCATTGAAAATACCTTATAATATAACGGATTATGCAGTGTATCATTGAAAATACCTTATAATATAACGTAATATGCAGTGTATCATTGAAAATACCTTATAATATAACGTAATATGCAGTGTATCATTGAAAATACCTAATAATATATTGTAGTTTATCATTCAAAATACCTTATAATATAACGTTATATGCAGTGTATCATTGAAAATACCTTATAATATAACGTAATATGCAGTGAATCATTGAAAATACCTTATAATATAACGTATAATGCAGTGTTTCATTGAAAATACCTTATAATATAACGTAATATGCAGTGTGTCATTGAAAATACCTTATAATATATCGTAGTTTATCATTGAAAATACCTTATAATATAACGTAATATGCAGTGTATCATTGAAAATACCTTATGATATAACGTAATATGCAGTGTATCATTGAAAATACCTTATAATATAACGTAATATGCAGTGTTTCATTGAAAATACCTTATAATATAACGTAATATGCAGTGTGTCATTGAAAATACCTTATAATATATCGTAGTTTATCATTGAAAATACCTTATAATATAACGTAATATGCAGTGTATCATTGAAAATACCTTATAATATATCGTAATATGCAGTGTATCATTGAAAATACCTTATAATATAACGTAATATGCAGTGTATCACTGAAAATACCTTATAATATATCATAATATGTAGTTTATCATTGAAAATACCTTATAATATAACGTAATATGCAGTGTATCATTGAAAATACCTAATAATATATTGTAGTTTATCATTCAAAATACCTTATAATATAACGTATAATGCAGTGTATCATTGAAAAAACCTTATAATATAACGGATTATGCAGTGTATCATTGAAAATACCTTATAATATAACGTAATATGCAGTGTATCATTGAAAATACCTTATAATATAACGTAATATGCAGTGAATCATTGAAAATACCTTATAATATAACGTATAATGCGGTGTATCATTGAAAATACCTTATAATATAACGGATTATGCAGTGTATCATTGAAAATACCTTAAAATATAACGTAATATGCAGTGTTTCATTGAAAATACCTTATAATATAACGTAATATGCAGTGTGTCATTGAAAATACCTTATAATATATCGTAGTTTATCATTGAAAATACCTTATAATATAACGTAATATGCAATGTATCATTGAAAATACCTTATAATATATCGTAGTTTATCATTGAAAATACCTTATAATATAACGTAATATGCAGTGAATCATTGAAAATACCTTATAATATAACGTATAATGCAGTGTATCATTGAAAATACCTTATAATATAACGTAATGTGCAGTGTATCATTGAAAATACCTTATAATATAACGTAATATGCAGTGAATCATTGAAAATTCCTTATAATATAACGTATAATGCAGTGTATCATTGAAAATACCTTATAATATAACGGATTATGCAGTGTATCATTGAAAATACCTTATAATATAACGTAATATGCAGTGTATCATTGAAAATACCTTATAATATAACGTTATATGCAGTGTATCAATGAAAATACCTTATAATATAACGTATAATGCAGTGTATCATTGAAAATACCTTATAATATAACGTAATATGCAGTGTAACATTGAAAATACCTAATAATATATTGTAGTTTATCATTCAAAATACCTTATAATATAACGTTATATGCAGTGTATCATTGAAAATACCTTATAATATAACGTAATATGCAGTGTATCATTGAAAATACCTTATAATATAACGTAATATGCAGTGAATCATTGAAAATACCTTATAATATAACGTAATATGCAGTGTATCATTGAAAATACCTTATGATATAACGTAATATGCAGTGTATCATTGAAAATACCTTATAATATAACGTAATATGCAGGGTTTCATTGAAAATACCTTATAATATAACGTAATATGCAGTGTGTCATTGAAAATACCTTATAATATATCGTAGTTTATCATTGAAAATACCTTATAATATAACGTAATATGCAGTGTATCATTGAAAATACCTTATAATATAACGTAATATGCAGTGTATCATTGAAAATACCTTATAATATAACGTAATATGCAGTGAATCATTGAAAATACCTTATAATATAACGTATAATGCAGTGTATCATTGAAAATACCTTATAATATAACGGATTATGCAGTGTATCATTGAAAATACCTTATAATATAACGTAATTTGCAGTGTATCATTCAAAATACCTTATAATATAACGTTATATGCAGTGTATCATTGAAAATACCTTATAATATAACGTAATATGCAGTGTATCATTGAAAATACCTTATAATATAACGTAATATGCAGTGAATCATTGAAAATACCTTATAATATAACGTAATATGCAGTGTATCAGTGAAAATACCTTATGATATAACGTAATATGGAGTGTATCATTGAAAATACCTTATAATATAACGTAATATGCAGTGTTTCATTGAAAATACCTTATAATATAACGTAATATGCAGTGTGTCATTGAAATTACCTTATAATATATCGTAGTTTATCATTGAAAATACCTTATAATATAACGTAATATGCAGTGTATCATTGAAAATACCTTACAATATAACGTAATATGCAGTGTATCATTGAAAATACCTTATAATATAACGTAATATGCAGTGAATCATTGAAAATACCTTATAATATAACGTATAATGCAGTGTATCATTGAAAATACCTTATAATATAACGGATTATGCAGTGTATCATTGAAAATACCTTATAATATAACGTAATATGCAGTGTTTCATTGAAAATACCTTATAATATAACGTAATATGCAGTGTGTCATTGAAAATACCTTATAATATATTGTAGTTTATCATTGAAAATACCTTATAATATAACGTAATATGCAGTGAATCATTGAAAATACCTTATAATATAACGTATAATGCAGTGTATCATTGAAAATACCTTATAATATAACGTAATATGCAGTGTAACATTGAAAATACCTAATAATATATTGTAGTTTATCATTCAAAATACCTTATAATATAACGTTATATGCAGTGTATCATTGAAAATACCTTATAATATAACGTAATATGCAGTGTATCATTGAAAATACCTTATAATATAACGTAATATGCAGTGAATCATTGAAAATACCTTATAATATAACGTAATATGCAGTGTATCATTGAAAATACCTTATGATATAACGTAATATGCAGTGTATCATTGAAAATACCTTATAATATAACGTAATATGCAGTGTTTCATTGAAAATACCTTATAATATAACGTAATATGCAGTGTGTCATTGAAAATACCTTATAATATATCGTAGTTTATCATTGAAAATACCTTATAATATAACGTAATATGCAGTATATCATTGAAAATACCTTATAATATAACGTAATATGCAGTGTATCATTGAAAATACCTTATAATATAACGTAATATGCAGTGAATCATTGAAAATACCGTATAATATAACGTATAATGCAGTGTATCATTGAAAATACCTTATAATATAACGGATTATGCAGTGTATCATTGAAAATACCTTATAATATAACGTAATATGCAGTGTATCATTCAAAATACCTTATAATATAACGTTATATGCAGTGTATCATTGAAAATACCTTATAATATAACGTAATATGCAGTGTATCATTGAAAATACCTTATAATATAACGTAATATGCAGTGAATCATTGAAAATACCTTATAATATAACGTAATATGCAGTGTATCAGTGAAAATACCTTATGATATAACGTAATATGCAGTGTATCATTGAAAATACCTTATAATATAACGTAATATGCAGTGTTTCATTGAAAATACCTTATAATATAACGTAATATGCAGTGTGTCATTGAAATTACCTTATAATATATCGTAGTTTATCATTGAAAATACCTTATAATATAACGTAATATGCAGTGTATCATTGAAAATACCTTATAATATAACGTAATATGCAGTGTATCATTGAAAATACCTTATAATATAACGTAATATGCAGTGAATCATTGAAAATACCTTATAATATAACGTATAATGCAGTGTATCATTGAAAATACCTTATAATATAACGGATTATGCAGTGTATCATTGAAAATACCTTATAATATAACGTAATATGCAGTGTATCATTGAAAATACCTTATAATATAACGTTACATGCAGTGTATCAATGAAAATACCTTAAAATATAACGTAATATGCAGTGTTTCATTGAAAATACCTTATAATATAACGTAATATGCAGTGTGTCATTGAAAATACCTTATAATATATCGTAGTTTATCATTGAAAATACCTTATAATATAACGTAATATGCAGTGTATCATTGAAAATACCTTATAATATATCGTAGTTTATCATTGAAAATACTTTATAATATAACGTAATATGCAGTGAATCATTGAAAATACCTTATAATATAACGTATAATGCAGTGTATCATTGAAAATACCTTATAATATAACGTAATATGCAGTGTATCATTGAAAATACCTTATAATATAACGTAATATGCAGTGAATCATTGAAAATACCTTATAATATAACGTATAATGCAGTGTATCATTGAAAATACCTTATAATATAACGGATTATGCAGTGTATCATTGAAAATACCTTATAATATAACGTAATATGCAGTGTTTCATTGAAAATACCTTATAATACAACGTAATATGCAGTGTGTCATTGAAAATACCTTATAATATATCGTAGTTTATCATTGAAAATACCTTATAATATAACGTAATATGCAGTGTATCATTGAAAATACCTTATGATATAACGTAATATGCAGTGTATCATTGAAAATACCTTATAATATAACGTAATATGCAGTGTGTCATTGAAAATACCTTATAATATATCGTAGTTTATCATTGAAAATACCTTATAATATAACGTAATATGCCGTGTATCATTGAAAATACCTTATAATATAACGTAATATGCAGTGTATCATTGAAAATACCTTATAATATAACGTAATATGCAGTGTATCACTGAAAATACCTTATAATATATCATAATATGTAGTTTATCATTGAAAATACCTTATAATATAACGTAATATGCAGTGTATCATTGAAAATACCTAATAATATATTGTAGTTTATCATTCAAAATACCTTATAATATAACGTTATATGCAGTGTATCATTGAAAATACCTTATAATATAACGTAATATGCAGTGTATCATTGAAAATACCTTATGATATAACGTAATATGCAGTGTATCATTGAAAATACCTTATAATATAACGTAATATGCAGTGTGTCATTGAAAATACCTTATAATATATCGTAGTTTATCATTGAAAATACCTTATAATATAACGTAATATGCCGTGTATCATTGAAAATACCTTATAATATAACGTAATATGCAGTGTATCATTGAAAATACCTTATAATATAACGTAATATGCAGTGTATCACTGAAAATACCTTATAATATATCATAATATGTAGTTTATCATTGAAAATACCTTATAATATAACGTAATATGCAGTGTATCATTGAAAATACCTAATAATATATTGTAGTTTATCATTCAAAATACCTTATAATATAACGTTATATGCAGTGTATCATTGAAAATACCTTATAATATAACGTAATATGCAGTGTATCATTGAAAATACCTTATAATATAACGTAATATGCAGTGAATCATTGAAAATACCTTATAATATAACGTATAATGCAGTGTATCATTGAAAATACCTTATAATATAACGTAATATGCAGTGTATCATTGAAAATACCTTATAATATAACGTAATATGCAGTGAATCATTGAAAATACCTTATAATATAACGTAATATGCAGTGTATCAGTGAAAATACCTTATGATATAACGTAATATGCAGTGTATCATTGAAAATACCTTATAATATAACGTAATATGCAGTGTTTCATTGAAAATACCTTATAATATAACGTAATATGCAGTGTGTCATTGAAATTACCTTATAATATATCGTAGTTTATCATTGAAAATACCTTATAATATAACGTAATATGCAGTGTATCATTGAAAATACCTTATAATATAACGTAATATGCAGTGTATCATTGAAAATACCTTATAATATAACGTAATATGCAGTGAATCATTGAAAATACCTTATAATATAACGTATAATGCAGTGTATCATTGAAAATACCTTATAATATAACGGATTATGCAGTGTATCATTGAAAATACCTTATAATATAACGTAATATGCAGTGTATCATTGAAAATACCTTATAATATAACGTTACATGCAGTGTATCAATGAAAATACCTTAAAATATAACGTAATATGCAGTGTTTCATTGAAAATACCTTATAATATAACGTAATATGCAGTGTGTCATTGAAAATACCTTATAATATATCGTAGTTTATCATTGAAAATACCTTATAATATAACGTAATATGCAATGTATCATTGAAAATACCTTATAATATATCGTAGTTTATCATTGAAAATACTTTATAATATAACGTAATATGCAGTGAATCATTGAAAATACCTTATAATATAACGTATAATGCAGTGTATCATTGAAAATACCTTATAATATAACGTAATATGCAGTGTATCATTGAAAATACCTTATAATATAACGTAATATGCAGTGAATCATTGAAAATACCTTATAATATAACGTATAATGCAGTGTATCATTGAAAATACCTTATAATATAACGGATTATGCAGTGTATCATTGAAAATACCTTATAATATAACGTAATATGCAGTGTTTCATTGAAAATACCTTATAATATAACGTAATATGCAGTGTGTCATTGAAAATACCTTATAATATATCGTAGTTTATCATTGAAAATACCTTATAATATAACGTAATATGCAGTGTATCATTGAAAATACCTTATGATATAACGTAATATGCAGTGTATCATTGAAAATACCTTATAATATTACGTAATATGCAGTGTGTCATTGAAAATACCTTATAATATATCGTAGTTTATCATTGAAAATACCTTATAATATAACGTAATATGCCGTGTATCATTGATAATACCTTATAATATAACGTAATATGCAGTGTATCATTGAAAATACCTTATAATATAACGTAATATGCAGTGTATCACTGAAAATACCTTATAATATATCATAATATGTAGTTTATCATTGAAAATACCTTATAATATAACGTAATATGCAGTGTATCATTGAAAATACCTAATAATATATTGTAGTTTATCATTCAAAATACCTTATAATATAACGTTATATGCAGTGTATCATTGAAAATACCTTATAATATAACGTAATATGCAGTGTATCATTGAAAATACCTTATAATATAACGTAATATGCAGTGAATCATTGAAAATACCTTATAATATAACGTATAATGCAGTGTATCATTGAAAAAACCTTATAATATAACGTAATATGCAGTGTTTCATTGAAAATACCTTATAATATAACGTAATATGCAGTGTGTTATTGAAAATACCTTATAATATATCGTAGTTTATCATTGAAAATACCTTATAATATAACGTAATATGCAGTGTATCATTGAAAATACCTTATAATATAACGTAATATGCAGTGTATCATTGAAAATACCTTATAATATAACGTAATATGCAGTGAATCATTGAAAATACCTTATAATATAACGTATAATGCAGTGTATCATTGAAAATACCTTATAATATAACGGATTATGCAGTGTATCATTGAAAATACCTTATAATATAACGTAATATGCAGTGTATCATTCAAAATACCTTATAATATAACGTTATATGCAGTGTATCATTGAAAATACCTTATAATATAACGTAATATGCAGTGTATCATTGAAAATACCTTATAATATAACGTAATATGCAGTGTGTCATTGAAATTACCTTATAATATATCGTAGTTTATCATTGAAAATACCTTATAATATAACGTAATATGCAGTGTATCATTGAAAATACCTTATACTATAACGTAATATGCAGTGTATCATTGAAAATACCTTATAATATAACGGATTATGCAGTGTATCATTGAAAATACCTTATAATATAACGTAATATGCAGTGTATCATTGAAAATACCTTATAATATAACGTTACATGCAGTGTATCAATGAAAATACCTTAAAATATAACGTAATATGCAGTGTTTCATTGAAAATACCTTATAATATAACGTAATATGCAGTGTGTCATTGAAAATACCTTATAATATATCGTAGTTTATCATTGAAAATACCTTATAATATAACGTAATATGCAATGTATCATTGAACATACCTTATAATATATCGTAGTTTATCATTGAAAATACTTTATAATATAACGTAATATGCAGTGAATCATTGAAAATACCTTATAATATAACGTATAATGCAGTGTATCATTGAAAATACCTTATAATATAACGTAATATGCAGTGTATCATTGAAAATACCTTATAATATAACGTAATATGCAGTGAATCATTGAAAATACCTTATAATATAACGTATAATGCAGTGTATCATTGAAAATACCTTATAATATAACGGATTATGCAGTGTATCATTGAAAATACCTTATAATATAACGTAATATGCAGTGTTTCATTGAAAATACCTTATAATATAACGTAATATGCAGTGTGTCATTGAAAATACCTTATAATATATCGTAGTTTATCATTGAAAATACCTTATAATATAACGTAATATGCAGTGTATCATTGAAAATACCTTATGATATAACGTAATATGCAGTGTATCATTGAAAATACCTTATAATATAACGTAAGATGCAGTGTTTCATTGAAAATACCTTATAATATAACGTAATATGCAGTGTGTCATTGAAAATACCTTATAATATATCGTAGTTTATCATTGAAAATACCTTATAATATAACGTAATATGCCGTGTATCATTGAAAATACCTTATAATATAACGTAATATGCAGTGTATCATTGAAAATACCTTATAATATAACGTAATATGCAGTGTATCACTGAAAATACCTTATAATATATCATAATATGTAGTTTATCATTGAAAATACCTTATAATATAACGTAATATGCAGTGTATCATTGAAAATACCTAATAATATATTGTAGTTTATCATTCAAAATACCTTATAATATAACGTTATATGCAGTGTATCATTGAAAATACCTTATAATATAACGTAATATGCAGTGTATCATTGAAAATACCTTATAATATAACGTAATATGCAGTGTATCATTGAAAATACCTTATAATATAACGTATAATGCAGTGTATCATTGAAAAAAACCTTATAATATAACGGATTATGCAGTGTATCATTGAAAATACCTTATAATATAACGTAATATGCAGTGTATCATTGAAAATACCTTATAATATAACGTAATATGCAGTGAATCATTGAAAATACCTTATAATATAACGTATAATGCAGTGTATCATTGAAAATACCTTATAATATAACGGATTATGCAGTGTATCATTGAAAATACCTTATAATATAACGTAATATGCAGTGTATCATTGAAAATACCTTATAATATAACGTTACATGCAGTGTATCAATGAAAATACCTTAAAATATAACGTAATATGCAGTGTTTCATTGAAAATACCTTATAATATAACGTAATATGCAGTGTGTCATTGAAAATACCTTATAATATATCGTAGTTTATCATTGAAAATACCTTATAATATAACGTAATATGCAATGTATCATTGAAAATACCTTATAATATATCGTAGTTTATCATTGAAAATACCTTATAATATAACGTAATATGCAGTGAATCATTGAAAATACCTTATAATATAACGTAATATGCAGTGTATCATTGAAAATACCTTATAATATAACGTTATATGCAGTGTATCAATGAAAATACCTTATAATATAACGTAATATGCAGTGTTTCATTGAAAATACCTTATAATATAACGTAATATGCAGTGTTTCATTGAAAATACCTTATAATATAACGTAATATGCAGTGTGTCATTGAAAATACCTTATAATATATCGTAGTTTATCATTGAAAATACCTTATAATATAACGTAATATGCAGTGTATCATTGAAAATACCTTATAATATAACGTAATATGCAGTGTATCATTGAAAATACCTTATAATATAACGTAATATGCAGTGAATCATTGAAAATACCTTATAATATAACGTATAATGCAGTGTATCATTGAAAATACCTTATAATATAACGGATTATGCAGTGTATCATTGAAAATACCTTATAATATAACGTAATATGCAGTGTATCATTGAAAATACCTTATAATATAACGTTACATGCAGTGTATCAATGAAAATACCTTAAAATATAACGTAATATGCAGTGTTTCATTGAAAATACCTTATAATATAACGTAATATGCAGTGTGTCATTGAAAATACCTTATAATATATCGTAGTTTATCATTGAAAATACCTTATAATATAACGTAATATGCAATGTATCATTGAAAATACCTTATAATATATCGTAGTTTATCATTGAAAATACTTTATAATATAACGTAATATGCAGTGAATCATTGAAAATACCTTATAATATAACGTATAATGCAGTGTATCATTGAAAATACCTTATAATATAACGTAATATGCAGTGTATCATTGAAAATACCTTATAATATATCGTAATATGCAGTGAATCATTGAAAATACCTTATAATATAACGTATAATGCAGTGTATCATTGAAAATACCTTATAATATAACGGATTATGCAGTGTATCATTGAAAATACCTTATAATATAACGTAATATGCAGTGTATCATTGAAAATACCTTATAATATAACGTAATATGCAGTGTATCACTGAAAATACCTTATAATATATCATAATATGTAGTTTATCATTGAAAATACCTTATAATATAACGTAATATGCAGTGTATCATTGAAAATACCTAATAATATATTGTAGTTTATCATTCAAAATACCTTATAATATAACGTTATATGCAGTGTATCATTGAAAATACCTTATAATATAACGTAATATGCAGTGTATCATTGAAAATACCTTATAATATAACGTAATATGCAGTGACTCATTGAAAATACCTTATAATATAACGTATAATGCAGTGTATCATTGAAAAAACCTTATAATATAACGGATTATGCAGTGTATCATTGAAAATACCTTATAATATAACGTAATATGCAGTGTATCATTGAAAATACCTTATAATATAACGTAATATGCAGTGAATCATTGAAAATACCTTATAATATAACGTATAATGCAGTGTATCATTGAAAATACCTTATAATATAACGGATTATGCAGTGTATCATTGAAAATACCTTATAATATAACGTAATATGCAGTGTATCATTGAAAATACCTTATAATATAACGTAATATGCAGTGAATCATTGAAAATACCTTATAATATAACGTATAATGCAGTGTATCATTGAAAATACCTTATAATATAACGGATTATGCAGTGTATCATTGAAAATACCTTATAATATAACGTAATATGCAGTGTTTCATTGAAAATACCTTATAATATAACGTAATATGCAGTGTGTCATTGAAAATACCTTATAATATATCGTAGTTTATCATTGAAAATACCTTATAATATAACGTAATATGCAGTGTATCATTGAAAATACCTTATGATATAACGTAATATGCAGTGTATCATTGAAAATACCTTATAATATAACGTAAGATGCAGTGTTTCATTGAAAATACCTTATAATATAACGTAATATGCAGTGTATCATTGAAAATACCTTATAATATATCGTAGTTTATCATTGAAAATACCTTATAATATAACGTAATATGCCGTGTATCATTGAAAATACCTTATAATATAACGTAATATGCAGTGTATCATTGAAAATACCTTATAATATAACGTAATATGCAGTGTATCACTGAAAATACCTTATAATATATCATAATATGTAGTTTATCATTGAAAATACCTTATAATATAACGTAATATGCAGTGTATCATTGAAAATACCTAATAATATATTGTAGTTTATCATTCAAAATACCTTATAATATAACGTTATATGCAGTGTATCATTGAAAATACCTTATAATATAACGTAATATGCAGTGTATCATTGAAAATACCTTATAATATAACGTAATATGCAGTGAATCATTGAAAATACCTTATAATATAACGTATAATGCAGTGTATCATTGAAAAAAACCTTATAATATAACGGATTATGCAGTGTATCATTGAAAATACCTTATAATATAACGTAATATGCAGTGTATCATTGAAAATACCTTATAATATAACGTAATATGCAGTGAATCATTGAAAATACCTTATAATATAACGTATAATGCAGTGTATCATTGAAAATACCTTATAATATAACGGATTATGCAGTGTATCATTGAAAATACCTTATAATATAACGTAATATGCAGTGTATCATTGAAAATACCTTATAATATAACGTTACATGCAGTGTATCAATGAAAATACCTTAAAATATAACGTAATATGCAGTGTTTCATTGAAAATACCTTATAATATAACGTAATATGCAGTGTGTCATTGAAAATACCTTATAATATATCGTAGTTTATCATTGAAAATACCTTATAATATAACGTAATATGCAATGTATCATTGAAAATACCTTATAATATATCGTAGTTTATCATTGAAAATACCTTATAATATAACGTAATATGCAGTGAATCATTGAAAATACCTTATAATATAACGTATAATGCAGTGTATCATTGAAAATACCTAGTAATATAACGTATAATGCAGTGTATCATTGAAAATACCTTATAATATAACGGATTATGCAGTGTATCATTGAAAATACCTTATAATATAACGTAATATGCAGTGTATCATTGAAAATACCTTATAATATAACGGATTATGCAGTGTATCATTGAAAATACCTTATAATATAACGTAATATGCAGTGTATCATTGAAAATACCTTATAATATAACGTTACATGCAGTGTATCAATGAAAATACCTTAAAATATAACGTAATATGCAGTGTTTCATTGAAAATACCTTATAATATAACGTAATATGCAGTGTGTCATTGAAAATACCTTATAATATATCGTAGTTTATCATTGAAAATACCTTATAATATAACGTAATATGCAATGTATCATTGAAAATACCTTATAATATATCGTAGTTTATCATTGAAAATACCTTATAATATAACGTATAATGCAGTGTATCATTGAAAATACCTTATAATATAACGGATTATGCAGTGTATCATTGAAAATACCTTATAATATAACGTAATATGCAGTGTATCATTGAAAATACCTTATAATATAACGTTATATGCAGTGTATCAATGAAAATACCTTATAATATAACGTAATATGCAGTGTTTCATTGAAAATACCTTATAATATAACGTAATATGCAGTGTGTCATTGAAAATACCTTATAATATATCGTAGTTTATCATTGAAAATACCTTATAATATAACGTAATATGCAGTGTATCATTGAAAATACCTTATAATATAACGTAATATGCAGTGTATCATTGAAAATACCTTATAATATAACGTAATATGCAGTGAATCATTGAAAATACCTTATAATATAACGTATAATGCAGTGTATCATTGAAAATACCTTATAATATAACGGATTATGCAGTGTATCATTGAAAATACCTTATAATATAACGTAATATGCAGTGTATCATTGAAAATACCTTATAATATAACGTTACATGCAGTGTATCAATGAAAATACCTTAAAATATAACGTAATATGCAGTGTTTCATTGAAAATACCTTATAATATAACGTAATATGCAGTGTGTCATTGAAAATACCTTATAATATATCGTAGTTTATCATTGAAAATACCTTATAATATAACGTAATATGCAATGTATCATTGAAAATACCTTATAATATATCGTAGTTTATCATTGAAAATACTTTATAATATAACGTAATATGCAGTGAATCATTGAAAATACCTTATAATATAACGTATAATGCAGTGCATCATTGAAAATACCTTATAATATAACGTAATATGCAGTGTATCATTGAAAATACTTTATAATATATCGTAATATGCAGTGAATCATTGAAAATACCTTATAATATAACGTATAATGCAGTGTATCATTGAAAATACCTTATAATATAACGGATTATGCAGTGTATCATTGAAAATACCTTATAATATAACGTAATATGCAGTGTTTCATTGAAAATACCTTATAATATAACGTAATATGCAGTGTGTCATTGAAAATACCTTATAATATATCGTAGTTTATCATTGAAAATACCTTATAATATAACGTAATATGCAGTGTATCATTGAAAATACCTTATGATATAACGTAATATGCAGTGTATCATTGAAAATACCTTATAATATAACGTAAGATGCAGTGTTTCATTGAAAATACCTTATAATATAACGTAATATGCAGTGTGTCATTGAAAATACCTTATAATATATCGTAGTTTATCATTGAAAATACCTTATAATATAACGTAATATGCAGTGTATCATTGAAAATACCTTATAATATAACGTAATATGCAGTGTATCATTGAAAATACCTTATAATATAACGTAATATGCAGTGTATCACTGAAAATACCTTATAATATATCATAATATGTAGTTTATCATTGAAAATACCTTATAATATAACGTAATATGCAGTGTATCATTGAAAATACCTAATAATATATTGTAGTTTATCATTCAAAATACCTTATAATATAACGTTATATGCAGTGTATCATTGAAAATACCTTATAATATAACGTAATATGCAGTGTATCATTGAAAATACCTTATAATATAACGTAATATGCAGTGACTCATTGAAAATACCTTATAATATAACGTATAATGCAGTGTATCATTGAAAAAACCTTATAATATAACGGATTATGCAGTGTATCATTGAAAATACCTTATAATATAACGTAATATGCAGTGTATCATTGAAAATACCTTATAATATAACGTAATATGCAGTGAATCATTGAAAATACCTTATAATATAACGTATAATGCAGTGTATCATTGAAAATACCTTATAATATAACGGATTATGCAGTGTATCATTGAAAATACCTTATAATATAACGTAATATGCAGTGTATCATTGAAAATACCTTATAATATAACGTTACATGCAGTGTATCAATGAAAATACCTTAAAATATAACGTAATATGCAGTGTTTCATTGAAAATACCTTATAATATAACGTAATATGCAGTGTGTCATTGAAAATACCTTATAATATATCGTAGTTTATCATTGAAAATACCTTATAATATAACGTAATATGCAATGTATCATTGAAAATACCTTATAATATATCGTAGTTTATCATTGAAAATACCTTATAATATAACGTAATATGCAGTGAATCATTGAAAATACCTTATAATATAACGTATAATGCAGTGTATCATTGAAAATACCTTATAATATAACGTATAATGCAGTGTATCATTGAAAATACCTTATAATATAACGGATTATGCAGTGTATCATTGAAAATACCTTATAATATAACGTAATATGCAGTGTTTCATTGAAAATACCTTATAATATAACGTAATATGCAGTGTGTCATTGAAAATACCTTATAATATATCGTAGTTTATCATTGAAAATACCTTATAATATAACGTAATATGCAGTGTATCATTGAAAATACCTTATAATATAACGTAATATGCAGTGAATCATTGAAAATACCTTATAATATAACGGATTATGCAGTGTATCATTGAAAATACCTTATAATATAACGTAATATGCAGTGTATCATTGAAAATACCTTATAATATAACGTAATATGCAGTGAATCATTGAAAATACCTTATAATATAACGTATTATGCAGTGTATCATTGAAAATACCTTATAATATAACGGATTATGCAGTGTATCATTGAAAATACCTTATAATATAACGTAATATGCAGTGTATCATTGAAAATACCTTATAATATAACGTTACATGCAGTGTATCAATGAAAATACCTTAAAATATAACGTAATATGCAGTGTTTCATTGAAAATACCTTATAATATAACGTAATATGCAGTGTGTCATTGAAAATACCTTATAATATATCGTAGTTTATCATTGAAAATACCTTATAATATAACGTAATATGCAATGTATCATTGAAAATACCTTATAATATATCGTAGTTTATCATTGAAAATACCTTATAATATAACGTAATATGCAATGTATCATTGAAAATACCTTATAATATATCGTAGTTTATCATTGAAAATACCTTATAATATAACGTAATATGCAGTGAATCATTGAAAATACCTTATAATATAACGTATAATGCAGTGTATCATTGAAAATACCTTATAATATAACGTATAATGCAGTGTATCATTGAAAATACCTTATAATATAACGGATTATGCAGTGTATCATTGAAAATACCTTATAATATAACGTAATATGCAGTGTTTCATTGAAAATACCTTATAATATAACGTAATATGCAGTGTGTCATTGAAAATACCTTATAATATATCGTAGTTTATCATTGAAAATACCTTATAATATAACGTAATATGCAGTGTATCATTGAAAATACCTTATAATATAACGTAATATGCAGTGAATCATTGAAAATACCTTATAATATAACGTATAATGCAGTGTATCATTGAAAATACCTTATAATATAACGTAATATGCAGTGTTTCATTGAAAATACCTTATAATATAACGTAATATGCAGTGTGTCATTGAAAATACCTTATATATATATCGTAGTTTATCATTGAAAATACCTTATAATATAACGTAATATGCAGTGTATCATTGAAAATACCTTATAATATAACGTAATATGCAGTGTATCATTGAAAATACCTTATAATATAACGTAATATGCAGTGAATCATTGAAAATACCTTATAATATAACGTATAATGCAGTGAATCATTGAAAATACCTTATAATATAACGGGATTATGCAGTGTATCATTGAAAATACCTTATAATATAACGTAATATGCAGTGTATCATTGAAATACCTTATAATATAACGTAATATGCAGTGAATCATTGAAAATACCTTATAATATAACGTATAATGCAGTGTATCATTGAAAATACCTTATAATATAACGGATTATGCAGTGTATCATTGAAAATACCTTATAATATAACGTAATATGCAGTGTATCATTGAAAATACCTTATAATATAACGTTACATGCAGTGTATCAATGAAAATACCTTAAAATATAAACGTAATATGCAGTGTTTCATTGAAAATACCTTATAATATAACGTAATATGCAGTGTGTCATTGAAAATACCTTATATATATCGTAGTTTATCATTGAAAATACCTTATAATATAACGTAATATGCAGTGTATCATTGAAAATACCTTATAATATATCGTAGTTTATCATTGAAAATACCATATAAAATAACGTAATATGCAGTGAATCATTGAAAATACCTTATAATATAACGTAAAATGCAGTGTATCATTGAAAATACCTTATAATATAACGTATAATGCAGTGTATCATTGAAAATACCTTATAATTATAACGGATTATGCAGTGTATCATTGAAAATACCTTATAATATAACGTAATATGCAGTGTTTCATTGAAAATACCTTATAATATAACGTAAATATGCAGTGTGTCATTGAAAATACCTTATAATATATCGTAGTTATCATTGAAAATACCTTATAATATAACGTAATATGCAGTGTATCATTGAAAATACCTTATAATATAACGTAATATGCAGTGAATCATTGAAAATACCTTATAATATTTATGCAGTGTATCATTGAAAATACCTTATAATATAACGTAATATGCAGTGTATCATTGAAAATACCTTATAATATAACGTAATATGCAGTGAATCATTGAAAATACCTTATAATATAACGTATTATGCAGTGTATCATTGAAAATACCTTATAATATAACGGATTATGCAGTGTATCATTGAAAATACCTTATAATATAACGTAATATGCAGTGTATCATTGAAAATACCTTATAATATAACGTTACATGCAGTGTATCAATGAAAATACCTTAAAATATAACGTAATATGCAGTGTTTCATTGAAAATACCTTATAATATAACGTAATATGCAGTGTGTCATTGAAAATACCTTATAATATATCGTAGTTTATCATTGAAAATACCTTATAATATAACGTAATATGCAATGTATCATTGAAAATACCTTATAATATATCGTAGTTTATCATTGAAAATACCTTATAATATAACGTAATATGCAATGTATCATTGAAAATACCTTATAATATATCGTAGTTTATCATTGAAAATACCTTATAATATAACGTAATATGCAGTGAATCATTGAAAATACCTTATAATATAACGTATAATGCAGTGTATCATTGAAAATACCTTATAATATAACGTATAATGCAGTGTATCATTGAAAATACCTTATAATATAACGGATTATGCAGTGTATCATTGAAAATACCTTATAATATAACGTAATATGCAGTGTTTCATTGAAAATACCTTATAATATAACGTAATATGCAGTGTGTCATTGAAAATACCTTATAATATATCGTAGTTTATCATTGAAAATACCTTATAATATAACGTAATATGCAGTGTATCATTGAAAATACCTTATAATATAACGTAATATGCAGTGAATCATTGAAAATACCTTATAATATAACGTATAATGCAGTGTATCATTGAAAATACCTTATAATATAACGTAATATGCAGTGTTTCATTGAAAATACCTTATAATATAACGTAATATGCAGTGTGTCATTGAAAATACCTTATAATATATCGTAGTTTATCATTGAAAATACCTTATAATATAACGTAATATGCAGTGTATCATTGAAAATACCTTATAATATAACGTAATATGCAGTGTATCATTGAAAATACCTTATAATATAACGTAATATGCAGTGAATCATTGAAAATACCTTATAATATAACGTATAATGCAGTGTATCATTGAAAATACCTTATAATATAACGGATTATGCAGTGTATCATTGAAAATACCTTATAATATAACGTAATATGCAGTGTATCATTGAAAATACCTTATAATATAACGTAATATGCAGTGAATCATTGAAAATACCTTATAATATAACGTATAATGCAGTGTATCATTGAAAATACCTTATAATATAACGGATTATGCAGTGTATCATTGAAAATACCTTATAATATAACGTAATATGCAGTGTATCATTGAAAATACCTTATAATATAACGTTACATGCAGTGTATCAATGAAAATACCTTAAAATATAACGTAATATGCAGTGTTTCATTGAAAATACCTTATAATATAACGTAATATGCAGTGTGTCATTGAAAATACCTTATAATATATCGTAGTTTATCATTGAAAATACCTTATAATATAACGTAATATGCAATGTATCATTGAAAATACCTTATAATATATCGTAGTTTATCATTGAAAATACCTTATAATATAACGTTACATGCAGTGTATCAATGAAAATACCTTAAAATATAACGTAATATGCAGTGTTTCATTGAAAATACCTTATAATATAACGTAATATGCAGTGTGTCATTGAAAATACCTTATAATATATCGTAGTTTATCATTGAAAATACCTTATAATATAACGTAATATGCAATGTATCATTGAAAATACCTTATAATATATCGTAGTTTATCATTGAAAATACCTTATAATATAACGTAATATGCAATGTATCATTGAAAATACCTTATAATATATCGTAGTTTATCATTGAAAATACCTTATAATATAACGTAATATGCAGTGAATCATTGAAAATACCTTATAATATAACGTATAATGCAGTGTATCATTGAAAATACCTTATAATATAACGTATAATGCAGTGTATCATTGAAAATACCTTATAATATAACGGATTATGCAGTGTATCATTGAAAATACCTTATAATATAACGTAATATGCAGTGTATCATTGAAAATACCTTATAATATAACGTAATATGCAGTGTGTCATTGAAAATACCTTATAATATATCGTAGTTTATCATTGAAAATACCTTATAATATAACGTAATATGCAGTGTATCATTGAAAATACCTTATAATATAACGTAATATGCAGTGAATCATTGAAAATACCTTATAATATAACGTATAATGCAGTGTATCATTGAAAATACCTTATAATATAACGTAATATGCAGTGTTTCATTGAAAATACCTTATAATATAACGTAATATGCAGTGTGTCATTGAAAATACCTTATAATATATCGTAGTTTATCATTGAAAATACCTTATAATATAACGTAATATGCAGTGTATCATTGAAAATACCTTATAATATAACGTAATATGCAGTGTATCATTGAAAATACCTTATAATATAACGTAATATGCAGTGAATCATTGAAAATACCTTATAATATAACGTATAATGCAGTGTATCATTGAAAATACCTTATAATATAACGGATTATGCAGTGTATCATTGAAAATACCTTATAATATAACGTAATATGCAGTGTATCATTGAAAATACCTTATAATATAACGTTACATGCAGTGTATCAATGAAAATACCTTAAAATATAACGTAATATGCAGTGTTTCATTGAAAATACCTTATAATATAACGTAATATGCAATGTATCATTGAAAATACCTTATAATATATCGTAGTTTATCATTGAAAATACCTTATAATATAACGTAATATGCAATGTATCATTGAAAATACCTTATAATATATCGTAGTTTATCATTGAAAATACCTTATAATATAACGTAATATGCAGTGAATCATTGAAAATACCTTATAATATAACGTATAATGCAGTGTATCATTGAAAATACCTTATAATATAACGTAATGTGCAGTGTATCATTGAAAATACCTTATAATATAACGTAATATGCAGTGAATCATTGAAAATACCTTATAATATAACGTATAATGCAGTGTATCATTGAAAATACCTTATAATATAACGGATTATGCAGTGTATCATTGAAAATACCTTATAATATAACGTAATATGCAGTGTATCATTGAAAATACCTTATAATATAACGTTATATGCAGTGTATCAATGAAAATACCTTATAATATAACGTATTATGCAGTGTTTCATTGAAAATACCTTATAATATAACGTAATATGCAGTGTGTCATTGAAAATACCTTATAATATATTGTAGTTTATCATTGAAAATACCTTATAATATAACGTAATATGCAGTGAATCATTGAAAATACCTTATAATATAACGTATAATGCAGTGTATCATTGAAAATACCTTATAATATAACGTAATATGCAGTGTTTCATTGAAAATACCTTATAAAATAACGTAATATGCAGTGTGTCATTGAAAATACCTTATAATATATCGTAGTTTATCATTGAAAATACCTTATAATATAACGTAACATGCAGTGTATCATTGAAAATACCTTATAATATAACGTAATATGCAGTGTATCATTGAAAATACCTTATAATATAACGTAATATGCAGTGAATCATTGAAAATACCTTATAATATAACGTATAATGCAGTGTATCATTGAAAATACCTTATAATATAACGGATTATGCAGTGTATCATTGAAAATACCTTATAATATAACGTAATATGCAGTGTATCATTGAAAATACCTTATAATATAACGTTACATGCAGTGTATCAATGAAAATACCTTAAAATATAACGTAATATGCAGTGTTTCATTGAAAATACCTTATAATATAACGTAATATGCAGTGTGTCATTGAAAATACCTTATAATATATCGTAGTTTATCATTGAAAATACCTTATAATATAACGTAATATGCAATGTATCATTGAAAATACCTTATAATATATCGTAGTTTATCATTGAAAATACCTTATAATATAACGTAATATGCAGTGAATCATTGAAAATACCTTATAATATAACGTATAATGCAGTGTATCATTGAAAATACCTTATAATATAACGTAATATGCAGTGTATCATTGAAAATACCTTATAATATAACGTAATATGCAGTGTATCATTGAAAATACCTTATAATATAACGTATAATGCAGTGTATCATTGAAAATACCTTATAATATAACGGATTATGCAGTGTATCATTGAAAATACCTTATAATATAACGTAATATGCAGTGTATCATTGAAAATACCTTATAATATAACGTAATATGCAGTGTGTCATTGAAAATACCTTATAATATATCGTAGTTTATCATTGAAAATACCTTATAATATAACGTAATATGCAGTGTATCATTGAAAATACCTTATGATATAACGTAATATGCAGTGTATCATTGAAAATACCTTATAATATAACGTAAGATGCAGTGTTTCATTGAAAATACCTTATAATTTAACGTAATATGCAGTGTGTCATTGAAAATACCTTATAATATATCGTAGTTTATCATTGAAAATACCTTATAATATAACGTAATATGCAGTGTATCATTGAAAATACCTTATAATATAACGTAATATGCAGTGTATCATTGAAAATACCTTATAATATAACGTAATATGCAGTGTATCACTGAAAATACCTTATAATATATCATAATATGTAGTTTATCATTGAAAATACCTTATAATATAACGTAATATGCAGTGTATCATTGAAAATACCTAATAATATATTGTAGTTTATCATTCAAAATACCTTATAATATAACGTTATATGCAGTGTATCATTGAAAATACCTTATAATATAACGTAATATGCAGTGTATCATTGAAAATACCTTATAATATAACGTAATATGCAGTGAATCATTGAAAATACCTTATAATATAACGTATAATGCAGTGTATCATTGAAAATACCTTATAATATAACGGATTATGCAGTGTATCATTGAATATACCTTATAATATAACGTAATATGCAGTGTATCATTGAAAATACCCTATAATATAACGTAATATGCAGTGAATCATTGAAAATACCTTATAATATAACGTATAATGCAGTGTATCATTGAAAATACCTTATAATATAACGGATTATGCAGTGTATCATTGAAAATACCTTATAATATAACGTAATATGCAGTGTATCATTGAAAATGCCTTATAATATAACGTTACATGCAGTGTATCAATGAAAATACCTTAAAATATAACGTAATATGCAGTGTTTCATTGAAAATACCTTATGATATAACGTAATATGCAGTGTGTCATTGAAAATACCTTATAATATATCGTAGTTTATCATTGAAAATACCTTATAATATAACGTAATATGCAATGTATCATTGAAAATACCTTATAATATATCGTAGTTTATCATTGAAAATACCTTATAATATAACGTAATATGCAGTGAATCATTGAAAATACCTTATAATATAACGTATAATGCAGTGTATCATTGAAAATACCTTATAATATAACGTAATGTGCAGTGTATCATTGAAAATACCTTATAATATAACGTAATATGCAGTGAATCATTGAAAATACCTTATAATATAACGTAATATGCAGTGTATCATTGAAAATACCTTATGATATAACGTAATATGCAGTGTATCATTGAAAATACCTTATAATATAACGTAATATGCAGTGTTTCATTGAAAATACCTTATAATATAACGTAATATGCAGTGTGTCATTGAAAATACCTTATAATATATCGTAGTTTATCATTGAAAATACCTTATAATATAACGTAATATGCAGTGTATCATTGAAAATACCTTATAATATAACGTAATATGCAGTGTATCATTGAAAATACCTTATAATATAACGTCATATGCAGTGAATCATTGAAAATACCTTATAATATAACGTATAATGCAGTGTATCATTGAAAATACCTTATAATATAACGTAATATGCAGTGAATCATTGAAAATACCTTATAATATAACGTATAATGCAGTGTATCATTGAAAATACCTTATAATATAACGGATTATGCAGTGTATCATTGAAAATACCTTATAATATAACGTAATATGCAGTGTATCATTGAAAATGCCTTATAATATAACGTTACATGCAGTGTATCAATGAAAATACCTTAAAATATAACGTAATATGCAGTGTTTCATTGAAAATACCTTATGATATAACGTAATATGCAGTGTGTCATTGAAAATACCTTATAATATATCGTAGTTTATCATTGAAAATACCTTATAATATAACGTAATATGCAGTGAATCATTGAAAATACCTTATAATATAACGTATAATGCAGTGTATCATTGAAAATACCTAATAATATATTGTAGTTTATCATTCAAAATACCTTATAATATAACGTTATATGCAGTGTATCAATGAAAATACCTTATAATATAACGTAATATGCAGTGTATCATTGAAAATACCTTATAATATAACGTTACATGCAGTGTATCAATGAAAATACCTTAAAATATAACGTAATATGCAGTGTATCATTGAAAATACCTTATAATATAACGTAATATGCAGTGTATCATTGAAAATACCTTATAATATAAGGTAATATGCAGTCTATCACTGAAAATACCTTATAATATATCATAATATGTAGTTTATCATTGAAAATACCTTATAATATAACGTAATATGCAGTGTATCATTGAAAATACCTAATAATATATTGTAGTTTATCATTCAAAATACCTTATAATATAACGTTATATGCAGTGTATCAATGAAAATACCTTATAATATAACGTAATATGCAGTGTATCATTGAAAATACCTTATAATATAACGTTACATGCAGTGTATCAATGAAAATACCTTAAAATATAACGTAATATGCAGTGTTTCATTGAAAATACCTTATGATATAACGTAATATGCAGTGTGTCATTGAAAATACCTTATAATATATCGTAGTTTATCATTGAAAATACCTTATAATATAACGTAATATGCAATGTATCATTGAAAATACCTTATAATATATCGTAGTTTATCATTGAAAATACCTTATAATATAACGTAATATGCAGTGAATCATTGAAAATACCTTATAATATAACGTATAATGCAGTGTATCATTGAAAATACCTTATAATATAACGTAATGTGCAGTGTATCATTGAAAATACCTTATAATATAACGTATAATGCAGTGTATCATTGAAAATACCTTATAATATAACGGATTATGCAGTGTATCATTGAAAATACCTTATAATATAACGTAATATGCAGTGAATCATTGAAAATACCTTATAATATATCGTAGTTTATCATTGAAAATACCTTATAATATAACGTAATATGCAGTGTATCATTGAAAATACCTTATAATATAACGTAATATGCAGTGTATCATTGAAAATACCTTATAATATAACGTCATATGCAGTGAATCATTGAAAATACCTTATAATATAACGTATAATGCAGTTTATCATTGAAAATACCTTATAATATAACGTAATATGCAGTGAATCATTGAAAATACCTTATAATATAACGTATAATGCAGTGTATCATTGAAAATACCTTATAATATAACGGATTATGCAGTGTATCATTGAAAATACCTTATAATATAACGTAATATGCAGTGTATCATTGAAAATGCCTTATAATATAACGTTACATGCAGTGTATCAATGAAAATACCTTAAAATATAACGTAATATGCAGTGTTTCATTGAAAATACCTTATGATATAACGTAATATGCAGTGTGTCATTGAAAATACCTTATAATATATCGTAGTTTATCATTGAAAATACCTTATAATATAACGTAATATGCAATGTATCATTGAAAATACCTTATAATATATCGTAGTTTATCATTGAAAATACCTTATAATATAACGTAATATGCAGTGAATCATTGAAAATACCTTATAATATAACGTATAATGCAGTGTATCATTGAAAATACCTTATAATATAACGTAATATGCAGTGTATCATTGAAAATACCTTATAATATAACGTAATATGCAGTGTATCATTGAAAATGCCTTATAATATAACGTTACATGCAGTGTATCAATGAAAATACCTTAAAATATAACGTAATATGCAGTGTTTCATTGAAAATACCTTATGATATAACGTAATATGCAGTGTGTCATTGAAAATACCTTATAATATAACGTAATATGCAGTGTGTCATTGAAAATACCTTATAATATATCGTAGTTTATCATTGAAAATACCTTATAATATAACGTAATATGCAATGTATCATTGAAAATACCTTATAATATATCGTAGTTTATCATTGAAAATACCTTATAATATAACGTAATATGCAGTGTATCATTGAAAATACCTTATAATATAACGTAATATGCAGTGTATCATTGAAAATACCTTATAATATAACGTAATATGCAGTGTATCACTGAAAATACCTTATAATATATCATAATATGTAGTTTATCATTGAAAATACCTTATAATATAACGTAATATGCAGTGTATCATTGAAAATACCTAATAATATATTGTAGTTTATCATTCAAAATACCTTATAATATAACGTTATATGCAGTGTATCATTGAAAATACCTTATAATATAACGTAATATGCAGTGTATCATTGAAAATACCTTATAATATAACGTAATATGCAGTGAATCATTGAAAATACCTTATAATATAACGTATAATGCAGTGTATCATTGAAAATACCTTATAATATAACGGATTATGCAGTGTATCATTGAAAATACCTTATAATATAACGTAATATGCAGTGTATCATTGAAAATACCTTATAATATAACGTAATATGCAGTGAATCATTGAAAATACCTTATAATATAACGTATAATGCAGTGTATCATTGAAAATACCTTATAATATAACGGATTATGCAGTGTATCATTGAAAATACCTTATAATATAACGTAATATGCAGTGTATCATTGAAAATGCCTTATAATATAACGTTACATGCAGTGTATCAATGAAAATACCTTAAAATATAACGTAATATGCAGTGTTTCATTGAAAATACCTTATGATATAACGTAATATGCAGTGTGTCATTGAAAATACCTTATAATATATCGTAGTTTATCATTGAAAATACCTTATAATATAACGTAATATGCAATGTATCATTGAAAATACCTTATAATATATCGTAGTTTATCATTGAAAATACCTTATAATATAACGTAATATGCAGTGAATCATTGAAAATACCTTATAATATAACGTATAATGCAGTGTATCATTGAAAATACCTTATAATATAACGTAATGTGCAGTGTATCATTGAAAATACCTTATAATATAACGTAATATGCAGTGAATCATTGAAAATACCTTATAATATAACGTAATATGCAGTGTATCATTGAAAATACCTTATGATATAACGTAATATGCAGTGTATCATTGAAAATACCTTATAATATAACGTAATATGCAGTGTTTCATTGAAAATACCTTATAATATAACGTAATATGCAGTGTGTCATTGAAAATACCTTATAATATATCGTAGTTTATCATTGAAAATACCTTATAATATAACGTAATATGCAGTGTATCATTGAAAATACCTTATAATATAACGTAGTATGCAGTGTATCATTGAAAATACCTTATAATATAACGTCATATGCAGTGAATCATTGAAAATACCTTATAATATAACGTATAATGCAGTGTATCATTGAAAATACCTTATAATATAACGTAATATGCAGTGAATCATTGAAAATACCTTATAATATAACGTATAATGCAGTGTATCATTGAAAATACCTTATAATATAACGGATTATGCAGTGTATCATTGAAAATACCTTATAATATAACGTAATATGCAGTGTATCATTGAAAATGCCTTATAATATAACGTTACATGCAGTGTATCAATGAAAATACCTTAAAATATAACGTAATATGCAGTGTTTCATTGAAAATACCTTATGATATAACGTAATATGCAGTGTGTCATTGAAAATACCTTATAATATATCGTAGTTTATCATTGAAAATACCTTATAATATAACGTAATATGCAATGTATCATTGAAAATACCTTATAATATATCGTAGTTTATCATTGAAAATACCTTATAATATAACGTAATATGCAGTGAATCATTGAAAATACCTTATAATATAACGTATAATGCAGTGTATCATTGAAAATACCTAATAATATATTGTAGTTTATCATTCAAAATACCTTATAATATAACGTAATATGCAGTGAATCATTGAAAATACCTTATAATATAACGTATAATGCAGTGTATCATTGAAAATACCTTATAATATAACGTAATGTGCAGTGTATCATTGAAAATACCTTATAATATAACGTAATATGCAGTGAATCATTGAAAATACCTTATAATATAACGTAATATGCAGTGTGTCATTGAAAATACCTTATAATATATCGTAGTTTATCATTGAAAATACCTTATAATATAACGTAATATGCAATGTATCATTGAAAATACCTTATAATATATCGTAGTTTATCATTGAAAATACCTTATAATATAACGTAATATGCAGTGAATCATTGAAAATACCTTATAATATAACGTATAATGCAGTGTATCATTGAAAATACCTTATAATATAACGTAATGTGCAGTGTATCATTGAAAATACCTTATAATATAACGTAATATGCAGTGAATCATTGAAAATACCTTATAATATAACGTAATATGCAGTGTATCATTGAAAATACCTTATGATATAACGTAATATGCAGTGTATCATTGAAAATACCTTATAATATAACGTAATATGCAGTGTTTCATTGAAAATACCTTATAATATAACGTAATATGCAGTGTGTCATTGAAAATACCTTATAATATATCGTAGTTTATCATTGAAAATACCTTATAATATAACGTAATATGCAGTGTATCATTGAAAATACCTTATAATATAACGTAATATGCAGTGTATCATTGAAAATACCTTATAATATAACGTCATATGCAGTGAATCATTGAAAATACCTTATAATATAACGTATAATGCAGTGTATCATTGAAAATACCTTATAATATAACGTAATATGCAGTGAATCATTGAAAATACCTTATAATATAACGTATAATGCAGTGTATCATTGAAAATACCTTATAATATAACGGATTATGCAGTGTATCATTGAAAATACCTTATAATATAACGTAATATGCAGTGTATCATTGAAAATGCCTTATAATATAACGTTACATGCAGTGTATCAATGAAAATACCTTAAAATATAACGTAATATGCAGTGTTTCATTGAAAATACCTTATGATATAACGTAATATGCAGTGTGTCATTGAAAATACCTTATAATATATCGTAGTTTATCATTGAAAATACCTTATAATATAACGTAATATGCAATGTATCATTGAAAATACCTTATAATATATCGTAGTTTATCATTGAAAATACCTTATAATATAACGTAATATGCAGTGAATCATTGAAAATACCTTATAATATAACGTATAATGCAGTGTATCATTGAAAATACCTAATAATATATTGTAGTTTATCATTCAAAATACCTTATAATATAACGTTATATGCAGTGTATCAATGAAAATACCTTATAATATAACGTAATATGCAGTGTATCATTGAAAATACCTTATAATATAACGTTACATGCAGTGTATCAATGAAAATACCTTAAAATATAACGTAATATGCAGTGTATCATTGAAAATACCTTATAATATAACGTAATATGCAGTGTATCATTGAAAATACCTTATAATATAACGTAATATGCAGTCTATCACTGAAAATACCTTATAATATATCATAATATGTAGTTTATCATTGAAAATACCTTATAATATAACGTAATATGCAGTGTATCATTGAAAATACCTAATAATATATTGTAGTTTATCATTCAAAATACCTTATAATATAACGTTATATGCAGTGTATCAATGAAAATACCTTATAATATAACGTAATATGCAGTGTATCATTGAAAATACCTTATAATATAACGTTACATGCAGTGTATCAATGAAAATACCTTAAAATATAACGTAATATGCAGTGTTTCATTGAAAATACCTTATAATATAACGTAATATGCAGTGTGTCATTGAAAATACCTTATAATATATCGTAGTTTATCATTGAAAATACCTTATAATATAACGTAATATGCAATGTATCATTGAAAATACCTTATAATATATCGCAGTTTATCATTGAAAATACCTTATAATATAACGTAATATGCAGTGAATCATTGAAAATACCTTATAATATAACGTATAATGCAGTGTATCATTGAAAATACCTTATAATATAACGTAATATGCAGTGTATCATTGAAAATACCTTATAATATAACGTAATATGCAGTGAATCATTGAAAATACCTTATAATATAACGTATAATGCAGTGTATCATTGAAAATACCTTATAATATAACGGATTATGCAGTGTATCATTGAAAATACCTTATAATATAACGTAATATGCAGTGAATCATTGAAAATACCTTATAATATATCGTAGTTTATCATTGAAAATACCTTATAATATAACGTAATATGCAGTGTATCATTGAAAATACCTTATAATATAACGTAATATGCAGTGTATCATTGAAAATACCTTATAATATAACGTCATATGCAGTGAATCATTGAAAATACCTTATAATATAACGTATAATGCAGTTTATCATTGAAAATACCTTATAATATAACGTAATATGCAGTGAATCATTGAAAATACCTTATAATATAACGTATAATGCAGTGTATCATTGAAAATACCTTATAATATAACGGATTATGCAGTGTATCATTGAAAATACCTTATAATATAACGTAATATGCAGTGTATCATTGAAAATGCCTTATAATATAACGTTACATGCAGTGTATCAATGAAAATACCTTAAAATATAACGTAATATGCAGTGTTTCATTGAAAATACCTTATGATATAACGTAATATGCAGTGTGTCATTGAAAATACCTTATAATATATCGTAGTTTATCATTGAAAATACCTTATAATATAACGTAATATGCAATGTATCATTGAAAATACCTTATAATATATCGTAGTTTATCATTGAAAATACCTTATAATATAACGTAATATGCAGTGAATCATTGAAAATACCTTATAATATAACGTATAATGCAGTGTATCATTGAAAATACCTTATAATATAACGTAATATGCAGTGTATCATTGAAAATACCTTATAATATAACGTAATATGCAGTGTATCATTGAAAATGCCTTATAATATAACGTTACATGCAGTGTATCAATGAAAATACCTTAAAATATAACGTAATATGCAGTGTTTCATTGAAAATACCTTATGATATAACGTAATATGCAGTGTGTCATTGAAAATACCTTATAATATAACGTAATATGCAGTGTGTCATTGAAAATACCTTATAATATATCGTAGTTTATCATTGAAAATACCTTATAATATAACGTAATATGCAATGTATCATTGAAAATACCTTATAATATATCGTAGTTTATCATTGAAAATACCTTATAATATAACGTAATATGCAGTGAATCATTGAAAATACCTTATAATATAACGTAATATGCAGTGTATCATTGAAAATACCTTATAATATAACGTTACATGCAGTGTATCAATGAAAATACCTTAAAATATAACGTAATATGCAGTGTTTCATTGAAAATACCTTATAATATAACGTAATATGCAGTGTGTCATTGAAAATACCTTATAATATATCGTAGTTTATCATTGAAAATACCTTATAATATAACGTAATATGCAATGTATCATTGAAAATACCTTATAATATATCGCAGTTTATCATTGAAAATACCTTATAATATAACGTAATATGCAGTGAATCATTGAAAATACCTTATAATATAACGTATAATGCAGTGTATCATTGAAAATACCTTATAATATAACGTAATATGCAGTGTATCATTGAAAATACCTTATAATATAACGTAATATGCAGTGAATCATTGAAAATACCTTATAATATAACGTATAATGCAGTGTATCATTGAAAATACCTTATAATATAACGGATTATGCAGTGTATCATTGAAAATACCTTATAATACAACGTAATATGCAGTGAATCATTGAAAATACCTTATAATATATCGTAGTTTATCATTGAAAATACCTTATAATATAACGTAATATGCAGTGTATCATTGAAAATACCTTATAATATAACGTAATATGCAGTGTATCATTGAAAATACCTTATAATATAACGTCATATGCAGTGAATCATTGAAAATACCTTATAATATAACGTATAATGCAGTGTATCATTGAAAATACCTTATAATATAACGTAATATGCAGTGAATCATTGAAAATACCTTATAATATAACGTATAATGCAGTGTATCATTGAAAATACCTTATAATATAACGGATTATGCAGTGTATCATTGAAAATACCTTATAATATAACGTAATATGCAGTGTATCATTGAAAATGCCTTATAATATAACGTTACATGCAGTGTATCAATGAAAATACCTTAAAATATAACGTAATATGCAGTGTTTCATTGAAAATACCTTATGATATAACGTAATATGCAGTGTGTCATTGAAAATACCTTATAATATATCGTAGTTTATCATTGAAAATACCTTATAATATAACGTAATATGCAGTGTATCATTGAAAATACCTTATAATATATCGTAGTTTATCATTGAAAATACCTTATAATATAACGTAATATGCAGTGAATCATTGAAAATACCTTATAATATAACGTATAATGCAGTGTATCATTGAAAATACCTTATAATATAACGTAATATGCAGTGTATCATTGAAAATACCTTATAATATAACGTAATATGCAGTGTATCATTGAAAATGCCTTATAATATAACGTTACATGCAGTGTATCAATGAAAATACCTTAAAATATAACGTAATATGCAGTGTTTCATTGAAAATACCTTATGATATAACGTAATATGCAGTGTGTCATTGAAAATACCTTATAATATATCGTAGTTTATCATTGAAAATACCTTATAATATAACGTAATATGCAATGTATCATTGAAAATACCTTATAATATATCGTAGTTTATCATTGAAAATACCTTATAATATAACGTAATATGCAGTGAATCATTGAAAATACCTTATAATATAACGTATAATGCAGTGTATCATTGAAAATACCTTATAATATAACGTAATATGCAGTGTATCATTGAAAATACCTTATAATATAACGTAATATGCAGTGAATCATTGAAAATACCTTATAATATAACGTAATATGCAGTGTATCATTGAAAATACCTTATGATATAACGTAATATGCAGTGTATCATTGAAAATACCTTATAATATAACGTAATATGCAGTGTTTCATTGAAAATACCTTATAATATAACGTAATATGCAGTGTGTCATTGAAAATACCTTATAATATATCGTAGTTTATCATTGAAAATACCTTATAATATAACGTAATATGCAGTGAATCATTGAAAATACCTTATAATATAACGTATAATGCAGTGTATCATTGAAAATACCTTATAATATAACGTAATGTGCAGTGTATCATTGAAAATACCTTATAATATAACGTAATATGCAGTGAATCATTGAAAATACCTTATAATATAACGTAATATGCAGTGTATCATTGAAAATACCTTATGATATAACGTAATATGCAGTGTATCATTGAAAATACCTTATAATATAACGTAATATGCAGTGTATCATTGAAAATACCTTATAATATAACGTAATATGCAGTGAATCATTGAAAATACCTTATAATATAACGTAATATGCAGTGTATCATTGAAAATACCTTATAATATTTAGTAGTTTATCATTGAAAGTACCTTATAATATAACGTAATATGCAGTGTATCATTGAAAATACCTTATAATATTACGTAATATGGAGTGTATCATTGAAAACACCATATAATATATCGTAATATGCAGTGTATCATTGAAAATACCTTATAATATAACGTAATATGCAGTTTATCATTGAAAATACCTTATAATATAACGTAGTATACAGTGTATCATTGAAAATACCTTATAATATTACGTAATATGGAGTGTATCATTGAAAACACCATATAATATATCGTAATATGCAGTGTATCATTGAAAATACCTTATAATATAACGTAATATGCAGTTTATCATTGAAAATACCTTATAATATAACGTAGTATACAGTGTATCATTGAAAATACCTTATAATATAACGTAATATACAGTGTATCATTGAAAATACCTTATAATATAACGTAATATGCAGTGTATCATTGAAAATACCTTATAATATTACGTAATATGGAGTGTATCATTGAAAACACCATATAATATATCGTAATATGCAGTGTATCATTGAAAATACCTTATAATATAACGTTATATGCAGTGTATCATTGAAAATACCATATAAGATATAGTAGCTTATCATTGAAAATACCTTATAATATATAGTAGTTTATCATTGAAAATACCTTATAATATAACGTAATATGCAGTGTATCATTGAAAATACCTTATGATATAACGTATTATGCAGTGTATCATTGAAAATACCTTATAATATTTCGTAATATGCAGTGTATCATTGAAAACACCATATAATATATCGTAATATGCAGTGTATCATTGAAAATACCTTATAATATAACGTTATATGCAGTGTATCATTGAAAATACCTTATAATATAACGTAATATACGGTGTATCATTGAAAATACCTTATAATATAACGTAATATGCAGTGTATCATTGCAAATACCTTATAATATAACGTAATATGCAGTGTGTCATTGAAAATACCTTATAATATAACGTAATATGCAGTGCATCATTGAAAATACCTTATAATATTTAGTAGTTTATCATTAAAAATACCTTATAATATAACGTTTTCAGTGTATCATTGAAAATACCTTATAATATAACGTAATATGCAGTGAATCATTGAAAATACCTTATAATATAACGTAATATGCAGTGTATCTTTGAAAATACCTTATAATATATGGTAATTTGTAGTGTATCAATGAAAATACCTTATAATATAACGTAATATGGAGTGTATCAATGAAAATACCTTATAATATAACGTAATATGCAGTGTATCATTGAAAATACCTTATAATATAACGTAATATGCAGTGTATTATTGAAAATACCTTATAATATAACGTAATATGCAGTGAATCATTGAAAATACCTTATAATATAACGTAATATGGAGTGTATCTTTGAAAATACCTTATAATATATGGTAATTTGTAGTGTATCAATGAAAGTACCTTATAATATAACGTAATATGCAGTGTATCATTGAAAATACCTTATAATATAACGTAATATGCAGTGTATCATTGAAAATACCTTATAATATTTAGTAGTTTATCATTGAAAATACCTTATAATATAACGTAATATGCAGTTTATCATTGAAAATACCTTATAATATAACGTAATATGCAGTGTATCATTGAAAATACCTTATAATATAACGTAATATGCAGTGAATCATTGAAAATACCTTATAATATAACGTAATATGCAGTGTATCTTTGAAAATACCTTATAATATATGGTAATTTGTAGTGTATCAATGAAAGTACCTTATAATATAACGTAATATGCAGTGTATCATTGAAAATACCTTATAATATATCATAATATGCAGTGTATCATTGAAAATACCTTATAATATAACGTAATATGCAGTGTATCATTGAAAATACCTTATAAGATATAGTAGCTTATCATTGAAAATACCTTATAATATATAGTAGTTTATCATTGAAAATACCTTATAATATAACGTAATATGCAGTGTATCATTGAAAATACCTTATGATATAACGTATTCTGCAGTGTATCATTGAAAATACCTTATGATATATAGTAGTTTACAATTGAAAATACCTTATAATATAACGTAATATGCAGTGTATCATTGAAAATACCTTATAATATTACGTAATATGGAGTGTATCATTGAAAACACCATATAATATATCGTAATATGCAGTGTATCATTGAAAATACCTTATAATATAACGTTATATGCAGTGTATCATTGAAAATACCTTATAATATTTCGTAATATGCAGTGTATCATTGAAAACACCATATAATATATCGTAATATGCAGTGTATCATTGAAAATACCTTATAATATAACGTTATATGCAGTGTATCATTGAAAATACCTTATAATATAACGTAATATGCAGTGTATCATTGAAAATACCTTATAATATTTAGTAGTTTATCATTGAAAGTACCTTATAATATAACGTAATATGCAGTGTATCATTGAAAATACCTTATAATATTACGTAATATGGAGTGTATCATTGAAAACACCATATAATATATCGTAATATGCAGTGTATCATTGAAAATACCTTATAATATAACGTAATATGCAGTTTATCATTGAAAATACCTTATAATATAACGTAGTATACAGTGTATCATTGAAAATACCTTATAATATAACGTAATATACAGTGTATCATTGAAAATACCTTATAATATAACGTAATATGCAGTGTATCATTGAAAATACCTTATAATATATCGTAATATGCAGTGTATCATTGAAAATACCTTATAATATAACGTTATATGCAGTGTATCATTGAAAATACCATATAAGATATAGTAGCTTATCATTGAAAATACCTTATAATATATAGTAGTTTATCATTGAAAATACCTTATAATATAACGTAATATGCAGTGTATCATTGAAAATACCTTATGATATAACGTATTATGCAGTGTATCATTGAAAATACCTTATAATATTTCGTAATATGCAGTGTATCATTGAAAACACCATATAATATATCGTAATATGCAGTGTATCATTGAAAATACCTTATAATATAACGTTATATGCAGTGTATCATTGAAAATACCTTATAATATAACGTAATATACGGTGTATCATTGAAAATACCTTATAATATAACGTAATATGCAGTGTATCATTGCAAATACCTTATAATATAACGTAATATGCAGTGTGTCATTGAAAATACCTTATAATATAACGTAATATGCAGTGCATCATTGAAAATACCTTATAATATTTAGTAGTTTATCATTAAAAATACCTTATAATATAACGTTTTCAGTGTATCATTGAAAATACCTTATAATATAATGTAATATGCAGTGAATCATTGAAAATACCTTATAATATAACGTAATATGCAGTGTATCTTTGAAAATACCTTATAATATATGGTAATTTGTAGTGTATCAATGAAAATACCTTATAATATAACGTAATATGGAGTGTATCAATGAAAATACCTTATAATATAACGTAATATGCAGTGTATCATTGAAAATACCTTATAATATAACGTAATATGCAGTGTATCATTGAAAATACCTTATAATATAACGTAATATGCAGTGAATCATTGAAAATACCTTATAATATAACGTAATATGGAGTGTATCTTTGAAAATACCTTATAATATATGGTAATTTGTAGTGTATCAATGAAAGTACCTTATAATATAACGTAATATGCAGTGTATCATTGAAAATACCTTATAATATAACGTAATATGCAGTGTATCATTGAAAATACCTTATAATATTTAGTAGTTTATCATTGAAAATACCTTATAATATAACGTAATATGCAGTTTATCATTGAAAATACCTTATAATATAACGTAATATACAGTGTATCATTGAAAATTCCTTATAATATAACGTAATATACAGTGTATCATTGAAAATACCTTATAATATAACGTAATATGCAGTGTATCATTGAAAATACCTTATAAGATATAGTAGCTTACCATTGAAAATACCTTATAATATATAGTAGTTTATCATTGAAAATACCTTATAATATAACGTAATATGCAGTGTATCATTGAAAATACCTTATGATATAACGTATTATGCAGTGCATCATTGAAAATACCTTATTATATATAGTAGTTTACAATTGAAAATACCTTATAATATAACGTAATATGCAGTGTATCATTGAAAATACCTTATAATATTACGTAATATGGAGTGTATCATTGAAAACACCATATAATATATCGTAATATGCAGTGTATCATTGAAAATACCTTATAATATAACGTAATATGCAGTTTATCATTGAAAATACCTTATAATATAACGTAATATACAGTGTATCATTGAAAATACCTTATAATATAACGTAATATGCAGTGTATCATTGAAAATACCTTATGATATAACGTATTATGCAGTGTATCATTGAAAATACCTTATAATATAACGTAATATGCTGTGTATCATTGAAAATACCTTATAATATTTAGTAGTTTATCATTGAAAATACCTTATAATATAACGTAATATGCAGTGTATCATTGAAAATACCTTATAATATAACGTAATATGCAGTGAATCATTGAAAATACCTTATAATATTTCGTAATATGCAGTGTATCATTGAAAACACCATATAATATATCGTAATATGCAGTGTATCATTGAAAATACCTTATAATATAAAGTTATATGCAGTGTATCATTGAAAATACCTTATAATATAACGTAATGTTCAGTGTATCATTGAAAATACCTTATAATATTTAGTAGTTTATCATCGAAAATACCTTATATTATAACGTAATATGCAGTTTATCATTGAAAATACCTTATAATATAACGTAATATACAGTGTATCATTGAAAATACCTTATAATATAACGTAATGTACAGTGTATCATTGAAAATACCTTATAGGATATAGTAGCTTATCATTGAAAATACCTTATAATATATAGTAGTTTATCATTGAAAATACCTTATAATATAACGTAATATGCAGTGTATCATTGAAAATACCTTATGATATAACGTATTATGCAGTGTATCATTGAAAATACCTTATGATATATAGTAGTTTACAATTGAAAATACCTTATAATATTTAGTAGTTTATCATTGAAAATACCTTATAATATAACGTAATATACAGTGTATCATTGAAAATTCCTTATAATATAACGTAATATACAGTGTATCATTGAAAATACCTTATAATATAACGTAATATGCAGTGTATCATTGAAAATACCTTATAAGATATAGTAGCTTACCATTGAAAATACCTTATAATATATAGTAGTTTATCATTGAAAATACCTTATAATATAACGTAATATGCAGTGTATCATTGAAAATACCTTATGATATAACGTATTATGCAGTGCATCATTGAAAATACCTTATTATATATAGTAGTTTACAATTGAAAATACCTTATAATATAACGTAATATGCAGTGTATCATTGAAAATACCTTATAATATTACGTAATATGGAGTGTATCATTGAAAACACCATATAATATATCGTAATATGCAGTGTATCATTGAAAATACCTTATAATATAACGTAATATGCAGTTTATCATTGAAAATACCTTATAGGATATAGTAGCTTATCATTGAAAATACCTTATAATATATAGTAGTTTATCATTGAAAATACCTTATAATATAACGTAATATGCAGTGTATCATTGAAAATACCTTATGATATAACGTATTATGCAGTGTATCATTGAAAATACCTTATGATATATAGTAGTTTACAATTGAAAATACCTTATAATATAACGTAATATGCAGTGTATTATTGAAAATACCTTATAATATTACGTAATATGGAGTGTATCATTGAAAACACCATATAATATATCGTAATATGCAGTGTATCATTGAAAATACCTTATAATATAACGTAATATGCAGTTTATCATTGAAAATACCTTATAATATAACGTAATATACAGTGTATCATTGAAAATACCTTATAATATAACGTAATATACACTGTATCATTGAAAATACCTTATAATATAACGTAATATGCAGTGTATCATTGAAAATACCTTATAAGATATAGTTGCTTATCATTGAAAATACCTTATAATATATAGTAGTTTATCATTGAAAATACCTTATAATATAACGTAATATGCAGTGTATCATTGAAAATACCTTATGATATATAGTAGTTTACAATTGCAAATACCTTATAATATAACGTAATATGCAGTGTATCATTGAAAATACCTTATAATATTTAGTAGTTTATCATTGAAAATACCTTATAATATAACGTTTTCAGTGTATCATTGAAAATACCTTATAATATAACGTAATATGCAGTGAATCATTGAAAATACCTTATAATATAACGTAATATGCAGTGTATCTTTGAAAATACCTTATAATATATGGTAATTTGTAGTGTATCAATGAAAATACCTTATAATATAACGTAATATGCAGTGTATCATTGAAAATACCTTATAATATAACGTAATATGCAGTGTATCATTGAAAATACCTTATAATATAACGTAATATGCAGTGAATCATTGAAAATACCTTATAATATAACGTAATATGCAGTGTATCTTTGAAAATACCTTATAATATATGGTAATTTGTAGTGTATCAATGAAAGTACCTTATAATATAACGTAATATGCAGTGTACCATTGAAAATACCTTATAAGATATAGTAGCTTATCATTGAAAATACCTTATAATATATAGTAGTTTATCATTGAAAATACCTTATAATATAACGTAATATGCAGTTTATCATTGAAAATACCTTATGATATAACGTATTATGCAGTGTATCATTGAAAATACCTTATGATATATAGTAGTTTACAATTGAAAATACCTTATAATATAACGTAATATGCAGTGTATCATTGAAAATACCTTATAATATTACGTAATATGGAGTGTATCATTGAAAACACCATATAATATATCGTAATATGCAGTGTATCATTGAAAATACCTTATGATATAACGTAATATGCAGTGTATCATTGAAAATACCTTATAATATAACGTAATATGCAGTGTTTCATTGAAAATACCTTATAATATAACGTAATATGCAGTGTGTCATTGAAAATACCTTATAATATATCGTAGTTTATCATTGAAAATACCTTATAATATAACGTAATATGCAGTGTATCATTGAAAAAACCTTATAATATAACGTAATATGCAGTGTATCATTGAAAATACCTTATAATATAACGTAATATGCAGTGTATCACTGAAAATACCTTATAATATATCATAATATGTAGTTTATCATTGAAAATACCTTATAATATAACGTAATATGCAGTGTATCATTGAAAATACCTAATAATATATTGTAGTTTATCATTCAAAATACCTTATAATATAACGTTATATGCAGTGTATCATTGAAAATACCTTATAATATAACGTAATATGCAGTGTATCATTGAAAATACCTTATAATATAACGTAATATGCAGTGAATCATTGAAAATACCTTATAATATAACGTTACATGCAGTGTATCATTGAAAATACCTTATAATATAACGGATTATGCAGTGTATCATTGAAAATACCTTATAATATAACGTAATATGCAGTGTATCATTGAAAATACCTTATAATATAACGGATTATGCAGTGTATCATTGAAAATACCTTATAATATAACGTTACATGCAGTGTATCAATGAAAATACCTTAAAATATAACGTAATATGCAGTGTTTCATTGGTAAAATACCTTATAATATAACGTAATATGCAGTGTGTCATTGAAAATACCTTATAATATATCGTAGTTTATCATTGAAAATACCTTATAATATAACGTAATATGCAATGTATCATTGAAAATACCTTATAATATATCGTAGTTTATCATTGAAAATACCTTATAATATAACGTAATATGCAGTGAATCATTGAAAATACCTTATAAAATATCATAATATGTAGTTTATCATTGAAAATACCTTATAATATAACGTAATATGCAGTGTATTATTGAAAATACCTTATAATAATACGTAATATGGAGTGTATCATTGAAAACACCATATAATATATCGTAATATGCAGTGTATCATTGAAAATACCTTATAATATAACGTAATATGCAGTTTATCATTGAAAATACCTTATAATATAACGTAATATACAGTGTATCATTGAAAATACCTTATAATATAACGTAATATACACTGTATCATTGAAAATACCTTATAATATAACGTAATATGCAGTGTATCATTGAAAATACCTTATAAGATATAGTTGCTTATCATTGAAAATACCTTATAATATATAGTAGTTTATCATTGAAAATACCTTATAATATAACGTAATATGCAGTGTATCATTGAAAATACCTTATGATATAACATATTATGCAGTGTATCATTGAAAATACCTTATGATATATAGTAGTTTACAATTGCAAATACCTTATAATATAACGTAATATGCAGTGTATCATTGAAAATACCTTATAATATTTAGTAGTTTATCATTGAAAATACCTTATAATATAACGTTTTCAGTGTATCATTGAAAATACCTTATAATATAACGTAATATGCAGTGAATCATTGAAAATACCTTATAATATAACGTAATATGCAGTGTATCTTTGAAAATACCTTATAATATATGGTAATTTGTAGTGTATCAATGAAAATACCTTATAATATAACGTAATATGCAGTGTATCATTGAAAATACCTTATAATATAACGTAATATGCAGTGTATCATTGAAAATACCTTATAATATAACGTAATATGCAGTGAATCATTGAAAATACCTTATAATATAACGTAATATGCAGTGTATCTTTGAAAATACCTTATAATATATGGTAATTTGTAGTGTATCAATGAAAGTACCTTATAATATAACGTAATATGCAGTGTATCATTGAAAATACCTTATAATATAACGTAATATGCAGTTTATCATTGAAAATACCATATAATATAACGTAATATACAGTGTATCATTGAAAATACCTTATAATATAACGTAATATACAGTGTATCATTGAAAATACCTTATAATATAACGTAATATGCAGTGTATCATTGAAAATACCTTATAATATAACGTAATATGCAGTGTACCATTGAAAATACCTTATAAGATATAGTAGCTTATCATTGAAAATACCTTATAATATATAGTAGTTTATCATTGAAAATACCTTATAATATAACGTAATATGCAGTGTATCATTGAAAATACCTTATGATATAACGTATTATGCAGTGTATCATTGAAAATACCTTATGATATATAGTAGTTTACAATTGAAAATACCTTATAATATAACGTAATATGCAGTGTATCATTGAAAATACCTTATAATATTACGTAATATGGAGTGTATCATTGAAAACACCATATAATATATCGTAATATGCAGTGTATCATTGAAAATACCTTATAATATAACGTAATATGCAGTGTACCATTGAAAATACCTTATAAGATATAGTAGCTTATCATTGAAAATACCTTATAATATATAGTAGTTTATCATTGAAAATACCTTATAATATAACGTAATATGCAGTTTATCATTGAAAATACCTTATGATATAACGTATTATGCAGTGTATCATTGAAAATACCTTATGATATATAGTAGTTTACAATTGAAAATACCTTATAATATAACGTAATATGCAGTGTATCATTGAAAATACCTTATAATATTACGTAATATGGAGTGTATCATTGAAAACACCATATAATATATCGTAATATGCAGTGTATCATTGAAAATACCTTATGATATAACGTAATATGCAGTGTATCATTGAAAATACCTTATAATATAACGTAATATGCAGTGTTTCATTGAAAATACCTTATAATATAACGTAATATGCAGTGTATCATTGAAAATACCTTATAATATATCGTAGTTTATCATTGAAAATACCTTATAATATAACGTAATATGCAGTGTATCATTGAAAATACCTTATAATATAACGTAATATGCAGTGTATCATTGAAAATACCTTATAATATAACGTAATATGCAGTGTATCACTGAAAATACCTTATAATATATCATAATATGTAGTTTATCATTGAAAATACCTTATAATATAACGTAATATGCAGTGTATCATTGAAAATACCTAATAATATATTGTAGTTTATCATTCAAAATACCTTATAATATAACGTTATATGCAGTGTATCATTGAAAATACCTTATAATATAACGTAATATGCAGTGTATCATTGAAAATACCTTATAATGTAATGTAATATGCAGTGTATCATTGAAAATACCTTATAATATAACGTTACATGCAGTGTATCATTGAAAATACCTTATAATATAACGGATTATGCAGTGTATCATTGAAAATACCTTATAATATAACGTAATATGCAGTGTATCATTGAAAATACCTTATAATATAACGGATTATGCAGTGTATCATTGAAAATACCTTATAATATAACGTTACATGCAGTGTATCAATGAAAATACCTTAAAATATAACGTAATATGCAGTGTTTCATTGGTAAAATACCTTATAATATAACGTAATATGCAGTGTGTCATTGAAAATACCTTATAATATATCGTAGTTTATCATTGAAAATACCTTATAATATAACGTAATATGCAATGTATCATTGAAAATACCTTATAATATATCGTAGTTTATCATTGAAAATACCTTATAATATAACGTAATATGCAGTGAATCATTGAAAATACCTTATAAAATATCATAATATGTAGTTTATCATTGAAAATACCTTATAATATAACGTAATATGCAGTGTATTATTGAAAATACCTTATAATAATACGTAATATGGAGTGTATCATTGAAAACACCATATAATATATCGTAATATGCAGTGTATCATTGAAAATACCTTATAATATAACGTAATATGCAGTTTATCATTGAAAATACCTTATAATATAACGTAATATACAGTGTATCATTGAAAATACCTTATAATATAACGTAATATACACTGTATCATTGAAAATACCTTATAATATAACGTAATATGCAGTGTATCATTGAAAATACCTTATAATATTTAGTAGTTTATCATTGAAAATACCTTATAATATAACGTTTTCAGTGTATCATTGAAAATACCTTATAATATAACGTAATATGCAGTGAATCATTGAAAATACCTTATAATATAACGTAATATGCAGTGTATCTTTGAAAATACCTTATAATATATGGTAATTTGTAGTGTATCAATGAAAATACCTTATAATATAACGTAATATGCAGTGTATCATTGAAAATACCTTATAATATAACGTAATATGCAGTGTATCATTGAAAATACCTTATAATATAACGTAATATGCAGTGAATCATTGAAAATACCTTATAATATAACGTAATATGCAGTGTATCTTTGAAAATACCTTATAATATATGGTAATTTGTAGTGTATCAATGAAAGTACCTTATAATATAACGTAATATGCAGTGTATCATTGAAAATACCTTATAATATAACGTAATATGCAGTTTATCATTGAAAATACCATATAATATAACGTAATATACAGTGTATCATTGAAAATACCTTATAATATAACGTAATATACAGTGTATCATTGAAAATACCTTATAATATAACGTAATATGCAGTGTATCATTGAAAATACCTTATAATATAACGTAATATGCAGTGTACCATTGAAAATACCTTATAAGATATAGTAGCTTATCATTGAAAATACCTTATAATATATAGTAGTTTATCATTGAAAATACCTTATAATATAACGTAATATGCAGTGTATCATTGAAAATACCTTATGATATAACGTATTATGCAGTGTATCATTGAAAATACCTTATGATATATAGTAGTTTACAATTGAAAATACCTTATAATATAACGTAATATGCAGTGTATCATTGAAAATACCTTATAATATTACGTAATATGGAGTGTATCATTGAAAACACCATATAATATATCGTAATATGCAGTGTATCATTGAAAATACCTTATGATATAACGTAATATGCAGTGTATCATTGAAAATACCTTATAATATAACGTAATATGCAGTGTATCATTGAAAATACCTTATAATATAACGTAATATGCAGTGTGTCATTGAAAATACCTTATAATATATCGTAGTTTATCATTGAAAATACCTTATAATATAACGTAATATGCAGTGTATCATTGAAAATACCTTATAATATAACGTAATATGCAGTGTATCATTGAAAATACCTTATAATATAACGTAATATGCAGTGTATCACTGAAAATACCTTATAATATATCATAATATGTAGTTTATCATTGAAAATACCTTATAATATAACGTAATATGCAGTGTATCATTGAAAATACCTAATAATATATTGTAGTTTATCATTCAAAATACCTTATAATATAACGTTATATGCAGTGTATCATTGAAAATACCTTATAATATAACGTAATATGCAGTGTATCATTGAAAATACCTTATAATATAACGTAATATGCAGTGAATCATTGAAAATACCTTATAATATAACGTTACATGCAGTGTATCATTGAAAATACCTTATAATATAACGTAATATGCAGTGTATCATTGAAAATACCTTATAATATAACGTAATATGCAGTGTATCATTGAAAATACCTTATAATATAACGGATTATGCAGTGTATCATTGAAAATACCTTATAATATAACGTTACATGCAGTGTATCAATGAAAATACCTTAAAATATAACGTAATATGCAGTGTTTCATTGGTAAAATACCTTATAATATAACGTAATATGCAGTGTGTCATTGAAAATACCTTATAATATATCGTAGTTTATCATTGAAAATACCTTATAATATAACGTAATATGCAATGTATCATTGAAAATACCTTATAATATATCGTAGTTTATCATTGAAAATACCTTATAATATAACGTAATATGCAGTGAATCATTGAAAATACCTTATAAAATATCATAATATGTAGTTTATCATTGAAAATACCTTATAATATAACGTAATATGCAGTGTATCATTGAAAATACCTTATAATATAACGTAATATGCAGTGTATCATTGAAAATACCTTATAATATAACGTAATATGCAGTGAATCATTGAAAATACCTTATAATATAACGTTACATGCAGTGTATCATTGAAAATACCTTATAATATAACGGATTATGCAGTGTATCATTGAAAATACCTTATAATATAACGTAATATGCAGTGTATCATTGAAAATACCTTATAATATAACGGATTATGCAGTGTATCATTGAAAATACCTTATAATATAACGTTACATGCAGTGTATCAATGAAAATACCTTAAAATATAACGTAATATGCAGTGTTTCATTGGTAAAATACCTTATAATATAACGTAATATGCAGTGTGTCATTGAAAATACCTTATAATATATCGTAGTTTATCATTGAAAATACCTTATAATATAACGTAATATGCAATGTATCATTGAAAATACCTTATAATATAACGTAATATGCAGTGTATCACTGAAAATACCTTATAATATATCATAATATGTAGTTTATCATTGAAAATACCTTATAATATAACGTAATATGCAGTGTATCATTGAAAATACCTAATAATATATTGTAGTTTATCATTCAAAATACCTTATAATATAACGTATAATGCAGTGTATCATTGAAAATACCTTATAATATAACGTAATATGCAGTGAATCATTGAAAATACCTTATAATATAACGTATAATGCGGTGTATCATTGAAAATACCTTATAATATAACGGATTATGCAGTGTATCATTGAAAATACCTTATAATATAACGTAATATGCAGTGTATCATTGAAAATACCTTATAATATAACGTTACATGCAGTGTATCAATGAAAATACCTTAAAATATAACGTAATATGCAGTGTTTCATTGAAAATACCTTATAATATAACGTAATATGCAGTGTGTCATTGAAAATACCTTATAATATATCGTAGTTTATCATTGAAAATACCTTATAATATAACGTAATATGCAATGTATCATTGAAAATACCTTATAATATTTCGTAGTTTATCATTGAAAATACCTTATAATATAACGTAATATGCAGTGAATCATTGAAAATACCTTATAATATAACGTATAATGCAGTGTATCATTGAAAATACCTTATAATATAACGTAATGTGCAGTGTATCATTGAAAATACCTTATAATATAACGTAATATGCAGTGAATCATTGAAAATACCTTATAATATAACGTATAATGCAGTGTATCATTGAAAATACCTTATAATATAACGGATTATGCAGTGTATCATTGAAAATACCTTATAATATAACGTAATATGCAGTGTATCATTGAAAATACCTTATAATATAACGTAATATGCAGTGTATCATTGAAAATACCTAATAATATATTGTAGTTTATCATTCAAAATACCTTATAATATAACGTTATATGCAGTGTATCATTGAAAATACCTTATAATATAACGTAATATGCAGTGTATCATTGAAAATACCTTATAATATAACGTAATATGCAGTGAATCATTGAAAATACCTTATAATATAACGTATAATGCAGTGTTTCATTGAAAATACCTTATATTATAACGTAATATGCAGTGTGTCATTGAAAATACCTTATAATATATCGTAGTTTATCATTGAAAATACCTTATAATATAACGTAATATGCAGTGTATCATTGAAAATACCTTATGATATAACGTAATATGCAGTGTATCATTGAAAATACCTTATAATATAACGTAATATGCAGTGAATCATTGAAAATACCTTATAATATAACGTATAATGCGGTGTATCATTGAAAATACCTTATAATATAACGTATAATGCAGTGTTTCATTGAAAATACCTTATAATATAACGTAATATGCAGTGTGTCATTGAAAATACCTTATAATATATCGTAGTTTATCATTGAAAATACCTTATAATATAACGTAATATGCAGTGTATCATTGAAAATACCTTATGATATAACGTAATATGCAGTGTATCATTGAAAATACCTTATAATATAACGTAATATGCAGTGAATCATTGAAAATACCTTATAATATAACGTATAATGCGGTGTATCATTGAAAATACCTTATAATATAACGGATTATGCAGTGTATCATTGAAAATACCTTATAATATAACGTAATATGCAGTGTATCATTGAAAATACCTTATAATATAACGTTACATGCAGTGTATCAATGAAAATACCTTAAAATATAACGTAATATGCAGTGTTTCATTGAAAATACCTTATAATATAACGTAATATGCAGTGTATCATTGAAAATACCTTATAATATAACGTAATATGCAGTGAATCATTGAAAATACCTTATAATATAACGTATAATGCAGTGTTTCATTGAAAATACCTTATAATATAACGTAATATGCAGTGTATCATTGAAAATACCTTATAATATATCGTAGTTTATCATTGAAAATACCTTATAATATAACGTAATATGCAGTGTATCATTGAAAATACCTTATGATATAACGTAATATGCAGTGTATCATTGAAAATACCTTATAATATAACGTAATATGCAGTGTTTCATTGAAAATACCTTATAATATAACGTAATATGCAGTGTGTCATTGAAAATACCTTATAATATATCGTAGTTTATCATTGAAAATACCTTATAATATAACGTAATATGCAGTGTATCATTGAAAATACCTTATAATATAACGTAATATGCAGTGTATCATTGAAAATACCTTATAATATAACGTAATATGCAGTGTATCACTGAAAATACCTTATAATATATCATAATATGTAGTTTATCATTGAAAATACCTTATAATATAACGTAATATGCAGTGTATCATTGAAAATACCTAATAATATATTGTAGTTTATCATTCAAAATACCTTATAATATAACGTATAATGCAGTGTATCATTGAAAAAACCTTATAATATAACGGATTATGCAGTGTATCATTGAAAATACCTTATAATATAACGTAATATGCAGTGTATCATTGAAAATACCTTATAATATAACGTAATATGCAGTGAATCATTGAAAATACCTTATAATATAACGTATAATGCGGTGTATCATTGAAAATACCTTATAATATAACGGATTATGCAGTGTATCATTGAAAATACCTTAAAATATAACGTAATATGCAGTGTTTCATTGAAAATACCTTATAATATAACGTAATATGCAGTGTGTCATTGAAAATACCTTATAATATATCGTAGTTTATCATTGAAAATACCTTATAATATAACGTAATATGCAATGTATCATTGAAAATACCTTATAATATATCGTAGTTTATCATTGAAAATACCTTATAATATAACGTAATATGCAGTGAATCATTGAAAATACCTTATAATATAACGTATAATGCAGTGTATCATTGAAAATACCTTATAATATAACGTAATGTGCAGTGTATCATTGAAAATACCTTATAATATAACGTAATATGCAGTGAATCATTGAAAATACCTTATAATATAACGTATAATGCAGTGTATCATTGAAAATACCTTATAATATAACGGATTATGCAGTGTATCATTGAAAATACCTTATAATATAACGTAATATGCAGTGTATCATTGAAAATACCTTATAATATAACGTTATATGCAGTGTATCAATGAAAATACCTTATAATATAACGTAATATGCAGTGTTTCATTGAAAATACCTTATAATATAACGTAATATGCAGTGTATCATTGAAAATACCTTATAATATATTGTAGTTTATCATTGAAAATACCTTAACGTAATATGCAGTGAATCATTGAAAATACCTTATAATATAACGTATAATGCAGTGTATCATTGAAAATACCTTATAATATAACGTAATATGCAGTGTAACATTGAAAATACCTAATAATATATTGTAGTTTATCATTCAAAATACCTTATAATATAACGTTATATGCAGTGTATCATTGAAAATACCTTATAATATAACGTAATATGCAGTGTATCATTGAAAATACCTTATAATATAACGTAATATGCAGTGAATCATTGAAAATACCTTATAATATAACGTAATATGCAGTGTATCATTGAAAATACCTTATGATATAACGTAATATGCAGTGTATCATTGAAAATACCTTATAATATAACGTAATATGCAGGGTTTCATTGAAAATACCTTATAATATAACGTAATATGCAGTGTGTCATTGAAAATACCTTATAATATATCGTAGTTTATCATTGAAAATACCTTATAATATAACGTAATATGCAGTGTATCATTGAAAATACCTTATAATATAACGTAATATGCAGTGTATCATTGAAAATACCTTATAATATAACGTAATATGCAGTGAATCATTGAAAATACCTTATAATATAACGTATAATGCAGTGTATCATTGAAAATACCTTATAATATAACGGATTATGCAGTGTATCATTGAAAATACCTTATAATATAACGTAATATGCAGTGTATCATTCAAAATACCTTATAATATAACGTTATATGCAGTGTATCATTGAAAATACCTTATAATATAACGTAATATGCAGTGTATCATTGAAAATACCTTATAATATAACGTAATATGCAGTGAATCATTGAAAATACCTTATAATATAACGTATAATGCAGTGTTTCATTGAAAATACCTTATAATATAACGTAATATGCAGTGTGTCATTGAAAATACCTTATAATATATCGTAGTTTATCATTGAAAATACCTTATAATATAACGTAATATGCAGTGTATCATTGAAAATACCTTATGATATAACGTAATATGCAGTGTATCATTGAAAATACCTTATAATATAACGTAATATGCAGTGAATCATTGAAAATACCTTATAATATAACGTATAATGCGGTGTATCATTGAAAATACCTTATAATATAACGTAATATGCAGTGTATCATTGAAAATACCTTATAATATAACGTAATATGCAGTGTATCATTGAAAATACCTTATAATATAACGTTACATGCAGTGTATCAATGAAAATACCTTAAAATATAACGTAATATGCAGTGTTTCATTGAAAATACCTTATAATATAACGTAATATGCAGTGTATCATTGAAAATACCTTATAATATAACGTAATATGCAGTGAATCATTGAAAATACCTTATAATATAACGTATAATGCAGTGTATCATTGAAAATACCTTATAATATAACGTAATATGCAGTGTGTCATTGAAAATACCTTATAATATATCGTAGTTTATCATTGAAAATACCTTATAATATAACGTAATATGCAGTGTATCATTGAAAATACCTTATGATATAACGTAATATGCAGTGTATCATTGAAAATACCTTATAATATAACGTAATATGCAGTGTTTCATTGAAAATACCTTATAATATAACGTAATATGCAGTGTGTCATTGAAAATACCTTATAATATATCGTAGTTTATCATTGAAAATACCTTATAATATAACGTAATATGCAGTGAATCATTGAAAATACCTTATAATATAACGTAATATGCAGTGTATCATTGAAAATACCTTATAATATAACGTAATATGCAGTGTATCACTGAAAATACCTTATAATATATCATAATATGTAGTTTATCATTGAAAATACCTTATAATATAACGTAATATGCAGTGTATCATTGAAAATACCTAATAATATATTGTAGTTTATCATTCAAAATACCTTATAATATAACGTATAATGCAGTGTATCATTGAAAAAACCTTATAATATAACGGATTATGCAGTGTATCATTGAAAATACCTTATAATATAACGTAATATGCAGTGTATCATTGAAAATACCTTATAATATAACGTAATATGCAGTGAATCATTGAAAATACCTTATAATATAACGTATAATGCGGTGTATCATTGAAAATACCTTATAATATAACGGATTATGCAGTGTATCATTGAAAATACCTTAAAATATAACGTAATATGCAGTGTTTCATTGAAAATACCTTATAATATAACGTAATATGCAGTGTGTCATTGAAAATACCTTATAATATATCGTAGTTTATCATTGAAAATACCTTATAATATAACGTAATATGCAATGTATCATTGAAAATACCTTATAATATATCGTAGTTTATCATTGAAAATACCTTATAATATAACGTAATATGCAGTGAATCATTGAAAATACCTTATAATATAACGTATAATGCAGTGTATCATTGAAAATACCTTATAATATAACGTAATGTGCAGTGTATCATTGAAAATACCTTATAATATAACGTAATATGCAGTGAATCATTGAAAATACCTTATAATATAACGTATAATGCAGTGTATCATTGAAAATACCTTATAATATAACGGATTATGCAGTGTATCATTGAAAATACCTTATAATATAACGTAATATGCAGTGTATCATTGAAAATACCTTATAATATAACGTTATATGCAGTGTATCAATGAAAATACCTTATAATATAACGTAATATGCAGTGTTTCATTGAAAATACCTTATAATATAACGTAATATGCAGTGTATCAGTGAAAATACCTTATGATATAACGTAATATGGAGTGTATCATTGAAAATACCTTATAATATAACGTAATATGCAGTGTTTCATTGAAAATACCTTATAATATAACGTAATATGCAGTGTGTCATTGAAATTACCTTATAATATATCGTAGTTTATCATTGAAAATACCTTATAATATAACGTAATATGCAGTGTATCATTGAAAATACCTTATAATATAACGTAATATGCAGTGTATCATTGAAAATACCTTATAATATAACGTAATATGCAGTGAATCATTGAAAATACCTTATAATATAACGTATAATGCAGTGTATCATTGAAAATACCTTATAATATAACGGATTATGCAGTGTATCATTGAAAATACCTTATAATATAACGTAATATGCAGTGTTTCATTGAAAATACCTTATAATATAACGTAATATGCAGTGTGTCATTGAAAATACCTTATAATATATTGTAGTTTATCATTGAAAATACCTTATAATATAACGTAATATGCAGTGAATCATTGAAAATACCTTATAATATAACGTATAATGCAGTGTATCATTGAAAATACCTTATAATATAACGTAATATGCAGTGTAACATTGAAAATACCTAATAATATATTGTAGTTTATCATTCAAAATACCTTATAATATAACGTTATATGCAGTGTATCATTGAAAATACCTTATAATATAACGTAATATGCAGTGTATCATTGAAAATACCTTATAATATAACGTAATATGCAGTGAATCATTGAAAATACCTTATAATATAACGTAATATGCAGTGTATCATTGAAAATACCTTATGATATAACGTAATATGCAGTGTATCATTGAAAATACCTTATAATATAACGTAATATGCAGTGTTTCATTGAAAATACCTTATAATATAACGTAATATGCAGTGTGTCATTGAAAATACCTTATAATATATCGTAGTTTATCATTGAAAATACCTTATAATATAACGTAATATGCAGTGTATCATTGAAAATACCTTATAATATAACGTAATATGCAGTGTATCATTGAAAATACCTTATAATATAACGTAATATGCAGTGAATCATTGAAAATACCTTATAATATAACGTATAATGCAGTGTATCATTGAAAATACCTTATAATATAACGGATTATGCAGTGTATCATTGAAAATACCTTATAATATAACGTAATATGCAGTGTATCATTCAAAATACCTTATAATATAACGTTATATGCAGTGTATCATTGAAAATACCTTATAATATAACGTAATATGCAGTGTATCATTGAAAATACCTTATAATATAACGTAATATGCAGTGAATCATTGAAAATACCTTATAATATAACGTAATATGCAGTGTATCATTGAAAATACCTTATAATATAACGTAATATGCAGTGAATCATTGAAAATACCTTATAATATAACGTATAATGCAGTGTTTCATTGAAAATACCTTATAATATAACGTAATATGCAGTGTGTCATTGAAAATACCTTATAATATATCGTAGTTTATCATTGAAAATACCTTATAATATAACGTAATATGCAGTGTATCATTGAAAATACCTTATGATATAACGTAATATGCAGTGTATCATTGAAAATACCTTATAATATAACGTAATATGCAGTGTTTCATTGAAAATACCTTATAATATAACGTAATATGCAGTGTGTCATTGAAAATACCTTATAATATATCGTAGTTTATCATTGAAAATACCTTATAATATAACGTAATATGCAGTGTATCATTGAAAATACCTTATAATATAACGTAATATGCAGTGTATCATTGAAAATACCTTATAATATAACGTAATATGCAGTGTATCACTGAAAATACCTTATAATATATCATAATATGTAGTTTATCATTGAAAATACCTTATAATATAACGTAATATGCAGTGTATCATTGAAAATACCTAATAATATATTGTAGTTTATCATTCAAAATACCTTATAATATAACGTATAATGCAGTGTATCTTTGAAAAAACCTTATAATATAACGGATTATGCAGTGTATCATTGAAAATACCTTATAATATAACGTAATATGCAGTGTATCATTGAAAATACCTTATAATATAACGTAATATGCAGTGAATCATTGAAAATACCTTATAATATAACGTATAATGCGGTGTATCATTGAAAATACCTTATAATATAACGGATTATGCAGTGTATCATTGAAAATACCTTAAAATATAACGTAATATGCAGTGTTTCATTGAAAATACCTTATAATATAACGTAATATGCAGTGTGTCATTGAAAATACCTTATAATATATCGTAGTTTATCATTGAAAATACCTTATAATATAACGTAATATGCAATGTATCATTGAAAATACCTTATAATATATCGTAGTTTATCATTGAAAATACCTTATAATATAACGTAATATGCAGTGAATCATTGAAAATACCTTATAATATAACGTATAATGCAGTGTATCATTGAAAATACCTTATAATATAACGTAATATGCAGTGTATCATTGAAAATACCTTATAATATAACGTAATATGCAGTGAATCATTGAAAATACCTTATAATATAACGTATAATGCAGTGTATCATTGAAAATACCTTATAATATAACGGATTATGCAGTGTATCATTGAAAATACCTTATAATATAACGTAATATGCAGTGTATCATTGAAAATACCTTATAATATAACGTTATATGCAGTGTATCAATGAAAATACCTTATAATATAACGTAATATGCAGTGTTTCATTGAAAATACCTTATAATATAACGTAATATGCAGTGTGTCATTGAAAATACCTTATAATATATTGTAGTTTATCATTGAAAATACCTTATAATATAACGTAATATGCAGTGAATCATTGAAAATACCTTATAATATAACGTATAATGCAGTGTATCATTGAAAATACCTTATAATATAACGTAATATGCAGTGTAACATTGAAAATACCTAATAATATATTGTAGTTTATCATTCAAAATACCTTATAATATAACGTTATATGCAGTGTATCATTGAAAATACCTTATAATATAACGTAATATGCAGTGTTTCATTGAAAATACCTTATAATATAACGTAATATGCAGTGTGTCATTGAAAATACCTTATAATATATCGTAGTTTATCATTGAAAATACCTTATAATATAACGTAATATGCAGTGTATCATTGAAAATACCTTATAATATAACGTAATATGCAGTGTATCATTGAAAATACCTTATAATATAACGTAATATGCAGTGAATCATTGAAAATACCTTATAATATAACGGATTATGCAGTGTATCATTGAAAATACCTTATAATATAACGTAATATGCAGTGTATCATTGAAAATACCTTATAAAATAACGTTATATGCAGTGTATCAATGAAAATACCTTATAATATAACGTAATATGCAGTGTTTCATTGAAAATACCTTATAATTTAACGTAATATGCTGTGTGTCATTGAAAACACCTTATAATATATCGTAGTTTATCATTGAAAATACCTTATAATATAACGTAATATGCAGTGTATCATTGAAAATACCTTATAATATAACGTAATATGCAGTGTATCATTGAAAACACCTTATAATATAAGGTAATATGCAGTGTATCATTGAAAATACCTTATAATATAACGTAATATGCAGTGTATCATTGAAAATACCTTATAATATAACGTAATATGCAGTGTAACATTGAAAATACCTAATAATATATTGTAGTTTATCATTCAAAATACCTTATAATATAACGTTATATGCAGTGTATCATTGAAAATACCTTATAATATAACGTAATATGCAGTGTATCATTGAAAATACCTTATAATATAACGTAATATGCAGTGAATCATTGAAAATACCTTATACTATAACGTAATATACAGTGTGTCATTGAAAATACCTTATAATATATCGTAGTTTATCATTGAAAATACCTTATAATATAACGTAATATGCAGTGTATCATTGAAAATACCTTATAATATATCGTAGTTTATCATTGAAAATACCTTATAACATAACGTAATATGCAGTGTATCACTGAAAATACCTTATAAAATATCATAATATGTAGTTTATCATTGAAAATACCTTATAATATAACGTAATATGCAGTGTATCATTGAAAATACCTTATAATATAACGTAATATGCAATGTATCATTGAAAATACCTAATAATATATCGTAGTTTATCATTGAAAATACCTTATAATATAACGTTATATACAGTGTATCATTGAAAATACCTTATAATATAACGTAATATGCAGTGAATCATTGAAAATACCTTATAATATAACGTATAATGCAGTGTATCATTGAAAATACCTTATAAAATATCATAATATGTAGTTTATCATTGAAAATACCTTATAATATAACGTAATATGCAGTGTATCATTGAAAATACCTTATAATATAACGTAATATGCAATGTATCATTGAAAATACCTTATAATATATCGTAGTTTATCATTGAAAATACCTTATAATATATCGTAGTTTATCATTGAAAATACCTTATAATATAACGTAATATGCAGTGAATCATTGAAAATACCTTATAATATAACGTATAATACAGTGTATCATTGAGAATACCTTATAATATAACGTATAATGCAGTGTATCATTGAAAATACCTTATAATATAACGTAATATGCAGTGAATCATTGAAAATACCTTATAATATAACGTATAATGCAGTGTATCATTGAAAATACCTTATAATATAACGGATTATGCAGTGTATCATTGAAAATACCTTATAATATAACGTAATATGCAGTGTATCATTGAAAATACCTTATAATATAACGTAATATGCAATGTATCATTGAAAATACCTTATAATATAACGGATTATGCAGTGTATCATTGAAAATACCTTATAATATAACGTAATATGCAGTGTATCATTGAAAATACCTTATAAAATAACGTTATATGCAGTGTATCAATGAAAATACCTTATAATATAACGTAATATGCAGTGTTTCATTGAAAATACCTTATAATTTAACGTAATATGCAGTGTGTCATTGAAAACACCTTATAATATATCGTAGTTTATCATTGAAAATACCTTATAATATAACGTAATATGCAGTGTATCATTGAAAATACCTTATAATATAACGTAATATGCAGTGTATCATTGAAAACACCTTATAATATAACGTAATCTGCAGTGTATCATTCAAAATACCTTATAATATAACGTTATATGCAGTGTATCATTGAAAATACCTTATAATATAACGTAATATGCAATGTATCATTGAAAATACCTTATAATATAACGGATTATGCAGTGTATCATTGAAAATACCTTATAATATAACGTAATATGCAGTGTATCATTGAAAATACCTTATAAAATAACGTTATATGCAGTGTATCAATGAAAATACCTTATAATATAACGTAATATGCAGTGTTTCATTGAAAATACCTTATAATTTAACGTAATATGCAGTGTGTCATTGAAAACACCTTATAATATATCGTAGTTTATCATTGAAAATACCTTATAATATAACGTAATATGCAGTGTATCATTGAAAATACCTTATAATATAACGTAATATGCAGTGTATCATTGAAAACACCTTATAATATAACGTAATCTGCAGTGTATCATTCAAAATACCTTATAATATAACGTTATATGCAGTGTATCATTGAAAATACCTTATAATATAACGTAATATGCAGTGTATCATTGAAAATACCTTATAATATAACGTAATATGCAGTGAATCATTGAAAATACCTTATACTATAACGTAATATGCAGTGTGTCATTGAAAATACCTTATAATATATCGTAGTTTATCATTGAAAATACTTTATAATATAACGTAATATGCAGTGTATCATTGAAAATACCTTATAATATATCGTAGTTTATCATTGAAAATACCTTATAACATAACGTAATATGCAGTGTATCACTGAAAATACCTTATAAAATATCATAATATGTAGTTTATCATTGAAAATACCTTATAATATAACGTAATATGCAGTGTATCATTGAAAATACCTTATAATATAACGTAATATGCAGCGTATCATTGAAAATACCTTATAATATAACGTATAATGCAGTGTATCATTGAAAATACCTTATAATATAACGGATTATGCAGTGTATCATTGAAAATACCTTATAATATAACGTAATATGCAGTGTATCATTGAAAATACCTTATAATATAACGTAATATGCAGTGTAACATTGAAAATACCTAATAATATATTGTAGTTTATCATTCAAAATACCTTATAATATAACGTTATATGCAGTGTATCATTGAAAATACCTTATAATATAACGTAATATGCAGTGTATCATTGAAAATACCTTATAATATAACGTAATATGCAGTGAATCATTGAAAATACCTTATACTATAACGTAATATGCAGTGTGTCATTGAAAATACCTTATAATATATCGTAGTTTATCATTGAAAATACCTTATAATATAACGTAATATGCAGTGTATCATTGAAAATACCTTATAATATATCGTAGTTTATCATTGAAAATACCTTATAACATAACGTAATATGCAGTGTATCACTGAAAATACCTTATAAAATATCATAATATGTAGTTTATCATTGAAAATACCTTATAATATAACGTAATATGCAGTGTATCATTGAAAATACCTTATAATATAACGTAATATGCAATGTATCATTGAAAATACCTAATAATATATCGTAGTTTATCATTGAAAATACCTTATAATATAACGTTATATACAGTGTATCATTGAAAATACCTTATAATATAACGTAATATGCAGTGAATCATTGAAAATACCTTATAATATAACGTATAATGCAGTGTATCATTGAAAATACCTTATAAAATATCATAATATGTAGTTTATCATTGAAAATACCTTATAATATAACGTAATATGCAGTGTATCATTGAAAATACCTTATAATATAACGTAATATGCAATGTATCATTGAAAATAACTTATAATATATCGTAGTTTATCATTGAAAATACCTTATAATATAACGTAATATGCAGTGAATCATTGAAAATACCTTATAATATAACGTATAATACAGTGTATCATTGAGAATACCTTATAATATAACGTATAATGCAGTGTATCATTGAAAATACCTTATAATATAACGTAATATGCAGTGAATCATTGAAAATACCTTATAATATAACGTATAATGCAGTGTATCATTGAAAATACCTTATAATATAACGGAATATGCAGCGTATCATTGAAAATACCTTATAATATAACGTAATATGCAGTGTATCATTGAAAATACCTTATAATATAACGTAATATGCAATGTATCATTGAAAATACCTTATAATATAACGGATTATGCAGTGTATCATTGAAAATACCTTATAATATAACGTAATATGCAGTGTATCATTGAAAATACCTTATAAAATAACGTTATATGCAGTGTATCAATGAAAATACCTTATAATATAACGTAATATGCAGTGTTTCATTGAAAATACCTTATAATTTAACGTAATATGCAGTGTGTCATTGAAAACACCTTATAATATATCGTAGTTTATCATTGAAAATACCTTATAATATAACGTAATATGCAGTGTATCATTGAAAATACCTTATAATATAACGTAATATGCAGTGTATCATTGAAAACACCTTATAATATAACGTAATCTGCAGTGTATCATTGAAAACACCTTATAATATAACGTAATATGCAGTGTATCATTGACAATGCCTTATAATATATAGTAGTTTATCAATGAAAATACCTTATAATATAACGTAATATGCAGTGTATCATTGAAAATACCTTATAATATAACGTAATATGCAGTGTATCATTGAAAATACCTTATAATATATGGTAATATGCAGTGTATCATTAAAAACACCTTATAATATAACGTAATATGCAGTGTATCATTGAAAATACCTTATAATATAACGTAATATGCAGTGTAACATTGAAAATACCTAATAATATATTGTAGTTTATCATTCAAAATACCTTATAATATAACGTTATATGCAGTGTATCATTGAAAATACCTTATAATATAACGTAATATGCAGTGTATCATTGAAAATACCTTATAATATAACGTAATATGCAGTGAATCATTGAAAATACCTTATACTATAACGTAATATGCAGTGTGTCATTGAAAATACCTTATAATATATCGTAGTTTATCATTGAAAATACCTTATAATATAACGTAATATGCAGTGTATCATTGAAAATACCTTATAATATATCGTAGTTTATCATTGAAAATACCTTATAATATAACGTAATATGCAGTGAATCATTGAAAATACCTTATAATATAACGTAATATGCAGTGTATCATTGAAAATACCTTATAATATAACGTAATATGCAGTGAATCATTGAAAATACCTTATACTATAACATAATATGCAGTGTGTCATTGAAAATACCTTATAATATATCGTAGTTTATCATTGAAAATACCTTATAATATAACGTTATATGCAGTGTATCATTGAAAATACCTTATAATATAAAGTAATATGCACTGTAATATTGAAAATACCTTATAATATAACGTATAATGCAGTGTATCATTGAAAATACCTTATAATATAACGTAATATGCAGTGTATCATTGAAAATACCTTATAATATAACGTAATATGCAGTGAATCATTGAAAATACCTTATACTATAACGTAATATGCAGTGTGTCATTGAAAATACCTTATAATATATCGTAGTTTATCATTGAAAATACCTTATAATATAACGTAATATGCAGTGTATCATTGAAAATACCTTATAATATAACGTAATATGCAGTGTATCATTGAAAATACCTTATAATATATCGTAGTTTATCATTGAAAATACCTTATAACATAACGTAATATGCAGTGTATCACTGAAAATACCTTATAAAATATCATAATATGTAGTTTATCATTGAAAATACCTTATAATATAACGTAATATGCAGTGTATCATTGAAAATACCTTATAATATAAGGTAATATGCAGTGTATCATTGAAAATACCATATAATATAACGTAATATGCAGTGTATCATTGAAAATACCTTATAATATAACGTAATATGCAGTGTAACATTGAAAATACCTAATAATATATTGTAGTTTATCATTCAAAATACCTTATAATATAACGTTATATGCAGTGTATCATTGAAAATACCTTATAATATAACGTAATATGCAGTGTATCATTGAAAATACCTTATAATATAACGTAATATGCAGTGAATCATTGAAAATACCTTATACTATAACATAATATGCAGTGTGTCATTGAAAATACCTTATAATATATCGTAGTTTATCATTGAAAATACCTTATAATATAACGTTATATGCAGTGTATCATTGAAAATACCTTATAATATAAAGTAATATGCACTGTAATATTGAAAATACCTTATAATATAACGTAATATGCAGTGAATCATTGAAAATACCTTATAATATAACGTATAATGCAGTGTATCATTGAAAATACCTTATAATATAACGGATTATGCAGTGTATCATTGAAAATACCTTATAATATAACGTAATATGCAGCGTATCATTGAAAATACCTTATAATATAACGTTATATGCAGTGTATCAATGAAAATACCTTAAAATATAACGTAATATGAAGTGTTTCATTGAAAATACCTTATAATATAACGTAATATGCAGTGTATCATTGAAAATACCTTATAATATAACGTAATATGCAGTGTAACATTGAAAATACCTAATAATATATTGTAGTTTAACATTCAAAATACCATATAATATAACGTTATATGCAGTGTATCATTGAAAATACCTTATAATATAACGTAATATGCAGTGTATCATTGAAAATACCTTATAATATAACGTAATATGCAGTGAATCATTGAAAATACCTTATAATATAACGTAATATGCAGTGTATCATTGAAAATACCTTATAATATAACGTAATATGCAGTGAATCATTGAAAATACCTTATACTATAACGTAATATGCAGTGTGTCATTGAAAATACCTTATAATATATCGTAGTTTATCATTGAAAATACCTTATAATATAACGTAATATGCAGTGTATCATTGAAAATACCTTATAATATATCGTATTTTATCATTGAAAATACCTTATAATATAACGTAATATGCAGTGTATCACTGAAAATACCTTATAAAATATCATAATATGTAGTTTATCATTGAAAATACCTTATAATATAACGTAATATGCAGTGTATCATTGAAAACACCTTATAATATAACGTAATATGCAATGTATCATTGAAAATACCTTATAATATATCGTAGTTTATCATTGAAAATACCTTATAATATAACGTAATATGCAGTGAATCATTGAAAATACCTTATAATATAACGTATAATGCAGTGTATCATTGAAAACACCTTATAATATAACATAATATGCAGTGTAACATTGAAAATACCTAATAATATATCGTAGTTTATCATTGAAAATACCTTATAATATAACGTTATATGCAGTGTATCATTGAAAATACCTTATAATATAACGTAATATGCAGTGTATCATTGAAAATACCTTATAATATAACGTAATATGCAGTGAATCATTGAAAATACCTTATACTATAACGTAATATGCAGTGTGTCATTGAAAATACCTTATAATATATCGTAGTTTATCATTGAAAATATCTTATAATATAACGTTATATGCAGTGTATCATTGAAAATACCTTATAATATAAAGTAATATGCACTGTAATATTGAAAATACCTTATAATATAACGTAATATGCAGTGAATCATTGAAAATACCTTATAATATAACGTATAATGCAGTGTATCATTGAAAATACCTTATAATATAACGGATTATGCAGTGTATCATTGAAAATACCTTATAATATAACGTAATATGCAGCGTATCATTGAAAATACCTTATAATATAACGTTATATGCAGTGTATCAATGAAAATACCTTAAAATATAACGTAATATGAAGTGTTTCATTGAAAATACCTTATAATATAACGTAATATGCAGTGTATCATTGAAAATACCTTATAATATAAAGTAATATGCACTGTAATATTGAAAATACCTTATAATATAACGTAATATGCAGTGAATCATTGAAAATACCTTATAATATAACGTATAATGCAGTGTATCATTGAAAATACCTTATAATATAACGGATTATGCAGTGTATCATTGAAAATACCTTATAATATAACGTAATATGCAGCGTATCATTGAAAATACCTTATAATATAACGTTATATGCAGTGTATCAATGAAAATACCTTAAAATATAACGTAATATGAAGTGTTTCATTGAAAATACCTTATAATATAACGTAATATGCAGTGTATCATTGAAAATACCTTATAATATAACGTAATATGCAGTGTAACATTGAAAATACCTAATAATATATTGTAGTTTATCATTCAAAATACCATATAATATAACGTTATATGCAGTGTATCATTGAAAATACCTTATAATATAACGTAATATGCAGTGTATCATTGAAAATACCTTATAATATAACGTAATATGCAGTGAATCATTGAAAATACCTTATAATATAACGTATAATGCAGTGTATCATTGAAAATACCTTATAATATAACGTAATATGCAGTGAATCACTGAAAATACCTTATAATATAAAGTATAATGCAGTGTATCATTGAAAATACTTTATAATATAACGTATAATACAGTGTATCATTGAGAATACCTTATAATATAACGTAATATGCAGTGTAACATTGAAAATACCTAATAATATATTGTAGTTTATCATTCAAAATACCTTATAATATAACGTAATATGCAGTGTATCATTGAAAATACCTTATAATATAACGTAATATGCAGTGAATCATTGAAAATACCTTATACTATAACGTAATATGCAGTGTGTCATTGAAAATACCTTATAATATAACGTAATATGCAGTGTATCATTGAAAATACCTTATAATATAACGTTATATGCAGTGTATCAATGAAAATACCTTATAATATAACGTAATATGAAGTGTTTCATTGAAAATACCTTATAATATAACGTAATATGCAGTGTATCATTGAAAATACCTTATAATATAACGTAATATGCAGTGTAACATTGAAAATACCTAATAATATATTGTAGTTTATCATTCAAAATACCATATAATATAACGTAATATGCAGTGTATCATTGAAAATACCTTATAATATAACGTAATATGCAGTGTATCATTGAAAATACCTTATAATATAACGTAATATGCAGTGAATCATTGAAAATACCTTATAATATAACGTAATATGCAGTGTATCATTGAAAATACCTTATAATATAACGTAATATGCAGTGAATCATTGAAAATACCTTATACTATAACGTAATATGCAGTGTGTCATTGAAAATACCTTATAATATATCGTAGTTTATCATTGAAAATACCTTATAATATAACGTAATATGCAGTGTATCATTGAAAATACCTTATAATATATCGTATTTTATCATTGAAAATACCTTATAATATAACGTAATATGCAGTGTATCACTGAAAATACCTTATAAAATATCATAATATGTAGTTTATCATTGAAAATACCTTATAATATAACGTAATATGCAGTGTATCATTGAAAATACCTTATAATATAACGTAATATGCAATGTATCATTGAAAATACCTTATAATATATCGTAGTTTATCATTGAAAATACCTTATAATATAACGTAATATGCAGTGAATCATTGAAAATACCTTATAATATAACGTATAATGCAGTGTATCATTGAAAATACCTTATAATATAACATAATATGCAGTGTAACATTGAAAATACCTAATAATATATCGTAGTTTATCATTGAAAATACCTTATAATATAACGTAATATGCAGTGTATCATTGAAAATACCTTATAATATAACGTAATATGCAGTGTATCATTGAAAATACCTTATAATATAACGTAATATGCAGTGAATCATTGAAAATACCTTATACTATAACGTAATATGCAGTGTGTCATTGAAAATACCTTATAATATATCGTAGTTTATCATTGAAAATATCTTATAATATAACGTTATATGCAGTGTATCATTGAAAATACCTTATAATATAAAGTAATATGCACTGTAATATTGAAAATACCTTATAATATAACGTAATATGCAGTGAATCATTGAAAATACCTTATAATATAACGTATAATGCAGTGTATCATTGAAAATACCTTATAATATAACGGATTATGCAGTGTATCATTGAAAATACCTTATAATATAACGTAATATGCAGCGTATCATTGAAAATACCTTATAATATAACGTTATATGCAGTGTATCAATGAAAATACCTTAAAATATAACGTAATATGAAGTGTTTCATTGAAAATACCTTATAATATAACGTAATATGCAGTGTATCATTGAAAATACCTTATAATATAACGTAATATGCAGTGTAACATTGAAAATACCTAATAATATATTGTAGTTTATCATTCAAAATACCATATAATATAACGTTATATGCAGTGTATCATTGAAAATACCTTATAATATAACGTAATATGCAGTGTATCATTGAAAATACCTTATAATATAACGTAATATGCAGTGAATCATTGAAAATACCTTATAATATAACGTATAATGCAGTGTATCATTGAAAATACCTTATAATATAACGTAATATGCAGTGAATCACTGAAAATACCTTATAATATAACGTATAATGCAGTGTATCATTGAAAATACTTTATAATATAACGTATAATACAGTGTATCATTGAGAATACCTTATAATATAACGTAATATGCAGTGTAACATTGAAAATACCTAATAATATATTGTAGTTTATCATTCAAAATACCTTATAATATAACGTAATATGCAGTGTATCATTGAAAATACCTTATAATATAACGTAATATGCAGTGTATCATTGAAAATACCTTATACTATAACGTAATATGCAGTGTGTCATTGAAAATACCTTATAATATATCGTAGTTTATCATTGAAAATACCTTATAATATAACGTAATATGCAGTGAATCATTGAAAATACCTTATAATATAACGTATAATGCAGTGTATCATTGAAAATACCTTATAATATAACATAATATGCAGTGTAACATTGAAAATACCTAATAATATATCGTAGTTTATCATTGAAAATACCTTATAATATAACGTTATATGCAGTGTATCATTGAAAATACCTTATAATATAACGTAATATGCACTGTAATATTGAAAATACATTATAATATAACGTAATATGCAGTGTATCATTGAAAATACCTTATAATATAACGTAATATGCAGTGAATCATTGAAAATACCTTATAATATAACGTATAATGCAGTGTATCATTGAAAATACCTTATAATATAACGGATTATGCAGTGTATCATTGAAAATACCTTATAATATAACGTAATATGCAGCGTATCATTGAAAATACCTTATAATATAACGTTATATGCAGTGTATCAATGAAAATACCTTAAAATATAACGTAATATGCAGTGTATCATTGAAAATACCTTATAATATAACGGATTATGCAGTGTATCATTGAAAATACCTTATAATATAACGTAATATGCAGTGTATCATTGAAAATACCTTCTAATATAACGTTATATGCAGTGTATCAATGAAAATACCTTATAATATAACGTAATATGCAGTGTATCATTGAAAATACCTTATAATATAACGTTATATGCAGTGTATCAATGAAAATACCTTAAAATATAACGTAATATGCAGTGTAACATTGAAAATACCTAATAATATATTGTAGTTTATCATTCAAAATACCTTATAATATAACGTAATATGCAGTGTATCATTGAAAATACCTTATAATATAACGTAATATGCAGTGAATCATTGAAAATACCTTATACTATAACGTAATATGCAGTGTGTCATTGAAAATACCTTATAATATAACGTAATATGCAGCGTATCATTGAAAATACCTTATAATATAACGTTATATGCAGTGTATCAATGAAAATACCTTAAAATATAACGTAATATGAAGTGTTTCATTGAAAATACCTTATAATATAACGTAATATGCAGTGTATCATTGAAAATACCTTATAATATAACGTAATATGCAGTGTAACATTGAAAATACCTAATAATATATTGTAGTTTATCATTCAAAATACCATATAATATAACGTTATATGCAGTGTATCATTGAAAATACCTTATAATATAACGTAATATGCAGTGTATCATTGAAAATACCTTATAATATAACGTAATATGCAGTGTATCATTGAAAATACCTTATAATATATCGTATTTTATCATTGAAAATACCTTATAACATAACGTAATATGCAGTGTATCACTGAAAATACCTTATAAAATATCATAATATGTAGTTTATCATTGAAAATACCTTATAATATAACGTAATATGCAGTGTATCATTGAAAATACCTTATAATATAACGTAATATGCAATGTATCATTGAAAATACCTTATAATATATCGTAGTTTATCATTGAAAATACCTTATAATATAACGTAATATGCAGTGAATCATTGAAAATACCTTATAATATAACGTATAATGCAGTGTATCATTGAAAATACCTTATAATATAACATAATATGCAGTGTAACATTGAAAATACCTAATAATATATCGTAGTTTATCATTGAAAATACCTTATAATATAACGTAATATGCAGTGTATCATTGAAAATACCTTATAATATAACGTAATATGCAGTGTATCATTGAAAATACCTTATAATATAACGTAATATGCAGTCAATCATTGAAAATACCTTATACTATAACGTAATATGCAGTGTGTCATTGAAAATACCTTATAATATATCGTAGTTTATCATTGAAAATATCTTATAATATAACGTTATATGCAGTGTATCATTGAAAATACCTTATAATATAAAGTAATATGCACTGTAATATTGAAAATACCTTATAATATAACGTAATATGCAGTGAATCATTGAAAATACCTTATAATATAACGTAATATGCAGTGTATCATTGAAAATACCTTATAATATAACGGATTATGCAGTGTATCATTGAAAATACCTTATAATATAACGTAATATGCAGCGTATCATTGAAAATACCTTATAATATAACGTTATATGCAGTGTATCAATGAAAATACCTTAAAATATAACGTAATATGAAGTGTTTCATTGAAAATACCTTATAATATAACGTAATATGCAGTGTATCATTGAAAATACCTTATAATATAACGTAATATGCAGTGTATCATTGAAAATACCTAATAATATATTGTAGTTTATCATTCAAAATACCATATAATATAACGTTATATGCAGTGTATCATTGAAAATACCTTATAATATAACGTAATATGCAGTGTATCATTGAAAATACCTTATAATATAACGTAATATGCAGTGAATCATTGAAAATACCTTATAATATAACGTATAATGCAGTGTATCATTGAAAATACCTTATAATATAACGTAATATGCAGTGAATCACTGAAAATACCTTATAATATAACGTATAATGCAGTGTATCATTGAAAATACTTTATAATATAACGTATAATACAGTGTATCATTGAGAATACCTTATAATATAACGTAATATGCAGTGTAACATTGAAAATACCTAATAATATATTGTAGTTTATCATTCAAAATACCTTATAATATAACGTAATATGCAGTGTATCATTGAAAATACCTTATAATATAACGTAATATGCAGTGAATCATTGAAAATACCTTATACTATAACGTAATATGCAGTGTATCATTGAAAATACCTTATAATATATCGTAGTTTATCATTGAAAATACCTTATAATATAACGTAATATGCAGTGAATCATTGAAAATACCTTATAATATAACGTATAATGCAGTGTATCATTGAAAATACCTTATAATATAACATAATATGCAGTGTAACATTGAAAATACCTAATAATATATCGTAGTTTATCATTGAAAATACCTTATAATATAACGTTATATGCAGTGTATCATTGAAAATACCTTATAATATAACGTAATATGCACTGTAATATTGAAAATACATTATAATATAACGTAATATGCAGTGTATCATTGAAAATACCTTATAATATAACGTAATATGCAGTGAATCATTGAAAATACCTTATAATATAACGTATAATGCAGTGTATCATTGAAAATACCTTATAATATAACGGATTATGCAGTGTATCATTGAAAATACCTTATAATATAACGTAATATGCAGTGTATCATTGAAAATACCTTATAATATAACGTTATATGCAGTGTATCAATGAAAATACCTTAAAATATAACGTAATATGCAGTGTATCATTGAAAATACCTTATAATATAACGGATTATGCAGTGTATCATTGAAAATACCTTATAATATAACGTAATATGCAGTGTATCATTGAAAATACCTTATAATATAACGTTATATGCAGTGTATCAATGAAAATACCTTATAATATAACGTAATATGCAGTGTATCATTGAAAATACCTTATAATATAACGTAATATGCAGTGAATCATTGAAAATACCTTATAATATAACGTATAATGCAGTGTATCATTGAAAATACCTTATAATATAACGTAATATGCAATGTATCATTGAAAATACCTTATAATATATCGTAGTTTATCATTGAAAATACCTTATAATATAACGTAATATGCAGTGAATCATTGAAAATACCTTATAATATGACGTATAATGCAGTGTATCATTGAAAATACTTTATAATATAACGTAATATGCAGTGTAACATTGAAAATACCTAATACTATATTGTAGTTTATCATTCAAAATACCTTATAATATAACGTTATATGCAGTGTATCATTGAAAATACCTTGTAATATAACGTAATATGCAGTGTATCATTGAAAATACCTTATAATATAACGTAATATGCAGTGAATAATTGAAAATACCTTATAATATAACGTATAATGCAGTGTATCATTGAAAATACCTTATAATATAACGGATTATGCAGTGTATCATTGAAAATACCTTATAATATAACGTAATATGCAGTGTATCATTGAAAATACCTTATAATATAACGTTATATGCAGTGTATCAATGAAAATACCTTATAATATAACGTAATATGCAGTGTATCATTGAAAATACCTTATAATATAACGTAATATGCAGTGTATCATTGAAAATACCTTATAATATAACGTAATATGCAGTGTATCACTGAAAATACCTTATAATATATCATAATATGTGGTTTATCATTGAAAATACCTTATAATATAACGAAATATGCAGTGTATCATTGAAAATACCTTATAATATATCGTAGTTTATCATTGAAAATACCTTATAACATAACGTAATATGCAGTGTATCACTGAAAATACCTTATAAAATATCATAATATGTAGTTTATCATTGAAAATACCTTATAATATAACGTAATATGCAGTGTATCATTGAAAATACCTTATAATATAACGTAATATGCAATGTATCATTGAAAATACCTTATAATATATCGTAGTTTATCATTGATAATACCTTATAATATAATCTAATATGCAGTGCATCATTGAAAATACCTTATAATATAACGTAATATGCAGTGTATCATTCAAAATACCTTATAATATAACGTAATATGCAGTGTATCATTGAAAATACCTTATAATATAACGTAATATGCAATGTATCATTGAAAATACCTTATAATATATCGTAGTTTATCATTGATAATACCTTATAATATAAAGTAATATGCAGTGAATCATTGAAAATACCTTATAATATAACGTAATATGCAGTGTATCATTCAAAATACCTTATAATATAACGTAATATGCAGTGTATCATTGAAAATACCTTATAATATAACGTAATATGCAGTGTATCACTGAAAATACCTTATAATATATCATAATATGTGGTTTATCATTGAAAATACCTTATAATATAACGAAATATGCAGTGTATCATTGAAAATACCTTATAATATATCGTAGTTTATCATTGAAAATACCTTATAACATAACGTAATATGCAGTGTATCACTGAAAATACCTTATAAAATATCATAATATGTAGTTTATCATTGAAAATACCTTATAATATAACGTAATATGCAGTGTATCATTGAAAATACCTTATAATATAACGTAATATGCAATGTATCATTGAAAATACCTTATAATATATCGTAGTTTATCATTGATAATACCTTATAATATAACGTAATATGCAGTGAATCATTGAAAATACCTTATAATATAACGTAATATGCAGTGTATCATTCAAAATACCTTATAATATAACGTAATATGCAGTGTATCATTGAAAATACCTTATAATATAACGTAATATGCAGTGTATCATTGAAAATACCTTATAATATATAGTAGTTTACCATCGAAAATACCTTATAATATATAGTAGTTTATCATTGAAAATACCTTATAATATATAGTAGTTTATCATTGAAAATACCTTATAATATAACGTAATATGCAGTGTATCATTGAAAATACCTTATAATATAACGTAATATGCAGTGTATCATTGAAAATACCTTATAATATATAGTAGTTTACCACTGAAAATACATTATATATATAGTAGTTTATCATTGAAAATACCTTATAATATAACGTATTATGCAGTGTATCACTGAAAATACCTTATACTATAACGTAATATGCAGGGTATCATTGAAAATACCTTATAATATATCATAATATTCAGTTTATCATTGAAAATACCTTATAATATATGGTAATTTGTAGTGTATCAATGAAAATACCTTATAATATAACGTAATATGCAGTGTATCATTGAAAATACCTTATAATATAACGTAATATGCAGGGTATCATTGAAAATACGTTATAATATATCATAATATTCAGTTTATCATTGAAAATACCTTATAATATATGGTAATTTGTAGTGTATCAATGAAAATACCTTATAATATATGGTAATTTGTAGTGTATCAATGAAAATACATTATAATATAACGTAATATGCAGTGTATCATTGAAAATACCTTATAATATAACGTAATATGCAGTGTATCATTGAAAATACCTTATAATATATCATAATATGTAGTTTATCATTGAAAATACCTTATAATATAACGTAATATGCAGTGTATCATTGAAAATACTTTATAATATAACGTAATATGCAGTGTAACATTGAAAATACCTAATAATATATTGTAGTTTATCATTCAAAATACCTTATAATATAACGTTATATGCAGTGTATCATTGAAAATACCTTATAATATATCGTAGTTTATCATTGAAAATACCTTATAATATAACGTAATATGCAGTGAATCATTGAAAATACCTTATAATATAACGGATTATGCAGTGTATCATTGAAAATACCTTATAATATAACGTAATATGCAGTGTATCATTGAAAATACCTTCTAATATAAAGTTATATGCAGTGTATCAATGAAAATACCTTATAATATAACGTAATATGCAGTGTATCATTGAAAATACCTTATAATATAACGTAATATGCAGTGAATCATTGAAAATACCTTATAATATAACGTATAATGCAGTGTATCATTGAAAATACCTTATAATATAACGTAATATGCAATGTATCATTGAAAATACCTTATAATATATCGTAGTTTATCATTGAAAATACCTTATAATATAACGTAATATGCAGTGAATCATTGAAAATACCTTATAATATAACGTAATATGCAATGTATCATTGAAAATACCTTATAATATATCGTAGTTTATCATTGAAAATACCTTATAATATAACGTAATATGCAGTGTATCATTGAAAATACCTTATAATATAACGTAATATGCAGTGAATCATTGAAAATACCTTATAATATAACGTAATATGCAGTGAATCATTGAAAATACCTTATAATATAACGTATAATGCAGTGTATCATTGAAAATACCTTATAATATAACGGATTATGCAGTGTATCATTGAAAATACCTTATAATATAACGTAATATGCAGTGTATCATTGAAAATACCTTCTAATATAACGTTATATGCAGTGTATCAATGAAAATACCTTATAATATAACGTAATATGCAGTGTATCATTGAAAATACCTTATAATATAACGTAATATGCAGTGAATCATTGAAAATACCTTATAATATAACGTATAATGCAGTGTATCATTGAAAATACCTTATAATATAACGTAATATGCAATGTATCATTGAAAATACCTTATAATATATCGTAGTTTATCATTGAAAATACCTTATAATATAACGTAATATGCAGTGAATCATTGAAAATACCTTATAATATGACGTATAATGCAGTGTATCATTGAAAATACTTTATAATATAACGTAATATGCAGTGTAACATTGAAAATACCTAATAATATATTGTAGTTTATCATTCAAAATACCTTATAATATAACGTTATATGCAGTGTATCATTGAAAATACCTTGTAATATAACGTAATATGCAGTGTATCATTGAAAAAACCTTATAATAGAACGTATAATGCAGTGTATCATTGAAAATACCTTATAATATAACGGATTATGCAGTGTATCATTGAAAATACCTTATAATATAACGTAATATGCAGTGTATCATTGAAAATACCTTATAATATAACATTATATGCAGTGTATCAATGAAAATACCTTATAATATAACGTAATATGCAGTGTATCATTGAAAATACCTTATAATATAACGTAATATGCAGTGTATCATTGAAAATACCTTATAATATAACGTAATATGCAGTGTATCACTGAAAATACCTTATAATATATCATAATATGTGGTTTATCATTGAAAATACCTTATAATATAACGAAATATGCAGTGTATCATTGAAAATACCTTATAATATATCGTAGTTTATCATTGAAAATACCTTATAACATAACGTAATATGCAGTGTATCACTGAAAATACCTTATAAAATATCATAATATGTAGTTTATCATTGAAAATACCTTATAATATAACGTAATATGCAGTGTATCATTGAAAATACCTTATAATATAACGTAATATGCAATGTATCATTGAAAATACCTTATAATATATCGTAGTTTATCATTGATAATACCTTATAATATAACGTAATATGCAGTGAATCATTGAAAATACCTTATAATATAACGTAATATGCAGTGTATCATTCAAAATACCTTATAATATAACGTAATATGCAGTGTATCATTGAAAATACCTTATAATATAACGTAATATGCAGTGTATCACTGAAAATACCTTATAATATATCATAATATGTGGTTTATCATTGAAAATACCTTATAATATAACGAAATATGCAGTGTATCATTGAAAATACCTTATAATATATCGTAGTTTATCATTGAAAATACCTTATAACATAACGTAATATGCAGTGTATCACTGAAAATACCTTATAAAATATCATAATATGTAGTTTATCATTGAAAATACCTTATAATATAACGTAATATGCAGTGTATCATTGAAAATACCTTATAATATAACGTAATATGCAATGTATCATTGAAAATACCTTATAATATATCGTAGTTTATCATTGATAATACCTTATAATATAACGTAATATGCAGTGAATCATTGAAAATACCTTATAATATAACGTAATATGCAGTGTATCATTCAAAATACCTTATAATATAACGTAATATCCAGTGTATCATTGTAAATACCTTATAATATAACGTAATATGCAGTGTATCATTGAAAATACCTTATAATATATAGTAGTTTACCATTGAAAATACCTTATAATATATAGTAGTTTATCATTGAAAATACCTTATAATATATAGTAGTTTATCATTGAAATTACCTTATAGTATAACGTAATATGCAGTGTATCATTGAAAATACCTTATAATATAACGTAATATGCAGTGTATCATTGAAAATACCTTATAATATATAGTAGTTTACCACTGAAAATACATTATAATATATAGTAGTTTATCATTGAAAATACCTTATAATATAACGTATTATGCAGTGTATCACTGAAAATACCTTATACTATAACGTAATATGCAGGGTATCATTGAAAATACCTTATAATATATCATAATATTCAGTTTATCATTGAAAATACCTTATAATATATGGTAATTTGTAGTGTATCAATGAAAATACCTTATAATATAACGTAATATGCAGTGTATCATTGAAAATACCTTATAATATAACGTAATATGCAGGGTATCATTGAAAATACGTTATAATATATCATAATATTCAGTTTATCATTGAAAATACCTTATAATATATGGTAATTTGTAGTGTATCAATGAAAATACCTTATAATATATGGTAATTTGTAGTGTATCAATGAAAATACATTATAATATAACGTAATATGCAGTGTATCATTGAAAATACCTTATAATATAACGTAATATGCAGTGTATCATTGAAAATACCTTATAATATAACGTAATATGCAGTGTATCATTGAAAATACCTTATAATATATCATAATATGTAGTTTATCATTGAAAATACCTTATAATATAACGTAATATGCAGTGTATCATTGAAAATACCTTATAATATATCGTAGTTTATCATTGAAAATACCTTATAACATAACGTAATATGCAGTGTATCACTGAAAATACCTTATAAAATATCATAATATGTAGTTTATCATTGAAAATACCTTATAATATAACGTAATATGCAGTGTATCATTGAAAATACCTTATAATATAACGTAATATGCAATGTATCATTGAAAATACCTTATAATATATCGTAGTTTATCATTGAAAATACCTTATAATATAACGTAATATCCAGTGTATCATTGAAAATACCTTATAATATAACGTAATATACAGTGTATCATTGAAAATACCTTATAACATATCGTAATATGCAGTGTATCATTGAAAATACCTAATAATATAACGTAATATGCAGTGTATCATTGAAAATACCTTATAATATAACGTAATATCCAGTGTATCATTGAAAATACCTTATAATATAACGTAATATGCAGTGTATCATTGAAAATACCATATAATATAACGTAATATGCAGTGTATCATTGAAAATACCTTATAATATAACGTAATATGCAGTGTAACATTGAAAATACCTTATATTATATAGTAGTTTATAAATGAAAATACCATATAATATAACGTAATATGCAGTGTATCATTCAAAATACCTTATAATATAACGTAATATGCAGTGTATCATTGAAAATACCTTATAATATATAGTAGTTTACCATTGATTATACATTATAATATATAGTAGTTTATCATTGAAACTACCTTATAATATAACGTAATATGCAGTGTATCATTGAAAATACCTTATAATATATCATAATATTCAGTTTATCATTGAAAATACCTTATAATATATGGTAATTTGTAGTGTATCAATGAAAATACCTTATAATATATGGTAATTTGTAGTGTATCAATGAAAATACATTATAATATAACGTAATATGCAGTGTATCATTGAAAATACCTTATAATATAACGTAATATGCAGTGTATCATTGAAAATACCTTATAATATAACGTAATATGCAGTGTATCATTGAAAATACCTTATAATATATCATAATATGTAGTTTATCATTGAAAATACCTTATAATATAACGTAATATGCAGTGTATCATTGAAAATACCTTATAATATAACGTAATATGCAGTGTATCATTGAAAATGCCTTATAATATAACGTAATATGCAGTGTATCATTGAAAATACCATATAATATATCGTAATATGCAGTGTATCATTGAAAATACCTTATAATATATGGTAATTTGTAGTGTATCAATGAAAATACCTTATAATATATGGTAATTTGTAGTGTATCAATGAAAATACATTATAATATAACGTAATATGCAGTGTATCATTGAAAATACCTTATATTATATAGTAGTTTATAAATGAAAATACCTTATAATATAACGTAATATGCAGTGTATCATTCAAAATACCTTATAATATAACGTAATATGCAGTGTATCATTGAAAATACCTTATAATATAACGTAATATGCAGTGTATCATTGAAAACACCTTATAATATAACGTAATATGCAGTGTGTCATTGAAAATACCTTATAATATATAGTAGTTTATCAATGAAAATACCTTATAATATAACGTAATATGCAGTGTATCATTGAAAATACCTTATAATATAACGTAATATGCAGTGTATCATTGAAAATACCTTATAATATAAGGTGATATGCAGTGTATCATTGAAAATACCTTATAATATAACGTAATATGCAGTGTATCACTAAAAATACCTTATAATATAACGTAATATGCAGGGTATCATTGAAAATACCTTATAATATATCATAATATTGAGTTTATCATTGAAAATACCTTATAATATATGGTAATTTGTAGTGTATCAATGAAAATACCTTATAATATAACGTAATATGCAGTGTATCATTGAAAATACCATATAATATATCGTAATATGCAGTGTATCATTGAAAATACCTTATAATATATAGTAGTTTATCATTGAAAATACCTTATAATATATGGTAATTTGTAGTGTATCAATGAAAATACCTTATAATATAACGTAATATGCAGTGTATCATTGAAAACACCTTATAATATAACGTAATATGCAGTGTATCATTGAAAACACCTTATAATATAACGTAATATGCAGTGTGTCATTGAAAATACCTTATAATATATAGTAGTTTATCAATGAAAATACCTTATAATATAACGTAATATGCAGTGTATCATTGAAAATACCTTATAATATAACGTAATATGCAGTGTATCATTGAAAATACCTTATGATATAAGGTAATATGCAGTGTGTCATTGAAAATACCTTATAATATATAGTAGTTTATCAATGAATATACCTTATAATATAACGTAATATGCAGTGTATCATTGAAAATACCTTATAACATATCGTAATATGCAGTGTATCATTGAAAATACCTAATAATATAACGTAATATGCAGTGTATCATTGAAAATACCTTATAATATAACGTAATATCCAGTGTATCATTGAAAATACCTTATAATATAACGTAATATGCAGTGTATCATTGAAAATACCATATAATATAACGTAATATGCAGTGTATCATTGAAAATACCTTATAATATAACGTAATATGCAGTGTAACATTGAAAATACCTTATATTATATAGTAGTTTATAAATGAAAATACCATATAATATAACGTAATATGCAGTGTATCATTCAAAATACCTTATAATATAACGTAATATGCAGTGTATCATTGAAAATACCTTATAATATATAGTAGTTTACCATTGATTATACATTATAATATATAGTAGTTTATCATTGAAACTACCTTATAATATAACGTAATATGCAGTGTATCATTGAAAATACCTTATAATATATCATAATATTCAGTTTATCATTGAAAATACCTTATAATATATGGTAATTTGTAGTGTATCAATGAAAATACCTTATAATATATGGTAATTTGTAGTGTATCAATGAAAATACATTATAATATAACGTAATATGCAGTGTATCATTGAAAATACCTTATAATATAACGTAATATGCAGTGTATCATTGAAAATACCTTATAATATAACGTAATATGCAGTGTATCACTGAAAATACCTTATAATATATCATAATATGTAGTTTATCATTGAAAATACCTTATAATATAACGTAATATGCAGTGTATCATTGAAAATACCTTATAATATAACGTAATATGCAGTGTATCATTGAAAATACCTTATAATATAACGTAATATGCAGTGTATCATTGAAAATACCATATAATATATCGTAATATGCAGTGTATCATTGAAAATACCTTATAATATATGGTAATTTGTAGTGTATCAATGAAAATACCTTATAATATATGGTAATTTGTAGTGTATCAATGAAAATACATTATAATATAACGTAATATGCAGTGTATCATTGAAAATACCTTATATTATATAGTAGTTTATAAATGAAAATACCTTATAATATAACGTAATATGCAGTGTATCATTCAAAATACCTTATAATATAACGTAATATGCAGTGTATCATTGAAAATACCTTATAATATAACGTAATATGCAGTGTATCATTGAAAACACCTTATAATATAACGTAATATGCAGTGTGTCATTGAAAATACCTTATAATATATAGTAGTTTATCAATGAAAATACCTTATAATATAACGTAATATGCAGTGTATCATTGAAAATACCTTATAATATAACGTAATATGCAGTGTATCATTGAAAATACCTTATAATATAAGGTGATATGCAGTGTATCATTGAAAATACCTTATAATATAACGTAATATGCAGTGTATCACTAAAAATACCTTATAATATAACGTAATATGCAGGGTATCATTGAAAATACCTTATAATATATCATAATATTGAGTTTATCATTGAAAATACCTTATAATATATGGTAATTTGTAGTGTATCAATGAAAATACCTTATAATATAACGTAATATGCAGTGTATCATTGAAAATACCATATAATATATCGTAATATGCAGTGTATCATTGAAAATACCTTATAATATATAGTAGTTTATCATTGAAAATACCTTATATATATGGTAATTTGTAGTGTATCAATGAAAATACCTTATAATATAACGTAATATGCAGTGTATCATTGAAAACACCTTATAATATAACGTAATAGGCAGTGTATCATTGAAAACACCTTATAATATAACGTAATATGCAGTGTGTCATTGAAAATACCTTATAATATATAGTAGTTTATCAATGAAAATACCTTATAATATAACGTAATATGCAGTGTATCATTGAAAATACCTTATAATATAACGTAATATGCAGTGTATCATTGAAAATACCTTATGATATAAGGTAATATGCAGTGTGTCATTGAAAATACCTTATAATATATAGTAGTTTATCAATGAATATACCTTATAATATAACGTAATATGCAGTGTATCATTGAAAATACCTTATAATATAACGTAATCTGCAGTGTATCATTGAAAACACCTTATAATATAACGTAATATGCAGTGTATCATTCGAAAATACCTTAAAATATAACGTAATATGCAGTGTATCATTGAAAATACCTTATATTATATAGTAGTTTATAAATGAAAATACCTTATAATATAACGTAATATGCAGTGTATCATTCAAAATACCTTATAATATAACGTAATATGCAGTGTATCATTGAAAATACCTTATAATATAACGTAATATGCCGTGTATCATTGAAAACACCTTATAATATAACGTAATATGCAGTGTGTCATTGAAAATACCTTATAATATATAGTAGTTTATCAATGAAAATACCTTATACTATAACGTAATATGCAGTGTATCATTGAAAATACCTTATAATATAACGTAATATGCAGTGTATCATTGAAAATGCCTTATAATATAACGTAATATGCAGTGTATCATTGAAAATACCATATAATATATCGTAATATGCAGTGTATCATTGAAAATACCTTATAATATATGGTAATTTGTAGTGTATCAATGAAAATACCTTATAATATATGGTAATTTGTAGTGTATCAATGAAAATACATTATAATATAACGTAATATGCAGTGTATCATTGAAAATACCTTATATTATATAGTAGTTTATAAATGAAAATACCTTATAATATAACGTAATATGCAGTGTATCATTGAAAATACCTTATAATATAACGTAATATGCAGTGTATCATTGAAAATACCTTATAATATAACGTAATATGCAGTGTATCATTGAAAACACCTTATATTATAACGTAATATGCAGTGTGTCATTGAAAATACCTTATAATATATAGTAGTTTATCAATGAAAATACCTTATAATATAACGTAATATGCAGTGTATCATTGAAAATACCTTATAATATAACGTAATATGCAGTGTATCATTGAAAATACCTTATAATATAAGGTGATATGCAGTGTATCATTGAAAATACCTTATAATATAACGTAATATGAAGTGTATCACTGAAAATACCTTATAATATAACGTAATATGCAGGGTATCATTGAAAATACCTTATAATATATCATAATATTGAGTTTATCATTGAAAATACCTTATAATATATGGTAATTTGTAGTGTATCAATGAAAATACCTTATAATATAACGTAATATGCAGTGTATCATTGAAAATACCATATAATATATCGTAATATGCAGTGTATCATTGAAAATACCTTATAATATATAGTAGTTTATCATTGAAAATACCTTATAATATATGGTAATTTGTAGTGTATCAATGAAAATACCTTATAATATAACGTAATATGCAGTGTATCATTGAAAACACCTTATAATATAACGTAATATGCAGTGTATCATTGAAAATACCTTATAATATAACGTAATATGCAGTGTATCATTGAAAATACCTTGTAATATATAGTAGTTTACCATTGAAAATACCTTATAATATATAGTAGTTTATCATTGAAAATACCTTATAATATATAGTAGTTTGTCATTGAAAATACCTTATAGTATAACGTAATATGCAGTGTATCATTGGAAATACCTTATAATATAACGTAATATGCAGCGTATCATTGAAAATACCATATAATATATCTTAATATGCAGTGTATCATTGAAAATACCTTATAATATATAGTAGTTTACCATTGAAAATACATTATAATATATAGTAGTTTATCATTGAAAATTCCTTATAATATAACGAAATATGCAGTGTATCACTGAATATACCTTATACTATAACGTAATATGCAGGGTATCATTGAAAATACCTTATAATATATAATAATATTCAGTTTATCATTGAAAATACCTTATAATATATGGTAATTTGTAGTGTATCAATGAAAATACCTTATAATATAACGTAATATGCAGTGTATCATTGAAAATACCTTATAATATATCGTAGTTTATCATTGAAAATACCTTATAACATAACGTAATATGCAGTGTATCATTGAAAATACCTTATAAAATATCATAATATGTAGTTTATCATTGAAAATACCTTATAATATAACGTAATATGCAGTGTATCATTGAAAATACCTTATAATATAACGTAATATGCAATGTATCATTGAAAATACCTTATAATATATCGTAGTTTATCATTGAAAATACCTTATAATATAACGTAATATGCAGTGTATCACTGAAAATACCTTATAAAATATCATAATATGTAGTTTATCATTGAAAATAACTTATAATATAACGTAATATGCAGTGTATCATTAAAAATACCTTATAATATAACGTAATATGCAGTGTATCATTGAAAATACCTTATAATATAACGTAATATGCAGTGTATCATTGAAAATACCTTATAATATATAGTAGTTTACCATTGAAAATACCTTATAATATATAGTAGTTTATCATTGAAAATACCTTATAATATATAGTAGTTTATCATTGAAAATACCTTATAGTATAACGTAATATGCAGTGTATCATTGAAAATACCTTATAATATAACGTAATATGCAGTGTATCATTGAAAATACCATATAATATATCGTAATATGCAGTGTATCATTGAAAATACCTTATAATATATAGTAGTTTACCACTGAAAATACATTATAATATATAGTAGTGTATCATTGAAAATACCTTATAATATAACGTAATATGCAGTGTATCACTGAAAATACCTTATAATATATCATAATATGTAGTTTATCATTGAAAATACCTTATAATATAACGTAATATGCAGTGTATCATTGAAAATACCTTATAATATAACGTAATATGCAGTGTATCATTGAAAATGCCTTATAATATAACGTAATATGCAGTGTATCATTGAAAATACCATATAATATATCGTAATATGCAGTGTATCATTGAAAATACCTTATAATATATGGTAATTTGTAGTGTATCAATGAAAATACCTTATAATATATGGTAATTTGTAGTGTATCAATGAAAATACATTATAATATAACGTAATATGCAGTGTATCATTGAAAATACCTTATATTATATAGTAGTTTATAAATGAAAATACCTAATAATATAACGTAATATGCAGTGTATCATTCAAAATACCTTATAATATAACGTAATATGCAGTGTATCATTGAAAATACCTTATAATATAACGTAATATGCAGTGTATCATTGAAAACACCTTATAATATAACGTAATATGCAGTGTGTCATTGAAAATACCTTATAATATATAGTAGTTTATCAATGAAAATACCTTATAATATAACGTAATATGCAGTGTATCATTGAAAATACCTTATAATATAACGTAATATGCAGTGTATCATTGAAAATACCTTATAATATAAGGTGATATGCAGTGTATCATTGAAAATACCTTATAATATAACGTAATATGCAGTGTATCACTGAAAATACCTTATAATATAACGTAATATGCAGGGTATCATTGAAAACACCTTATAATATATCATAATATTGAGTTTATCATTGAAAATACCTTATAATATAACGTAATATGCAGTCTATCATTGAAAATACCTTGTAATATATAGTAGTTTACCATTGAAAATACCTTATAATATATAGTAGTTTATCATTGAAAATACCTTATAATATATAGTAGTTTGTCATTGAAAATACCTTATAGTATAACGTAATATGCAGTGTATCATTGGAAATACCTTATAATATAACGTAATATGCAGCGTATCATTGAAAATACCATATAATATATCTTAATATGCAGTGTATCATTGAAAATACCTTATAATATATAGTAGTTTACCATTGAAAATACATTATAATATATAGTAGTTTATCATTGAAAATTCCTTATAATATAACGAAATATGCAGTGTATCACTGAATATACCTTATACTATAACGTAATATGCAGGGTATCATTGAAAATACCTTATAATATATAATAATATTCAGTTTATCATTGAAAATACCTTATAATATATGGTAATTTGTAGTGTATCAATGAAAATACCTTATAATATAACGTAATATGCAGTGTATCATTGAAAATACCTTATAATATATCGTAGTTTATCATTGAAAATACCTTATAATATATCGTAATATGCAGTGTATCATTGAAAATACCTTATAAAATATCATAATATGTAGTTTATCATTGAAAATACCTTATAATATAACGTAATATGCAGTGTATCATTGAAAATACCTTATAATATAACGTAATATGCAATGTATCATTGAAAATACCTTATAATATATCGTAGTTTATCATTGAAAATACCTTATAATATAACGTAATATGCAGTGTATCATTGAAAATACCTTATAAAATATCATAATATGTAGTTTATCATTGAAAATAACTTATAATATAACGTAATATGCAGTGTATCATTCAAAATACCTTATAATATAACGTAATATGCAGTGTATCATTGAAAATACCTTATAATATAACGTAATATGCAGTGTATCATTGAAAATACCTTATAATATATAGTAGTTTACCATTGAAAATACTTTATAATATATAGTAGTTTATCATTGAAAATACCTTATAATATATAGTAGTTTATCATTGAAAATACCTTATAGTATAACGTAATATGCAGTGTATCATTGAAAATACCTTATAATATAACGTAATATGCAGTGTATCATTGAAAATACCATATAATATATCGTAATATGCAGTGTATCATTGAAAATACCTTATAATATATAGTAGTTTACCACTGAAAATACATTATAATATATAGTAGTGTATCATTGAAAATACCTTATAATATAACGTAATATGCAGTGTATCACTGAAAATACCTTATAATATATCATAATATGTAGTTTATCATTGAAAATACCTTATAATATAACGTAATATGCAGTGTATCATTGAAAATACCTTATAATATAACGTAATATGCAGTGTATCATTGAAAATGCCTTATAATATAACGTAATATGCAGTGTATCATTGAAAATACCATATAATATATCGTAATATGCAGTGTATCATTGAAAATACCTTATAATATATGGTAATTTGTAGTGTATCAATGAAAATACCTTATAATATATGGTAATTTGTAGTGTATCAATGAAAATACATTATAATATAACGTAATATGCAGTGTATCATTGAAAATACCTTATATTATATAGTAGTTTATAAATGAAAATACCTTATAATATAACGTAATATGCAGTGTATCATTGAAAATACCTTATAATATAACGTAATATGCAGTGTATCATTGAAAATACCTTATAATATAACGTAATATGCAGTGTATCATTGAAAATACCTTATAATATAAGGTGATATGCAGTGTATCATTGAAAATACCTTATAATATAACGTAATATGAAGTGTATCACTGAAAATACCTTATAATATAACGTAATATGCAGTGTATCATTGAAAATACCATATAATATATCGTAATATGCAGTGTATCATTGATAATACCTTATAATATATGGTAATTTGTAGTGTATCAATGAAAATACCTTATAATATATGGTAATTTGTAGTGTATCAATGAAAATACATTATAATATAACGTAATATGCAGTGTATCATTGAAAATACCTTATATTATATAGTAGTTTATAAATGAAAATACCTTATAATATAACGTAATATGCAGTGTATCATTCAAAATACCTTATAATATAACGTAATATGCAGTGTATCATTGAAAATACCTTATAATATAACGTAATATGCAGTGTATCATTGAAAACACCTTATAATATAACGTAATATGCAGTGTGTCATTGAAAATACCTTATAATATATAGTAGTTTATCAATGAAAATACCTTATAATATAACGTAATATGCAGTGTATCATTGAAAATACCTTATAATATAACGTAATATGCAGTGTATCATTGAAAATACCTTATAATATAAGGTGATATGCAGTGTATCATTGAAAATACCTTATAATATAACGTAATATGCAGTGTATCACTGAAAATACCTTATAATATAACGTAATATGCAGGGTATCATTGAAAATACCTTATAATATATCATAATATTGAGTTTATCATTGAAAATACCTTATAATATATGGTAATTTGTAGTGTATCAATGAAAATACCTTATAATATAACGTAATATGCAGTGTATCATTGAAAATACCATATAATATATCGTAATATGCAGTGTATCATTGAAAATACCTTATAATATATAGTAGTTTATCATTGAAAATACCTTATAATATATGGTAATTTGTAGTGTATCAATGAAAATACCTTATAATATAACGTAATATGCAGTGTATCATTGAAAACACCTTATAATATAACGTAATATGCAGTGTATCATTGAAAACACCTTATAATATAACGTAATATGCAGTGTGTCATTGAAAATACCTTATAATATATAGTAGTTTATCAATGAAAATACCTTATAATATAACGTAATATGCAGTGTATCATTGAAAATACCTTATAATATAACGTAATATGCAGTGTATCATTGAAAATACCTTATGATATAAGGTAATATGCAGTGTGTCATTGAAAATACCTTATAATATATAGTAGTTTATCAATGAAAATACCTTATAATATAACGTAATATGCAGTGTATCATTGAACATACCTTATAATATAACGTAATATGCAGTGTATCATTGAAAATACCTTATAATATAACGTAATATGCAGTGTATCATTGAAAATACCATATAATATATCGTAATATGCAGTGTATCATTGAAAATACCTTATAATATATGGTAATTTGTAGTGTATCAATGAAAATACCTTATAATATAACGTAATATGCAGTGTATCATTGAAAATACCTTATAATATAACGTAATATGCAGGGTATCATTGAAAATACGTTATAATATATCATAATATTCAGTTTATCATTGAAAATACCTTATAATATATGGTAATTTGTAGTGTATCAATGAAAATACCTTATAATATAACGTAATATGCAGTGTATCATTGAAAATACCATATAATATATCGTAATATGCAGTGTATCATTGAAAATACCTTATAATATATGGTAATTTGTAGTGTATCAATGAAAATACCTTATAATATAACGTAATCTGCAGTGTATCATTGAAAACACCTTATAATATAACGTAATATGCAGTGTATCATTCGAAAATACCTTAAAATATAACGTAATATGCAGTGTATCATTGAAAATACCTTATATTATATAGTAGTTTATAAATGAAAATACCTTATAATATAACGTAATATGCAGTGTATCATTCAAAATACCTTATAATATAACGTAATATGCAGTGTATCATTGAAAATACCTTATAATATAACGTAATATGCCGTGTATCATTGAAAACACCTTATAATATAACGTAATATGCAGTGTGTCATTGAAAATACCTTATAATATATAGTAGTTTATCAATGAAAATACCTTATAATATAACGTAATATGCAGTGTATCATTGAAAATACCTTATAATATAACGTAATATGCAGTGTATCATTGAAAATGCCTTATAATATAACGTAATATGCAGTGTATCATTGAAAATACCATATAATATATCGTAATATGCAGTGTATCATTGAAAATACCTTATAATATATGGTAATTTGTAGTGTATCAATGAAAATACCTTATAATATATGGTAATTTGTAGTGTATCAATGAAAATACATTATAATATAACGTAATATGCAGTGTATCATTGAAAATACCTTATATTATATAGTAGTTTATAAATGAAAATACCTTATAATATAACGTAATATGCAGTGTATCATTGAAAATACCTTATAATATAACGTAATATGCAGTGTATCATTGAAAACACCTTATAATATAACGTAATATGCAGTGTGTCATTGAAAATACCTTATAATATATAGTAGTTTATCAATGAAAATACCTTATAATATAACGTAATATGCAGTGTATCATTGAAAATACCTTATAATATAAGGTGATATGCAGTGTATCAGTGAAAATACCTTATGATATAACGTAATATGAAGTGTATCATTGAAAATACCTTATAATATAACGTAATATGCAGTGTATCATTGAAAATACCTTATAATATAACGTAATATGCAGTGTATCATTGAAAACACCTTATAATATAACGTAATATGCAGTGTGTCATTGAAAATACCTTATAATATATAGTAGTTTATCAATGAAAATACCTTATAATATAACGTAATATGCAGTGTATCATTGAAAATACCTTATAATATAACGTAATATGCAGTGTATCATTGAAAATACCTTATAATATAAGGTGATATGCAGTGTATCATTGAAAATACCTTATAATATAACGTAATATGCAGTGTATCACTGAAAATACCTTATAATATAACGTAATATGCAGGGTATCATTGAAAATACCTTATAATATATCATAATATTGAGTTTATCATTGAAAATACCTTATAATATATGGTAATTTGTAGTGTATCAATGAAAATACCTTATAATATAACGTAATATGCAGTGTATCATTGAAAATACCATATAATATATCGTAATATGCAGTGTATCATTGAAAATACCTTATAATATATAGTAGTTTATCATTGAAAATACCTTATAATATATGGTAATTTGTAGTGTATCAATGAAAATACCTTATAATATAACGTAATATGCAGTCTATCATTGAAAATACCTTGTAATATATAGTAGTTTACCATTGAAAATACCTTATAATATATAGTAGTTTATCATTGAAAATACCTTATAATATATAGTAGTTTGTCATTGAAAATACCTTATAGTATAACGTAATATGCAGTGTATCATTGGAAATACCTTATAATATAACGTAATATGCAGCGTATCATTGAAAATACCATATAATATATCGTAATATGCAGTGTATCATTGAAAATACCTTATAATATATAGTAGTTTACCATTGAAAATACATTATAATATATAGTAGTTTATCATTGAAAATACCTTATAATATAACGAAATATGCAGTGTATCACTGAATATACCTTATACTATAACGTAATATGCAGGGTATCATTGAAAATACCTTATAATATATAATAATATTCAGTTTATCATTGAAAATACCTTATAATATATGGTAATTTGTAGTGTATCAATGAAAATACCTTATAATATAACGTAATATGCAGTGTATCATTGAAAATACCATATAATATATCGTAATATGCAGTGTATCATTGAAAATACCTTATAATATATGGTAATTTGTAGTGTATCAATGAAAATATCTTATAATATATGGTAATTTGTAGTGTATCAATGAAAATACATTATAATATATCGTAATATGCAGTGTATCATTGAAAATACCTTATATTATATAGTAGTTTATAAATGAAAATACCTTATAATATAACGTAATATGCAGTGTATCATTGAAAATACCTTATAATATAACGTAATATGCAGTGTATCATTGAAAACACCTTATAATATAACGTAATATGCAGTGTGTCATTGAAAATACCTTATAATATATAGTAGTTTATCAATGAAAATACCTTATAATATAACGTAATATGCAGTGTATCATTGAAAATACCATATAATATATCGTAATATGCAGTGTATCATTGAAAATACCTTATAATATATAGTAGTTTATCATTGAAAATACCTTATAATATATGGTAATTTGTAGTGTATCAATGAAAATACCTTATAATATAACGTAATATGCAGTGTATCATTGAAAACACCTTATAATATAACGTAATATGCAGTGTATCATTGAAAATACCTTATAATATAACGTAATATGCAGTCTATCATTGAAAATACCTTGTAATATATAGTAGTTTACCATTGAAAATACCTTATAATATATAGTAGTTTATCATTGAAAATACCTTATAATATATAGTAGTTTGTCATTGAAAATACCTTATAGTATAACGTAATATGCAGTGTATCATTGGAAATACCTTATAATATAACGTAATATGCAGTGTATCATTGAAAATGCCTTATAATATAACGTAATATGCAGTGTATCACTGAAAATACCTTATAAAATATCATAATATGTAGTTTATCATTGAAAATACCTTATAATATAACGTAATATGCAGTGTATCATTGAAAATACCTTATAATATAACGTAATATGCAATGTATCATTGAAAATACCTTATAATATATCGTAGTTTATCATTGAAAATACCTTATAATATAACGTAATATGCAGTGTATCACTGAAAATACCTTATAAAATATCATAATATGTAGTTTATCATTGAAAATAACTTATAATATAACGTAATATGCAGTGTATCATTCAAAATACCTTATAATATAACGTAATATGCAGTGTATCATTGAAAATACCTTATAATATAACGTAATATGCAGTGTATCATTGAAAATACCTTATAATATATAGTAGTTTACCATTGAAAATACCTTATAATATATAGTAGTTTATCATTGAAAATACCTTATAATATATAGTAGTTTATCATTGAAAATACCTTATAGTATAACGTAATATGCAGTGTATCATTGAAAATACCTTATAATATAACGTAATATGCAGTGTATCATTGAAAATACCATATAATATATCGTAATATGCAGTGTATCATTGAAAATACCTTATAATATATAGTAGTTTACCACTGAAAATACATTATAATATATAGTAGTGTATCATTGAAAATACCTTATAATATAACGTAATATGCAGTGTATCACTGAAAATACCTTATAATATATCATAATATGTAGTTTATCATTGAAAATACCTTATAATATAACGTAATATGCAGTGTATCATTGAAAATACCTTATAATATAACGTAATATGCAGTGTATCATTGAAAATACCTTATAATATAACGTAATATGCAGTGTATCATTGAAAATACCATATAATATATCGTAATATGCAGTGTATCATTGAAAATACCTTATAATATATGGTAATTTGTAGTGTATCAATGAAAATACCTTATAATATATGGTAATTTGTAGTGTATCAATGAAAATACATTATAATATAACGTAATATGCAGTGTATCATTGAAAATACCTTATATTATATAGTAGTTTATAAATGAAAATACCTTATAATATAACGTAATATGCAGTGTATCATTCAAAATACCTTATAATATAACGTAATATGCAGTGTATCATTGAAAATACCTTATAATATAACGTAATATGCAGTGTATCATTGAAAATACCTTATAATATAAGGTGATATGCAGTGTATCATTGAAAATACCTTATAATATATGGTAATTTGTAGTGTATCAATGAAAATACATTATAATATAACGTAATATGCAGTGTATCATTGAAAATACCTTATATTATATAGTAGTTTATAAATGAAAATACCTTATAATATAACGTAATATGCAGTGTATCATTCAAAATACCTTATAATATAACGTAATATGCAGTGTATCATTGAAAATACCTTATAATATAACGTAATATGCAGTGTATCATTGAAAATACCTTATAATATAAGGTGATATGCAGTGTATCATTGAAAATACCTTATAATATATCGTAATATGAAGTGTATCACTGAAAATACCTTATAATATAACGTAATATGCAGTGTATCATTGAAAATACCATATAATATATCGTAATATGCAGTGTATCATTGATAATACCTTATAATATATGGTAATTTGTAGTGTATCAATGAAAATACCTTATAATATATGGTAATTTGTAGTGTATCAATGAAAATACATTATAATATAACGTAATATGCAGTGTATCATTGAAAATACCTTATATTATATAGTAGTTTATAAATGAAAATACCTTATAATATAACGTAATATGCAGTGTATCATTCAAAATACCTTATAATATAACGTAATATGCAGTGTATCATTGAAAATACCTATAATATAACGTAATATGCAGTGTATCATTGAAAACACCTTATAATATAACGTAATATGCAGTGTGTCATTGAAAATACCTTATAATATATAGTAGTTTATCAATGAAAATACCTTATAATATAACGTAATATGCAGTGTATCATTGAAAATACCTTATAATATAACGTAATATGCAGTGTATCATTGAAAATACCTTATAATATAAGGTGATATGCAGTGTATCATTGAAAATACCTTATAATATAACGTAATATGCAGTGTATCACTGAAAATACCTTATAATATAACGTAATATGCAGGGTATCATTGAAAATACCTTATAATATATCATAATATTGAGTTTATCATTGAAAATACCTTATAATATATGGTAATTTGTAGTGTATCAATGAAAATACCTTATAATATAACGTAATATGCAGTGTATCATTGAAAATACCATATAATATATCGTAATATGCAGTGTATCATTGAAAATACCTTATAATATATAGTAGTTTATCATTGAAAATACCTTATAATATATGGTAATTTGTAGTGTATCAATGAAAATACCTTATAATATAACGTAATATGCAGTGTATCATTGAAAACACCTTATAATATAACGTAATATGCAGTGTATCATTGAAAACACCTTATAATATAACGTAATATGCAGTGTGTCATTGAAAATACCTTATAATATATAGTAGTTTATCAATGAAAATACCTTATAATATAACGTAATATGCAGTGTATCATTGAAAATACCTTATAATATAACGTAATATGCAGTGTATCATTGAAAATACCTTATGATATAAGGTAATATGCAGTGTGTCATTGAAAATACCTTATAATATATAGTAGTTTATCAATGAAAATACCTTATAATATAACGTAATATGCAGTGTATCATTGAACATACCTTATAATATAACGTAATATGCAGTGTATCATTGAAAATACCTTATAATATAACGTAATATGCAGTGTATCATTGAAAATACCATATAATATATCGTAATATGCAGTGTATCATTGAAAATACCTTATAATATATGGTAATTTGTAGTGTATCAATGAAAATACCTTATAATATAACGTAATATGCAGTGTATCATTGAAAATACCTTATAATATAACGTAATATGCAGGGTATCATTGAAAATACGTTATAATATATCATAATATTCAGTTTATCATTGAAAATACCTTATAATATATGGTAATTTGTAGTGTATCAATGAAAATACCTTATAATATAACGTAATATGCAGTGTATCATTGAAAATACCATATAATATATCGTAATATGCAGTGTATCATTGAAAATACCTTATAATATATGGTAATTTGTAGTGTATCAATGAAAATACCTTATAATATAACGTAATCTGCAGTGTATCATTGAAAACACCTTATAATATAACGTAATATGCAGTGTATCATTCGAAAATACCTTAAAATATAACGTAATATGCAGTGTATCATTGAAAATACCTTATATTATATAGTAGTTTATAAATGAAAATACCTTATAATATAACGTAATATGCAGTGTATCATTCAAAATACCTTATAATATAACGTAATATGCAGTGTATCATTGAAAATACCTTATAATATAACGTAATATGCCGTGTATCATTGAAAACACCTTATAATATAACGTAATATGCAGTGTGTCATTGAAAATACCTTATAATATATAGTAGTTTATCAATGAAAATACCTTATAATATAACGTAATACGCAGTGTATCATTGAAAATACCTTATAATATAACGTAATATGCAGTGTATCATTGAAAATTCCTTATAATATAACGTAATATGCAGTGTATCATTGAAAATACCATATAATATATCGTAATATGCAGTGTATCATTGAAAATACCTTATAATATATGGTAATTTGTAGTGTATCAATGAAAATACCTTATAATATATGGTAATTTGTAGTGTATCAATGAAAATACATTATAATATAACGTAATATGCAGTGTATCATTGAAAATACCTTATATTATATAGTAGTTTATAAATGAAAATACCTTATAATATAACGTAATATGCAGTGTATCATTGAAAATACCTTATAATATAACGTAATATGCAGTGTATCATTGAAAATACCTTATAATATAACGTAATATGCAGTGTATCATTCGAAAATACCTTAAAATATAACGTAATATGCAGTGTATCATTGAAAATACCTTATATTATATAGTAGTTTATAAATGAAAATACCTTATAATATAACGTAATATGCAGTGTATCATTCAAAATACCTTATAATATAACGTAATATGCAGTGTATCATTGAAAATACCTTATAATATAACGTAATATGCCGTGTATCATTGAAAATACCTTATAATATAACGTAATATGCAGTGTATCATTGAAACTACCTTACAATATATAGTAGTTTATCAATGAAAATACCTTATAATATATAGTAGTTTATCATTGAAAATACCTTATAATATATAGTAGTTTATCATTGAAAATACCTTATAATATAACGTAATATGCAGTGTATCATTGAAAATACCTTATAATATAACGTAATATGCAGTGTATCATTGAAAATACCTTATAATATATCGTAATATGCAGTGTATCATTGAAAATACCTTATAATATATAGTAGTTTACCACTGAAAATACATTATAATATATAGTAGTGTATCATTGAAAATACCTTATAATATAACGTAATATGCAGTGTATCACTGAAAATACCTTATAATATATCATAATATGTAGTTTATCATTGAAAATACCTTATAATATAACGTAATATGCAGTGTATCATTGAAAATACCTTATAATATAACGTAATATGCAGTGTATCATTGAAAATGCCTTATAATATAACGTAATATGCAGTGTATCATTGAAAATACCATATAATATATCGTAATATGCAGTGTATCATTGAAAATACCTTATAATATATGGTAATTTGTAGTGTATCAATGAAAATACCTTATAATATATGGTAATTTGTAGTGTATCAATGAAAATACATTATAATATAACGTAATATGCAGTGTATCATTGAAAATACCTTATATTATATAGTAGTTTATAAATGAAAATACCTTATAATATAACGTAATATGCAGTGTATCATTCAAAATACCTTATAATATAACGTAATATGCAGTGTATCATTGAAAATACCATATAATATATCGTAATATGCAGTGTATCATTGAAAATACCTTATAATATATGGTAATTTGTAGTGTATCAATGAAAATACCTTATAATATATGGTAATTTGTAGTGTATCAATGAAAATACATTATAATATAACGTAATATGCAGTGTATCATTGAAAATACCTTATATTATATAGTAGTTTATAAATGAAAATACCTTATAATATAACGTAATATGCAGTGTATCATTCAAAATACCTTATAATATAACGTAATATGCAGTGTATCATTGAAAATACCTATAATATAACGTAATATGCAGTGTATCATTGAAAACACCTTATAATATAACGTAATATGCAGTGTGTCATTGAAAATACCTTATAATATATAGTAGTTTATCAATGAAAATACCTTATAATATAACGTAATATGCAGTGTATCATTGAAAATACCTTATAATATAACGTAATATGCAGTGTATCATTGAAAATACCTTATAATATAAGGTGATATGCAGTGTATCATTGAAAATACCTTATAATATAACGTAATATGCAGTGTATCACTGAAAATACCTTATAATATAACGTAATATGCAGGGTATCATTGAAAATACCTTATAATATATCATAATATTGAGTTTATCATTGAAAATACCTTATAATATATGGTAATTTGTAGTGTATCAATGAAAATACCTTATAATATAACGTAATATGCAGTGTATCATTGAAAATACCATATAATATATCGTAATATGCAGTGTATCATTGAAAATACCTTATAATATATAGTAGTTTATCATTGAAAATACCTTATAATATATGGTAATTTGTAGTGTATCAATGAAAATACCTTATAATATAACGTAATATGCAGTGTATCATTGAAAACACCTTATAATATAACGTAATATGCAGTGTATCATTGAAAACACCTTATAATATAACGTAATATGCAGTGTGTCATTGAAAATACCTTATAATATATAGTAGTTTATCAATGAAAATACCTTATAATATAACGTAATATGCAGTGTATCATTGAAAATACCTTATAATATAACGTAATATGCAGTGTATCATTGAAAATACCTTATGATATAAGGTAATATGCAGTGTGTCATTGAAAATACCTTATAATATATAGTAGTTTATCAATGAAAATACCTTATAATATAACGTAATATGCAGTGTATCATTGAACATACCTTATAATATAACGTAATATGCAGTGTATCATTGAAAATACCTTATAATATAACGTAATATGCAGTGTATCATTGAAAATACCATATAATATATCGTAATATGCAGTGTATCATTGAAAATACCTTATAATATATGGTAATTTGTAGTGTATCAATGAAAATACCTTATAATATAACGTAATATGCAGTGTATCATTGAAAATACCTTATAATATAACGTAATATGCAGGGTATCATTGAAAATACGTTATAATATATCATAATATTCAGTTTATCATTGAAAATACCTTATAATATATGGTAATTTGTAGTGTATCAATGAAAATACCTTATAATATAACGTAATATGCAGTGTATCATTGAAAATACCATATAATATATCGTAATATGCAGTGTATCATTGAAAATACCTTATAATATATGGTAATTTGTAGTGTATCAATGAAAATACCTTATAATATAACGTAATCTGCAGTGTATCATTGAAAATACCTTATAATATAACGTAATATGCAGTGTATCATTCGAAAATACCTTAAAATATAACGTAATATGCAGTGTATCATTGAAAATACCTTATATTATATAGTAGTTTATAAATGAAAATACCTTATAATATAACGTAATATGCAGTGTATCATTCAAAATACCTTATAATATAACGTAATATGCAGTGTATCATTGAAAATACCTTATAATATAACGTAATATGCCGTGTATCATTGAAAACACCTTATAATATAACGTAATATGCAGTGTGTCATTGAAAATACCTTATAATATATAGTAGTTTATCAATGAAAATACCTTATAATATAACGTAATATGCAGTGTATCATTGAAAATACCTTATAATATAACGTAATATGCAGTGTATCATTGAAAATACCTTATAATATAACGTAATATGCAGTGTATCATTGAAAATACCATATAATATATCGTAATATGCAGTGTATCATTGAAAATACCTTATAATATATGGTAATTTGTAGTGTATCAATGAAAATACCTTATAATATATGGTAATTTGTAGTGTATCAATGAAAATACATTATAATATAACGTAATATGCAGTGTATCATTGAAAATACCTTATATTATATAGTAGTTTATAAATGAAAATACCTTATAATATAACGTAATATGCAGTGTATCATTCAAAATACCTTATAATATAACGTAATATGCAGTGTATCATTGAAAATACCTTATAATATAACGTAATATGCAGTGTATCATTCGAAAATACCTTATAATATAACGTAATATGCAGTGTATCATTGAAAATACCTTATATTATATAGTAGTTTATAAATGAAAATACCTTATAATATAACGTAATATGCAGTGTATCATTCAAAATACCTTATAATATAACGTAATATGCAGTGTATCATTGAAAATACCTTATAATATAACGTAATATGCAGTGTATCATTGAAAATACCTTATAATATAACGTAATATGCAGTGTGTCATTGAAAATACCTTATAATATATAGTAGTTTATCAATGAAAATACCTTATAATATATAGTAGTTTATCATTGAAAATACCTTATAATATATAGTAGTTTATCATTGAAAATACCTTATAATATAACGTAATATGCAGTGTATCATTGAAAATACCTTATAATATAACGTAATATGCAGTGTATCATTGAAAATACCATATAATATATCGTAATATGCAGTGTATCATTGAAAATACCTTATAATATATAGTAGTTTACCACTGAAAATACATTATAATATATAGTAGTGTATCATTGAAAATACCTTATAATATAACGTAATATGCAGTGTATCACTGAAAATACCTTATAATATATCATAATATGTAGTTTATCATTGAAAATACCTTATAATATAACGTAATATGCAGTGTATCATTGAAAATACCTTATAATATAACGTAATATGCAGTGTATCATTGAAAATGCCTTATAATATAACGTAATATGCAGTGTATCATTGAAAATACCATATAATATATCGTAATATGCAGTGTATCATTGAAAATACCTTATAATATATGGTAATTTGTAGTGTATCAATGAAAATACCTTATAATATATGGTAATTTGTAGTGTATCAATGAAAATACATTATAATATAACGTAATATGCAGTGTATCATTGAAAATACCTTATATTATATAGTAGTTTATAAATGAAAATACCTTATAATATAACGTAATATGCAGTGTATCATTGAAAATACCTTATAATATAACGTAATATGCAGTGTATCATTGAAAATACCTTATAATATAACGTAATATGCAGTGTATCATTGAAAATACCTTATAATATAAGGTGATATGCAGTGTATCATTGAAAATACCTTATAATATAACGTAATATGAAGTGTATCACTGAAAATACCATATAATATAACGTAATATGCAGTGTATCATTGAAAATACCATATAATATATCGTAATATGCAGTGTATCATTGAAAATACCTTATAATATATGGTAATTTGTAGTGTATCAATGAAAATACCTTATAATATATGGTAATTTGTAGTGTATCAATGAAAATACATTATAATATAACGTAATATGCAGTGTATCATTGAAAATACCTTATATTATATAGTAGTTTATAAATGAAAATACCTTATAATATAACGTAATATGCAGTGTATCATTCAAAATACCTTATAATATAACGTAATATGCAGTGTATCATTGAAAATACCTATAATATAACGTAATATGCAGTGTATCATTGAAAACACCTTATAATATAACGTAATATGCAGTGTGTCATTGAAAATACCTTATAATATATAGTAGTTTATCAATGAAAATACCTTATAATATAACGTAATATGCAGTGTATCATTGAAAATACCTTATAATATAACGTAATATGCAGTGTATCATTGAAAATACCTTATAATATAAGGTGATATGCAGTGTATCATTGAAAATACCTTATAATATAACGTAATATGCAGTGTATCACTGAAAATACCTTATAATATAACGTAATATGCAGGGTATCATTGAAAATACCTTATAATATATCATAATATTGAGTTTATCATTGAAAATACCTTATAATATATGGTAATTTGTAGTGTATCAATGAAAATACCTTATAATATAACGTAATATGCAGTGTATCATTGAAAATACCTTATAGTATAACGTAATATGCAGTGTATCATTGAAAATACCTTATAATATATAGTAGTTTATCATTGAAAATACCTTATAATATATGGTAATTTGTAGTGTATCAATGAAAATACCTTATAATATAACGTAATATGCAGTGTATCATTGAAAACACCTTATAATATAACGTAATATGCAGTGTATCATTGAAAACACCTTATAATATAACGTAATATGCAGTGTGTCATTGAAAATACCTTATAATATATAGTAGTTTATCAATGAAAATACCTTATAATATAACGTAATATGCAGTGTATCATTGAAAATACCTTATAATATAACGTAATATGCAGTGTATCATTGAAAATACCTTATGATATAAGGTAATATGCAGTGTGTCATTGAAAATACCTTATAATATATAGTAGTTTATCAATGAAAATACCTTATAATATAACGTAATATGCAGTGTATCATTGAACATACCTTATAATATAACGTAATATGCAGTGTATCATTGAAAATACCTTATAATATAACGTAATATGCAGTGTATCATTGAAAATACCATATAATATATCGTAATATGCAGTGTATCATTGAAAATACCTTATAATATATGGTAATTTGTAGTGTATCAATGAAAATACCTTATAATATAACGTAATATGCAGTGTATCATTGAAAATACCTTATAATATAACGTAATATGCAGGGTATCATTGAAAATACGTTATAATATATCATAATATTCAGTTTATCATTGAAAATACCTTATAATATATGGTAATTTGTAGTGTATCAATGAAAATACCTTATAATATAACGTAATATGCAGTGTATCATTGAAAATACCTTATAATATATGGTAATATGCAGTGTATCATTGAAAATACCTTATAATATATGGTAATTTGTAGTGTATCAATGAAAATACCTTATAATATAACGTAATCTGCAGTGTATCATTGAAAACACCTTATAATATAACGTAATATGCAGTGTATCATTCGAAAATACCTTAAAATATAACGTAATATGCAGTGTATCATTGAAAATACCTTATATTATATAGTAGTTTATAAATGAAAATACCTTATAATATAACGTAATATGCAGTGTATCATTCAAAATACCTTATAATATAACGTAATATGCAGTGTATCATTGAAAATACCTTATAATATAACGTAATATGCCGTGTATCATTGAAAACACCTTATAATATAACGTAATATGCAGTGTGTCATTGAAAATACCTTATAATATAACGTAATATGCAGTGTATCATTGAAAATACCTTATAATATAACGTAATATGCAGTGTATCATTGAAAATGCCTTATAATATAACGTAATATGCAGTGTATCATTGAAAATACCATATAATATATCGTAATATGCAGTGTATCATTGAAAATACCTTATAATATATGGTAATTTGTAGTGTATCAATGAAAATACCTTATAATATATGGTAATTTGTAGTGTATCAATGAAAATACATTATAATATAACGTAATATGCAGTGTATCATTGAAAATACCTTATATTATATAGTAGTTTATAAATGAAAATACCTTATAATATAACGTAATATGCAGTGTATCATTCAAAATACCTTATAATATAACGTAATATGCAGTGTATCATTGAAAATACCTTATAATATAAAGTAATATGCAGTGTATCATTCGAAAATACCTTAAAATATAACGTAATATGCAGTGTATCATTGAAAATACCTTATATTATATAGTAGTTTATAAATGAAAATACCTTATAATATAACGTAATATGCAGTGTATCATTCAAAATACCTTATAATATAACGTAATATGCAGTGTATCATTGAAAATACCTTATAATATAACGTAATATGCCGTGTATCATTGAAAACACCTTATAATATAACGTAATATGCAGTGTGTCATTGAAAATACCTTATAATATATAGTAGTTTATCAATGAAAATACCTTATAATATAACGTAATATGCAGTGTATCATTGAAAATACCTTATAATATAACGTAATATGCAGTGTATCATTGAAAATACCTTATAATATAACGTAATATGCAGTGTATCATTGAAAATACCATATAATATATCGTAATATGCAGTGTATCATTGAAAATACCTTATAATATATGGTAATTTGTAGTGTATCAATGAAAATACCTTATAATATATGGTAATTTGTAGTGTATCAATGAAAATACATTATAATATAACGTAATATGCAGTGTATCATTGAAAATACCTTATATTATATAGTAGTTTATAAATGAAAATACCTTATAATATAACGTAATATGCAGTGTATCATTCAAAATACCTTATAATATAACGTAATATGCAGTGTATCATTGAAAATACCTTATAATATAACGTAATATGCAGTGTATCATTGAAAACACCTTATAATATAACGTAATATGCAGTGTGTCATTGAAAATACCTTATAATATATAGTAGTTTATCAATGAAAATACCTTATAATATAACGTAATATGCAGTGTATCATTGAAAATACCTTATAATATATAGTAGTTTATCATTGAAAATACCTTATAATATATGGTAATTTGTAGTGTATCAATGAAAATACCTTATAATATAACGTAATATGCAGTCTATCATTGAAAATACCTTGTAATATATAGTAGTTTACCATTGAAAATACCTTATAATATATAGTAGTTTATCATTGAAAATACCTTATAATATAACGTAATATGCAGTGTATCACTGAAAATACCTTATAATATAACGTAATATGCAGGGTATCATTGAAAATACCTTATAATATATCATAATATTGAGTTTATCATTGAAAATACCTTATAATATATGGTAATTTGTAGTGTATCAATGAAAATACCTTATAATATAACGTAATATGCAGTCTATCATTGAAAATACCATATAATATATCGTAATATGCAGTGTATCATTGAAAATACCTTATAATATATAGTAGTTTATCATTGAAAATACCTTATAATATATGGTAATTTGTAGTGTATCAATGAAAATACCTTATAATATAACGTAATATGCAGTCTATCATTGAAAATACCTTATAATATATAGTAGTTTACCATTGAAAATACCTTATAATATATAGTAGTTTATCATTGAAAATACCTTATAATATATAGTAGTTTGTCATTGAAAATACCTTATAGTATAACGTAATATGCAGTGTATCATTGGAAATACCTTATAATATAACGTAATATGCAGCGTATCATTGAAAATACCATATAATATATCGTAATATGCAGTGTATCATTGAAAATACCTTATAATATATAGTAGTTTACCATTGAAAATACATTATAATATATAGTAGTTTATCATTGAAAATACCTTATAATATAACGAAATATGCAGTGTATCACTGAATATACCTTATACTATAACGTAATATGCAGGGTATCATTGAAAATACCTTATAATATATAATAATATTCAGTTTATCATTGAAAATACCTTATAATATATGGTAATTTGTAGTGTATCAATGAAAATACCTTATAATATAACGTAATATGCAGTGTATCATTGAAAATACCATATAATATATCGTAATATGCAGTGTATCATTGAAAATACCTTATAATATATGGTAATTTGTAGTGTATCAATGAAAATATCTTATAATATATGGTAATTTGTAGTGTATCAATGAAAATACATTATAATATATCGTAATATGCAGTGTATCATTGAAAATACCTTATATTATATAGTAGTTTATAAATGAAAATACCTTATAATATAACGTAATATGCAGTGTATCATTCAAAATACCTTATAATATAACGTAATATGCAGTGTATCATTGAAAATACCTTATAATATAACGTAATATGCAGTGTATCATTGAAAACACCTTATAATATAACGTAATATGCAGTGTGTCATTGAAAATACCTTATAATATATAGTAGTTTATCAATGAAAATACCTTATAATATAACGTAATATGCAGTGTATCATTGAAAATACCTTATAATATAACGTAATATGCAGTGTATCATTGAAAATACCATATAATATATCGTAATATGCAGTGTATCATTGAAAATACCTTATAATATATAGTAGTTTATCATTGAAAATACCATATAATATATCGTAATATGCAGTGTATCATTGAAAATACCTTATAATATATGGTAATTTGTAGTGTATCAATGAAAATACCTTATAATATATGGTAATTTGTAGTGTATCAATGAAAATACATTATAATATAACGTAATATGCAGTGTATCATTGAAAATACCTTATATTATATAGTAGTTTATAAATGAAAATACCTTATAATATAACGTAATATGCAGTGTATCATTCAAAATACCTTATAATATAACGTAATATGCAGTGTATCATTGAAAATACCTTATAATATAAAGTAATATGCAGTGTATCATTCGAAAATACCTTAAAATATAACGTAATATGCAGTGTATCATTGAAAATACCTTATATTATATAGTAGTTTATAAATGAAAATACCTTATAATATAACGTAATATGCAGTGTATCATTCAAAATACCTTATAATATAACGTAATATGCAGTGTATCATTGAAAATACCTTATAATATAACGTAATATGCCGTGTATCATTGAAAACACCTTATAATATAACGTAATATGCAGTGTGTCATTGAAAATACCTTATAATATATAGTAGTTTATCAATGAAAATACCTTATAATATAACGTAATATGCAGTGTATCATTGAAAATACCTTATAATATAACGTAATATGCAGTGTATCATTGAAAATGCCTTATAATATAACGTAATATGCAGTGTATCATTGAAAATACCATATAATATATCGTAATATGCAGTGTATCATTGAAAATACCTTATAATATATGGTAATTTGTAGTGTATCAATGAAAATACCTTATAATATATGGTAATTTGTAGTGTATCAATGAAAATACCTTATAATATAACGTAATATGCAGTGTATCATTGAAAATACCTTATATTATATAGTAGTTTATAAATGAAAATACCTTATAATATAACGTAATATGCAGTGTATCATTCAAAATACCTTATAATATAACGTAATATGCAGTGTATCATTGAAAATACCTTATAATATAACGTAATATGCAGTGTATCATTGAAAACACCTTATAATATAACGTAATATGCAGTGTGTCATTGAAAATACCTTATAATATATAGTAGTTTATCAATGAAAATACCTTATAATATAACGTAATATGCAGTGTATCATTGAAAATACCTTATAATATATAGTAGTTTATCATTGAAAATACCTTATAATATATGGTAATTTGTAGTGTATCAATGAAAATACCTTATAATATAACGTAATATGCAGTGTATCATTGAAAATACCTTGTAATATATAGTAGTTTACCATTGAAAATACCTTATAATATATAGTAGTTTATCATTGAAAATACCTTATAATATAACGTAATATGCAGTGTATCACTGAAAATACCTTATAATATAACGTAATATGCAGGGTATCATTGAAAATACCTTATAATATATCATAATATTGAGTTTATCATTGAAAATACCTTATAATATATGGTAATTTGTAGTGTATCAATGAAAATACCTTATAATATAACGTAATATGCAGTCTATCATTGAAAATACCTTATAATATAACGTAATATGCAGTGTATCATTGAAAATACCTTATAATATATAGTAGTTTATCATTGAAAATACCTTATAATATATGGTAATTTGTAGTGTATCAATGAAAATACCTTATAATATAACGTAATATGCAGTCTATCATTGAAAATACCTTGTAATATATAGTAGTTTACCATTGAAAATACCTTATAATATATAGTAGTTTATCATTGAAAATACCTTATAATATATAGTAGTTTGTCATTGAAAATACCTTATAGTATAACGTAATATGCAGTGTATCATTGGAAATACCTTATAATATAACGTAATATGCAGCGTATCATTGAAAATACCATATAATATATCGTAATATGCAGTGTATCATTGAAAATACCTTATAATATATAGTAGTTTACCATTGAAAATACATTATAATATATAGTAGTTTATCATTGAAAATACCTTATAATATAACGTAATATGCAGTGTATCACTGAATATACCTTATACTATAACGTAATATGCAGGGTATCATTGAAAATACCTTATAATATATAATAATATTCAGTTTATCATTGAAAATACCTTATAATATATGGTAATTTGTAGTGTATCAATGAAAATACCTTATAATATAACGTAATATGCAGTGTATCATTGAAAATACCATATAATATATCGTAATATGCAGTGTATCATTGAAAATACCTTATAATATATGGTAATTTGTAGTGTATCAATGAAAATATCTTATAATATATGGTAATTTGTAGTGTATCAATGAAAATACATTATAATATATCGTAATATGCAGTGTATCATTGAAAATACCTTATATTATATAGTAGTTTATAAATGAAAATACCTTATAATATAACGTAATATGCAGTGTATCATTCAAAATACCTTATAATATAACGTAATATGCAGTGTATCATTGAAAATACCTTATAATATAACGTAATATGCAGTGTATCATTGAAAACACCTTATAATATAACGTAATATGCAGTGTGTCATTGAAAATACCTTATAATATATAGTAGTTTATCAATGAAAATACCTTATAATATAACGTAATATGCAGTGTATCATTGAAAATACCTTATAATATAACGTAATATGCAGTGTATCATTGAAAATACCATATAATATATCGTAATATGCAGTGTATCATTGAAAATACCTTATAATATATAGTAGTTTATCATTGAAAATACCATATAATATATCGTAATATGCAGTGTATCATTGAAAATACCTTATAATATATGGTAATTTGTAGTGTATCAATGAAAATACCTTATAATATATGGTAATTTGTAGTGTATCAATGAAAATACATTATAATATAACGTAATATGCAGTGTATCATTGAAAATACCTTATATTATATAGTAGTTTATAAATGAAAATACCTTATAATATAACGTAATATGCAGTGTATCATTCAAAATACCTTATATTATATAGTAGTTTATAAATGAAAATACCTTATAATATAACGTAATATGCAGTGTATCATTCAAAATACCTTATAATATAACGTAATATGCAGTGTATCATTGAAAACACCTTATAATATAACGTAATATGCAGTGTATCATTGAAAATACCTTATAATATATAGTAGTTTATCAATGAAAATACCTTATAATATAACGTAATATGCAGTGTATCATTGAAAATACCTTATAATATAACGTAATATGCAGTGTATCATTGAAAATACCTTATGATATAAGGTAATATGCAGTGTGTCATTGAAAATACCTTATAATATATAGTAGTTTATCAATGAAAATACCTTATAATATAACGTAATATGCAGTGTATCATTGAACATACCTTATAATATAACGTAATATGCAGTGTATCATTGAAAATACCTTATAATATAACGTAATATGCAGTGTATCATTGAAAATACCATATAATATATCGTAATATGCAGTGTATCATTGAAAATACCTTATAATATATGGTAATTTGTAGTGTATCAATGAAAATACCTTATAATATAACGTAATATGCAGTGTATCATTGAAAATACCTTATAATATAACGTAATATGCAGGGTATCATTGAAAATACGTTATAATATATCATAATATTCAGTTTATCATTGAAAATACCTTATAATATATGGTAATTTGTAGTGTATCAATGAAAATACCTTATAATATAACGTAATATGCAGTGTATCATTGAAAATACCATATAATATATCGTAATATGCAGTGTAGCATTGAAAATACCTTATAATATATGGTAATTTGTAGTGTATCAATGAAAATACCTTATAATATAACGTAATCTGCAATGTATCATTGAAAACACCTTATAATATAACGTAATATGCAGTGTATCATTCGAAAATACCTTAAAATATAACGTAATATGCAGTGTATCATTGAAAATACCTTATATTATATAGTAGTTTATAAATGAAAATACCTTATAATATAACGTAATATGCAGTGTATCATTCAAAATACCTTATAATATAACGTAATATGCAGTGTATCATTGAAAATACCTTATAATATAACGTAATATGCCGTGTATCATTGAAAACACCTTATAATATAACGTAATATGCAGTGTGTCATTGAAAATACCTTATAATATATAGTAGTTTATCAATGAAAATACCTTATAATATAACGTAATATGCAGTGTATCATTGAAAATACCTTATAATATAACGTAATATGCAGTGTATCATTGAAAATGCCTTATAATATAACGTAATATGCAGTGTATCATTGAAAATACCATATAATATATCGTAATATGCAGTGTATCATTGAAAATACCTTATAATATATGGTAATTTGTAGTGTATCAATGAAAATACCTTATAATATATGGTAATTTGTAGTGTATCAATGAAAATACATTATAATATAACGTAATATGCAGTGTATCATTGAAAATACCTTATATTATATAGTAGTTTATAAATGAAAATACCTTATAATATAACGTAATATGCAGTGTATCATTCAAAATACCTTATAATATAACGTAATATGCAGTGTATCATTGAAAATACCTTATAATATAACGTAATATGCAGTGTATCATTGAAAACACCTTATAATATAACGTAATATGCAGTGTGTCATTGAAAATACCTTATAATATATAGTAGTTTATCAATGAAAATACCTTATAATATAACGTAATATGCAGTGTATCATTGAAAATACCTTATAATATAACGTAATATGCAGTGTATCATTGAAAATACCTTATAATATAAGGTGATATGCAGTGTATCATTGAAAATACCTTATAATATAACGTAATATGCAGTGTATCATTGAAAATACCTTATAATATAACGTAATATGCAGGGTATCATTGAAAATACCTTATAATATATCATAATATTGAGTTTATCATTGAAAATACCTTATAATATATGGTAATTTGTAGTGTATCAATGAAAATACCTTATAATATAACGTAATATGCAGTGTATCATTGAAAATACCATATAATATATCGTAATATGCAGTGTATCATTGAAAATACCTTATAATATATAGTAGTTTATCATTGAAAATACCTTATAATATATGGTAATTTGTAGTGTATCAATGAAAATACCTTATAATATAACGTAATATGCAGTCTATCATTGAAAATACCTTGTAATATATAGTAGTTTACCATTGAAAATACCTTATAATATATAGTAGTTTATCATTGAAAATACCTTATAATATATAGTAGTTTGTCATTGAAAATACCTTATAGTATAACGTAATATGCAGTGTATCATTGGAAATACCTTATAATATAACGTAATATGCAGCGTATCATTGAAAATACCATATAATATATCGTAATATGCAGTGTATCATTGAAAATACCTTATAATATATAGTAGTTTACCATTGAAAATACATTATAATATATAGTAGTTTATCATTGAAAATACCTTATAATATAACGAAATATGCAGTGTATCACTGAATATACCTTATACTATAACGTAATATGCAGGGTATCATTGAAAATACCTTATAATATATAATAATATTCAGTTTATCATTGAAAATACCTTATAATATATGGTAATTTGTAGTGTATCAATGAAAATACCTTATAATATAACGTAATATGCAGTGTATCATTGAAAATACCATATAATATATCGTAATATGCAGTGTATCATTGAAAATACCTTATAATATATGGTAATTTGTAGTGTATCAATGAAAATATCTTATAATATATGGTAATTTGTAGTGTATCAATGAAAATACATTATAATATATCGTAATATGCAGTGTATCATTGAAAATACCTTATAATATAAGGTGATATGCAGTGTATCATTGAAAATACCTTATAATATAACGTAATATGCAGTGTATCAATGAAAATACCTTATAATATAACGTAATATGCAGTCTATCATTGAAAATACCTTGTAATATATAGTAGTTTACCATTGAAAATACCTTATAATATATAGTAGTTTATCATTGAAAATACCTTATAATATATAGTAGTTTGTCATTGAAAATACCTTATAGTATAACGTAATATGCAGTGTATCATTGGAAATACCTTATAATATAACGTAATATGCAGCGTATCATTGAAAATACCATATAATATATCGTAATATGCAGTGTATCATTGAAAATACCTTATAATATATAGTAGTTTACCATTGAAAATACATTATAATATATAGTAGTTTATCATTGAAAATACCTTATAATATAACGAAATATGCAGTGTATCACTGAATATACCTTATACTATAACGTAATATGCAGGGTATCATTGAAAATACCTTATAATATATAATAATATTCAGTTTATCATTGAAAATACCTTATAATATATGGTAATTTGTAGTGTATCAATGAAAATACCTTATAATATAACGTAATATGCAGTGTATCATTGAAAATACCATATAATATATCGTAATATGCAGTGTATCATTGAAAATACCTTATAATATATGGTAATTTGTAGTGTATCAATGAAAATATCTTATAATATATGGTAATTTGTAGTGTATCAATGAAAATACATTATAATATATCGTAATATGCAGTGTATCATTGAAAATACCTTATATTATATAGTAGTTTATAAATGAAAATACCTTATAATATAACGTAATATGCAGTGTATCATTCAAAATACCTTATAATATAACGTAATATGCAGTGTATCATTGAAAATACCTTATAATATAACGTAATATGCAGTGCATCATTGAAAACACCTTATAATATAACGTAATATGCAGTGTGTCATTGAAAATACCTTATAATATATAGTAGTTTATCAATGAAAATACCTTATAATATAACGTAATATGCAGTGTATCATTGAAAATACCTTATAATATAACGTAATATGCAGTGTATCATTGAAAATACCATATAATATATCGTAATATGCAGTGTATCATTGAAAATACCTTATAATATATAGTAGTTTATCATTGAAAATACCATATAATATATCGTAATATGCAGTGTATCATTGAAAATACCTTATAATATATGGTAATTTGTAGTGTATCAATGAAAATACCTTATAATATATGGTAATTTGTAGTGTATCAATGAAAATACATTATAATATAACGTAATATGCAGTGTATCATTGAAAATACCTTATATTATATAGTAGTTTATAAATGAAAATACCTTATAATATAACGTAATATGCAGTGTATCATTCAAAATACCTTATATTATATAGTAGTTTATAAATGAAAATACCTTATAATATAACGTAATATGCAGTGTATCATTCAAAATACCTTATAATATAACGTAATATGCAGTGTATCATTGAAAATACCTTATAATATAACGTAATATGCCGTGTATCATTGAAAACACCTTATATTATAACGTAATATGCAGTGTGTCATTGAAAATACCTTATAATATATAGTAGTTTATCAATGAAAATACCTTATAATATAACGTAATATGCAGTGTATCATTGAAAATACCATATAATATATCGTAATATGCAGTGTATCATTGAAAATACCTTATAATATATAGTAATTTGTAGTGTATCAATGAAAATACCTTATAATATATGGTAATTTGTAGTGTATCAATGAAAATACATTATAATATAACGTAATATGCAGTGAATCATTGAAAATACCTTATATTATATAGTAGTTTATAAATGAAAATACCTTATAATATAACGTAATATGCAGTGTATCATTCAAAATACCTTATAATATAACGTAATATGCAGTGTATCATTGAAAATACCTTATAATATAACGTAATATGCAGTGTATCATTGAAAACACCTTATAATATAACGTAATATGCAGTGTGTCATTGAAAATACCTTATAATATATAGTAGTTTATCAATGAAAATACCTTATAATATAACGTAATATGCAGTGTATCATTGAAAATACCTTATAATATAACGTAATATGCAGTGTATCATTGAAAATACCTTATAATATAAGGTGATATGCAGTGTATCATTGAAAATACCTTATAATATAACGTAATATGCAGTGTATCACTGAAAATACCTTATAATATAACGTAATATGCAGAGTATCATTGAAAATACCTTATAATATATCATAATATTGAGTTTATCATTGAAAATACCTTATAATATATGGTAATTTGTAGTGTATCAATGAAAATACCTTATAATATAACGTAATATGCAGTGTATCATTGAAAATACCATATAACATATCGTAATATGCAGTGTATCATTGAAAATACCTTATAATATATAGTAGTTTATCATTGAAAATACCTTATAATATATGGTAATTTGTAGTGTATCAATGAAAATACCTTATAATATAACGTAATATGCAGTGTATCATTGAAAACACCTTATAATATAACGTAATATGCAGTGTATCATTGAAAATACCTTATAATATAACGTAATATGCAGTCTATCATTGAAAATACCTTGTAATATATAGTAGTTTACCATTGAAAATACCTTATAATATATAGTAGTTTATCATTGAAAATACCTTATAATATATAGTAGTTTGTCATTGAAAATACCTTATAGTATAACGTAATATGCAGTGTATCATTGGAAATACCTTATAATATAACGTAATATGCAGTGTATCATTGAAAATACCATATAATATATCGTAATATGCAGTGTATCATTGAAAATACCTTATAATATATAGTAGTTTACCATTGAAAATACATTATAATATATAGTAGTTTATCATTGAAAATACCTTATAATATAACGTAATATGCAGTGTATCATTGAAAATACCATATAATATATCGTAATATGCAGTGTATCATTGAAAATACCTTATAATATATGGTAATTTGTAGTGTATCAATGAAAATATCTTATAATATATGGTAATTTGTAGTGTATCAATGAAAATACATTATAATATAACGTAATATGCAGTGTATCATTGAAAATACCTTATATTATATAGTAGTTTATAAATGAAAATACCTTATAATATAACGTAATATGCAGTGTATCATTCAAAATACCTTATAATATAACGTAATATGCAGTGTATCATTGAAAATACCTTATAATATAACGTAATATGCAGTGTATCATTGAAAACACCTTATAATATAACGTAATATGCAGTGTGGCATTGAAAATACCTTATAATATATAGTAGTTTATCAATGAAAATACCTTATAATATAACGTAATATGCAGTGTATCATTGAAAATACCTTATAATATAACGTAATATGCAGTGTATCATTGAAAATACCATATAATATATCGTAATATACAGTGTATCATTGAAAATACCTTATAATATATAGTAGTTTATCATTGAAAATACCATATAATATATCGTAATATGCAGTGTATCATTGAAAATACCTTATAATATATGGTAATTTGTAGTGTATCAATGAAAATACCTTATAATATATGGTAATTTGTAGTGTATCAATGAAAATACATTATAATATAACGTAATATGCAGTGTATCATTGAAAATACCTTATATTATATAGTAGTTTATAAATGAAAATACCTTATAATATAACGTAATATGCAGTGTATCATTCAAAATACCTTATAATATAACGTAATATGCAGTGTATCATTGAAAATACCTTATAATATAACGTAATATGCAGTGTATCATTGAAAACACCTTATAATATAACGTAATATGCAGTGTATCATTGAAAATGCCTTATAATATATAGTAGTTTATCAATGAAAATACCTTATAATATAACGTAATATGCAGTGTATCATTGAAAACACCTTATAATATAACGTAATATGCAGTGTATCATTGAAAATACCTTATAATATAACGTAATATGCAGTCTATCATTGAAAATACCTTGTAATATATAGTAGTTTACCATTGAAAATACCTTATAATATATAGTAGTTTATCATTGAAAATACCTTATAGTATATAGTAGTTTGTCATTGAAAATACCTTATAGTATAACGTAATATGCAGTGTATCATTGGAAATACCTTATAATATAACGTAATATGCAGTGTATCATTGAAAATACCATATAATATATCGTAATATACAGTGTATCATTGAAAATACCTTATAATATATAGTAGTTTACCATTGAAAATACATTATAATATATAGTAGTTTATCATTGAAAATACCTTATAATATAACGAAATATGCAGTGTATCACTGAATATACCTTATACTATAACGTAATATGCAGGGTATCATTGAAAATACCTTATAATATATAATAATATTCAGTTTATCATTGAAAATACCTTATAATATATGGTAATTTGTAGTGTATCAATGAAAATACCTTATAATTTAACGTAATATGCAGTGTATCATTGAAAATACCATATAATATATCGTAATATGCAGTGTATCATTGAAAATACCTTATAATATATGGTAATTTGTAGTGTATCAATGAAAATATCTTATAATATATGGTAATTTGTAGTGTATCAATGAAAATACATTATAATATAACGTAATATGCAGTGTATCATTGAAAATACCTTATATTATATAGTAGTTTATAAATGAAAATACCTTATAATATAACGTAATATGCAGTGTATCATTCAAAATACCTTATAATATATAGTAGTTTATCAATGAAAATACCTTATAATATAACGTAATATGCAGTGTATCATTGAAAATACCTTATAATATAACGTAATATGCAGTGTATCATTGAAAATACCATATAATATGTCGTAATATGCAGTGTATCATTGAAAATACCTTATAATATATAGTAGTTTATCATTGAAAATACCTTATAATATATGGTAATTTGTAGTGTATCAATGAAAATACCTTATAATATAACGTAATATGCAGTGTATCATTGAAAACACCTTATAATATAACGTAATATGCAGTGTTTCAATGAAAATACCTTGTAATATATAGTAGTTTATCAATGAAAATACCTTATAATAAAACGTAATATGCAGTGTATCATTGAAAATACCTTATAATATAACGTAATATGCAGTGTATCATTGAAAATACCATATAATATATCGTAATATGCAGTGTATCATTGAAAATACCTTATAATATATGGTAATTTGTAGTGTATCAATGAAAATACCTTATAATATATGGTATTTTGTAGTGTATCAATGAAAATACATTATAATATAACGTAATATGCAGTGTATCATTGAAAATACCTTATAATATAAGGTGATATGCAGTGTATCATTGAAAATACCTTATAATATAACGTAATATGCAGTGTATCACTGAAAATACCTTATAATATAACGTAATATGCAGGGTATCATTGAAAATACCTTATAATATATCATAATATTGAGTTTATCATTGAAAATACCTTATAGTATAACGTAATATGCAGTGTATCATTGAAAATACCTTATAATATAACGTAATATGCAGTGTATCATTGTAAACACCTTATAATATAACGTAATCTGCAGTGTATCATTGAAAACACCTTATAATATAAGGTAATATGCAGTGTATCATTGAAAATGCCTTATAATATATAGTAGTTTATCAATGAAAATACCTTATAATATAACGTAATATGCAGTGTATCATTGAAAACACCTTATAATATAACGTAATCTGCAGTGTATCATTGAAAACACCTTATAATATAACGTAATATGCAGTGTATCATTGAAAATACCATATAATATATCGTAATATGCAGTGTATCATTGAAAATACCTTATAATATATGGTAATTTGTAGTGTATCAATGAAAATACCTTATAATATATGGTAATTTGTAGTGTATCAATGAAAATACATTATAATATAACGTAATATGCAGTGTATCATTGAAAATACCTTATATTATATAGTAGTTTATAAATGAAAATACCTTATAGTATAACGTAATATGCAGTGTATCATTGAAAATACCTTATAATATAAGGTGATATGCAGTGTATCATTGAAAATACCTTATAATATAACGTAATATGCAGTGTATCACTGAAAATACCTTATAATATAACGTAATATGCAGGGTATCATTGAAAATACCTTATAATATATCATAATATTGAGTTTATCATTGAAAATACCTTATAATATATGGTAATTTGTAGTGTATCAATGAAAATACCTTATAATATAACGTAATATGCAGTGTATCATTGAAAATACCTTATAATATATAGTAGTTTATCAATGAAAATACCTTATAATAAAACGTAATATGCAGTGTATCATTGAAAATACCTTATAATATAACGTAATATGCAGTGTAACATTGAAAATACCTTATAATATAACGTAATATGCAGTCTATCATTGAAAATACCTTGTAATATATAGTAGTTTACCATTGAAAATACCTTGTAATATATAGTAGTTTATCATTGAAAATACCTTATAATATATAGTAGTTTGTCATTGAAAATACCTTATAGTATAACGTAATATGCAGTGTATCATTGGAAATACCTTATAATATAACGTAATATGCAGTGTATCATTGAAAATACCTTATAATATATCGTAATATGCAGTGTATCATTGAAAATACCTTATAAAATATCATAATATGTAGTTTATCATTGAAAATACCTCATAATATAACGTAATATGCAGTGTATCATTGAAAATACCTTATAATATAACGGATTATGCAGTGAATCATTGAAAATACCTTATAATATAACGTATAATGCAGTGTATCATTGAAAATACCTTATAATATATGGTAATTTGTAGTGTATCAATGAAAATACTTTATAATATATGGTAATTTGTAGTGTATCAATGAAAATACATTATAATATAACGTAATATGCAGTGTATCATTGAAAATACCTTATATTATATAGTAGTTTATAAATGAAAATACCTTATAGTATAACGTAATATGCAGTGTATCATTGAAAATACCTTATAATATAAGGTGATATGCAGTGTATCATTGAAAATACCTTATAATATAACGTAATATGCAGTGTATCACTGAAAATACCTTATAATATAACGTAATATGCAGGGTATCATTGAAAATACCTTATAATATATCATAATATTGAGTTTATCATTGAAAATACCTTATAATATATGGTAATTTGTAGTGTATGAATGAAAATACCTTATAATATAACGTAATATGCAGTGTATCATTGAAATACCTTATAATATATAGTAGTTTATCAATGAAAATACCTTATAATAAAACGTAATATGCAGTGTATCATTGAAAATACCTTATAATATAACGTAATATGCAGTGTAACATTGAAAATACCTTATAATATAACGTAATATGCAGTCTATCATTGAAAATACCTTGTAATATATAGTAGTTTACCATTGAAAATACCTTGTAATATATAGTAGTTTATCATTGAAAATACCTTATAATATATAGTAGTTTGTCATTGAAAATACCTTATAGTATAACGTAATATGCAGTGTATCATTGGAAATACCTTATAATATAACGTAATATGCAGTGTATCATTGAAAATACCATATAATATATCGTAATATGCAGTGTATCATTGTAAACACCTTATAATATAACGTAATCTGCAGTGTATCATTGAAAACACCTTATAATATAAGGTAATATGCAGTGTATCATTGAAAATGCCTTATAATATATAGTAGTTTATCAATGAAAATACCTTATAATATAACGTAATATGCAGTGTATCATTGAAAACACCTTATAATATAACGTAATATGCAGTGTATCATTGAAAACACCTTATAATATAACGTAATATGCAGTGTATCATTGAAAATACCATATAATATATCGTAATATGCAGTGTATCATTGAAAATACCTTATAATATATGGTAATTTGTAGTGTATCAATGAAAATACCTTATAATATATGGTAATTTGTAGTGTATCAATGAAAATACATTATAATATAACGTAATATGCAGTGTATCATTGAAAATACCTTATATTATATAGTAGTTTATAAATGAAAATACCTTATAGTATAACGTAATATGCAGTGTATCATTGGAAATACCTTATAATATAACGTAATATGCAGTGTATCATTGAAAATACCATATAATATATCGTAATATGCAGTGTATCATTGAAAATACCTTATAAAATATCATAATATGTAGTTTATCATTGAAAATACCTCATAATATAACGTAATATGCAGTGTATCATTGAAAATACCTTATAATATAACGGATTATGCAGTGAATTATTGAAAATACCTTATAATATAACGTATAATGCAGTGTATCATTGAAAATACCTTATAATATATGGTAATTTGTAGTGTATCAATGAAAATACTTTATAATATATGGTAATTTGTAGTGTATCAATGAAAATACATTATAATATAACGTAATATGCAGTGTATCATTGAAAATACCTTATATTATATAGTAGTTTATAAATGAAAATACCTTATAGTATAACGTAATATGCAGTGTATCATTGAAAATACCTTATAATATAAGGTGATATGCAGTGTATCATTGAAAATACCTTATAATATAACGTAATATGCAGTGTATCATTGAAAATACCTTATAATATAACGTAATATGCAGTGTATCATTGAAAATACCTTATAATATATCATAATATTGAGTTTATCATTGAAAATACCTTATAATATATGGTAATTTGTAGTGTATCAATGAAAATACCTTATAATATAACGTAATATGCAGTGTATCATTGAAAATACCTTATAATATATAGTAGTTTATCAATGAAAATACCTTATAATAAAACGTAATATGCAGTGTATCATTGAAAATACCTTATAATATAACGTAATATGCAGTGTAACATTGAAAATACCTTATAATATAACGTAATATGCAGTCTATCATTGAAAATACCTTGTAATATATAGTAGTTTACCATTGAAAATACCTTGTAATATATAGTAGTTTATCATTGAAAATACCTTATAATATATAGTAGTTTGTCATTGAAAATACCTTATAGTATAACGTAATATGCAGTGTATCATTGGAAATACCTTATAATATAACGTAATATGCAGTGTATCATTGAAAATACCATATAATATATCGTAATATGCAGTGTATCATTCAAAATACCTTATAATATAACGTAATATGCAGTGTATCATTGAAAACACCTTATAATATAAGGTAATATGCAGTGTATCATTGAAAATGCCTTATAATATATAGTAGTTTATCAATGAAAATACCTTATAATATAACGTAATATGCAGTGTATCATTGAAAACACCTTATAATATAACGTAATCTGCAGTGTATCATTGAAAACACCTTATAATATAACGTAATATGCAGTGTATCATTGAAAATACCTTATAATATAACGTAATATGCAGTGTATCATTGAAAATACCTTATAATATATGGTAATTTGTAGTGTATCAATGAAAATACCTTATAATATATGGTAATTTGTAGTGTATCAATGAAAATACATTATAATATAACGTAATATGCAGTGTATCATTGAAAATACCTTATATTATATAGTAGTTTATAAATGAAAATACCTTATAGTATAACGTAATATGCAGTGTATCATTGAAAATACCTTATAATATAAGGTGATATGCAGTGTATCATTGAAAATACCTTATAATATAACGTAATATGCAGTGTATCACTGAAAATACCTTATAATATAACGTAATATGCAGGGTATCATTGAAAATACCTTATAATATATCATAATATTGAGTTTATCATTGAAAATACCTTATAATATATGGTAATTTGTAGTGTATCAATGAAAATACCTTATAATATAACGTAATATGCAGTGTATCATTGAAAATACCTTATAATATATAGTAGTTTATCAATGAAAATACCTTATAATAAAACGTAATATGCAGTGTATCATTGAAAATACCTTATAATATAACGTAATATGCAGTGTAACATTGAAAATACCTTATAATATAACGTAATATGCAGTCTATCATTGAAAATACCTTGTAATATATAGTAGTTTACCATTGAAAATACCTTGTAATATATAGTAGTTTATCATTGAAAATACCTTATAATATATAGTAGTTTGTCATTGAAAATACCTTATAGTATAACGTAATATGCAGTGTATCATTGAAAATACCTTATAATATAACGTAATATGCAGTGTATCATTGAAAATACCATATAATATATCGTAATATGCAGTGTATCATTGAAAATACCTTATAAAATATCATAATATGTAGTTTATCATTGAAAATACCTCATAATATAACGTAATATGCAGTGTATCATTGAAAATACCTTATAATATAACGGATTATGCAGTGAATCATTGAAAATACCTTATAATATAACGTATAATGCAGTGTATCATTGAAAATACCTTATAATATATGGTAATTTGTAGTGTATCAATGAAAATACTTTATAATATATGGTAATTTGTAGTGTATCAATGAAAATACATTATAATATAACGTAATATGCAGTGTATCATTGAAAATACCTTATATTATATAGTAGTTTATAAATGAAAATACCTTATAGTATAACGTAATATGCAGTGTATCATTGAAAATACCTTATAATATAAGGTGATATGCAGTGTATCATTGAAAATACCTTATAATATAACGTAATATGCAGTGTATCACTGAAAATACCTTATAATATAACGTAATATGCAGTGTATCATTGAAAATACCTTATAATATATCGTAATATTGAGTTTATCATTGAAAATACCTTATAATATATGGTAATTTGTAGTGTATCAATGAAAATACCTTATAATATAACGTAATATGCAGTGTATCATTGAAAATACCTTATAATATATAGTAGTTTATCAATGAAAATACCTTATAATAAAACGTAATATGCAGTGTATCATTGAAAATACCTTATAATATAACGTAATATGCAGTGTAACATTGAAAATACCTTATAATATAACGTAATATGCAGTCTATCATTGAAAATACCTTGTAATATATAGTAGTTTACCATTGAAAATACCTTGTAATATATAGTAGTTTATCATTGAAAATACCTTATAATATATAGTAGTTTGTCATTGAAAATACCTTATAGTATAACGTAATATGCAGTGTATCATTGGAAATACCTTATAATATAACGTAATATGCAGTGTATCATTGAAAATACCATATAATATATCGTAATATGCAGTGTATCATTGAAAATACCTTATAATATATAGTTGTTTACCATTGAAAATACATTATAATATATAGTAGTTTATCATTGAAAATACCTTATAATATAACGTAATATGCAGTGTATCACTGAATATACCTTATACTATAACGTAATATGCAGGGTATCATTGAAAATACCTTATAATATATAATAATATTCAGTTTATCATTGAAAATACCTTATAATATATGGTAATTTGTAGTGTATCAATGAAAATACCTTATAATATAACGTAATATGCAGTGTATCATTGAAAATACCTTATAATATATGGTAATTTGTAGTGTATCAATGAAAATACCTTATAATATATGGTAATTTGTAGTGTATCAATGAAAATACCTTATAATATAACGTAATATGCAGTGTATCATTGAAAATACCTTATAATATAACGTAATATGCAGGGTATCATTGAAAATGCCTTATAATATATAGTAGTTTATCAATGAAAATACCTTATAATATAACGTAATATGCAGTGTATCATTGAAAACACCTTATAATATAACGTAATCTGCAGTGTATCATTGAAAACACCTTATAATATATGGTAATTTGTAGTGTATCAATGAAAATACCTTATAATATATGGTAATTTGTAGTGTATCAATGAAAATACATTATAATATAACGTAACATGCAGTGTATCATTGAAAATACCTAATAATATAACGTAATATGCAGTGTATCATTGAAAATACCTTATAGTATAACGTAATATGCAGTGTATCATTGAAAATACCTTATAATATAACGTAATATGCAGTGTATCATTGAAAATACCATATAATATATCGTAATATGCAGTGTATCATTGAAAATACCTAATAATATAACGTTATATGCAGTGTATCATTGTAAACACCTTATAATATAACGTAATCTGCAGTGTATCATTGAAAACTCCTTATAATATAAGGTAATATGCAGTGTATCATTGAAAATGCCTTATAATATATAGTAGTTTATCAATGAAAATACCTTATAATATAACGTAATATGCAGTGTATCATTGAAAACACCTTATAATATAACGTAATCTGCATTGTATCATTGAAAACACCTTATAATATAAGGTAATATGCAGTGTATCATTGAAAATGCCTTATAATATATAGTAGTTTATCAATGAAAATACCTTATAATATAACGTAATATGCAGTGTATCATTGAAAACACCTTATAATATAACGTAATCTGCAGTGTATCATTGAAAACACCTTATAATATAACGTAATATGCAGTGTATCATTGAAAATACCATATAATATATCGTAATATGCAGTGTATCATTGAAAATACCTTATAATATATGGTAATTTGTAGTGTATCAATGAAAATACCTTATAATATATGGTAATTTGTAGTGTATCAATGAAAATACATTATAATATAACGTAATATGCAGTGTATCATTGAAAATACCTAATAATATATCGTAATATGCAGTGTATCATTGAAAATACCTTATAATATATGGTAATTTGTAGTGTATCATTGAAAATACCTTATAATATAAGGTGATATGCAGTGTATCATTGAAAATACCTTATAATATAACGTAATATGCAGTGTATCATTGAAAATACCTAATAATATAACGTAATATGCAGTGTATCATTGAAAATACCTAATAATATAACGTAATATGCAGTGTATCATTGTAAACACCTTATAATATAACGTAATCTGCAGTGTATCATTGAAAACACCTTATAATATAAGGTAATATGCAGTGTATCATTGAAAATGCCTTATAATATATAGTAGTTTATCAATGAAAATACCTTATAATATAACGTAATATGCAGTGTATCATTGAAAACACCTTATAATATAACGTAATCTGCAGTGTATCATTGAAAACACCTTATAATATAACGTAATATGCAGTGTATCATTGAAAATACCATATAATATATCGTAATATGCAGTGTATCATTGAAAATACCTTATAATATATGGTAATTTGTAGTGTATCAATGAAAATACCTTATAATATATGGTAATATGCAGTGTATCATTGAAAATACCTTATAATATAACGTAATATGCAGTGTATCATTGAAAATACCTTATAATATAAGGTGATATGCAGTGTATCATTGAAAATACCTTATAATATAACGTAATATGCAGTGTATCACTGAAAATACCTTATAATATAACGTAATATGCAGGGTATCATTGAAAATACCTTATAATATATCATAATATTAAGTTTATCATTGAAAATACCTTATAATATATGGTAATTTGTAGTGTATCAATGAAAATACCTTATAATATAACGTAATATGCAGGGTATCATTGAAAATGCCTTATAATATATAGTAGTTTATCAATGAAAATACCTTATAATATAACGTAATATGCAGTGTATCATTGAAAACACCTTATAATATAACGTAATCTGCAGTGTATCATTGAAAACACCTTATAATATAACGTAATATGCAGTGTATCATTCGAAATACCTTAAAATATAACGTAATATGCAGTGTATCATTGAAAATACCTTATATTATATAGTAGTTTATAAATGAAAATACCTTATAATATAACGTAATATGCAGTGTATCATTGAAAATACCTTATAATATATGGTAATTTGTAGTGTATCAATGAAAATACCTTATAATATATGGTAATTTGTAGTGTATCAATGAAAATACATTATAATATAACGTAATATGCAGTGTATCATTGAAAATACCTTATAATATAACGTAATATGCAGTGTATCATTGAAAATACCTTATAATATAACGTAATATGCAGTGTATCATTGAAAATACCTTATAATATAACGTAATATGCAGTGTATCATTGAAAATACCATATAATATATCGTAATATGCAGTGTATCATTGAAAATACCTTATAATATATAGTAGTTTACCATTGAAAATACATTATAATATATAGTAGTTTATCATTGAAAATACCTTATAATATAACGTAATATGCAGTGTATCACTGAAAATACCTTATACTATAACGTAATATGCAGGGTATCATTGAAAATACCTTATAATATATCATAATATTCAGTTTATCATTGAAAATACCTTATAATATATGGTAATTTGTAGTGTATCAATGAAAATACCTTATAATATAACGTAATATGCAGTGTATCATTGAAAACACCTTATAATATAACGTAATATGCAGTGTATCATTGAAAATACCTTATAATATATAGTAGTTTATCATTGAAAATACCTTATAATATATAGTAGTTTGTCATTGAAAATACCTTATAGTATAACGTAATATGCAGTGTATCATTGGAAATACCTTATAATATAACGTAATATGCAGTGTATCATTGAAAACACCTTATAATATAACGTAATATGCAGTGTGTCATTGAAAATACCTTATAATATATAGTAGTTTATCATTGAAAATACCTTATAATATATAGTAGTTTGTCATTGAAAATACCTTATAGTATAACGTAATATGCAGTGTATCATTGGAAATACCTTATAATATAACGTAATATGCAGTGTATCACGGAATATACCTTATACTATAACGTAATATGCAGGGTATCATTGAAAATACCTTATAATATATAATAATATTCAGTTTATCATTGAAAATACCTTATAATATATGGTAATTTGTAGTGTATCAATGAAAATACCTTATAATATAACGTAATATGCAGTGTATCATTGAAAATACCTTATAATATAACGTAATATGCAGGGTATCATTGAAAATGCCTTATAATATATAGTAGTTTATCAATGAAAATACCTTATAATATAACGTAATATGCAGTGTATCATTGAAAACACCTTATAATATAACGTAATCTGCAGTGTATCATTGAAAACACCTTATAATATAACGTAATATGCAGTGTATCATTCGAAAATACCTTAAAATATAACGTAATATGCAGTGTATCATTGAAAATACCTTATATTATATAGTAGTTTATAAATGAAAATACCTTATAATATAACGTAATATGCAGTGTATCATTGAAAATACCTTATAATATATGGTAATTTGTAGTGTATCAATGAAAATACCTTATAATATATGGTAATTTGTAGTGTATCAATGAAAATACATTATAATATAACGTAATATGCAGTGTATCATTGAAAATACCTTATAATATAAGGTGATATGCAGTGTATCATTGAAAATACCTTATAATATAACGTAATATGCAGTGTATCATTGAAAATACCTAATAATATAACGTAATATGCAGTGTATCATTGAAGATACCATATAATATATCGTAATATGCAGTGTATCATTGAAAATACCTTATAATATATGGTAATTTGTAGTGTATCAATGAAAATACCTTATAATATATGGTAATTTGTAGTGTATCAATGAAAATACATTATAATATAACGTAATATGCAGTGTATCATTGAAAATACCTTATAATATAAGGTGATATGCAGTGTATCATTGAAAATACCTTATAATATAACGTAATATGCAGTGTATCATTGTAAACACCTTATAATATAACGTAATCTGCAGTGTATCATTGAAAACACCTTATAATATAAGGTAATATGCAGTGTATCATTGAAAATGCCTTATAATATATAGTAGTTTATCAATGAAAATACCTTATAATATAACGTAATATGCAGTGTATCATTGAAAACACCTTATAATATAACGTAATCTGCAGTGTATCATTGAAAACACCTTATAATATAACGTAATATGCAGTGTATCATTGAAAATACCATATAATATATCGTAATATGCAGTGTATCATTGAAAATACCTTATAATATATGGTAATTTGTAGTGTATCAATGAAAATACCTTATAATATATGGTAATTTGTAGTGTATCAATGAAAATACCTTATAATATAACGTAATATGCAGTGTATCATTGAAAACACCTTATAATATAACGTAATATGCAGTGTGTCATTGAAAATACCTTATAATATATAGTAGTTTATCATTGAAAATACCTTATAATATATAGTAGTTTGTCATTGAAAATACCTTATAGTATAACGTAATATGCAGTGTATCATTGGAAATACCTTATAATATAACGTAATATGCAGTGTATCATTGAAAACACCTTATAATATAACGTAATATGCAGTGTGTCATTGAAAATACCTTATAATATATAGTAGTTTATCATTGAAAATACCTTATAATATATAGTAGTTTGTCATTGAAAATACCTTATAGTATAACGTAATATGCAGTGTATCATTGGAAATACCTTATAATATAACGTAATATGCAGTGTATCACGGAATATACCTTATACTATAACGTAATATGCAGGGTATCATTGAAAATACCTTATAATATATAATAATATTCAGTTTATCATTGAAAATACCTTATAATATATGGTAATTTGTAGTGTATCAATGAAAATACCTTATAATATATGGTAATTTGTAGTGTATCAATGAAAATACATTATAATATAACGTAATATGCAGTGTATCATTGAAAATACCTAATAATATAACGTAATATGCAGTGTATCATTGAAAATACCTTATAGTATAACGTAATATGCAGTGTATCATTGAAAATACCTTATAATATAACGTAATATGCAGTGTATCATTGAAAATACCATATAATATATCGTAATATGCAGTGTATCATTGAAAATACCTTATAATATATAGTAGTTTACCATTGAAAATACATTATAATATATAGTAGTTTATCATTGAAAATACCTTATAATATAACGTAATATGCAGTGTATCACTGAATATACCTTATACTATAACGTAATATGCAGGGTATCATTGAAAATACCTTATAATATATCATAATATTCAGTTTATCATTGAAAATACCTTATAATATATGGTAATTTGTAGTGTATCAATGAAAATACCTTATAATATAACGTAATATGCAGTGTATCATTGAAAACACCTTATAATATAACGTAATATGCAGTGTGTCATTGAAAATACCTTATAATATATAGTAGTTTATCATTGAAAATACCTTATAATATATAGTAGTTTGTCATTGAAAATACCTTATAGTATAACGTAATATGCAGTGTATCATTGGAAATACCTTATAATATAACGTAATATGCAGTGTATCATTGAAAACACCTTATAATATAACGTAATATGCAGTGTATCATTGAAAATACCTTATAATATAACGTAATATGCAGGGTATCATTGAAAATGCCTTATAATATATAGTAGTTTATCAATGAAAATACCTTATAATATAACGTAATATGCAGTGTATCATTGAAAACACCTTATAATATAACGTAATCTGCAGTGTATCATTGAAAACACCTTATAATATAACGTAATATGCAGTGTATCATTCGAAAATACCTTAAAATATAACGTAATATGCAGTGTATCATTGAAAATACCTTATATTATATAGTAGTTTATAAATGAAAATACCTTATAATATAACGTAATATGCAGTGTATCATTGAAAATACCTTATAATATATGGTAATTTGTAGTGTATCAATGAAAATACCTTATAATATATGGTAATTTGTAGTGTATCAATGAAAATACATTATAATATAACGTAATATGCAGTGTATCATTGAAAATACCTAATAATATAACGTAATATGCAGTGTATCATTGAAAATACCTTATAGTATAACGTAATATGCAGTGTATCATTGAAAATACCTTATAATATAACGTAATATGCAGTGTATCATTGAAAATACCATATAATATATCGTAATATGCAGTGTATCATTGAAAATACCTTATAATATATAGTAGTTTACCATTGAAAAAACATTATAATATATAGTAGTTTATCATTGAAAATACCTTATAATATAACGTAATATGCAGTGTATCACTGAAAATACCTTATACTATAACGTAATATGCAGGGTATCATTGAAAATACCTTATAATATATCATAATATTCAGTTTATCATTGAAAATACCTTATAATATATGGTAATTTGTAGTGTATCAATGAAAATACCTTATAATATAACGTAATATGCAGTGTATCATTGAAAATACCTTATAATATAACGTAATATGCAGGGTATCATTGAAAATACGTTATAATATATCATAATATTCAGTTTATCATTGAAAAAACCTTATAATATATGGTAATTTGTAGTGTATCAATGAAAATACCTTATAATATAACGTAATATGCAGTGTATCATTGAAAATACCATATAATATATCGTAATATGCAGTGTATCATTGAAAATACCTTATAATATATGGTAATTTGTAGTGTATCAATGAAAATACCTTATAATATATGGTAATGTGTAGTGTATCAATGAAAATACATTATAATATAACGTAATATGCAGTGTATCATTGAAAATACCTAATAATATAACGTAATATGCAGTGTATCATTGAAAATACCTAATAATATAACGTAATATGCAGTGTATCATTGAAGATACCATATAATATATCGTAATTTGTAGTGTATCAATGAAAATACCTTATAATATATGGTAATTTGTAGTGTATCAATGAAAATACATTATAATATAACGTAATATGCAGTGTATCATTGAAAATACCTTATAATATAACGTAATATGCAGTGTATCATTGAAAATACCATATAATATATCGTAATATGCAGTGTATCATTGAAAATACCTTATAATATATAGTAGTTTACCATTGAAAATACATTATAATATATAGTAGTTTATCATTGAAAATACCTTATAATATAACGTAATATGCAGTGTATCACTGAAAATACCTTATACTATAACGTAATATGCAGGGTATCATTGAAAATACCTTATAATATATCATAATATTCAGTTTATCATTGAAAATACCTTATAATATATGGTAATTTGTAGTGTATCAATGAAAATACCTTATAATATAACGTAATATGCAGTGTATCATTGAAAATACCTTATAATATAACGTAATATGCAGGGTATCATTGAAAATACGTTATAATATATCATAATATTCAGTTTATCATTGAAAAAAACCTTATAATATATGGTAATTTGTAGTGTATCAATGAAAATACCTTATAATATAACGTAATATGCAGGGTATCATTGAAAATACGTTATAATATATCATAATATTCAGTTTATCATTGAAAAAACCTTATAATATATGGTAATTTGTAGTGTATCAATGAAAATACCTTATATTATAACGTAATATGCAGTGTATCATTGAAAATACCATATAATATATCGTAATATGCAGTGTATCATTGAAAATACCTTATAATATATGGTAATTTGTAGTGTATCAAAGAAAATACCTTATAATATATGGTAATGTGTAGTGTATCAATGAAAATACATTATAATATAACGTAATATGCAGTGTATCATTGAAAATACCTAATAATATAACGTAATATGCAGTGTATCATTGAAAATACCTAATAATATAACGTAATATGCAGTGTATCATTGAAGATACCATATAATATATCGTAATATGCAGTGTATCATTGAAAATACCTTATAATATATGGTAATTTGTAGTGTATCAATGAAAATACCTTATAATATATGGTAATTTGTAGTGTATCAATGAAAATACATTATAATATAACGTAATATGCAGTGTATCATTGAAAATACCTTATAATATATAGTAGTTTACCATTGAAAATACCTTATAATATATAGTAGTTTACCATTGAAAATACCTTATAATATATAGTAGTTTATCATTGAAAATACCTTATAATATATAATAGATAATCATTGAAAATACCTTATAGTATAACGTAATATGCAGTGTATCATTGAAAATACCTTATAATATAACGTAATATGCAGTGTATCATTGAAAACACCTTATAATATAACGTAATATGCAGTGTGTCATTGTAAATACCTTATAATATATAGTAGTTTATCAATGAAAATACCTTATAATATAACGTAATATGCAGTGTATCATTGAAAATACCTTATAATATAACGTAATATGCAGTGTATCATTGAAAATACCTTATAATATAACGTAATATGCAGTGTATCATTGAAAATACCTTATAATATAAGGTAATATGCAGTGTATCATTGAAAATACCTTATGATATAACGTAATATGCAGTGTATCATTGAAAATACCTTATAATATAACGTAATTTACAGTGTATCATTGAAAATACCTTATAATATAACGTAATATGCAGTGTATCATTGAAAAAACCTTATAATATAACGTAATATGCAGTGTGTCATTGAAAATACCTTATAATATAACGTAATATGCAGTGTATCATTGAAAATACCTTATAATATAACGTAATATGCAGTGTATCATTGAAAATACCTTATAATATAACGTAATATGCAGTGTATCATTGAAAATACCTTATAATATAACGTAATATGTAGTGTATCAATGAAAATACCTTATAATATAACGTAATATGTAGTGTATCAATGAAAATACCTTATAATATAACGTAATATGCAGTGTATCATTGAAAATACCTTATAATATAACGTAATATGCAGTGTATCATTGAAAATACCTTATAATATAACGTAATATGCAGTGTATCATTGAAAATACCTTATAATATAACGTAATATGCAGTGTATCATTGAAAATACCTTATAATATAAGGTAATATGCAGTGTATCATTGAAAATACCTTATGATATAACGTAATATGCAGTGTATCATTGAAAATACCTTATAATATAACGTAATTTACAGTGTATCATTGAAAATACCATATAATATAACGTAATATGTAGTGTATCAATGAAAATACCTTATAATATAACGTAATATGCAGTGTATCATTGAAAATGCCTTATAATATATAGTAGTTTATCAATGAAAATACCTTATAATATAACGTAATATGCAGTGTATCATTGAAAATACCTTATAATATATAGTAGTTTATCAATGAAAATACCTTATAATATAACGTAATATGCAGTGTATCATTGAAAATACCTTATAATATAACGTAATATGCAGTGTATCATTGAAAATGCCTTATAATATATAGTAGTTTATCATTGAAAATACCTTATAATATAACGTAATATGCAGTGTATCATTGAAAACACCTTATAATATAACGTAATATGCAGTGTGTCATTGTAAATACCTTATAATATATAGTAGTTTATCAATGAAAATACCTTATAATATAACGTAATATGCAGTGTATCATTGAAAATACCTTATAATATAACGTAATATGCAGTGAATCATTGAAAATACCTTATAATATAAGGTAATATGCAGTGTATCATTGAAAATACCTTATGATATAACGTAATAGGCAGTGTATCATTGAAAATACCTTATAATATAACGTAATTTACAGTGTATCATTGAAAATACCTTATAATATAACGTAATATGCAGTGTATCATTGAAAACACCTTATAATATAACGTAATATGCAGTGTGTCATTGAAAATACCGTATAATATATAGTAGTTTATCAATGAAAATACCTTATAATATAACGTAATATGCAGTGTATCATTGAAAATACCTTATAATATAACGTAATATGCAGTGTATCATTGAAAATACCTTATAATATAACGTAATATGCAGTGTATCATTGAAAATACCTTATAATATAAGGTAATATGCAGTGTATCATTGAAAATACCTTATGATATAACGTAATATGCAGTGTATCATTGAAAATACCTTATAATATAACGTAATTTACAGTGTATCATTGAAAATACCTTATAATATAACGTAATATGCAGTGTATCATTGAAAACACCTTATAATATAACGTAATATGCAGTGTGTCATTGAAAATACCTTATAATATAACGTAATATGCAGTGTATCATTGAAAATACCTTATAATATAACGTAATATGCAGTGTATCATTGAAAATACCTTATAATATAACGTAATATGCAGTGTATCATTGAAAATACCTTATAATATAACGTAATATGTAGTGTATCAATGAAAATACCTTATAATATAACGTAATATGTAGTGTATCAATGAAAATACCTTATAATATAACGTAATATGCAGTGTATCATTGAAAATACCTTATAATATAACGTAATATGCAGTGTATCATTGAAAATACCTTATAATATAACGTAATATGCAGTGTATCATTGAAAATACCTTATAATATAACGTAATATGCAGTGTATCATTGAAAATACCTTATAATATAAGGTAATATGCAGTGTATCATTGAAAATACCTTATGATATAACGTAATATGCAGTGTATCATTGAAAATACCTTATAATATAACGTAATTTACAGTGTATCATTGAAAATACCATATAATATAACGTAATATGTAGTGTATCAATGAAAATACCTTATAATATAACGTAATATGCAGTGTATCATTGAAAATGCCTTATAATATATAGTAGTTTATCAATGAAAATACCTTATAATATAACGTAATATGCAGTGTATCATTGAAAATACCTTATAATATATAGTAGTTTATCAATGAAAATACCTTATAATATAACGTAATATGCAGTGTATCATTGAAAATACCTTATAATATAACGTAATATGCAGTGTATCATTGAAAATGCCTTATAATATATAGTAGTTTATCATTGAAAATACCTTATAATATAACGTAATATGCAGTGTATCATTGAAAACACCTTATAATATAACGTAATATGCAGTGTGTCATTGTAAATACCTTATAATATATAGTAGTTTATCAATGAAAATACCTTATAATATAACGTAATATGCAGTGTATCATTGAAAATACCTTATAATATAACGTAATATGCAGTGAATCATTGAAAATACCTTATAATATAAGGTAATATGCAGTGTATCATTGAAAATACCTTATGATATAACGTAATAGGCAGTGTATCATTGAAAATACCTTATAATATAACGTAATTTACAGTGTATCATTGAAAATACCTTATAATATAACGTAATATGCAGTGTATCATTGAAAACACCTTATAATATAACGTAATATGCAGTGTGTCATTGAAAATACCGTATAATATATAGTAGTTTATCAATGAAAATACCTTATAATATAACGTAATATGCAGTGTACCATTGAAAATACCTTATAATATAACGTAATATGCAGTGTATCATTGAAAATACCTTATAATATAACGTAATATGCAGTGTATCATTGAAAATACCTTATAATATAAGGTGATATGCAGTGTATCATTGAAAATACCTTATGATATAACGTAATATGCAGTGTGTCATTGAAAATACCTTATAATATAACGTAATATGCAGTGTGTCATTGTAAATACCTTATAATATATAGTAGTTTATCAATGAAAATACCTTATAATATAACGTAATATGCAGTGTATCATTGAAAATACCTTATAATATAACGTAATATGCAGTGTATCATTGAAAATACCTTATAATATAACGTAATATGCAGTGTATCATTGAAAATACTTTATAATATAACGTAATATGCAGTGTATCATTGAAAATACCTTATAATATAACGTAATATGCAGTGTATCATTGAAAATACCTTATAATATAAGGTAATATGCAGTGTATCATTGAAAATACCTTATGATATAACGTAATATGCAGTGTATCATTGAAAATACCTTATAATATAACGTAATTTACAGTGTATCATTGAAAATACCTTATAATATAACGTAATATGCAGTGTATCATTGAAAACACCTTATAATATAACGTAATATGCAGTGTGTCATTGAAAATACCTTATAATATATAGTAGTTTATCAATGAAAATACCTTATAATATAACGTAATATGCAGTGTATCATTGAAAATACCTTATAATATAACGTAATATGCAGTGTATCATTGAAAATACCTTATAATATAACGTAATATGCAGAGTATCATTGAAAATACCTTATAATATAAGGTGATATGCAGTGTATCAGGGAAAATACCTTATGATATAACGTAATATGAAGTGTATCATTGAAAATACCTTATAATATAACGTAATATGCAGTGTATCATTGAAAATACCTTATAATATAACGTAATATGCAGTGTATCATTGAAAATACCTTATAATATAACGTAATATGCAGTGTATCATTGAAAATACCTTATAATATAACGTAATATGTAGTGTATCAATGAAAATACCTTATAATATAACGTAATATGCAGTGTATCATTGAAAATGCCTTATAATATATAGTAGTTTATCAATGAAAATACCTTATAATATAACGTAATATGCAGTGTATCATTGAAAATACCTTATAATATAACGTAATATGCAGTGTATCATTGAAAATACCTTATAATATAACGTAATATGCAGTGTATCATTGAAAATACCTTATAATATAAGGTGATATGCAGTGTATCATTGAAAATACCTTATGATATAACGTAATATGCAGTGTGTCATTGAAAATACCTTATAATATAACGTAATATGCAGTGTATCATTGAAAATACCTTATAATATAACGTAATATGCAGTGTATCATTGAAAATACCTTATGATATAACGTAATATGCAGTGTATCATTGAAAATACCTTATAATATAACGTAATTTACAGTGTATCATTGAAAATACCTTATAATATAACGTAATATGCAGTGTATCATTGAAAACACCTTATAATATAACGTAATATGCAGTGTATCATTGAAAATACCTTATAATATAACGTAATATGCAGTGTATCATTGAAAACACCTTATAATATAACGTAATATGCAGTGTATCATTGAAAATACCTTATAATATAAGGTGATATGCAGTGTATCATTGAAAATACCTTATGATATAACGTAATATGCAGTGTGTCATTGAAAATACCTTATAATATAACGTAATATGCAGTGTGTCATTGTAAATACCTTATAATATATAGTAGTTTATCAATGAAAATACCTTATAATATAACGTAATATGCAGTGTATCATTGAAAATACCTTATAATATAACGTAATATGCAGTGTATCATTGAAAATGCCTTATAATATATAGTAGTTTATCAATGAAAATACCTTATAATATAACGTAATATGCAGTGTATCATTGAAAATACCTTATAATATAACGTAATATGCAGTGTATCATTGAAAACACCTTATAATATAATGTAATATGCAGTGTGTCATTGTAAATACCTTATAATATATAGTAGTTTATCAATGAAAATACCTTATAATATAACGTAATATGCAGTGTATCATTGAAAATACCTTATAATATAACGTAATATGCAGTGTATCATTGAAAATACCTTATAATATAACGTAATATGCAGTGTATCATTGAAAATACCTTATAATATAACGTAATATGCAGTGTATCATTGAAAACACCTTATAATATAACGTAATATGCAGTGTGTCATTGTAAATACCTTATAATATATAGTAGTTTATCAATGAAAATACCTTATAATATAACGTAATATGCAGTGTATCATTGAAAATACCTTATAATATAACGTAATATGCAGTGTATCATTGAAAATACCTTATAATATAACGTAATATGCAGTGTATCATTGAAAATACCTTATAATATAACGTAATATGCAGTGTATCATTGAAAATACCTTATAATATAAGGTAATATGCAGTGTATCATTGAAAATACCTTATGATATAACGTAATAGGCAGTGTATCATTGAAAATACCTTATAATATAACGTAATTTACAGTGTATCATTGAAAATACCTTATAATATAACGTAATATGCAGTGTATCATTGAAAACACCTTATAATATAACGTAATATGCAGTGTGTCATTGAAAATACCTTATAATATATAGTAGTTTATCAATGAAAATACCTTATAATATAACGTAATATGCAGTGTATCATTGAAAATACCTTATAATATAAGGTGATATGCAGTGTATCAGTGAAAATACCTTATGATATAACGTAATATGAAGTGTATCATTGAAAATACCTTATAATATAACGTAATATGCAGTGTATCATTGAAAATACCTTATAATATAACGTAATATGCAGTGTATCATTGAAAATGCCTTATAATATAACGTAATATGCAGTGTATCATTGAAAATACCTTATAATATAACGTAATATGTAGTGTATCAATGAAAATACCTTATAATATAACGTAATATGCAGTGTATCATTGAAAATGCCTTATAATATATAGTAGTTTATCAATGAAAATACCTTATAATATAACGTAATATGCAGTGTATCATTGAAAATACCTTATAATATAACGTAATATGCAGTGTATCATTGAAAATACCTTATGATATAACGTAATAGGCAGTGTATCATTGAAAATGCCTTATAATATAACGTAATTTACAGTGTATCATTGAAAATACCTTATAATATAACGTAATATGCAGTGTATCATTGAAAATACCTTATAATATAACGTAATATGCAGTGTATCATTGAAAATACCTTATAATATAAGGTAATATGCAGTGTATCATTGAAAATACCTTATGATATAACGTAATAGGCAGTGTATCATTGAAAACACCTTATAATATAACGTAATATGCAGTGTGTCATTGTAAATACCTTATAATATATAGTAGTTTATCAATGAAAATTCCTTATAATATAACGTAATATGCAGTGTATCATTGAAAATACCTTATAATATAACGTAATATGCAGTGTATCATTGAAAATACCTTATAATATAAGGTAATATGCAGTGTATCATTGAAAATACCTTATGATATAACGTAATAGGCAGTGTATCATTGAAAATACCTTATTATATAACGTAATTTACAGTGTATCATTGAAAATACCTTATAATATAACGTAATATGCAGTGTATCATTGAAAACACCTTATAATATAACGTAATATGCAGTGTGTCATTGAAAATACCTTATAATATATAGTAGTTTATCAATGAAAATACCTTATAATATAACGTAATATGCAGTGTATCATTGAAAATACCTTATAATATAACGTAATATGCAGTGTATCATTGAAAATACCTTATAATATAAGGTTATATGCAGTGTATCATTGAAAATACCTTATGATATAACGTAATATGCAGTGTGTCATTGAAAATACCTTATAATATAACGTAATATGCAGTGTGTCATTGTAAATACCTTATAATATATAGTAGTTTATCAATGAAAATACCTTATAATATAACGTAATATGCAGTGTATCATTGAAAATACCTTATAATATAACGTAATATGCAGTGTATCATTGAAAATGCCTTATAATATATAGTAGTTTATCAATGAAAATACCTTATAATATAACGTAATATGCAGTGTATCATTGAAAATACCTTATAATATAACGTAATATGCAGTGTATCATTGAAAACACCTTATAATATAACGTAATATGCAGTGTGTCATTGTAAATACCTTATAATATATAGTAGTTTATCAATGAAAATACCTTATAATATAACCTAATTTGCAGTGTATCATTGAAAATACCTTATAATATAACGTAATATGCAGTGTATCATTGAAAATACCTTATAATATAAGGTAATATGCAGTGTATCATTGAAAATACCTTATGATATAACGTAATATGCAGTGTATCATTGAAAATACCTTATAATATAACGTAATTTACAGTGTATCATTGAAAATACCTTATAATATAACGTAATATGCAGTGTATCATTGAAAACACCTTATAATATAACGTAATATGCAGTGTGTCATTGAAAATACCTTATAATATATAGTAGTTTATCAATGAAAATACCTTATAATATAACGTAATATGCAGTGTATCATTGAAAATACCTTATAATATAACGTAATATGCAGTGTATCATTGAAAATACCTTATAATATAACGTAATATGCAGTGTATCATTGAAAATACCTTATAATATAAGGTGATATGCAGTGTATCAGGGAAAATACCTTATGATATAACGTAATATGAAGTGTATCATTGAAAATACCTTATAATATAACGTAATATGCAGTGTATCATTGAAAATACCTTATAATATAACGTAATATGCAGTGTATCATTGAAAATACCTTATAATATAACGTAATATGCAGTGTATCATTGAAAATACCTTATAATATAACGTAATATGTAGTGTATCAATGAAAATACCTTATAATATAACGTAATATGCAGTGTATCATTGAAAATGCCTTATAATATATAGTAGTTTATCAATGAAAATACCTTATAATATAACGTAATATGCAGTGTATCATTGAAAATACCTTATAATATAACGTAATATGCAGTGTATCATTGAAAATACCTTATAATATAACGTAATATGCAGTGTATCATTGAAAATACCTTATAATATAAGGTTATATGCAGTGTATCATTGAAAATACCTTATGATATAACGTAATATGCAGTGTGTCATTGAAAATACCTTATAATATAACGTAATATGCAGTGTATCATTGAAAATACCTTATAATATAACGTAATATGCAGTGTATCATTGAAAATACCTTATGATATAACGTAATATGCAGTGTATCATTGAAAATACCTTATAATATAACGTAATTTACAGTGTATCATTGAAAATACCTTATAATATAACGTAATATGCAGTGTATCATTGAAAACACCTTATAATATAACGTAATATGCAGTGTATCATTGAAAATACCTTATAATATAACGTAATATGCAGTGTATCATTGAAAACACCTTATAATATAACGTAATATGCAGTGTATCATTGAAAATACCTTATAATATAAGGTGATATGCAGTGTATCATTGAAAATACCTTATGATATAACGTAATATGCAGTGTGTCATTGAAAATACCTTATAATATAACGTAATATGCAGTGTGTCATTGTAAATACCTTATAATATATAGTAGTTTATCAATGAAAATACCTTATAATATAACGTAATATGCAGTGTATCATTGAAAATACCTTATAATATAACGTAATATGCAGTGTATCATTGAAAATACCTTATAATATATAGTAGTTTATCAATGAAAATACCTTATAATATAACGTAATATGCAGTGTATCATTGAAAATACCTTATAATATAACGTAATATGCAGTGTATCATTGAAAACACCTTATAATATAATGTAATATGCAGTGTGTCATTGTAAATACCTTATAATATATAGTAGTTTATCAATGAAAATACCTTATAATATAACGTAATATGCAGTGTATCATTGAAAATACCTTATAATATAACGTAATATGCAGTGTATCATTGAAAATACCTTATAATATAACGTAATATGCAGTGTATCATTGAAAATACCTAATAATATAACGTAATATGCAGTGTATCATTGAAAACACCTTATAATATAACGTAATATGCAGTGTGTCATTGTAAATACCTTATAATATATAGTAGTTTATCAATGAAAATACCTTATAATATAACGTAATATGCAGTGTATCATTGAAAATACCTTATAATATAACGTAATATGCAGTGTATCATTGAAAATACCTTATAATATAACGTAATATGCAGTGTATCATTGAAAATACCTTATAATATAACGTAATATGCAGTGTATCATTGAAAATACCTTATAATATAAGGTAATATGCAGTGTATCATTGAAAATACCTTATGATATAACGTAATAGGCAGTGTATCATTGAAAATACCTTATAATATAACGTAATTTACAGTGTATCATTGAAAATACCTTATAATATAACGTAATATGCAGTGTATCATTGAAAACACCTTATAATATAACGTAATATGCAGTGTGTCATTGAAAATACCTTATAATATATAGTAGTTTATCAATGAAAATACCTTATAATATAACGTAATATGCAGTGTATCATTGAAAATACCTTATAATATAAGGTGATATGCAGTGTATCAGTGAAAATACCTTATGATATAACGTAATATGAAGTGTATCATTGAAAATACCTTATAATATAACGTAATATGCAGTGTATCATTGAAAATACCTTATAATATAACGTAATATGCAGTGTATCATTGAAAATGCCTTATAATATAACGTAATATGCAGTGTATCATTGAAAATACCTTATAATATAACGTAATATGTAGTGTATCAATGAAAATACCTTATAATATAACGTAATATGCAGTGTATCATTGAAAATGCCTTATAATATATAGTAGTTTATCAATGAAAATACCTTATAATATAACGTAATATGCAGTGTATCATTGAAAATACCTTATAATATAACGTAATATGCAGTGTATCATTGAAAATACCTTATGATATAACGTAATAGGCAGTGTATCATTGAAAATACCTTATAATATAACGTAATTTACAGTGTATCATTGAAAATACCTTATAATATAACGTAATATGCAGTGTATCATTGAAAATACCTTATAATATAACGTAATATGCAGTGTATCATTGAAAATACCTTATAATATAAGGTAATATGCAGTGTATCATTGAAAATACCTTATGATATAACGTAATAGGCAGTGTATCATTGAAAACACCTTATAATATAACGTAATATGCAGTGTGTCATTGTAAATACCTTATAATATATAGTAGTTTATCAATGAAAATTCCTTATAATATAACGTAATATGCAGTGTATCATTGAAAATACCTTATAATATAACGTAATATGCAGTGTATCATTGAAAATACCTTATAATATAAGGTAATATGCAGTGTATCATTGAAAATACCTTATGATATAACGTAATAGGCAGTGTATCATTGAAAATACCTTATTATATAACGTAATTTACAGTGTATCATTGAAAATACCTTATAATATAACGTAATATGCAGTGTATCATTGAAAACACCTTATAATATAACGTAATATGCAGTGTGTCATTGAAAATACCTTATAATATATAGTAGTTTATCAATGAAAATACCTTATAATATAACGTAATATGCAGTGTATCATTGAAAATACCTTATAATATAACGTAATATGCAGTGTATCATTGAAAATACCTTATAATATAAGGTTATATGCAGTGTATCATTGAAAATACCTTATGATATAACGTAATATGCAGTGTGTCATTGAAAATACCTTATAATATAACGTAATATGCAGTGTGTCATTGTAAATACCTTATAATATATAGTAGTTTATCAATGAAAATACCTTATAATATAACGTAATATGCAGTGTATCATTGAAAATACCTTATAATATAACGTAATATGCAGTGTATCATTGAAAATGCCTTATAATATATAGTAGTTTATCAATGAAAATACCTTATAATATAACGTAATATGCAGTGTATCATTGAAAATACCTTATAATATAACGTAATATGCAGTGTATCATTGAAAACACCTTATAATATAACGTAATATGCAGTGTGTCATTGTAAATACCTTATAATATATAGTAGTTTATCAATGAAAATACCTTATAATATAACCTAATATGCAGTGTATCATTGAAAATACCTTATAATATAACGTAATATGCAGTGTATCATTGAAAATACCTTATAATATAAGGTAATATGCAGTGTATCATTGAAAATACCTTATGATATAACGTAATATGCTGTGTATCATTGAAAATACCTTATAATATAACGTAATTTACAGTGTATCATTGAAAATACCTTATAATATAACGTAATATGCAGTGTATCATTGAAAACACCTTATAATATAACGTAATATGCAGTGTGTCATTGAAAATACCTTATAATATATAGTAGTTTATCAATGAAAATACCTTATAATATAACGTAATATGCAGTGTATCATTGAAAATACCTTATAATATAACGTAATATGCAGTGTATCATTGAAAATACCTTATAATATAACGTAATATGCAGTGTATCATTGAAAATACCTTATAATATAAGGTGATATGCAGTGTATCAGTGAAAATACCTTATGATATAACGTAATATGAAGTGTATCATTGAAAATACCTTATAATATAACGTAATATGCAGTGTATCATTGAAAATACCTTATAATATAACGTAATATGCAGTGTATCATTGAAAATACCTTATAATATAACGTAATATGCAGTGTATCATTGAAAATACCTTATAATATAACGTAATATGTAGTGTATCAATGAAAATACCTTATAATATAACGTAATATGCAGTGTATCATTGAAAATACCTTGTAATATATAGTAGTTTATCAATGAAAATACCTTATAATATAACGTAATATGTAGTGTATCAATGAAAATACCTTATAATATAACGTAATATGCAGTGTATCATTGAAAATACCTTATAATATAACGTAATATGCAGTGTATCATTGAAAATACCTTATAATATAAGGTTATATGCAGTGTATCATTGAAAATACCTTATAATATAACGTAATATGCAGTGTATCATTGAAAATACCTTATAATATAACGTAATATGCAGTGTATCATTGAAAATACCTTATAATATAACGTAATATGCAGTGTATCATTGAAAATACCTTATAATATAACGTAATATGCAGTGTATCATTGAAAATACCTTATAATATAAGGTTATATGCAGTGTATCATTGAAAATACCTTATGATATAACGTAATATGCAGTGTGTCATTGAAAATACCTTATAATATAACGTAATATGCAGTGTGTCATTGTAAATACCTTATAATATATAGTAGTTTATCAATGAAAATACCTTATAATATAACGTAATATGCAGTGTATCATTGAAAATACCTTATAATATAACGTAATATGCAGTGTATCATTGAAAATGCCTTATAATATATAGTAGTTTATCAATGAAAATACCTTATAATATAACGTAATATGCAGTGTATCATTGAAAATACCTTATAATATAACGTAATATGCAGTGTATCATTGAAAACACCTTATAATATAACGTAATATGCAGTGTGTCATTGTAAATACCTTATAATATATAGTAGTTTATCAATGAAAATACCTTATAATATAACGTAATATGCAGTGTATCATTGAAAATACCTTATAATATAACGTAATATGCAGTGTATCATTGAAAATACCTTATAATATAACGTAATATGCAGTGTATCATTGAAAATACCTAATAATATAAGGTAATATGCAGTGTATCATTGAAAATACCTTATGATATAACGTAATAGGCAGTGTATCATTGAAAATACCTTATAATATAACGTAATATGCAGTGTATCATTGAAAATACCTTATAATATAACGTAATATGCAGTGTATCATTGAAAATACCTTATAATATAACGTAATATGCAGTGTATCATTGAAAATACCTTATGATATAACGTAATAGGCAGTGTATCATTGAAAATACCTTATAATATAACGTAATTTACAGTGTATCATTGAAAATACCTTATAATATAACGTAATATGCAGTGTATCATTGAAAACACCTTATAATATAACGTAATATGCAGTGTGTCATTGAAAATGCCTTATAATATATAGTAGTTTATCAATGAAAATACCTTATAATATAACGTAATATGCAGTGTATCATTGAAAATACCTTATAATATAAGGTGATATGCAGTGTATCAGTGAAAATACCTTATGATATAACGTAATATGAAGTGTATCATTGAAAATACCTTATAATATAACGTAATATGCAGTGTATCATTGAAAATACCTTATAATATAACGTAATATGCAGTGTATCATTGAAAATGCCTTATAATATAACGTAATATGCAGTGTATCATTGAAAATACCTTATAATATAACGTAATATGTAGTGTATCAATGAAAATACCTTATAATATAACGTAATATGCAGTGTATCATTGAAAATACCTTATAATATAACGTAATATGCAGTGTATCATTGAAAATACCTTATAATATAACGTAATATGCAGTGTATCATTGAAAATACCTTATAATATAAGGTAATATGCAGTGTATCATTGAAAATACCTTATGATATAACGTAATAGGCAGTGTATCATTGAAAATACCTTATAATATAACGTAATTTACAGTGTATCATTGAAAATACCTTATAATATAACGTAATATGCAGTGTATCATTGAAAACACCTTATAATATAACGTAATATGCAGTGTGTCATTGAAAATACCTTATAATATATAGTAGTTTATCAATGAAAATACCTTATAATATAACGTAATATGCAGTGTATCATTGAAAATACCTTATAATATAAGGTGATATGCAGTGTATCAGTGAAAATACCTTATGATATAACGTAATATGAAGTGTATCATTGAAAATACCTTATAATATAACGTAATATGCAGTGTATCATTGAAAATACCTTATAATATAACGTAATATGCAGTGTATCATTGAAAATGCCTTATAATATAACGTAATATGCAGTGTATCAATGAAAATACCTTATAATATAACGTAATATGTAGTGTATCAATGAAAATACCTTATAATATAACGTAATATGCAGTGTATCATTGAAAATGCCTTATAATATATAGTAGTTTATCAATGAAAATACCTTATAATATAACGTAATATGCAGTGTATCATTGAAAATACCTTATAATATAACGTAATATGCAGTGTATCATTGAAAATACCTTATGATATAACGTAATAGGCAGTGTATCATTGAAAATACCTTATAATATAACGTAATTTACAGTGTATCATTGAAAATACCTTATAATATAACGTAATATGCAGTGTATCATTGAAAATACCTTATAATATAACGTAATATGCAGTGTATCATTGAAAATACCTTATAATATAAGGTAATATGCAGTGTATCATTGAAAATACCTTATGATATAACGTAATAGGCAGTGTATCATTGAAAACACCTTATAATATAACGTAATATGCAGTGTGTCATTGTAAATACCTTATAATATATAGTAGTTTATCAATGAAAATTCCTTATAATATAACGTAATATGCAGTGTATCATTGAAAATACCTTATAATATAACGTAATATGCAGTGTATCATTGAAAATACCTTATAATATAAGGTAATATGCAGTGTATCATTGAAAATACCTTATGATATAACGTAATAGGCAGTGTATCATTGAAAATACCTTATTATATAACGTAATTTACAGTGTATCATTGAAAATACCTTATAATATAACGTAATATGCAGTGTATCATTGAAAACACCTTATAATATAACGTAATATGCAGTGTGTCATTGAAAATACCTTATAATATATAGTAGTTTATCAATGAAAATACCTTATAATATAACGTAATATGCAGTGTATCATTGAAAATACCTTATAATATAACGTAATATGCAGTGTATCATTGAAAATACCTTATAATATAACGTAATATGCAGTGTATCATTGAAAACACCTTATAATATAACGTAATATGCAGTGTGTCATTGTAAATACCTTATAATATATAGTAGTTTATCAATGAAAATACCTTATAATATAACGTAATATGCAGTGTATCATTGAAAATACCTTATAATATAACGTAATATGCAGTGTATCATTGAAAATACCTTATAATATAACGTAATATGCAGTGTATCATTGAAAATACCTTATAATATAACGTAATATGCAGTGTATCATTGAAAATACCTTATAATATAAGGTAATATGCAGTGTATCATTGAAAATACCTTATGATATAACGTAATAGGCAGTGTATCATTGAAAATACCTTATAATATAACGTAATTTACAGTGTATCATTGAAAATACCTTATAATATAACGTAATATGCAGTGTATCATTGAAAACACCTTATACTATAACGTAATATGCAGTGTGTCATTGAAAATGCCTTATAATATATAGTAGTTTATCAATGAAAATACCTTATAATATAACGTAATATGCAGTGTATCATTGAAAATACCTTATAATATAAGGTGATATGCAGTGTATCATTGAAAATACCTTATAATATAAGGTAATATGCAGTGTATCATTGAAAATACCTTATGATATAACGTAATAGGCAGTGTATCATTGAAAATACCTTATAATATAACGTAATATGTAGTGTATCAATGAAAATACCTTATAATATAACGTAATATGCAGTGTATCATTGAAAATGCCTTATAATATATAGTAGTTTATCAATGAAAATACCTTATAATATAACGTAATATGCAGTGTATCATTGAAAATACCTTATAATATAACGTAATATGCAGTGTATCATTGAAAATACCTTATGATATAACGTAATAGGCAGTGTATCATTGAAAATACCTTATAATATAACGTAATTTACAGTGTATCATTGAAAATACCTTATAATATAACGTAATTTACAGTGTATCATTGAAAATACCTTATAATATAACGTAATATGCAGTGTATCATTGAAAATACCTTATAATATAACGTAATATGCAGTGTATCATTGAAAATACCTTATAATATAAGGTAATATGCAGTGTATCATTGAAAATACCTTATGATATAACGTAATAGGCAGTGTATCATTGAAAACACCTTATAATATAACGTAATATGCAGTGTGTCATTGTAAATACCTTATAATATATAGTAGTTTATCAATGAAAATTCCTTATAATATAACGTAATATGCAGTGTATCATTGAAAATACCTTATAATATAACGTAATATGCAGTGTATCATTGAAAATACCTTATAATATAAGGTAATATGCAGTGTATCATTGAAAATACCTTATGATATAACGTAATAGGCAGTGTATCATTGAAAATACCTTATTATATAACGTAATTTACAGTGTATCATTGAAAATACCTTATAATATAACGTAATATGCAGTGTATCATTGAAAACACCTTATAATATAACGTAATATGCAGTGTGTCATTGAAAATACCTTATAATATATAGTAGTTTATCAATGAAAATACCTTATAATATAACGTAATATGCAGTGTATCATTGAAAATACCTTATAATATAACGTAATATGCAGTGTATCATTGAAAATACCTTATAATATAACGTAATATGCAGTGTATCATTGAAAACACCTTATAATATAACGTAATATGCAGTGTGTCATTGTAAATACCTTATAATATATAGTAGTTTATCAATGAAAATACCTTATAATATAACGTAATATGCAGTGTATCATTGAAAATACCTTATAATATAACGTAATATGCAGTGTATCATTGAAAATACCTTATAATATAACGTAATATGCAGTGTATCATTGAAAATACCTTATAATATAACGTAATATGCAGTGTATCATTGAAAATACCTTATAATATAAGGTAATATGCAGTGTATCATTGAAAATACCTTATGATATAACGTAATAGGCAGTGTATCATTGAAAATACCTTATAATATAACGTAATTTACAGTGTATCATTGAAAATACCTTATAATATAACGTAATATGCAGTGTATCATTGAAAACACCTTATACTATAACGTAATATGCAGTGTGTCATTGAAAATGCCTTATAATATATAGTAGTTTATCAATGAAAATACCTTATAATATAACGTAATATGCAGTGTATCATTGAAAATACCTTATAATATAAGGTGATATGCAGTGTATCATTGAAAATACCTTATAATATAAGGTAATATGCAGTGTATCATTGAAAATACCTTATGATATAACGTAATAGGCAGTGTATCATTGAAAATACCTTATAATATAACGTAATATGTAGTGTATCAATGAAAATACCTTATAATATAACGTAATATGCAGTGTATCATTGAAAATGCCTTATAATATATAGTAGTTTATCAATGAAAATACCTTATAATATAACGTAATATGCAGTGTATCATTGAAAATACCTTATAATATAACGTAATATGCAGTGTATCATTGAAAATACCTTATGATATAACGTAATAGGCAGTGTATCATTGAAAATACCTTATAATATAACGTAATTTACAGTGTATCATTGAAAATACCTTATAATATAACGTAATATGCAGTGTATCATTGAAAATACCTTATAATATAACGTAATATGCAGTGTATCATTGAAAATACCTTATAATATAACGTAATATGCAGTGTATCATTGAAAATACCTTATAATATAAGGTAATATGCAGTGTATCATTGAAAATACCTTATGATATAACGTAATAGGCAGTGTATCATTGAAAATACCTTATAATATAACGTAATTTACAGTGTATCATTGAAAATACCTTATAATATAACGTAATATGCAGTGTATCATTGAAAATACCTTATAATATAACGTAATATGTAGTGTATCAATGAAAATACCTTATAATATAACGTAATATGCAGTGTGTCATTGTAAATACCTTATAATATATAGTAGTTTATCAATGAAAATACCTTATAATATAACGTAATATGCAGTGTATCATTGAAAATACCTTATAATATAAGGTGATATGCAGTGTATCATTGAAAATACCTTATGATATAACGTAATATGCAGTGTGTCAATGAAAATACCTTATAATATAACGTAATATGCAGTGTGTCATTGTAAATACCTTATAATATATAGTAGTTTATCAATGAAAATACCTTATAATATAACGTAATATGCAGTGTATCATTGAAAATACCTTATAATATAACGTAATATGCAGTGTATCATTGAAAATTCCTTATAATATATAGTAGTTTATCAATGAAAATACCTTATAATATAACGTAATATGCAGTGTATCATTGAAAATACCTTATAATATAACGTAATATGCAGTGTATCATTGAAAACACCTTATAATATAACGTAATATGCAGTGTGTCATTGTAAATACCTTATAATATATAGTAGTTTATCAATGAAAATACCTTATAATATAACGTAATATGCAGTGTATCATTGAAAATACCTTATAATATAACGTAATATGCAGTGTATCATTGAAAACACCTTATAATATAACGTAATATGCAGTGTGTCATTGAAAATACCTTATAATATATAGTAGTTTATCAATGAAAATACCTTATAATATAACGTAATATGCAGTGTATCATTGAAAATACCTTATATTATAAGGTAATATGCAGTGTATCATTGAAAATACCTTATGATATAACGTAATATGCAGTGTATCATTGAAAATACCTTATAATATAACGTAATTTACAGTGTATCATTGAAAATACCTTATAATATAACGTAATATGCAGTGTATCATTGAAAATACCTTATAATATAACGTAATATGTAGTGTATCAATGAAAATACCTTATAATATAACGTAATATGCAGTGTGTCATTGTAAATACCTTATAATATATAGTAGTTTATCAATGAAAATACCTTATAATATAACGTAATATGCAGTGTATCATTGAAAATACCTTATAATATAAGGTGATATGCAGTGTATCATTGAAAATACCTTATGATATAACGTAATATGCAGTGTGTCAATGAAAATACCTTATAATATAACGTAATATGCAGTGTGTCATTGTAAATACCTTATAATATATAGTAGTTTATCAATGAAAATACCTTATAATATAACGTAATATGCAGTGTATCATTGAAAATACCTTATAATATAACGTAATATGCAGTGTATCATTGAAAATGCCTTATAATATATAGTAGTTTATCAATGAAAATACCTTATAATATAACGTAATATGCAGTGTATCATTGAAAATACCTTATAATATAACGTAATATGCAGTGTATCATTGAAAACACCTTATAATATAACGTAATATGCAGTGTGTCATTGTAAATACCTTATAATATATAGTAGTTTATCAATGAAAATACCTTATAATATAACGTAATATGCAGTGTATCATTGAAAATACCTTATAATATAACGTAATATGCAGTGTATCATTGAAAACACCTTATAATATAACGTAATATGCAGTGTGTCATTGAAAATACCTTATAATATATAGTAGTTTATCAATGAAAATACCTTATAATATAACGTAATATGCAGTGTATCATTGAAAATACCTTATAATATAACGTAATATGCAGTGTATCATTGAAAATGCCTTATAATATATAGTAGTTTATCAATGAAAATACCTTATAATATAACGTAATATGCAGTGTATCATTGAAAATACCTTATAATATAACGTAATATGCAGTGTATCATTGAAAACACCTTATAATATAACGTAATATGCAGTGTGTCATTGTAAATACCTTATAATATATAGTAGTTTATTAATGAAAATACCTTATAATATAACGTAATATGCAGTGTATCATTGAAAATACCTTATAATATAACGTAATATGCAGTGTATCATTGAAAATACCTTATAATATAAGGTAATATGCAGTGTATCATTGAAAATACCTTATGATATAACGTAATATGCAGTGTATCATTGAAAATACCTTATAATATAACGTAATTTACAGTGTATCATTGAAAATACCTTATAATATAACGTAATATGCAGTGTATCATTGAAAATACCTTATAATATAAGGTGATATGCAGTGTATCATTGAAAATACCTTATGATATAACGTAATATGCAGTGTGTCATTGAAAATACCTTATAATATAACGTCATATGCAGTGTGTCATTGTAAATACCTTATAATATATAGTAGTTTATCAATGAAAATACCTTATAATATAACGTAATATGCAGTGTATCATTGAAAATACCTTATAATATAACGTAATATGCAGTGTATCATTGAAAATGCCTTATAATATATAGTAGTTTATCAATGAAAATACCTTATAATATAACGTAATATACAGTGTATCATTGAAAATACCTTATAATATAACGTAATATGCAGTGTATCATTGAAAATACCTTCTAATATGTCGCAGTTTATCATTGAAAATACCTTATAATATAACGTAATATGCAGTGTATCATTGAAAATACCTTATAATATAACGTAATATGCAGTGTATCATTGAAAATACCTTATAATATTACGTAATATGCAGTGTATCATTGAAAACACCTTATAATATAACGTAATATGCAGTGTGTCATTGTAAATACCTTATAATATATAGTAGTTTATCAATGAAAATACCTTATAATATAACGTAATATGCAGTGTATCATTGAAAATACCTTATAATATAACGTAATATGCAGTGTATCATTGAAAACACCTTATAATATAACGTAATATGCAGTGTGTCATTGAAAATACCTTATAATATAACGTAATATGCAGTGTATCATTGAAAATACCTTATAATATAAGGTAATATGCAGTGTATCATTGAAAATACCTTATGATATAACGTAATATGCAGTGTATCATTGAAAATACCTTATAATATAACGTAATTTACAGTGTATCATTGAAAATACCTTATAATATAACGTAATATGCAGTGTATCATTGAAAACACCTTATAATATAACGTAATATGCAGTGTGTCATTGAAAATACCTTATAATATATAGTAGTTTATCAATGAAAATACCTTATAATATAACGTAATATGCAGTGTATCATTGAAAATACCTTATAATATAACGTAATATGCAGTGTATCATTGAAAATACCTTATAATATAACGTAATATGCAGTGTATCATTGAAAATACCTTATAATATAAGGTGATATGCAGTGTATCAGTGAAAATACCTTATGATATAACGTAATATGCAGTGTATCATTGAAAATACCTTATAATATAACGTAATATGCAGTGTATCATTGAAAATACCTTATAATATAACGTAATATGCAGTGTATCATTGAAAATACCTTATAATATAAGGTTATATGCAGTGTATCATTGAAAATACCTTATGATATAACGTAATATGCAGTGTGTCATTGAAAATACCTTATAATATAACGTAATATGCAGTGTGTCATTGTAAATACCTTATAATATATAGTAGTTTATCAATGAAAATACCTTATAATATAACGTAATATGCAGTGTATCATTGAAAATACCTTATGATATAACGTAATATGCAGTGTATCATTGAAAATACCTTATAATATAACGTAATTTACAGTGTATCATTGAAAATACCTTATAATATAACGTAATATGCAGTGTATCATTGAAAACACCTTATAATATAACGTAATATGCAGTGTGTCATTGAAAATACCTTATAATATATAGTAGTTTATCAATGAAAATACCTTATAATATAACGTAATATGCAGTGTATCATTGAAAATACCTTATAATATAACGTAATATGCAGTGTATCATTGAAAATACCTTATAATATAACGTAATATGCAGTGTATCATTGAAAATACCTTATAATATAAGGTGATATGCAGTGTATCAGTGAAAATACCTTATGATATAACGTAATATGAAGTGTATCATTGAAAATACCTTATAATATAACGTAATATGCAGTGTATCATTGAAAATACCTTATAATATAACGTAATATGCAGTGTATCATTGAAAATACCTTATAATATAAGGTTATATGCAGTGTATCATTGAAAATACCTTATGATATAACGTAATATGCAGTGTGTCATTGAAAATACCTTATAATATAACGTAATATGCAGTGTGTCATTGTAAATACCTTATACTATATAGTAGTTTATCAATGAAAATACCTTATAATATAACGTAATATGCAGTGTATCATTGAAAATACCTTATAATATAACGTAATATGCAGTGTATCATTGAAAATACCTTATAATATAACGTAATATGCAGTGTATCATTGAAAATACCTTATAATATAAGGTAATATGCAGTGTATCATTGAAAATACCTTATGATATAACGTAATAGGCAGTGTATCATTGAAAATACCTTATAATATAACGTAATTTACAGTGTATCATTGAAAATACCTTATAATATAACGTAATATGCAGTGTATCATTGAAAACACCTTATAATATAACGTAATATGCAGTGTGTCATTGAAAATACCTTATAATATATAGTAGTTTATAAATGAAAATACCTTATAATATAACGTAATATGCAGTGTATCATTGAAAATACCTTATATATAAGGTAATATGCAGTGTATCATTGAAAATACCTTATAATATAACGTAATATGTAGTGTATCAATGAAAATACCTTATAATATAACGTAATATGCAGTGTGTCATTGTAAATACCTTATAATATATAGTAGTTTATCAATGAAAATACCTTATAATATAACGTAATATGCAGTGTATCATTGAAAATACCTTATAATATAACGTAATATGCAGTGTATCATTGAAAATACCTTATAATATAACGTAATATGCAGTGTATCATTGAAAATACCTTATAATATAACGTAATATGCAGTGTATCATTGAAAATACCTTATAATATAAGGTAATATGCAGTGTATCATTGAAAATTCCTTATGATATAACGTAATATGCAGTGTATCATTGAAAATACCTTATAATATAACGTAATTTACAGTGTATCATTGAAAATACCTTATAATATAACGTAATATGCAGTGTATCATTGAAAACACCTTATAATATAACGTAATATGCAGTGTATCATTGAAAATACCTTATAATATAACGTAATATGCAGTGTATCATTGAAAACACCTTATAATATAACGTAATATGCAGTGTATCATTGAAAATACCTTATAATATAAGGTGATATGCAGTGTATCATTGAAAATACCTTATGATATAACGTAATATGCAGTGTGTCATTGAAAATACCTTATAATATAACGTAATATGCAGTGTGTCATTGTAAATACCTTATAATATATAGTAGTTTATCAATGAAAATACCTTATAATATAACGTAATATGCAGAGTATCATTGAAAATACCTTATAATATAACGTAATATGCAGTGTATCATTGAAAATGCCTTATAATATATAGTAGTTTATCAATGAAAATACCTTATAATATAACGTAATATGCAGTGTATCATTGAAAATACCTTATAATATAACGTAATATGCAGTGTATCATTGAAAACACCTTATAATATAATGTAATATGCAGTGTGTCATTGTAAATACCTTATAATATATAGTAGTTTATCAATGAAAATACCTTATAATATAACGTAATATGCAGTGTATCATTGAAAATACCTTATAATATAACGTAATATGCAGTGTATCATTGAAAATACCTTATAATATAACGTAATATGCAGTGTATCATTGAAAATACCTTATAATATAACGTAATATGCAGTGTATCATTGAAAACACCTTATAATATAACGTAATATGCAGTGTGTCATTGTAAATACCTTATAATATATAGTAGTTTATCAATGAAAATACCTTATAATATAACGTAATATGCAGTGTATCATTGAAAATACCTTATAATATAACGTAATATGCAGTGTATCATTGAAAATACCTTATAATATAACGTAATATGCAGTGTATCATTGAAAATACCTTATAATATAACGTAATATGCAGTGTATCATTGAAAATACCTTATAATATAAGGTAATATGCAGTGTATCATTGAAAATACCTTATGATATAACGTAATAGGCAGTGTATCATTGAAAATACCTTATAATATAACGTAATTTACAGTGTATCATTGAAAATACCTTATAATATAACGTAATATGCAGTGTATCATTGAAAACACCTTATAATATAACGTAATATGCAGTGTGTCATTGAAAATACCTTATAATATATAGTAGTTTATCAATGAAAATACCTTATAATATAACGTAATATGCAGTGTATCATTGAAAATACCTTATAATATAAGGTGATATGCAGTGTATCAGTGAAAATACCTTATGATATAACGTAATATGAAGTGTATCATTGAAAATACCTTATAATATAACGTAATATGCAGTGTATCATTGAAAATACCTTATAATATAACGTAATATGCAGTGTATCATTGAAAATGCCTTATAATATAACGTAATATGCAGTGTATCATTGAAAATACCTTATAATATAACGTAATATGTAGTGTATCAATGAAAATACCTTATAATATAACGTAATATGCAGTGTATCATTGAAAATGCCTTATAATATATAGTAGTTTATCAATGAAAATACCTTATAATATAACGTAATATGCAGTGTATCATTGAAAATACCTTATAATATAACGTAATATGCAGTGTATCATTGAAAATACCTTATGATATAACGTAATAGGCAGTGTATCATTGAAAATACCTTATAATATAACGTAATTTACAGTGTATCATTGAAAATACCTTATAATATAACGTAATATGCAGTGTATCATTGAAAATACCTTATAATATAAGGTTATATGCAGTGTATCATTGAAAATACCTTATGATATAACGTAATATGCAGTGTGTCATTGAAAATACCTTATAATATAACGTAATATGCAGTGTGTCATTGTAAATACCTTATAATATATAGTAGTTTATCAATGAAAATACCTTATAATATAACGTAATATGCAGTGTATCATTGAAAATACCTTATAATATAACGTAATATGCAGTGTATCATTGAAAATGCCTTATAATATATAGTAGTGTATCATTGAAAATACCTTATAATATAACGTAATATGCAGTGTATCATTGAAAATACCTTATAATATAACGTAATATGCAGTGTATCATTGAAAACACCTTATAATATAACGTAATATGCAGTGTGTCATTGTAAATACCTTATAATATATAGTAGTTTATCAATGAAAATACCTTATAATATAACGTAATATGCAGTGTATCATTGAAAATACCTTATAATATAACGTAATATGCAGTGTATCATTGAAAATACCTTATAATATAACGTAATATGCAGTGTATCATTGAAAATACCTTATAATATAACGTAATATGCAGTGTATCATTGAAAATACCTTATAATATAAGGTAATATGCAGTGTATCATTGAAAATACCTTATGATATAACGTAATATGCAGTGTATCATTGAAAATACCTTATAATATAAGGTAATATGCAGTGTATCATTGAAAATACCTTATGATATAACGTAATAGGCAGTGTATCATTGAAAACACCTTATAATATAACGTAATATGCAGTGTGTCATTGTAAATACCTTATAATATATAGTAGTTTATCAATGAAAATTCCTTATAATATAACGTAATATGCAGTGTATCATTGAAAATACCTTATAATATAACGTAATATGCAGTGTATCATTGAAAATACCTTATAATATAAGGTAATATGCAGTGTATCATTGAAAATACCTTATGATATAACGTAATAGGCAGTGTATCATTGAAAATACCTTATTATATAACGTAATTTACAGTGTATCATTGAAAATACCTTATAATATAACGTAATATGCAGTGTATCATTGAAAACACCTTATAATATAACGTAATATGCAGTGTGTCATTGAAAATACCTTATAATATATAGTAGTTTATCAATGAAAATACCTTATAATATAACGTAATATGCAGTGTATCATTGAAAATACCTTATAATATAACGTAATATGCAGTGTATCATTGAAAATACCTTATAATATAAGGTTATATGCAGTGTATCATTGAAAATACCTTATGATATAACGTAATATGCAGTGTGTCATTGAAAATACCTTATAATATAACGTAATATGCAGTGTGTCATTGTAAATACCTTATAATATATAGTAGTTTATCAATGAAAATACCTTATAATATAACGTAATATGCAGTGTATCATTGAAAATACCTTATAATATAACGTAATATGCAGTGTATCATTGAAAATGCCTTATAATATATAGTAGTTTATCAATGAAAATACCTTATAATATAACGTAATATGCAGTGTATCATTGAAAATACCTTATAATATAACGTAATATGCAGTGTATCATTGAAAACACCTTATAATATAACGTAATATGCAGTGTGTCATTGTAAATACCTTATAATATATAGTAGTTTATCAATGAAAATACCTTATAATATAACGTAATATGCAGTGTATCATTGAAAATACCTTATAATATAACGTAATATGCAGTGTATCATTGAAAACACCTTATAATATAACGTAATATGCAGTGTGTCATTGTAAATACCTTATAATATATAGTAGTTTATCAATGAAAATACCTTATAATATAACGTAATATGCAGTGTATCATTGAAAATACCTTATAATATAACGTAATATGCAGTGTATCATTGAAAATACCTTATAATATAACGTAATATGCAGTGTATCATTGAAAATACCTTATAATATAACGTAATATGCAGTGTATCATTGAAAATACCTTATAATATAAGGTAATATGCAGTGTATCATTGAAAATACCTTATGATATAACGTAATATGCAGTGTATCATTGAAAATACCTTATAATATAAGGTAATATGCAGTGTATCATTGAAAATACCTTATGATATAACGTAATAGGCAGTGTATCATTGAAAACACCTTATAATATAACGTAATATGCAGTGTGTCATTGTAAATACCTTATAATATATAGTAGTTTATCAATGAAAATTCCTTATAATATAACGTAATATGCAGTGTATCATTGAAAATACCTTATAATATAACGTAATATGCAGTGTATCATTGAAAATACCTTATAATATAACGTAATATGCAGTGTATCATTGAAAATACCTTATGATATAACGTAATAGGCAGTGTATCATTGAAAATACCTTATTATATAACGTAATTTACAGTGTATCATTGAAAATACCTTATAATATAACGTAATATGCAGTGTATCATTGAAAACACCTTATAATATAACGTAATATGCAGTGTGTCATTGAAAATACCTTATAATATATAGTAGTTTATCAATGAAAATACCTTATAATATAACGTAATATGCAGTGTATCATTGAAAATACCTTATAATATAACGTAATATGCAGTGTATCATTGAAAATACCTTATAATATAAGGTTATATGCAGTGTATCATTGAAAATACCTTATGATATAACGTAATATGCAGTGTGTCATTGAAAATACCTTATAATATAACGTAATATGCAGTGTGTCATTGTAAATACCTTATAATATATAGTAGTTTATCAATGAAAATACCTTATAATATAACGTAATATGCAGTGTATCATTGAAAATACCTTATAATATAACGTAATATGCAGTGTATCATTGAAAATGCCTTATAATATATAGTAGTTTATCAATGAAAATACCTTATAATATAACGTAATATGCAGTGTATCATTGAAAATACCTTATAATATAACGTAATATGCAGTGTATCATTGAAAACACCTTATAATATAACGTAATATGCAGTGTGTCATTGTAAATACCTTATAATATATAGTAGTTTATCAATGAAAATACCTTATAATATAACGTAATATGCAGTGTATCATTGAAAATACCTTATAATATAACGTAATATGCAGTGTATCATTGAAAATACCTTATAATATAAGGTAATATGCAGTGTATCATTGAAAATACCTTATGATATAACGTAATATGCAGTGTATCATTGAAAATACCTTATAATATAACGTAATTTACAGTGTATCATTGAAAATACCTTATAATATAACGTAATATGCAGTGTATCATTGAAAACACCTTATAATATAACGTAATATGCAGTGTGTCATTGAAAATACCTTATAATATATAGTAGTTTATCAATGAAAATACCTTATAATATAACGTAATATGCAGTGTATCATTGAAAATACCTTATAATATAACGTAATATGCAGTGTATCATTGAAAATACCTTATAATATAACGTAATATGCAGTGTATCATTGAAAATACCTTATAATATAAGGTGATATGCAGTGTATCAGTGAAAATACCTTATGATATAACGTAATATGAAGTGTATCATTGAAAATACCTTATAATATAACGTAATATGCAGTGTATCATTGAAAATACCTTATAATATAACGTAATATGCAGTGTATCATTGAAAATACCTTATAATATAAGGTAATATGCAGTGTATCATTGAAAATACCTTATGATATAACGTAATATGCAGTGTATCATTGAAAATACCTTATAATATAACGTAATTTACAGTGTATCATTGAAAATACCTTATAATATAACGTAATATGCAGTGTATCATTGAAAACACCTTATAATATAACGTAATATGCAGTGTGTCATTGAAAATACCTTATAATATATAGTAGTTTATCAATGAAAATACCTTATAATATAACGTAATATGCAGTGTATCATTGAAAATACCTTATAATATAACGTAATATGCAGTGTATCATTGAAAATACCTTATAATATAAGGTGATATGCAGTGTATCATTGAAAATACCTTATAATATAAGGTGATATGCAGTGTATCAGTGAAAATACCTTATGATATAACGTAATATGAAGTGTATCATTGAAAATACCTTATAATGTAATGTAATATGCAGTGTATCATTGAAAATACCTTATAATATAACGTAATATGCAGTGTATCATTGAAAATACCTTATAATATAACGTAATATGCAGTGTATCATTGAAAATACCTTATAATATAACGTAATATGTAGTGTATCAATGAAAATACCTTATAATATAACGTAATATGCAGTGTATCATTGAAAATGCCTTATAATATATAGTAGTTTATCAATGAAAATACCTTATAATATAACGTAATATGTAGTGTATCAATGAAAATACCTTATAATATAACGTAATATGCAGTGTATCATTGAAAATACCTTATAATATAACGTAATATGCAGTGTATCATTGAAAATACCTTATAATATAAGGTTATATGCAGTGTATCATTGAAAATACCTTATAATATAACGTAATATGCAGTGTATCATTGAAAATACCTTATAATATAACGTAATATGCAGTGTATCATTGAAAATACCTTATAATATAACGTAATATGCAGTGTATCATTGAAAATACCTTATAATATAACGTAATATGCAGTGTATCATTGAAAATACCTTATAATATAAGGTTATATGCAGTGTATCATTGAAAATACCTTATGATATAACGTAATATGCAGTGTGTCATTGAAAATACCTTATAATATAACGTAATATGCAGTGTGTCATTGTAAATACCTTATAATATATAGTAGTTTATCAATGAAAATACCTTATAATATAACGTAATATGCAGTGTATCATTGAAAATACCTTATAATATAACGTAATATGCAGTGTATCATTGAAAATGCCTTATAATATATAGTAGTTTATCAATGAAAATACCTTATAATATAACGTAATATGCAGTGTATCATTGAAAATACCTTATAATATAACGTAATATGCAGTGTATCATTGAAAACACCTTATAATATAACGTAATATGCAGTGTGTCATTGTAAATACCTTATAATATATAGTAGTTTATCAATGAAAATACCTTATAATATAACGTAATATGCAGTGTATCATTGAAAATACCTTATAATATAACGTAATATGCAGTGTATCATTGAAAATACCTTATAATATAACGTAATATGCAGTGTATCATTGAAAATACCTAATAATATAAGGTAATATGCAGTGTATCATTGAAAATACCTTATGATATAACGTAATAGGCAGTGTATCATTGAAAATACCTTATAATATAACGTAATATGCAGTGTATCATTGAAAATACCTTATAATATAACGTAATATGCAGTGTATCATTGAAAATACCTTATAATATAAGGTAATATGCAGTGTATCATTGAAAATACCTTATGATATAACGTAATAGGCAGTGTATCATTGAAAATACCTTATAATATAACGTAATTTACAGTGTATCATTGAAAATACCTTATAATATAACGTAATATGCAGTGTATCATTGAAAACACCTTATAATATAACGTAATATGCAGTGTGTCATTGAAAATGCCTTATAATATATAGTAGTTTATCAATGAAAATACCTTATAATATAACGTAATATGCAGTGTATCATTGAAAATACCTTATAATATAAGGTGATATGCAGTGTATCAGTGAAAATACCTTATGATATAACGTAATATGAAGTGTATCATTGAAAATACCTTATAATATAACGTAATATGCAGTGTATCATTGAAAATACCTTATAATATAACGTAATATGCAGTGTATCATTGAAAATACCTTATAATATAACGTAATATGCAGTGTATCATTGAAAATACCTTATAATATAACGTAATATGTAGTGTATCAATGAAAATACCTTATAATATAACGTAATATGCAGTGTATCATTGAAAATACCTTATAATATAACGTAATATGCAGTGTATCATTGAAAATACCTTATAATATAACGTAATATGCAGTGTATCATTGAAAATACCTTATAATATAAGGTAATATGCAGTGTATCATTGAAAATACCTTATGATATAACGTAATAGGCAGTGTATCATTGAAAATACCTTATAATATAACGTAATTTACAGTGTATCATTGAAAATACCTTATAATATAACGTAATATGCAGTGTATCATTGAAAACACCTTATAATATAACGTAATATGCAGTGTGTCATTGAAAATACCTTATAATATATAGTAGTTTATCAATGAAAATACCTTATAATATAACGTAATATGCAGTGTATCATTGAAAATACCTTATAATATAAGGTGATATGCAGTGTATCAGTGAAAATACCTTATGATATAACGTAATATGAAGTGTATCATTGAAAATACCTTATAATATAACGTAATATGCAGTGTATCATTGAAAATACCTTATAATATAACGTAATATGCAGTGTATCATTGAAAATGCCTTATAATATAACGTAATATGCAGTGTATCATTGAAAATACCATATAATATAACGTAATATGTAGTGTATCAATGAAAATACCTTATAATATAACGTAATATGCAGTGTATCATTGAAAATGCCTTATAATATATAGTAGTTTATCAATGAAAATACCTTATAATATAACGTAATATGCAGTGTATCATTGAAAATACCTTATAATATAACGTAATATGCAGTGTATCATTGAAAATACCTTATGATATAACGTAATATGCAGTGTATCATTGAAAATACCTTATAATATAACGTAATTTACAGTGTATCATTGAAAATACCTTATAATATAACGTAATATGCAGTGTATCATTGAAAATACCTTATAATATAACGTAATATGCAGTGTATCATTGAAAATACCTTATAATATAAGGTAATATGCAGTGTATCATTGAAAATACCTTATGATATAACGTAATAGGCAGTGTATCATTGAAAACACCTTATAATATAACGTAATATGCAGTGTGTCATTGTAAATACCTTATAATATATAGTAGTTTATCAATGAAAATTCCTTATAATATAACGTAATATGCAGTGTATCATTGAAAATACCTTATAATATAACGTAATATGCAGTGTATCATTGAAAATACCTTATAATATAAGGTAATATGCAGTGTATCATTGAAAATACCTTATGATATAACGTAATAGGCAGTGTATCATTGAAAATACCTTATTATATAACGTAATTTACAGTGTATCATTGAAAATACCTTATAATATAACGTAATATGCAGTGTATCATTGAAAACACCTTATAATATAACGTAATATGCAGTGTGTCATTGAAAATACCTTATAATATATAGTAGTTTATCAATGAAAATACCTTATAATATAACGTAATATGCAGTGTATCATTGAAAATACCTTATAATATAACGTAATATGCAGTGTATCATTGAAAATACCTTATAATATAACGTAATATGCAGTGTATCATTGAAAACACCTTATAATATAACGTAATATGCAGTGTGTCATTGTAAATACCTTATAATATATAGTAGTTTATCAATGAAAATACCTTATAATATAACGTAATATGCAGTGTATCATTGAAAATACCTTATAATATAACGTAATATGCAGTGTATCATTGAAAATACCTTATAATATAACGTAATATGCAGTGTATCATTGAAAATACCTTATAATATAACGTAATATGCAGTGTATCATTGAAAATACCTTATAATATAAGGTAATATGCAGTGTATCATTGAAAATACCTTATGATATAACGTAATAGGCAGTGTATCATTGAAAATACCTTATAATATAACGTAATTTACAGTGTATCATTGAAAATACCTTATAATATAACGTAATATGCAGTGTATCATTGAAAACACCTTATACTATAACGTAATATGCAGTGTGTCATTGAAAATGCCTTATAATATATAGTAGTTTATCAATGAAAATACCTTATAATATAACGTAATATGCAGTGTATCATTGAAAATACCTTATAATATAACGTAATATGCAGTGTATCATTGAAAACACCTTATAATATAACGTAATATGCAGTGTGTCATTGTAAATACCTTATAATATATAGTAGTTTATCAATGAAAATACCTTATAATATAACGTAATATGCAGTGTATCATTGAAAATACCTTATAATATAACGTAATATGCAGTGTATCATTGAAAATACCTTATAATATAACGTAATATGCAGTGTATCATTGAAAATACCTTATAATATAACGTAATATGCAGTGTATCATTGAAAATACCTTATAATATAAGGTAATATGCAGTGTATCATTGAAAATACCTTATGATATAACGTAATAGGCAGTGTATCATTGAAAATACCTTATAATATAACGTAATTTACAGTGTATCATTGAAAATACCTTATAATATAACGTAATATGCAGTGTATCATTGAAAACACCTTATACTATAACGTAATATGCAGTGTGTCATTGAAAATGCCTTATAATATATAGTAGTTTATCAATGAAAATACCTTATAATATAACGTAATATGCAGTGTATCATTGAAAATACCTTATAATATAAGGTGATATGCAGTGTATCATTGAAAATACCTTATAATATAACGTAATATGCAGTGTATCATTGAAAATACCTTATGATATAACGTAATAGGCAGTGTATCATTGAAAATACCTTATAATATAACGTAATATGTAGTGTATCAATGAAAATACCTTATAATATAACGTAATATGCAGTGTATCATTGAAAATGCCTTATAATATATAGTAGTTTATCAATGAAAATACCTTATAATATAACGTAATATGCAGTGTATCATTGAAAATACCTTATAATATAAGGTAATATGCAGTGTATCATTGAAAATACCTTATGATATAACGTAATAGGCAGTGTATCATTGAAAATACCTTATAATATAACGTAATTTACAGTGTATCATTGAAAATACCTTATAATATAACGTAATTTACAGTGTATCATTGAAAATACCTTATAATATAACGTAATATGCAGTGTATCATTGAAAATACCTTATAATATAACGTAATATGCAGTGTATCATTGAAAATACCTTATAATATAAGGTAATATGCAGTGTATCATTGAAAATACCTTATGATATAACGTAATAGGCAGTGTATCATTGAAAACACCTTATAATATAACGTAATATGCAGTGTGTCATTGTAAATACCTTATAATATATAGTAGTTTATCAATGAAAATTCCTTATAATATAACGTAATATGCAGTGTATCATTGAAAATACCTTATAATATAACGTAATATGCAGTGTATCATTGAAAATACCTTATAATATAAGGTAATATGCAGTGTATCATTGAAAATACCTTATGATATAACGTAATAGGCAGTGTATCATTGAAAATACCTTATTATATAACGTAATTTACAGTGTATCATTGAAAATACCTTATAATATAACGTAATATGCAGTGTATCATTGAAAACACCTTATAATATAACGTAATATGCAGTGTGTCATTGAAAATACCTTATAATATATAGTAGTTTATCAATGAAAATACCTTATAATATAACGTAATATGCAGTGTATCATTGAAAATACCTTATAATATAACGTAATATGCAGTGTATCATTGAAAATACCTTATAATATAACGTAATATGCAGTGTATCATTGAAAACACCTTATAATATAACGTAATATGCAGTGTGTCATTGTAAATACCTTATAATATATAGTAGTTTATCAATGAAAATACCTTATAATATAACGTAATATGCAGTGTATCATTGAAAATACCTTATAATATAACGTAATATGCAGTGTATCATTGAAAATACCTTATAATATAACGTAATATGCAGTGTATCATTGAAAATACCTTATAATATAACGTAATATGCAGTGTATCATTGAAAATACCTTATAATATAAGGTAATATGCAGTGTATCATTGAAAATACCTTATGATATAACGTAATAGGCAGTGTATCATTGAAAATACCTTATAATATAACGTAATTTACAGTGTATCATTGAAAATACCTTATAATATAACGTAATATGCAGTGTATCATTGAAAACACCTTATACTATAACGTAATATGCAGTGTGTCATTGAAAATGCCTTATAATATATAGTAGTTTATCAATGAAAATACCTTATAATATAACGTAATATGCAGTGTATCATTGAAAATACCTTATAATATAAGGTGATATGCAGTGTATCATTGAAAATACCTTATAATATAAGGTAATATGCAGTGTATCATTGAAAATACCTTATGATATAACGTAATAGGCAGTGTATCATTGAAAATACCTTATAATATAACGTAATATGTAGTGTATCAATGAAAATACCTTATAATATAACGTAATATGCAGTGTATCATTGAAAATGCCTTATAATATATAGTAGTTTATCAATGAAAATACCTTATAATATAACGTAATATGCAGTGTATCATTGAAAATACCTTATAATATAACGTAATATGCAGTGTATCATTGAAAATACCTTATGATATAACGTAATAGGCAGTGTATCATTGAAAATACCTTATAATATAACGTAATTTACAGTGTATCATTGAAAATACCTTATAATATAACGTAATATGCAGTGTATCATTGAAAATACCTTATAATATAACGTAATATGCAGTGTATCATTGAAAATACCTTATAATATAACGTAGTATGCAGTGTATCATTGAAAATACCTTATAATATAAGGTAATATGCAGTGTATCATTGAAAATACCTTATGATATAACGTAATAGGCAGTGTATCATTGAAAATACCTTATAATATAACGTAATTTACAGTGTATCATTGAAAATACCTTATAATATAACGTAATATGCAGTGTATCATTGAAAATACCTTATAATATAACGTAATATGTAGTGTATCAATGAAAATACCTTATAATATAACGTAATATGCAGTGTGTCATTGTAAATACCTTATAATATATAGTAGTTTATCAATGAAAATACCTTATAATATAACGTAATATGCAGTGTATCATTGAAAATACCTTATAATATAAGGTGATATGCAGTGTATCATTGAAAATACCTTATGATATAACGTAATATGCAGTGTGTCAATGAAAATACCTTATAATATAACGTAATATGCAGTGTGTCATTGTAAATACCTTATAATATATAGTAGTTTATCAATGAAAATACCTTATAATATAACGTAATATGCAGTGTATCATTGAAAATACCTTATAATATAACGTAATATGCAGTGTATCATTGAAAATGCCTTATAATATATAGTAGTTTATCAATGAAAATACCTTATAATATAACGTAATATGCAGTGTATCATTGAAAATACCTTATAATATAACGTAATATGCAGTGTATCATTGAAAACACCTTATAATATAACGTAATATGCAGTGTGTCATTGTAAATACCTTATAATATATAGTAGTTTATCAATGAAAATACCTTATAATATAACGTAATATGCAGTGTATCATTGAAAATACCTTATAATATAACGTAATATGCAGTGTATCATTGAAAACACCTTATAATATAACGTAATATGCAGTGTGTCATTGAAAATACCTTATAATATATAGTAGTTTATCAATGAAAATACCTTATAATATAACGTAATATGCAGTGTATCATTGAAAATACCTTATAATATAAGGTAATATGCAGTGTATCATTGAAAATACCTTATGATATAACGTAATAGGCAGTGTATCATTGAAAATACCTTATAATATAACGTAATTTACAGTGTATCATTGAAAATACCTTATAATATAACGTAATATGCAGTGTATCATTGAAAATACCTTATAATATAACGTAATATGCAGTGTATCATTGAAAATACCTTATGATATAACGTAATATGCAGTGTGTCATTGAAAATACCTTATAATATAACGTCATATGCAGTGTGTCATTGTAAATACCTTATAATATATAGTAGTTTATCAATGAAAATACCTTATAATATAACGTAATATGCAGTGTATCATTGAAAATACCTTATAATATAACGTAATATGCAGTGTATCATTGAAAATGCCTTATAATATATAGTAGTTTATCAATGAAAATACCTTATAATATAACGTAATATACAGTGTATCATTGAAAATACCTTATAATATAACGTAATATGCAGTGTATCATTGAAAATACCTTCTAATATGTCGCAGTTTATCATTGAAAATACCTTATAATATAACGTAATATGCAGTGTATCATTGAAAATACCTTATAATATAACGTAATATGCAGTGTATCATTGAAAATACCTTATAATATTACGTAATATGCAGTGTATCATTGAAAACACCTTATAATATAACGTAATATGCAGTGTGTCATTGTAAATACCTTATAATATATAGTAGTTTATCAATGAAAATACCTTATAATATAACGTAATATGCAGTGTATCATTGAAAATACCTTATAATATAACGTAATATGCAGTGTATCATTGAAAACACCTTATAATATAACGTAATATGCAGTGTGTCATTGAAAATACCTTATAATATAACGTAATATGCAGTGTATCATTGAAAATACCTTATAATATAAGGTAATATGCAGTGTATCATTGAAAATACCTTATGATATAACGTAATATGCAGTGTATCATTGAAAATACCTTATAATATAACGTAATTTACAGTGTATCATTGAAAATACCTTATAATATTACGTAATATGCAGTGTATCATTGAAAACACCTTATAATATAACGTAATATGCAGTGTGTCATTGTAAATACCTTATAATATATAGTAGTTTATCAATGAAAATACCTTATAATATAACGTAATATGCAGTGTATCATTGAAAATACCTTATAATATAACGTAATATGCAGTGTATCATTGAAAACACCTTATAATATAACGTAATATGCAGTGTGTCATTGAAAATACCTTATAATATAACGTAATATGCAGTGTATCATTGAAAATACCTTATAATATAAGGTAATATGCAGTGTATCATTGAAAATACCTTATGATATAACGTAATATGCAGTGTATCATTGAAAATACCTTATAATATAACGTAATTTACAGTGTATCATTGAAAATACCTTATAATATAACGTAATATGCAGTGTATCATTGAAAACACCTTATAATATAACGTAATATGCAGTGTGTCATTGAAAATACCTTATAATATATAGTAGTTTATCAATGAAAATACCTTATAATATAACGTAATATGCAGTGTATCATTGAAAATACCTTATAATATAACGTAATATGCAGTGTATCATTGAAAATACCTTATAATATAACGTAATATGCAGTGTATCATTGAAAATACCTTATAATATAAGGTGATATGCAGTGTATCAGTGAAAATACCTTATGATATAACGTAATATGAAGTGTATCATTGAAAATACCTTATAATATAACGTAATATGCAGTGTATCATTGAAAATACCTTATAATATAACGTAATATGCAGTGTATCATTGAAAATACCTTATAATATAACGTACTGTGCAGTGTATCATTGAAAATACCTTATAATATAACGTAATATGTAGTGTATCAATGAAAATACCTTATAATATAACGTAATATGCAGTGTATCATTGAAAATGCCTTATAATATATAGTAGTTTATCAATGAAAATACCTTATAATATAACGTAATATGCAGTGTATCATTGAAAATACCTTATAATATAACGTAATATGCAGTGTATCATTGAAAATACCTTATAATATAACGTAATATGCAGTGTATCATTGAAAATACCTTATAATATAACGTTATATGCAGTGTATCATTGAAAATACCTTATGATATAACGTAATATGCAGTGTGTCATTGAAAATACCTTATAATATAACGTAATATGCAGTGTGTCATTGTAAATACCTTATAATATATAGTAGTTTATCAATGAAAATACCTTATAATATAACGTAATATGCAGTGTATCATTGAAAATACCTTATAATATAACGTAATATGCAGTGTATCATTGAAAATGCCTTATAATATATAGTAGTTTATCAATGAAAATACCTTATAATATAACGTAATATGCAGTGTATCATTGAAAATACCTTATAATATAACGTAATATGCAGTGTATCATTGAAAACACCTTATAATATAACGTAATATGCAGTGTGTCATTGTAAATACCTTATAATATATAGTAGTTTATCAATGAAAATACCTTATAATATAACGTAATATGCAGTGTATCATTGAAAATACCTTATAATATAACGTAATATGCAGTGTATCATTGAAAATACCTTATAATATAAGGTAATATGCAGTGTATCATTGAAAATACCTTATGATATAACGTAATATGCAGTGTATCATTGAAAATACCTTATAATATAACGTAATTTACAGTGTATCATTGAAAATACCTTATAATATAACGTAATATGCAGTGTATCATTGAAAACACCTTATAATATAACGTAATATGCAGTGTGTCATTGAAAATACCTTATAATATATAGTAGTTTATCAATGAAAATACCTTATAATATAACGTAATATGCAGTGTATCATTGAAAATACCTTATAATATAACGTAATATGCAGTGTATCATTGAAAATACCTTATAATATAACGTAATATGCAGTGTATCATTGAAAATACCTTATAATATAACGTAATATGCAGTGTATCATTGAAAATACCTTATAATATAACGTAATATGCAGTGTATCATTGAAAATACCTTATAATATAACGTAATATGTAGTGTATCAATGAAAATACCTTATAATATAACGTAATATGCAGTGTATCATTGAAAATGCCTTATAATATATAGTAGTTTATCAATGAAAATACCTTATAATATAACGTAATATGCAGTGTATCATTGAAAATACCTTATAATATAACGTAATATGCAGTGTATCATTGAAAATACCTTATAATATAACGTAATATGCAGTGTATCATTGAAAATACCTTATAATATAAGGTTATATGCAGTGTATCATTGAAAATACCTTATGATATAACGTAATATGCAGTGTGTCATTGAAAATACCTTATAATATAACGTAATATGCAGTGTGTCATTGTAAATACCTTATAATATATAGTAGTTTATCAATGAAAATACCTTATAATATAACGTAATATGCAGTGTATCATTGAAAATACCTTATAATATAACGTAATATGCAGTGTATCATTGAAAATGCCTTATAATATATAGTAGTTTATCAATGAAAATACCTTATAATATAACGTAATATGCAGTGTATCATTGAAAATACCTTATAATATAACGTAATATGCAGTGTATCATTGAAAACACCTTATAATATAACGTAATATGCAGTGTGTCATTGTAAATACCTTATAATATATAGTAGTTTATCAATGAAAATACCTTATATTATAAGGTATTATGCAGTGTATCATTGAAAATACCTTATAATATAACGTAATATGCAGTGTATCATTGAAAATACCTTATAATATAACGTAATATGCAGTGTATCATTGAAAATACCTTATAATATAAGGTAATATGCAGTGTATCATTGAAAATACCTTATGATATAACGTAATAGGCAGTGTATCATTGAAAATACCTTATAATATAACGTAATATGCAGTGTATCATTGAAAATACCTTATAATATAACGTAATATGCAGTGTATCATTGAAAATACCTTATAATATAAGGTAATATGCAGTGTATCATTGAAAATACCTTATGATATAACGTAATAGGCAGTGTATCATTGAAAATACCTTATAATATAACGTAATTTACAGTGTATCATTGAAAATACCTTATAATATAACGTAATATGCAGTGTATCATTGAAAACACCTTATAATATAACGTAATATGCAGTGTGTCATTGAAAATGCCTTATAATATATAGTAGTTTATCAATGAAAATACCTTATAATATAACGTAATATGCAGTGTATCATTGAAAATACCTTATGATATAACGTAATAGGCAGTGTATCATTGAAAATACCTTATAATATAACGTAATTTACAGTGTATCATTGAAAATACCTTATAATATAACGTAATATGCAGTGTATCATTGAAAATACCTTATAATATAACGTAATATGCAGTGTATCATTGAAAATACCTTATAATATAAGGTAATATGCAGTGTATCATTGAAAATACCTTATGATATAACGTAATAGGCAGTGTATCATTGAAAATACCTTATAATATAACGTAATTTACAGTGTATCATTGAAAATACCTTATAATATAACGTAATATGCAGTGTATCATTGAAAATACCTTATAATATAACGTAATATGTAGTGTATCAATGAAAATACCTTATAATATAACGTAATATGCAGTGTGTCATTGTAAATACCTTATAATATATAGTAGTTTATCAATGAAAATACCTTATAATATAACGTAATATGCAGTGTATCATTGAAAATACCTTATAATATAAGGTTATATGCAGTGTATCATTGAAAATACCTTATGATATAACGTAATATGCAGTGTGTCATTGAAAATACCTTATAATATAACGTAATATGCAGTGTGTCATTGTAAATACCTTATAATATATAGTAGTTTATCAATGAAAATACCTTATAATATAACGTAATATGCAGTGTATCATTGAAAATACCTTATAATATAACGTAATATGCAGTGTATCATTGAAAATGCCTTATAATATATAGTAGTTTATCAATGAAAATACCTTATAATATAACGTAATATGCAGTGTATCATTGAAAATACCTTATAATATAACGTAATATGCAGTGTATCATTGAAAACACCTTATAATATAACGTAATATGCAGTGTGTCATTGTAAATACCTTATAATATATAGTAGTTTATCAATGAAAATACCTTATAATATAACGTAATATGCAGTGTATCATTGAAAATACCTTATAATATAACGTAATATGCAGTGTATCATTGAAAATACCTTATAATATAACGTAATATGCAGTGTATCATTGAAAATACCTTATAATATAAGGTAATATGCAGTGTATCATTGAAAATACCTTATGATATAACGTAATAGGCAGTGTATCATTGAAAATACCTTATAATATAACGTAATATGCAGTGTATCATTGAAAATACCTTATAATATAACGTAATATGCAGTGTATCATTGAAAATACCTTATAATATAAGGTAATATGCAGTGTATCATTGAAAATACCTTATGATATAACGTAATAGGCAGTGTATCATTGAAAATATCTTATAATATAACGTAATTTACAGTGTATCATTGAAAATACCTTATAATATAACGTAATATGCAGTGTATCATTGAAAACACCTTATAATATAACGTAATATGCAGTGTGTCATTGAAAATGCCTTATAATATATAGTAGTTTATCAATGAAAATACCTTATAATATAACGTAATATGCAGTGTATCATTGAAAATACCTTATGATATAACGTAATAGGCAGTGTATCATTGAAAATACCTTATAATATAACGTAATTTACAGTGTATCATTGAAAATACCTTATAATATAACGTAATATGCAGTGTATCATTGAAAATACCTTATAATATAACGTAATATGCAGTGTATCATTGAAAATACCTTATAATATAAGGTAATATGCAGTGTATCATTGAAAATACCTTATGATATAACATAATAGGCAGTGTATCATTGAAAATACCTTATAATATAACGTAATTTACAGTGTATCATTGAAAATACCTTATAATATAACGTAATATGCAGTGTATCATTGAAAATACCTTATAATATAACGTAATATGTAGTGTATCAATGAAAATACCTTATAATATAACGTAATATGCAGTGTGTCATTGTAAATACCTTATAATATATAGTAGTTTATCAATGAAAATACCTTATAATATAACGTAATATGCAGTGTATCATTGAAAATACCTTATAATATAAGGTGATATGCAGTGTATAATTGAAAATACCTTATGATATAACGTAATATGCAGTGTGTCATTGAAAATACCTTATAATATAACGTAATATGCAGTGTGTCATTGTAAATACCTTATAATATATAGTAGTTTATCAATGAAAATACCTTATAATATAACGTAATATGCAGTGTATCATTGAAAATACCTTATAATATAACGTAATATGCAGTGTATCATTGAAAATGCCTTATAATATATAGTAGTTTATCAATGAAAATACCTTATAATATAACGTAATATGCAGTGTATCATTGAAAATACCTTATAATATAACGTAATATGCAGTGTATCATTGAAAACACCTTATAATATAACGTAATATGCAGTGTGTCATTGTAAATACCTTATAATATATAGTAGTTTATCAATGAAAATACCTTATAATATAACGTAATATGCAGTGTATCATTGAAAATACCTTATAATATAACGTAATATGCAGTGTATCATTGAAAACACCTTATAATATAACGTAATATGCAGTGTGTCATTGAAAATACCTTATAATATATAGTAGTTTATCAATGAAAATACCTTATAATATAACGTAATATGCAGTGTATCATTGAAAATACCTTATAATATAACGTAATATGCAGTGTATCATTGAAAATGCCTTATAATATATAGTAGTTTATCAATGAAAATACCTTATAATATAACGTAATATGCAGTGTATCATTGAAAATACCTTATAATATAACGTAATATGCAGTGTATCATTGAAAACACCTTATAATATAACGTAATATGCAGTGTGTCATTGTAAATACCTTATAATATATAGTAGTTTATTAATGAAAATACCTTATAATATAACGTAATATGCAGTGTATCATTGAAAATACCTTATAATATAACGTAATATGCAGTGTATCATTGAAAATACCTTATAATATAAGGTAATATGCAGTGTCTCATTGAAAATACCTTATGATATAACGTAATATGCAGTGTATCATTGAAAATACCTTATAATATAACGTAATTTACAGTGTATCATTGAAAATACCTTATAATATAACGTAATATGCAGTGTATCATTGAAAATACCTTATAATATAAGGTGATATGCAGTGTATCATTGAAAATACCTTATGATATAACGTAATATGCAGTGTGTCATTGAAAATACCTTATAATATAACGTAATATGCAGTGTGTCATTGTAAATACCTTATAATATATAGTAGTTTATCAATGAAAATACCTTATAATATAACGTAATATGCAGTGTATCATTGAAAATACCTTATAATATAACGTAATATGCAGTGTATCATTGAAAATGCCTTATAATATATAGTAGTTTATCAATGAAAATACCTTATAATATAACGTAATATGCAGTGTATCATTGAAAATACCTTATAATATTACGTAATATGCAGTGTATCATTGAAAACACCTTATAATATAACGTAATATGCAGTGTGTCATTGTAAATACCTTATAATATATAGTAGTTTATCAATGAAAATACCTTATAATATAACGTAATATGCAGTGTATCATTGAAAATACCTTATAATATAACGTAATATGCAGTGTATCATTGAAAACACCTTATAATATAACGTAATATGCAGTGTGTCGTTGAAAATACCTTATAATATAACGTAATATGCAGTGTATCATTGAAAATACCTTATAATATAAGGTAATATGCAGTGTATCATTGAAAATACCTTATGATATAACGTAATATGCAGTGTATCATTGAAAATACCTTATAATATAACGTAATATGCAGTGTGTCATTGTAAATACCTTATAATATATAGTAGTTTATCAATGAAAATACCTTATAATATAACGTAATATGCAGTGTATCATTGAAAATACCTTATAATATAACGTAATATGCAGTGTATCATTGAAAATGCCTTATAATATATAGTAGTTTATCAATGAAAATACCTTATAATTTAACGTAATATGCAGTGTATCAATGAAAATACCTTATAATATAACGTAATATGCAGTGTATCATTGAAAATACCTTATGATATAACGTAATAGGCAGTGTATCATTGAAAATACCTTATAATATAACGTAATTTACAGTGTATCATTGAAAATACCTTATAATATAACGTAATATGCAGTGTATCATTGAAAATACCTTATAATATAACGTAATATGCAGTGTATCATTGAAAATACCTTATAATATAAGGTAATATGCAGTGTATCATTGAAAATACCTTATGATATAACGTAATAGGCAGTGTATCATTGAAAATACCTTATAATATAACGTAATTTACAGTGTATCATTGAAAATACCTTATAATATAACGTAATATGCAGTGTATCATTGAAAATACCTTATAATATAACGTAATATGTAGTGTATCAATGAAAATACCTTATAATATAACGTAATATGCAGTGTGTCATTGTAAATACCTTATAATATATAGTAGTTTATCAATGAAAATACCTTATAATATAACGTAATATGCAGTGTATCATTGAAAATACCTTATAATATAAGGTGATATGCAGTGTATCATTGAAAATACCTTATGATATAACGTAATATGCAGTGTATCATTGAAAATACCTTATAATATAACGTAATATGCAGTGTGTCATTGTAAATACCTTATAATATATAGTAGTTTATCAATGAAAATACCTTATAATATAACGTAATATGCAGTGTATCATTGAAAATACCTTATAATATAACGTAATATGCAGTGTATCATTGAAAATGCCTTATAATATATAGTAGTTTATCAATGAAAATACCTTATAATATAACGTAATATGCAGTGTATCATTGAAAATACCTTATAATATAACGTAATATGCAGTGTATCATTGAAAACACCTTATAATATAACGTAATATGCAGTGTGTCATTGTAAATACCTTATAATATATAGTAGTTTATTAATGAAAATACCTTATAATATAACGTAATATGCAGTGTATCATTGAAAATACCTTATAATATAACGTAATATGCAGTGTATCATTGAAAATACCTTATAATATAAGGTAATATGCAGTGTCTCATTGAAAATACCTTATGATATAACGTAATATGCAGTGTATCATTGAAAATACCTTATAATATAACGTAATTTACAGTGTATCATTGAAAATACCTTATAATATAACGTAATATGCAGTGTATCATTGAAAATACCTTATAATATAAGGTAATATGCAGTGTATCATTGAAAATACCTTATGATATAACGTAATATGCAGTGTGTCATTGAAAATACCTTATAATATAACGTAATATGCAGTGTGTCATTGTAAATACCTTATAATATATAGTAGTTTATCAATGAAAATACCTTATAATATAACGTAATATGCAGTGTATCATTGAAAATACCTTATAATATAACGTAATATGCAGTGTATCATTGAAAATGCCTTATAATATATAGTAGTTTATCAATGAAAATACCTTATAATATAACGTAATATGCAGTGTATCATTGAAAATACCTTATAATATTACGTAATATGCAGTGTATCATTGAAAACACCTTATAATATAACGTAATATGCAGTGTGTCATTGTAAATACCTTATAATATATAGTAGTTTATTAATGAAAATACCTTATAATATAACGTAATATGCAGTGTATCATTGAAAATACCTTATGATATAACGTAATAGGCAGTGTATCATTGAAAATACCTTATAATATAACGTAATTTACAGTGTATCATTGAAAATACCTTATAATATAACGTAATATGCAGTGTATCATTGAAAATACCTTATAATATAACGTAATATGCAGTGTATCATTGAAAATACCTTATAATATAAGGTAATATGCAGTGTATCATTGAAAATACCTTATGATATAACGTAATAGGCAGTGTATCATTGAAAATACCTTATAATATAACGTAATTTACAGTGTATCATTGAAAATACCTTATAATATAACGTAATATGCAGTGTATCATTGAAAATACCTTATAATATAACGTAATATGTAGTGTATCATTGAAAATACCTTATAATATAACGTAATATGCAGTGTGTCATTGTAAATACCTTATAATATATAGTAGTTTATCAATGAAAATACCTTATAATATAACGTAATATGCAGTGTATCATTGAAAATACCTTATAATATAAGGTGATATGCAGTGTATCATTGAAAATACCTTATGATATAACGTAATATGCAGTGTGTCATTGAAAATACCTTATAATATAACGTAATATGCAGTGTGTCATTGTAAATACCTTATAATATATAGTAGTTTATCAATGAAAATACCTTATAATATAACGTAATATGCAGTGTATCATTGAAAATACCTTATAATATAACGTAATATGCAGTGTATCATTGAAAATGCCTTATAATATATAGTAGTTTATCAATGAAAATACCTTATAATATAACGTAATATGCAGTGTATCATTGAAAATACCTTATAATATAACGTAATATGCAGTGTATCATTGAAAACACCTTATAATATAACGTAATATGCAGTGTGTCATTGTAAATACCTTATAATATATAGTAGTTTATCAATGAAAATACCTTATAATATAACGTAATATGCAGTGTATCATTGAAAATACCTTATAATATAACGTAATATGCAGTGTATCATTGAAAACACCTTATAATATAACGTAATATGCAGTGTGTCATTGAAAATACCTTATAATATATAGTAGTTTATCAATGAAAATACCTTATAATATAACGTAATATGCAGTGTATCATTGAAAATACCTTATAATATAACGTAATATGCAGTGTATCATTGAAAATGCCTTATAATATAAAGTAGTTTATCAATGAAAATACCTTATAATATAAAGTAATATGCAGTGTATCATTGAAAATACCTTATGATATAACGTAATATGCAGTGTATCATTGAAAATACCTTATAATATAACGTAATATGCAGTGTGTCATTGTAAATACCTTATAATATATAGTAGTTTATTAATGAAAATACCTTATAATATAACGTAATATGCAGTGTATCATTGAAAATACCTTATAATATAACGTAATATGCAGTGTATCATTGAAAATACCTTATAATATAAGGTAATATGCAGTGTCTCATTGAAAATACCTTATGATATAACGTAATATGCAGTGTATCATTGAAAATACCTTATAATATAACGTAATTTACAGTGTATCATTGAAAATACCTTATAATATAACGTAATATGCAGTGTATCATTGAAAATACCTTATAATATAAGGTGATATGCGGTGTATCATTGAAAATACCTTATGATATAACGTAATATGCAGTGTGTCATTGAAAATACCTTATAATATAACGTAATATGCAGTGTGTCATTGTAAATACCTTATAATATATAGTAGTTTATCAATGAAAATACCTTATAATATAACGTAATATGCAGTGTATCATTGAAAATACCTTATAATATAACGTAATATGCAGTGTATCATTGAAAATGCCTTATAATATATAGTAGTTTATCAATGAAAATACCTTATAATATAACGTAATATGCAGTGTATCATTGAAAATACCTTATAATATTACGTAATATGCAGTGTATCATTGAAAACACCTTATAATATAACGTAATATGCAGTGTGTCATTGTAAATACCTTATAATATATAGTAGTTTATCAATGAAAATACCTTATAATATAACGTAATATGCAGTGTATCATTGAAAATACCTTATAATATAACGTAATATGCAGTGTATCATTGAAAACACCTTATAATATAACGTAATATGCAGTGTGTCGTTGAAAATACCTTATAATATAACGTAATATGCAGTGTATCAATGAAAATACCTTATAATATAACGTAATATGCAGTGTATCATTGAAAATACCTTATAATATTACGTAATATGCAGTGTATCATTGAAAACACCTTATAATATAACGTAATATGCAGTGTGTCATTGTAAATACCTTATAATATATAGTAGTTTATCAATGAAAATACCTTATAATATAACGTAATATGCAGTGTATCATTGAAAATACCTTATAATATAACGTAATATGCAGTGTATCATTGAAAACACCTTATAATATAACGTAATATGCAGTGTGTCGTTGAAAATACCTTATAATATAACGTAATATGCAGTGTATCATTGAAAATACCTTATAATATAAGGTAATATGCAGTGTATCATTGAAAATACCTTATGATATAACGTAATATGCAGTGTATCATTGAAAATACCTTATAATATAACGTAATTTACAGTGTATCATTGAAAATACCTTATAATATAACGTAATATGCAGTGTATCATTGAAAACACGTTATAATATAACGTAATATGCAGTGTGTCATTGAAAATACCTTATAATATATAGTAGTTTATCAATGAAAATACCTTATAATATAACGTAATATGCAGTGTATCATTGAAAATACCTTATAATATAACGTAATATGCAGTGTATCATTGAAAATACCTTATAATATAACGTAATATGCAGTGTATCATTGAAAATACCTTATAATATAACGTAATATGCAGTGTATCATTGAAAATACCTTATAATATAACGTAATATGCAGTGTATCATTGAAAATACCTTATAATATAACGTAATATGCAGTGTGTCATTGAAAATACCTTATAATATATAGTAGTTTATCAATGAAAATACCTTATAATATAACGTAATATGCAGTGTATCATTGAAAATACCTTATAATATAACGTAATATGCAGTGTATCATTGAAAATGCCTTATAATATATAGTAGTTTATCAATGAAAATACCTTATAATATAACGTAATATGCAGTGTATCATTGAAAATACCTTATAATATAACGTAATATGCAGTGTATCATTGAAAATACCTTATAATATAACGTAATATGCAGTGTGTCATTGTAAATACCTTATAATATATAGTAGTTTATTAATGAAAATACCTTATAATATAACGTAATATGCAGTGTATCATTGAAAATACCTTATAATATAAGGTGATATGCAGTGTATCATTGAAAATACCTTATGATATAACGTAATATGCAGTGTGTCATTGAAAATACCTTATAATATAACGTAATATGCAGTGTGTCATTGTAAATACCTTATAATATATAGTAGTTTATCAATGAAAATACCTTATAATATAACGTAATATGCAGTGTATCATTGAAAATACCTTATAATATAACGTAATATGCAGTGTATCATTGAAAATACCTTATAATATATAGTAGTTTATCAATGAAAATACCTTATAATATAACGTAATATGCAGTGTATCATTGAAAATACCTTATAATATTACGTAATATGCAGTGTATCATTGAAAACACCTTATAATATAACGTAATATGCAGTGTGTCATTGTAAATACCTTATAATATATAGTAGTTTATCAATGAAAATACCTTATAATATAACGTAATATGCAGTGTATCATTGAAAATACCTTATAATATAACGTAATATGCAGTGTATCATTGAAAACACCTTATAATATAACGTAATATGCAGTGTGTCGTTGAAAATACCTTATAATATAACGTAATATGCAGTGTATCATTGAAAATACCTTATAATATAAGGTAATATGCAGTGTATCATTGAAAATACCTTATGATATAACGTAATATGCAGTGTATCATTGAAAATACCTTATAATATAACGTAATTTACAGTGTATCATTGAAAATACCTTATAATATAACGTAATATGCAGTGTATCATTGAAAACACGTTATAATATAACGTAATATGCAGTGTGTCATTGAAAATACCTTATAATATATAGTAGTTTATCAATGAAAATACCTTATAATATAACGTAATATGCAGTGTATCATTGAAAATACCTTATAATATAACGTAATATGCAGTGTATCATTGAAAATACCTTATAATATAACGTAATATGCAGTGTATCATTGAAAATACCTTATAATATAACGTAATATGCAGTGTATCATTGAAAATACCTTATAATATAACGTAATATGCAGTGTATCATTGAAAATACCTTATAATATAACGTAATATGCAGTGTATCATTGAAAATACCTTATAATATATAGTAGTTTATCAATGAAAATACCTTATAATATAACGTAATATGCAGTGTATCATTGAAAATACCTTATAATATAACGTAATATGCAGTGTATCATTGAAAATACCTTATAATATAACGTAATATGCAGTGTATCATTGAAAATACCTTATAATATAAGGTAATATGCAGTGTATCATTGAAAATACCTTATGATATAACGTAATAGGCAGTGTATCATTGAAAATACCTTATAATATAACGTAATATGCAGTGTATCATTGAAAACACCTTATAATATAACGTAATATGCAGTGTGTCATTGAAAATACCTTATAATATATAGTAGTTTATCAATGAAAATACCTTATAATATAACGTAATATGCAGTGTATCATTGAAAATACCTTATAATATAACGTAATATGCAGTGTATCATTGAAAATACCTTATAATATAACGTAATATGCAGTGTATCATTGAAAACACCTTATAATATAACGTAATATGCAGTGTGTCATTGTAAATACCTTATAATATATAGTAGTTTATCAATGAAAATACCTTATAATATAACGTAATATGCAGTGTATCATTGAAAATACCTTATAATATAACGTAATATGCAGTGTATCATTGAAAATACCTTATAATAAAACGTAATATGCAGTGTATCATTGAAAATACCTTATAATATAACGTAATATGCAGTGTATCATTGAAAATACCTTATAATATAAGGTAATATGCAGTGTATCATTGAAAATACCTTATGATATAACGTAATAGGCAGTGTATCATTGAAAATACCTTATAATATAACGTAATTTACAGTGTATCATTGAAAACACCTTATAATATAACGTAATATGCAGTGTGTCATTGTAAATACCTTATAATATATAGTAGTTTATCAATGAAAATACCTTATAATATAACGTAATATGCAGTGTATCATTGAAAATACCTTATAATATAACGTAATATGCAGTGTATCATTGAAAACACCTTATAATATAACGTAATATGCAGTGTGTCATTGAAAATACCTTATAATATATAGTAGTTTATCAATGAAAATACCTTATAATATAACGTAATATGCAGTGTATCATTGAAAATACCTTATAATATAAGGTGATATGCAGTGTATCAGTGAAAATACCTTATGATATAACGTAATATGAAGTGTATCATTGAAAATACCTTATAATATAACGTAATATGCAGTGTATCATTGAAAATACCTTATAATATAACGTAATATGCAGTGTATCATTGAAAATACCTTATAATATAACGTAATATGCAGTGTGTCATTGAAAATACCTTATAATATATAGTAGTTTATCAATGAAAATACCTTATAATATAACGTAATATGCAGTGTATCATTGAAAATACCTTATAATATAACGTAATATGCAGTGTGTCATTGTAAATACCTTATACTATATAGTAGTTTATCAATGAAAATACCTTATAATATAACGTAATATGCAGTGTATCATTGAAAATACCTTATAATATAACGTAATATGCAGTGTATCATTGAAAATACCTTATAATATAACGTAATATGCAGTGTATCATTGAAAATACCTTATAATATAAGGTAATATGCAGTGTATCATTGAAAATACCTTATGATATAACGTAATAGGCAGTGTATCATTGAAAATACCTTATAATATAACGTAATTTACAGTGTATCATTGAAAATACCTTATAATATAACGTAATATGCAGTGTATCATTGAAAACACCTTATAATATAACGTAATATGCAGTGTGTCATTGAAAATACCTTATAATATATAGTAGTTTATCAATGAAAATACCTTATAATATAACGTAATATGCAGTGTATCATTGAAAATACCTTATAATATAACGTAATATGCAGTGTATCATTGAAAATACCTTATAATATAACGTAATATGCAGTGTATCATTGAAAACACCTTATAATATAACGTAATATGCAGTGTGTCATTGTAAATACCTTATAATATATAGTAGTTTATCAATGAAAATACCTTATAATATAACGTAATATGCAGTGTATCATTGAAAATACCTTATAATATAACGTAATATGCAGTGTATCATTCAAAATACCTTATAATATAACGTAATATGCAGTGTATCATTGAAAATACCTTATAATATATAGTAGTTTATCAATGAAAATACCTTATAATATAACGTAATATGCAGTGTATCATTGAAAATACCTTATAATATAACGTAATATGCAGTGTATCATTGAAAATACCTTATAATATAACGTAATATGCAGTGTATCATTGAAAATACCTTATAATATAAGGTAATATGCAGTGTATCATTGAAAATACCTTATAATATAACGTAATAGGCAGTGTATCATTGAAAATACCTTATAATATAACGTAATTTACAGTGTATCATTGAAAATACCTTATAATATAACGTAATATGCAGTGTATCATTGAAAACACCTTATAATATAACGTAATATGCAGTGTGTCATTGAAAATACCTTATAATATATAGTAGTTTATCAATGAAAATACCTTATAATATAACGTAATATGCAGTGTATCATTGAAAATACCTTATAATATAAGGTGATATGCAGTGTATCAGTGAAAATACCTTATGATATAACGTAATATGAAGTGTATCATTGAAAATACCTTATAATATAACGTAATATGCAGTGTATCATTGAAAATACCTTATAATATAACGTAATATGCAGTGTATCATTGAAAATACCTTATAATATAACGTAATATGCAGTGTATCATTGAAAATACCTTATAATATAAGGTAATATGCAGTGTATCATTGAAAATACCTTATGATATAACGTAATAGGCAGTGTATCATTGAAAATACCTTATAATATAACGTAATTTACAGTGTATCATTGAAAATACCTTATAATATAACGTAATATGCAGTGTATCATTGAAAACACCTTATAATATAACGTAATATGCAGTGTGTCATTGAAAATACCTTATAATATATAGTAGTTTATCAATGAAAATACCTTATAATATAACGTAATATGCAGTGTATCATTGAAAATACCTTATAATATAAGGTGATATGCAGTGTATCAGTGAAAATACCTTATGATATAACGTAATATGAAGTGTATCATTGAAAATACCTTATAATATAACGTAATATGCAGTGTATCATTGAAAATACCTTATAATATAACGTAATATGCAGTGTATCATTGAAAATGCCTTATAATATAACGTAATATGCAGTGTATCATTGAAAATACCTTATAATATAACGTAATATGTAGTGTATCAATGAAAATACCTTATAATATAACGTAATATGCAGTGTATCATTGAAAATGCCTTATAATATATAGTAGTTTATCAATGAAAATACCTTATAATATAACGTAATATGCAGTGTATCATTGAAAATACCTTATAATATAACGTAATATGCAGTGTATCATTGAAAATACCTTATGATATAACGTAATAGGCAGTGTATCATTGAAAATACCTTATAATATAACGTAATTTACAGTGTATCATTGAAAATACCTTATAATATAACGTAATATGCAGTGTATCATTGAAAATACCTTATAATATAACGTAATATGCAGTGTATCATTGAAAATACCTTATAATATAAGGTAATATGCAGTGTATCATTGAAAATACCTTATGATATAACGTAATAGGCAGTGTATCATTGAAAACACCTTATAATATAACGTAATATGCAGTGTGTCATTGTAAATACCTTATAATATATAGTAGTTTATCAATGAAAATTCCTTATAATATAACGTAATATGCAGTGTATCATTGAAAATACCTTATAATATAACGTAATATGCAGTGTATCATTGAAAATACCTTATAATATAAGGTAATATGCAGTGTATCATTGAAAATACCTTATGATATAACGTAATAGGCAGTGTATCATTGAAAATACCTTATTATATAACGTAATTTACAGTGTATCATTGAAAATACCTTATAATATAACGTAATATGCAGTGTATCATTGAAAACACCTTATAATATAACGTAATATGCAGTGTGTCATTGAAAATACCTTATAATATATAGTAGTTTATCAATGAAAATACCTTATAATATAACGTAATATGCAGTGTATCATTGAAAATACCTTATAATATAACGTAATATGCAGTGTATCATTGAAAATACCTTATAATATAACGTAATATGCAGTGTATCATTGAAAACACCTTATAATATAACGTAATATGCAGTGTGTCATTGTAAATACCTTATAATATATAGTAGTTTATCAATGAAAATACCTTATAATATAACGTAATATGCAGTGTATCATTGAAAATACCTTATAATATAACGTAATATGCAGTGTATCATTGAAAATACCTTATAATATAACGTAATATGCAGTGTATCATTGAAAATACCTTATAATATAACGTAATATGCAGTGTATCATTGAAAATACCTTATGATATAACGTAATAGGCAGTGTATCATTGAAAATACCTTATAATATAACGTAATTTACAGTGTATCATTGAAAATACCTTATAATATAACGTAATATGCAGTGTATCATTGAAAATACCTTATAATATAACGTAATATGCAGTGTATCATTGAAAATACCTTATAATATAACGTAATATGCAGTGTATCATTGAAAATACCTTATAATATAAGGTAATATGCAGTGTATCATTGAAAATACCTTATGATATAACGTAATAGGCAGTGTATCATTGAAAATACCTTATAATATAACGTAATTTACAGTGTATCATTGAAAATACCTTATAATATAACGTAATATGCAGTGTATCATTGAAAATACCTTATAATATAACGTAATATGCAGTGTATCATTGAAAATACCTTATAATATAACGTAATATGCAGTGTGTCATTGTAAATACCTTATAATATATAGTAGTTTATCAATGAAAATACCTTATAATAAAACGTAATATGCAGTGTATCATTGAAAATACCTTATAATATAAGGTGATATGCAGTGTATCATTGAAAATACCTTATGATATAACGTAATATGCAGTGTGTCAATGAAAATACCTTATAATATAACGTAATATGCAGTGTGTCATTGTAAATACCTTATAATATATAGTAGTTTATCAATGAAAATACCTTATAATATAACGTAATATGCAGTGTATCATTGAAAATACCTTATAATATAACGTAATATGCAGTGTATCATTGAAAATGCCTTATAATATATAGTAGTTTATCAATGAAAATACCTTATAATATAACGTAATATGCAGTGTATCATTGAAAATACCTTATAATATAACGTAATATGCAGTGTATCATTGAAAACACCTTATAATATAACGTAATATGCAGTGTGTCATTGTAAATACCTTATAATATATAGTAGTTTATCAATGAAAATACCTTATAATATAACGTAATATGCAGTGTATCATTGAAAATACCTTATAATATAACGTAATATGCAGTGTATCATTGAAAATACCTTATAATATAACGTAATATGCAGTGTGTCATTGAAAATACCTTATAATATATAGTAGTTTATCAATGAAAATACCTTATAATATAACGTAATATGCAGTGTATCATTGAAAATACCTTATAATATAAGGTAATATGCAGTGTATCATTGAAAATACCTTATGATATAACGTAATAGGCAGTGTATCATTGAAAATACCTTATAATATAACGTAATTTACAGTGTATCATTGAAAATACCTTATAATATAACGTAATATGCAGTGTATCATTGAAAATACCTTATAATATAACGTAATATGTAGTGTATCAATGAAAATACCTTATAATATAACGTAATATGCAGTGTGTCATTGTAAATACCTTATAATATATAGTAGTTTATCAATGAAAATACCTTATAATATAACGTAATATGCAGTGTATCATTGAAAATACCTTATAATATAAGGTGATATGCAGTGTATCATTGAAAATACCTTATGATATAACGTAATATGCAGTGTGTCAATGAAAATACCTTATAATATAACGTAATATGCAGTGTATCATTGTAAATACCTTATAATATATAGTAGTTTATCAATGAAAATACCTTATAATATAACGTAATATGCAGTGTATCATTGAAAATACCTTATAATATAACGTAATATGCAGTGTATCATTGAAAATGCCTTATAATATATAGTAGTTTATCAATGAAAATACCTTATAATATAACGTAATATGCAGTGTATCATTGAAAATACCTTATAATATAACGTAATATGCAGTGTATCATTGAAAACACCTTATAATATAACGTAATATGCAGTGTGTCATTGTAAATACCTTATAATATATAGTAGTTTATCAATGAAAATACCTTATAATATAACGTAATATGCAGTGTATCATTGAAAATACCTTATAATATAACGTAATATGCAGTGTATCATTGAAAACACCTTATAATATAACGTAATATGCAGTGTGTCATTGAAAATACCTTATAATATATAGTAGTTTATCAATGAAAATACCTTATAATATAACGTAATATGCAGTGTATCATTGAAAATACCTTATAATATAACGTAATATGCAGTGTATCATTGAAAATGCCTTATAATATATAGTAGTTTATCAATGAAAATACCTTATAATATAACGTAATATGCAGTGTATCATTGAAAATACCTTATAATATAACGTAATATGCAGTATATCATTGAAAATACATTATAATATAACGTAATATGCAGTGTATCATTGAAAATACCTTATAATATAACGTAATATGCAGTGTATCATTGAAAATACCTTATAATATAACGTAATATGCAGTGTATCATTGAAAATACCTTATAATATAACGTAATATGCAGTGTATCATTGAAAACACCTTATAATATAACGTAATATGCAGTGTGTCATTGTAAATACCTTATAATATATAGTAGTTTATCAATGAAAATACCTTATAATATAACGTAATATGCAGTGTATCATTGAAAATACCTTATAATATAACGTAATATGCAGTGTATCATTGAAAATACCTTATAATATAACGTAATATGCAGTTTATCATTGAAAATACCTTATAATATAAGGTGATATGCAGTGTATCATTGAAAATACCTTATGATATAACGTAATATGCAGTGTGTCATTGAAAATACCTTATAATATATAGTAGTTTATCAATGAAAATACCTTATAATATAACGTAATATGCAGTGTATCATTGAAAATACTTTATAATATAACGTAATATGCAGTGTATCATTGAAAATACCTTATAATATAACGTAATATGCAGTGTATCATTGAAAATACCTTATAATATAACGTAATATGCAGTGTATCATTGAAAATACCTTATAATATAAGGTAATATGCAGTGTATCATTGAAAATACCTTATAATATAACGTAATATGCTGTGTATCATTGAAAATACCTTATAATATAACGTAATATGCAGTGTATCATTGAAAATACCTTATAATATAAGGTAATATGCAGTGTATCATTGAAAATACCTTATAATATAACGTAATATGCAGTGTATCATTGAAAATACCTTATAATATAAGGTAATATGCAGTGTATCATTGAAAATACCTTATAATATAACGTAATATGCAGTGTATCATTGAAAATACCTTATAATATAACGTAATATGCAGTGTGTCATTGAAAATACCTTATAATATATAGTAGTTTATCAATGAAAATACCTTATAATATAACGTAATATGCAGTGTATCATTGAAAATACCTTATAATATAACGTAATATGCAGTGTATCATTGAAAATACCTTATAATATAACGTAATATGCAGTGTATCATTGAAAATACCTTATAATATAACGTAATATGCAGTGTATCATTGAAAATACCTTATAATATAACGTAATATGCAGTGTATCATTGAAAACACCTTATAATATAACGTAATATGCAGTGTGTCATTGTAAATACCTTATAATATATAGTAGTTTATCAATGAAAATACCTTATAATATAACGTAATATGCAGTGTATCATTGAAAATACCTTATAATATAACGTAATATGCAGTGTATCATTGAAAATACCTTATAATATAACGTAATATGCAGTTTATCATTGAAAATACCTTATAATATAAGGTGATATGCAGTGTATCATTGAAAATACCTTATGATATAACGTAATATGCAGTGTGTCATTGAAAATACCTTATAATATATAGTAGTTTATCAATGAAAATACCTTATAATATAACGTAATATGCAGTGTATCATTGAAAATACTTTATAATATAACGTAATATGCAGTGTATCATTGAAAATACCTTATAATATAACGTAATATGCAGTGTATCATTGAAAATACCTTATAATATAACGTAATATGCAGTGTATCATTGAAAATACCTTATAATATAAGGTAATATGCAGTGTATCATTGAAAATACCTTATAATATAACGTAATATGCTGTGTATCATTGAAAATACCTTATAATATAACGTAATATGCAGTGTATCATTGAAAATACCTTATAATATAAGGTAATATGCAATGTATCATTGAAAATACCTTATAATATAACGTAATATGCAGTGTATCATTGAAAATACCTTATAATATAAGGTAATATGCAGTGTATCATTGAAAATACCTTATAATATAACGTAATATGCAGTGTATCATTGAAAATACCTTATAATATAACGTAATATGCAGTGTGTCATTGAAAATACCTTATAATATATAGTAGTTTATCAATGAAAATACCTTATAATATAACGTAATATGCAGTGTATCATTGAAAATACCTTATAATATAACGTAATATGCAGTGTATCATTGAAAATACCTTATAATATAACGTAATATGCAGTGTATCATTGAAAATACCTTATAATATAACGTAATATGCAGTGTATCATTGAAAATACCTTATAATATAACGTAATATGCAGTGTATCATTGAAAATACCTTATAATATAACGTAATATGCAGTGTATCATTGAAAATACCTTATAATATAACGTAATATGCAGTGTATCATTGAAAACACCTTATAATATAACGTAATATGCAGTGTAACATTGTAAATACCTTATAATATATAGTAGTTTATCAATGAAAATACCTTATAATATAACGTAATATGCAGTGTATCATTGAAAATACCTTATAATATAACGTAATATGCAGTGTATCATTGAAAATACCTTATAATATAACGTAATATGCAGTGTATCATTGAAAATACCTTATAATATAACGTAATATGCAGTGTATCATTGAAAATACCTTATAATATAAGGTAATATGCAGTGTATCATTGAAAATACCTTATGATATAACGTAATAGGCAGTGTATCATTGAAAATACCTTATAATATAACGTAATTTACAGTGTATCATTGAAAATACCTTATAATATAACGTAATATGCAGTGTATCATTGAAAATACCTTATAATATAACGTAATATGCAGTGTGTCATTGAAAATACCTTATAATATATAGTAGTTTATCAATGAAAATACCCTATAATATAACGTAATATGCAGTGTATCATTGAAAATACCTTATAATATAACGTAATATGCAGTATATCATTGAAAATACATTATAATATAACGTAATATGCAGTGTATCATTGAAAACACCTTATAATATAACGTAATATGCAGTGTGTCATTGTAAATACCTTATAATATATAGTAGTTTATCAATGAAAATACCTTATAATATAACGTAATATGCAGTGTATCATTGAAAATACCATATAATATAACGTAATATGCAGTGTATCATTGAAAATACCTTATAATTTAACGTAATATGCAGTGTATCATTGAAAATACCTTATAATATAACGTAATATGCAGTGTATCATTGAAAACACCTTATAATATAACGTAATATGCAGTGTGTCATTGTAAATACCTTATAATATATAGTAGTTTATCAATGAAAATACCTTATAATATAACGTAATATGCAGTGTATCATTGAAAATACCTTATAATATAACGTAATATGCAGTGTATCATTGAAAACACCTTATAATATAACGTAATATGCAGTGTGTCATTGAAAATACCTTATAATATATAGTAGTTTATCAATGAAAATACCTTATAATATAACGTAATATGCAGTGTATCATTGAAAATACCTTATAATATAAGGTGATATGCAGTGTATCAGTGAAAATACCTTATGATATAACGTAATATGAAGTGTATCATTGAAAATACCTTATAATATAACGTAATATGCAGTGTATCATTGAAAATACCTTATAATATAACGTAATATGCAGTGTATCATTGAAAATACCTTATAATATAACGTAATATGCAGTGTATCATTGAAAATACCTTATAATATAACGTAATATATAGTGTATCAATGAAAATACCTTATAATATAACGTAATATGCAGTGTATCATTGAAAATGCCTTATAATATATAGTAGTTTATCAATGAAAATACCTTATAATATAACGTAATATGCAGTGTATCATTGAAAATACCTTATAATATAACGTAATATGCAGTGTATCATTGAAAATACCTTATAATATAACGTAATATGCAGTTTATCATTGAAAATACCTTATAATATAAGGTGATATGCAGTGTATCATTGAAAATACCTTATGATATAACGTAATATGCAGTGTGTCATTGAAAATACCTTATAATATATAGTAGTTTATCAATGAAAATACCTTATAATATAACGTAATATGCAGTGTATCATTGAAAATACTTTATAATATAACGTAATATGCAGTGTATCATTGAAAATACCTTATAATATAACGTAATATGCAGTGTATCATTGAAAATACCTTATAATATAACGTAATATGCAGTGTATCATTGAAAATACCTTATAATATAACGTAATATGCAGTGTATCATTGAAAATACCTTATAATATAACGTAATATGCAGTGTATCATTGAAAATACCTTATAATATAACGTAATATGCAGTGTATCATTGAAAATACCTTATAATATATAGTAGTTTACCATTGAAAATACCTTATAATATATAGTAGTTTATCATTGAAAATACCTTATAATATAACGTAATATGCAGTGTATCATTGAAAATACCTTGTAATATAACGTAATATGTAGTGTATCAATGAAAATACCTTATGATATAACGTAATAGGCAGTGTATCATTGAAAATACCTTATAATATAACGTAATTTACAGTGTATCATTGAAAATACCTTATAATATAACGTAATATGCAGTGTATCATTGAAAACACCTTATAATATAACGTTATATGCAGTGTGTCATTGAAAATACCTTATAATATATAGTAGTTTATCAATGAAAATACCTTATAATATAACGTAATATGCAGTGTATCATTGAAAATACCTTATAATATAACGTAATATGCAGTGTATCATTGAAAATACCTTATAATATAACGTAATATGCAGTGTATCATTGAAAACACCTTATAATATAACGTAATATGCAGTGTGTCATTGTAAATACCTTATAATATATAGTAGTTTATCAATGAAAATACCTTATAATATAACGTAATATGCAGTGTATCATTGAAAATACCTTATAATATAACGTAATATGCAGTGTATCATTGAAAATACCTTATAATATATAGTAGTTTATCAATGAAAATACCTTATAATATAACGTAATATGCAGTGTATCATTGAAAATACCTTATAATATAACGTAATATGCAGTGTATCATTGAAAATACCTTATAATATAACGTAATATGCAGTGTATCATTGAAAATACCTTATAATATAACGTAATATGCAGTGTATCATTGAAAATACCTTATAATATAACGTAATATGCAGTGTATCATTGAAAATACCTTATAATATAACGTAATATGCAGTGTATCATTGAAAATACCTTATAATATAACGTAATATGCAGTGTATCATTGAAAACACCTTATAATATAACGTAATATGCAGTGTAACATTGTAAATACCTTATAATATATAGTAGTTTATCAATGAAAATACCTTATAATATAACGTAATATGCAGTGTATCATTGAAAATACCTTATAATATAACGTAATATGCAGTGTATCATTGAAAATACCTTATAATATAACGTAATATGCAGTGTATCATTGAAAATACCTTATAATATAACGTAATATGCAGTGTATCATTGAAAATACCTTATAATATAAGGTAATATGCAGTGTATCATTGAAAATACCTTATGATATAACGTAATAGGCAGTGTATCATTGAAAATACCTTATAATATAACGTAATTTACAGTGTATCATTGAAAATACCTTATAATATAACGTAATATGCAGTGTATCATTGAAAATACCTTATAATATAACGTAATATGCAGTGTGTCATTGAAAATACCTTATAATATATAGTAGTTTATCAATGAAAATACCCTATAATATAACGTAATATGCAGTGTATCATTGAAAATACCTTATAATATAACGTAATATGCAGTATATCATTGAAAATACATTATAATATAACGTAATATGCAGTGTATCATTGAAAACACCTTATAATATAACGTAATATGCAGTGTGTCATTGTAAATACCTTATAATATATAGTAGTTTATCAATGAAAATACCTTATAATATAACGTAATATGCAGTGTATCATTGAAAATACCATATAATATAACGTCATATGCAGTGTATCATTGAAAATACCTTATAATTTAACGTAATATGCAGTGTATCATTGAAAATACCTTATAATATAACGTAATATGCAGTGTATCATTGAAAACACCTTATAATATAACGTAATATGCAGTGTGTCATTGTAAATACCTTATAATATATAGTAGTTTATCAATGAAAATACCTTATAATATAACGTAATATGCAGTGTATCATTGAAAATACCTTATAATATAACGTAATATGCAGTGTATCATTGAAAACACCTTATAATATAACGTAATATGCAGTGTGTCATTGAAAATACCTTATAATATATAGTAGTTTATCAATGAAAATACCTTATAATATAACGTAATATGCAGTGTATCATTGAAAATACCTTATAATATAACGTAATATGCAGTGTATCATTGAAAATACCTTATAATATAACGTAATATGCAGTGTATCATTGAAAATACCTTATAATATAACGTAATATGCAGTGTATCATTGAAAATACCTTATAATATAAGGTAATATGCAGTGTATCATTGAAAATACCTTATGATATAACGTAATAGGCAGTGTATCATTGAAAATACCTTATAATATAACGTAATTTACAGTGTATCATTGAAAATACCTTATAATATAACGTAATATGCAGTGTATCATTGAAAACACCTTATAATATAACGTAATATGCAGTGTGTCATTGAAAATACCTTATAATATATAGTAGTTTATCAATGAAAATACCTTATAATATAACGTAATATGCAGTGTATCATTGAAAATACCTTATAATATAACGTAATATGCAGTGTATCATTGAAAATACCTTATAATATAACGTAATATGCAGTGTATCATTGAAAACACCTTATAATATAACGTAATATGCAGTGTGTCATTGTAAATACCTTATAATATATAGTAGTTTATCATTGAAAATACCTTATGGTATAACGTAATATGCAGTGTATCATTGAAAATACCTTATAATATAACCTAATATGCAGTGTATCATTGAAAATACCTTATAATATAACGTAATATGCAGTGTATCATTGAAAATACCTTATAATATAAGGTAATATGCAGTGTATCATTGAAAATACCTTATGATATAACGTAATAGGCAGTGTATCATTGAAAATACCTTATAATATAACGTAATTTACAGTGTATCATTGAAAATACCTTATAATATAACGTAATATGCAGTGTATCATTGAAAACACCTTATAATATAACGTAATATGCAGTGTGTCATTGAAAATACCTTATAATATATAGTAGTTTATCAATGAAAATACCTTATAATATAACGTAATATGCAGTGTATCATTGAAAATACCTTATAATATAACGTAATATGCAGTGTATCATTGAAAATACCTTATAATATAACGTAATATGCAGTGTATCATTGAAAACACCTTATAATATAACGTAATATGCAGTGTGTCATTGTAAATACCTTATAATATATAGTAGTTTATCAATGAAAATACCTTATAATATAACGTAATATGCAGTGTATCATTGAAAATACCTTATAATATAACGTAATATGCAGTGTATCATTGAAAATACCTTATAATATAACGTAATATGCAGTGTATCATTGAAAATACCTTATAATATAACGTAATATGCAGTGTATCATTGAAAATACCTTATAATATATAGTAGTTTATCAATGAAAATACCTTATAATATAACGTAATATGCAGTGTATCATTGAAAATACCTTATAATATAGCGTAATATGCAGTGTATCATTGAAAATACCTTATATCATATCGTAATATGCAGTGTATCATTGAAAATACCTTATGGTATAACGTAATATGCAGTGTATCATTGAAAATACCTTATAATATAACCTAATATGCAGTGTACCATTGAAAATACCTTATAATATAACGTAATATACAGTGTATCATAGAAAATACCATGTAATATAACGTAATATACAGTGTATCATTGAAAATACCTTATAATATAACGTAATATGCAGTGTATCATTGAAAATACCTTCTAATATATCGTAGTTTATCATTGAAAATACCTTATAATATAACGTAATATGCAGTGTATCATTGAAAATACCTTATAACATATCCTAATATGCAGTGTATCATTGACAATACCTTATAATATAGCGTAATATGCAGTGTATCATTGAAAATACATTATAATATAACGTAATATGCAGTGTATCATTGAAAATACATTATAATATAACGTAATATGCAGTGTATCACTGAAAATACCTTATAATATAACGTAATATGCAGTGTATCATAGAAAATACCATGTAATATAACGTAATATACAGTGTATCATTGAAAATACCTTATAATATAGCGTAATATGCAGTATATCATTGAAAATACCTTATAATATAGCGTAATATGCAGTATATCATTGAAAATACCTTATAATATAGCGTAATATGCAGTATATCATTGAAAATACCTTATAATATAGCGTAGTATGCAGTGTATCATTGAAAATACCTTATAATATAACGTAATATGCAGTGTATCATTGAAAATACCTTATAATATAACCTAATATGCAGTGTATCATTGAAAACACCTTATAATATAGCGTAATATGCAGTGTATCATTGAAAATACCTTATAACATATCCTAATATGCAGTGTATCATTGAAAATACCTTATAATATAGCGTAATATGCAGTGTATCATTGAAAATACATTATAATATAACGTAATATGCAGTGTATCATTGAAAATACATTATAATATAACGTAATATGCAGTGTATCACTGAAAATACCTTATGATATAACGTAATATGCAGTGTATCATTGAAAATACCTTATAATATATCTTAATATGTAGTTTATCATTGAAAATACCTTATAATATAACGTAATATGCAGTGTATCATTGAAAATACCTTATAATATAACGTTATATGCAGTGTATCATTGAAAATACCTTATAATATAACGTAATATGCAGTGTATCATTGAAAATACCTTATAATATAACGGATTATGCAGTGTATCATTGAAAATACCTTATAATATAACGTAATATGCAGTGTATCATTGAAAATACCTTATAATATAACGTAATATGCAGTGTATCATTGAAAATACCTTATAATATAACGTAATATGCAGTGTATCATTGAAAATACATTATAATATAACGTAATATGCAGTGTATCATTGAAAATACCTTATAATATATCGTAGTTTATTATTGAAAATACCTTATACTGTATCGTAATATGCAGTCTATCAACTATAATACCATATAATATAACGTAATATGCAGTGTATCAATGAAAATACCGTATAATATAGCGTAATATGCAGTGTATCATTGAAAATACCTTATAATATAACGTAATATGCAGTGTATCATTGAAAATACCTTATAATATAGCGTAATATGCAGTATATCATTGAAAATACCTTATAATATAGCGTAATATGCAGTGTATCATTGAAAATACCTTATAATATAACGTAATATGCAGTGTATCATTGAAAATACCTTATAATATAACGTAATATGCAGTGTATCATTGAAAATACCTTCTAATATATCGTAGTTTATCATTGAAAATACCTTATAATATAACGTAATATGCAGTGTATCATTGAAAATACCTAATAATATAACGTAATATGCAGTGTATCATTGAAAATACCTTATAATATAACGTAATATCCAGTGTATCATTGAAAATACCTAATAATATAACGTAATATGCAGTGTATCATTGAAAATACCTTATAATATAGCGTAATATGCAGTGTATCATTGAAAATACCTTATAATATAACGTAATATGCAGTGTATCATTGAAAATACCTTATAATATAACCTAATATGCAGTGTATCATTGAAAACACCTTATAATATAGCGTAATATGCAGTGTATCATTGAAAATACCTTATAACATATCCTAATATGCAGTGTATCATTGAAAATACCTTATAATATAGCGTAATATGCAGTGTATCATTGAAAATACATTATAATATAACGTAATATGCAGTGTATCATTGAAAATACATTATAATATAACGTAATATGCAGTGTATCACTGAAAATACCTTATGATATAACGTAATATGCAGTGTATCATTGAAAATACCTTATAATATATCTTAATATGTAGTTTATCATTGAAAATACCTTATAATATAACGTAATATGCAGTGTATCATTGAAAATACCTTATAATATAACGTTATATGCAGTGTATCAATGAAAATACCTTATAATATAACGTAATATGCAGTGTATCATTGAAAATACCTTATAATATAACGGATTATGCAGTGTATCATTGAAAATACCTTATAATATAACGTAATATGCAGTGTATCATTGAAAATACCTTATAATATAACGTAATATGCAGTGTATCATTGAAAATACCTTATAATATAACGTAATATGCAGTGTATCATTGAAAATACATTATAATATAACGTAATATGCAGTGTATCATTGAAAATACCTTATAATATAACGTAATATGCAGTGTATCATTGAAAATACCTTATAATATAACGTAATATGCAGTGTATCATTGAAAATACCTTATAATATAACGTAATATGCAGTGTATCATTGAAAATACCTTATAATATAAGGTAATATGCAGTGTATCATTGAAAATACCTTATGATATAACGTAATAGGCAGTGTATCATTGAAAATACCTTATAATATAACGTAATTTACAGTGTATCATTGAAAATACCTTATAATATAACGTAATATGCAGTGTATCATTGAAAACACCTTATAATATAACGTAATATGCAGTGTGTCATTGAAAATACCTTATAATATATAGTAGTTTATCAATGAAAATACCTTATAATATAACGTAATATGCAGTGTATCATTGAAAATACCTTATAATATAACGTAATATGCAGTGTATCATTGAAAATACCTTATAATATAACGTAATATGCAGTGTATCATTGAAAACACCTTATAATATAACGTAATATGCAGTGTGTCATTGTAAATACCTTATAATATATAGTAGTTTATCATTGAAAATACCTTATGGTATAACGTAATATGCAGTGTATCATTGAAAATACCTTATAATATAACCTAATATGCAGTGTATCATTGAAAATACCTTATAATATAACGTAATATGCAGTGTATCATTGAAAATACCTTATAATATAAGGTAATATGCAGTGTATCATTGAAAATACCTTATGATATAACGTAATAGGCAGTGTATCATTGAAAATACCTTATAATATAACGTAATTTACAGTGTATCATTGAAAATACCTTATAATATAACGTAATATGCAGTGTATCATTGAAAACACCTTATAATATAACGTAATATGCAGTGTGTCATTGAAAATACCTTATAATATATAGTAGTTTATCAATGAAAATACCTTATAATATAACGTAATATGCAGTGTATCATTGAAAATACCTTATAATATAACGTAATATGCAGTGTATCATTGAAAATACCTTATAATATAACGTAATATGCAGTGTATCATTGAAAACACCTTATAATATAACGTAATATGCAGTGTGTCATTGTAAATACCTTATAATATATAGTAGTTTATCAATGAAAATACCTTATAATATAACGTAATATGCAGTGTATCATTGAAAATACCTTATAATATAACGTAATATGCAGTGTATCATTGAAAATACCTTATAATATAACGTAATATGCAGTGTATCATTGAAAATACCTTATAATATAACGTAATATGCAGTGTATCATTGAAAATACCTTATAATATATAGTAGTTTATCAATGAAAATACCTTATAATATAACGTAATATGCAGTGTATCATTGAAAATACCTTATAATATAGCGTAATATGCAGTGTATCATTGAAAATACCTTATATCATATCGTAATATGCAGTGTATCATTGAAAATACCTTATGGTATAACGTAATATGCAGTGTATCATTGAAAATACCTTATAATATAACCTAATATGCAGTGTACCATTGAAAATACCTTATAATATAACGTAATATACAGTGTATCATAGAAAATACCATGTAATATAACGTAATATACAGTGTATCATTGAAAATACCTTATAATATAACGTAATATGCAGTGTATCATTGAAAATACCTTCTAATATATCGTAGTTTATCATTGAAAATACCTTATAATATAACGTAATATGCAGTGTATCATTGAAAATACCTTATAACATATCCTAATATGCAGTGTATCATTGACAATACCTTATAATATAGCGTAATATGCAGTGTATCATTGAAAATACATTATAATATAACGTAATATGCAGTGTATCATTGAAAATACATTATAATATAACGTAATATGCAGTGTATCACTGAAAATACCTTATAATATAACGTAATATGCAGTGTATCATAGAAAATACCATGTAATATAACGTAATATACAGTGTATCATTGAAAATACCTTATAATATAGCGTAATATGCAGTATATCATTGAAAATACCTTATAATATAGCGTAATATGCAGTATATCATTGAAAATACCTTATAATATAGCGTAATATGCAGTATATCATTGAAAATACCTTATAATATAGCGTAATATGCAGTGTATCATTGAAAATACCTTATAATATAACGTAATATGCAGTGTATCATTGAAAATACCTTATAATATAACCTAATATGCAGTGTATCATTGAAAACACCTTATAATATAGCGTAATATGCAGTGTATCATTGAAAATACCTTATAACATATCCTAATATGCAGTGTATCATTGAAAATACCTTATAATATAGCGTAATATGCAGTGTATCATTGAAAATACATTATAATATAACGTAATATGCAGTGTATCATTGAAAATACATTATAATATAACGTAATATGCAGTGTATCACTGAAAATACCTTATGATATAACGTAATATGCAGTGTATCATTGAAAATACCTTATAATATATCTTAATATGTAGTTTTATCATTGAAAATACCTTATAATATAACGTAATATGCAGTGTATCATTGAAAATACCTTATAATATAACGTTATATGCAGTGTATCAATGAAAATACCTTATAATATAACGTAATATGCAGTGTATCATTGAAAATACCTTATAATATAACGGATTATGCAGTGTATCATTGAAAATACCTTATAATATAACGTAATATGCAGTGTATCATTGAAAATACCTTATAATATAACGTAATATGCAGTGTATCATTGAAAATACCTTATAATATAACGTAATATGCAGTGTATCATTGAAAATACATTATAATATAACGTAATATGCAGTGTATCATTGAAAATACCTTATAATATATCGTAGTTTATTATTGAAAATACCTTATACTGTATCGTAATATGCAGTCTATCAACTATAATACCATATAATATAACGTAATATGCAGTGTATCAATGAAAATACCATATAATATAGCGTAATATGCAGTGTATCATTGAAAATACCTTATAATATAACGTAATATGCAGTGTATCATTGAAAATACCTTATAATATAGCGTAATATGCAGTATATCATTGAAAATACCTTATAATATAGCGTAATATGCAGTGTATCATTGAAAATACCTTATAATATAACGTAATATGCAGTGTATCATTGAAAATACCTTATAATATAACGTAATATGCAGTGTATCATTGAAAATACCTTCTAATATATCGTAGTTTATCATTGAAAATACCTTATAATATAACGTAATATGCAGTGTATCATTGAAAATACCTAATAATATAACGTAATATGCAGTGTATCATTGAAAATACCTTATAATATAACGTAATATCCAGTGTATCATTGAAAATACCTAATAATATAACGTAATATGCAGTGTATCATTGAAAATACCTTATAATATAACGTTATATGCAGTGTATCAATGAAAATACCTTATAATATAACGTAATATGCAGTGTATCATTGAAAATACCTTATAATATAACGGATTATGCAGTGTATCATTGAAAATACCTTATAATATAACGTAATATGCAGTGTATCATTGAAAATACCTTATAATATAACGTAATATGCAGTGTATCATTGAAAATACCTTATAATATAACGTAATATGCAGTGTATCATTGAAAATACATTATAATATAACGTAATATGCAGTGTATCATTGAAAATACCTTATAATATATCGTAGTTTATTATTGAAAATACCTTATACTGTATCGTAATATGCAGTCTATCAACGATAATACCATATAATATAACGTAATATGCAGTGTATCAATGAAAATACCGTATAATATAACGTAATATGCAGTGTATCATTGAAAACACCTTATAATATAACGTAATATGCAGTGTGTCATTGAAAATACCTTATAATATATAGTAGTTTATCAATGAAAATACCTTATAATATAACGTAATATGCAGTGTATCATTGAAAATACCTTATAATATAACGTAATATGCAGTGTATCATTGAAAATACCTTATAATATAACGTAATATGCAGTGTATCATTGAAAACACCTTATAATATAACGTAATATGCAGTGTGTCATTGTAAATACCTTATAATATATAGTAGTTTATCAATGAAAATACCTTATAATATAACGTAATATGCAGTGTATCATTGAAAATACCTTATAATATAACGTAATATGCAGTGTATCATTGAAAATACCTTATAATATAACGTAATATGCAGTGTATCATTGAAAATACCTTATAATATAACGTAATATGCAGTGTATCATTGAAAATACCTTATAATATATAGTAGTTTATCAATGAAAATACCTTATAATATAACGTAATATGCAGTGTATCATTGAAAATACCTTATAATATAGCGTAATATGCAGTGTATCATTGAAAATACCTTATATCATATCGTAATATGCAGTGTATCATTGAAAATACCTTATAATATAACGTAATATGCAGTGTATCATTGAAAATACCTTATAATATAACCTAATATGCAGTGTACCATTGAAAATACCTTATAATATAACGTAATATACAGTGTATCATAGAAAATACCATGTAATATAACGTAATATACAGTGTATCATTGAAAATACCTTATAATATAACGTAATATGCAGTGTATCATTGAAAATACCTTCTAATATATCGTAGTTTATCATTGAAAATACCTTATAATATAACGTAATATGCAGTGTATCATTGAAAATACCTTATAACATATCCTAATATGCAGTGTATCATTGACAATACCTTATAATATAGCGTAATATGCAGTGTATCATTGAAAATACATTATAATATAACGTAATATGCAGTGTATCATTGAAAATACATTATAATATAACGTAATATGCAGTGTATCACTGAAAATACCTTATAATATAACGTAATATGCAGTGTATCATAGAAAATACCATGTAATATAACGTAATATACAGTGTATCATTGAAAATACCTTATAATATAGCGTAATATGCAGTATATCATTGAAAATACCTTATAATATAGCGTAATATGCAGTATATCATTGAAAATACCTTATAATATAGCGTAATATGCAGTATATCATTGAAAATACCTTATAATATAGCGTAATATGCAGTGTATCATTGAAAATACCTTATAATATAACGTAATATGCAGTGTATCATTGAAAATACCTTATAATATAACCTAATATGCAGTGTATCATTGAAAACACCTTATAATATAGCGTAATATGCAGTGTATCATTGAAAATACCTTATAACATATCCTAATATGCAGTGTATCATTGAAAATACCTTATAATATAGCGTAATATGCAGTGTATCATTGAAAATACATTATAATATAACGTAATATGCAGTGTATCATTGAAAATACATTATAATATAACGTAATATGCAGTGTATCACTGAAAATACCTTATGATATAACGTAATATGCAGTGTATCATTGAAAATACCTTATAATATATCTTAATATGTAGTTTATCATTGAAAATACCTTATAATATAACGTAATATGCAGTGTATCATTGAAAATACCTTATAATATAACGTTATATGCAGTGTATCAATGAAAATACCTTATAATATAACGTAATATGCAGTGTATCATTGAAAATACCTTATAATATAACGGATTATGCAGTGTATCATTGAAAATACCTTATAATATAACGTAATATGCAGTGTATCATTGAAAATACCTTATAATATAACGTAATATGCAGTGTATCATTGAAAATACCTTATAATATAACGTAATATGCAGTGTATCATTGAAAATACATTATAATATAACGTAATATGCAGTGTATCATTGAAAATACCTTATAATATATCGTAGTTTATTATTGAAAATACCTTATACTGTATCGTAATATGCAGTCTATCAACTATAATACCATATAATATAACGTAATATGCAGTGTATCAATGAAAATACCGTATAATATAGCGTAATATGCAGTGTATCATTGAAAATACCTTATAATATAACGTAATATGCAGTGTATCATTGAAAATACCTTATAATATAGCGTAATATGCAGTATATCATTGAAAATACCTTATAATATAGCGTAATATGCAGTGTATCATTGAAAATACCTTATAATATAACGTAATATGCAGTGTATCATTGAAAATACCTTATAATATAACGTAATATGCAGTGTATCATTGAAAATACCTTCTAATATATCGTAGTTTATCATTGAAAATACCTTATAATATAACGTAATATGCAGTGTATCATTGAAAATACCTAATAATATAACGTAATATGCAGTGTATCATTGAAAATACCTTATAATATAACGTAATATCCAGTGTATCATTGAAAATACCTAATAATATAACGTAATATGCAGTGTATCATTGAAAATACCTTATAATATAGCGTAATATGCAGTGTATCATTGAAAATACCTTATAATATAACGTAATATGCAGTGTATCATTGAAAATACCTTATAATATAACCTAATATGCAGTGTATCATTGAAAACACCTTATAATATAGCGTAATATGCAGTGTATCATTGAAAATACCTTATAACATATCCTAATATGCAGTGTATCATTGAAAATACCTTATAATATAGCGTAATATGCAGTGTATCATTGAAAATACATTATAATATAACGTAATATGCAGTGTATCATTGAAAATACCTTATAATATAACGTAATATGCAGTGTATCACTGAAAATACCTTATAATATAACGTAATATGCAGTGTATCATTGAAAATACCTTATAATATATCTTAATATGTAGTTTATCATTGAAAATACCTTATAATATAACGTAATATGCAGTGTATCATTGAAAATACCTTATAATATAACGTAATATGCAGTGTATCATTGAAAATACCTTATAATATAACGTAATATGCAGTGTATCATTGAAAATACCTTATAATATAACGGATTATGCAGTGTATCATTGAAAATACCTTATAATATAACGTAATATGCAGTGTATCATTGAAAATACCTTATAATATAACGTAATATGCAGTGTATCATTGAAAATACCTTATAATATAACGTAATATGCAGTGTATCATTGAAAATACATTATAATATAACGTAATATGCAGTGTATCATTGAAAATACCTTATAATATATCGTAGTTTATTATTGAAAATACCTTATACTGTATCGTAATATGCAGTCTATCAACGATAATACCATATAATATAACGTAATATGCAGTGTATCAATGAAAATACCTTATAATATAGCGTAATATGCAGTGTATCATTGAAAATACCTTATAATATAACGTAATATGCAGTGTATCATTGAAAATACCTTATAATATAGCGTAATATGCAGTATATCATTGAAAATACCTTATAATATAGCGTAATATGCAGTGTATCATTGAAAATACCTTATAATATAACGTAATATGCAGTGTATCATTGAAAATACCTTATAATATAACGTAATATGCAGTGTATCATTGAAAATACCTAATAATATAACGTAATATGCAGTGTATCATTGAAAATACCTTATAATATAACGTAATATCCAGTGTATCATTGAAAATACCTAATAATATAACGTAATATGCAGTGTATCATTGAAAATACCTTATAATATAGCGTAATATGCAGTGTATCATTGAAAATACCTTATAACATATCCTAATATGCAGTGTATCATTGAAAATACCTTATAATATAGCGTAATATGCAGTGTATCATTGAAAATACATTATACTATAACGTAATATGCAGTGTATCATTGAAAATACATTATAATATAACGTAATATGCGGTGTATCACTGAAAATACCTTATAATATAACCTAATATGCAGTGTATCATTGAAAATACCTTATAATATAACGTAATATGCAGTGTATCATAGAAAATACCATGTAATATAACGTAATATACAGTGTATCATTGAAAATACCTTATAATATAACGTAATATGCAGTGTATCATTGAAAATACCTTCTAATATATCGTAGTTTATCATTGAAAATACCTTATAATATAACGTAATATGCAGTGTATCATTGAATATACCTAATAATATAACGTAATATGCAGTGTATCATTGAAAATACCTTATAATATAACGTAATATGCAGTGTTTCATTGAAAATACCTTATAATATAACGTAATATGCAGTGTGTCATTGAAAATACCTAATAACATATCCTAATATGCAGTGTATCATTGAAAATACCTAATAATATAACGTAATATGCAGTGTATCATTGAAAATACCTTATAATATAACGTAATATGCAGTGTATCATTGAAAATACCTTATAACATATCCTAATATGCAGTGTATCATTGAAAATACCTTATAATATAGCGTAATATGCAGTGTATCATTGAAAATACATTATACTATAACGTAATATGCAGTGTATCATTGAAAATACATTATAATATAACGTAATATGCGGTGTATCACTGAAAATACCTTATAATATAACCTAATATGCAGTGTATCATTGAAAATACCTTATAATATAACGTAATATGCAGTGTATCATAGAAAATACCATGTAATATAACGTAATATACAGTGTATCATTGAAAATACCTTATAATATAACGTAATATGCAGTGTATCATTGAAAATACCTTCTAATATATCGTAGTTTATCATTGAAAATACCTTATAATATAACGTAATATGCAGTGTATCATTGAATATACCTAATAATATAACGTAATATGCAGTGTATCATTGAAAATACCTTATAATATAACGTAATATGCAGTGTTTCATTGAAAATACCTTATAATATAACGTAATATGCAGTGTGTCATTGAAAATACCTAATAACATATCCTAATATGCAGTGTATCATTGAAAATACCTTATAATATAACGTAATATGCAGTGTATCATTGAAAATACCTTATAATATAACGTAATATGCAGTGTATCATTGAAAATACCTTATAATATAGCGTAATATGCAGTGTATCATTGAAAATACCTTATATCATATCGTAATATGCAGTGTATCATTGAAAATACCTTATGGTATAACGTAATATGCAGTGTATCATTGAAAATACCTTATAATATAGCGTAATATGCAGTGTATCATTGAAAATACCTTATATCATATCGTAATATGCAGTGTATCATTGAAAATACCTTATGGTATAACGTAATATGCAGTGTATCATTGAAAATACCTTATAATATAACGTAATATGCAGTGTATCATTGAAAATACCTAATAACATATCCTAATATGCAGTGTATCATTGAAAATACCTTATAATATAACGTAATATGCAGTGTATCATTGAAAATACCTTATAATATAACGTAATATGCAGTGTATCATTGAAAATACCTTATAATATAGCGTAATATGCAGTGTATCATTGAAAATACCTTATATCATATCGTAATATGCAGTGTATCATTGAAAATACCTTATGGTATAACGTAATATGCAGTGTATCATTGAAAATACCTTATAATATAACCTAATATGCAGTGTACCATTGAAAATACCTTATAATATAACGTAATATACAGTGTATCATAGAAAATACCATGTAATATAACGTAATATACAGTGTATCATTGAAAATACCTTATAATATAACGTAATATGCAGTGTATCATTGAAAATACCTTCTAATATATCGTAGTTTATCATTGAAAATACCTTATAATATAACGTAATATGCAGTGTATCATTGAAAATACCATGTAATATAACGTAATATACAGTGTGTCATTGAAAATACCTTATAATATAACGTAATATGCAGTGTATCATTGAAAATACCTTATAATATAGCGTAATATGCAGTGTATCATTGAAAATACCTTATATCATATCGTAATATGCAGTGTATCATTGAAAATACCTTATAATATAACGTAATATGCAGTGTATCATTGAAAATACCTTATAATATAACGTAATATGCAGTGTATCATTGAAAATACCTTATAATATAGCGTAATATGCAATGTATCATTGAAAATACCTTATATCATATCGTAATATGCAGTGTATCATTGAAAATACCTTATGGTATAACGTAATATGCAGTGTATCATTGAAAATACCTTATAATATAACCTAATATGCAGTGTATCATTGAAAATACCTTATAATATAACGTAATATACAGTGTATCATAGAAAATACCATGTAATATAACGTAATATACAGTGTATCATTGAAAATACCTTATAATATAACGTAATATGCAGTGTATCATTGAAAATACCTTCTAATATATCGTAGTTTATCATTGAAAATACCTTATAATATAACGTAATATGCAGTGTATCATTGAATATACCTAATAATATAACGTAATATGCAGTGTATCATTGAAAATACCATATAATATAACGTAATATGCAGTGTATCATTGAAAATACATTATAATATAACGTAATATGCAGTGTATCATTGAAAATACCTAATAACATATCCTAATATGCAGTGTATCATTGAAAATACCTTATAATATAACGTAATATGCAGTGTATCATTGAAAATACCTTATAATATAACGTAATATGCAGTGTATCATTGAAAATACCTTATAATATAGCGTAATATGCAGTGTATCATTGAAAATACCTTATATCATATCGTAATATGCAGTGTATCATTGAAAATACCTTATGGTATAACGTAATATGCAGTGTATCATTGAAAATACCTTATAATATAAGCTAATATGCAGTGTATCATTGAAAATACCTTATAATATAGCGTAATATGCAGTGTATCATTGAAAATACATTATAATATAACGTAATATGCAGTGTATCATTGAAAATACATTATAATATAACGTAATATGCAGTGTATCACTGAAAATACCTTATAATATAACCTAATATGCAGTGTATCATTGAAAATACCTTATAATATAACGTAATATGCAGTGTATCATAGAAAATACCATGTAATATAACGTAATATACAGTGTGTCATTGAAAATACCTTATAATATAACGTAATATGCAGTGTATCATTGAAAATACCTTATAATATAGCGTAATATGCAGTGTATCATTGAAAATACCTTATATCATATCGTAATATGCAGTGTATCATTGAAAATACCTTATAATATAACGTAATATGCAGTGTATCATTGAAAATACCTTATAATATAACGTAATATGCAGTGTATCATTGAAAATACCTTATAATATAGCGTAATATGCAGTGTATCATTGAAAATACCTTATATCATATCGTAATATGCAGTGTATCATTGAAAATACCTTATGGTATAACGTAATATGCAGTGTATCATTGAAAATACCTTATAATATAACCTAATATGCAGTGTATCATTGAAAATACCTTATAATATAACGTAATATACAGTGTATCATAGAAAATACCATGTAATATAACGTAATATACAGTGTATCATTGAAAATACCTTATAATATAACGTAATATGCAGTGTATCATTGAAAATACCTTCTAATATATCGTAGTTTATCATTGAAAATACCTTATAATATAACGTAATATGCAGTGTATCATTGAATATACCTAATAATATAACGTAATATGCAGTGTATCATTGAAAATACCTTATAATATAACCTAATATGCAGTGTATCATTGAAAACACCTTATAATATAACGTAATATGCTGTGTATCATAGAAAATACCATGTAATATAACGTAATATACAGTGTATCATTGAAAATACCTTATAATATAACGTAATATGCAGTGTATCATTGAATATACCTAATAATATAACGTAATATGCAGTGTATCATTGAAAATACCATATAATATAACGTAATATGCAGTGTATCATTGAAAATACATTATAATATAACGTAATATGCAGTGTATCATTGAAAATACCTAATAACATATCCTAATATGCAGTGTATCATTGAAAATACCTTATAATATAACGTAATATGCAGTGTATCATTGAAAATACCTTATAATATAACGTAATATGCAGTGTATCATTGAAAATACCTTATAATATAGCGTAATATGCAGTGTATCATTGAAAATACCTTATATCATATCGTAATATGCAGTGTATCATTGAAAATACCTTATGGTATAACGTAATATGCAGTGTATCATTGAAAATACCTTATAATATAAGCTAATATGCAGTGTATCATTGAAAATACCTTATAATATAACGTAATATACAGTGTATCATAGAAAATACCATGTAATATAACGTAATATACAGTGTATCATTGAAAATACCTTATAATATAACGTAATATGCAGTGTATCATTGAAAATACCTTCTAATATATCGTAGTTTATCATTGAAAATACCTTATAATATAACGTAATATTCAGTGTATCATTGAATATACCTAATAATATAACGTAATATGCAGTGTATCATTGAAAATACCTTATAATATAACCTAATATGCAGTGTATCATTGAAAACACCTTATAATATAACCTAATATGCAGTGTATCATTGAAAATACCTTATAATATAACGTAATATACAGTGTATCATAGAAAATACCATGTAATATAACGTAATATACAGTGTATCATTGAAAATACCTTATAATATAACGTAATATGCAGTGTATCATTGAAAATACCTTCTAATATATCGTAGTTTATCATTGAAAATACCTTATAATATAACGTAATATGCAGTGTATCATTGAATATACCTAATAATATAACGTAATATGCAGTGTATCATTGAAAATACCATATAATATAACGTAATATGCAGTGTATCATTGAAAATACATTATAATATAACGTAATATGCAGTGTATCATTGAAAATACCTAATAACATATCCTAATATGCAGTGTATCATTGAAAATACATTATAATATAACGTAATATGCAGTGTATCATTGAAAATACCTTATAATATAACGTAATATGCAGTGTATCATTGAATATACCTAATAATATAACGTAATATGCAGTGTATCACTGAAAATACCTTATAATATAACCTAATATGCAGTGTATCATTGAAAATACCTTATAATATAACGTAATATGCAGTGTATCATAGAAAATACCATGTAATATAACGTAATATACAGTGTATCATTGAAAATACCTTATAATATAACGTAATATGCAGTGTATCATTGAAAATACCTTCTAATATATCGTAGTTTATCATTGAAAATACCTTATAATATAACGTAATATGCAGTGTATCATTGAATATACCTAATAATATAACGTAATATGCAGTGTATCATTGAAAATACCATATAATATAACGTAATATGCAGTGTATCATTGAAAATACATTATAATATAACGTAATATGCAGTGTATCATTGAAAATACCTAATAACATATCCTAATATGCAGTGTATCATTGAAAATACCTTATAATATAACGTAATATGCAGTGTATCATTGAAAATACCTTATAATATAACGTAATATGCAGTGTATCATTGAAAATACCTTATAATATAGCGTAATATGCAGTGTATCATTGAAAATACCTTATATCATATCGTAATATGCAGTGTATCATTGAAAATACCTTATGGTATAACGTAATATGCAGTGTATCATTGAATATACCTAATAATATAACGTAATATGCAGTGTATCATTGAAAATACCTTATAATATAACCTAATATGCAGTGTATCATTGAAAACACCTTATAATATAACGTAATATGCTGTGTATCATTGAAAATACCTAATAATATAACGTAATATGCAGTGTATCATTGAAAATACCTTATAATATAGCGTAATATGCAGTGTATCATTGAAAATACCTTATAACATATCCTAATATGCAGTGTATCATTGACAATACCTTATAATATAGCGTAATATGCAGTGTATCATTGAAAATACATTATAATATAACGTAATATGCAGTGTATCATTGAAAATACATTATAATATAACGTAATATGCAGTGTATCACTGAAAATACCTTATAATATAACCTAATATGCAGTGTATCATTGAAAATACCTTATAATATAACGTAATATGCAGTGTATCATAGAAAATACCATGTAATATAACGTAATATACAGTGTATCATTGAAAATACCTTATAATATAACGTAATATGCAGTGTATCATTGAATATACCTAATAATATAACGTAATATGCAGTGTATCATTGAAAATACCATATAATATAACGTAATATGCAGTGTATCATTGAAAATACATTATAATATAACGTAATATGCAGTGTATCATTGAAAATACCTAATAACATATCCTAATATGCAGTGTATCATTGAAAATACCTTATAATATAACGTAATATGCAGTGTATCATTGAAAATACCTTATAATATAACGTAATATGCAGTGTATCATTGAAAATACCTTATAATATAGCGTAATATGCAGTGTATCATTGAAAATACCTTATATCATATCGTAATATGCAGTGTATCATTGAAAATACCTTATGGTATAACGTAATATGCAGTGTATCATTGAAAATACCTTATAATATAACCTAATATGCAGTGTATCATTGAAAATACCTTATAATATAACGTAATGTACAGTGTATCATAGAAAATACCATGTAATATAACGTAATATACAGTGTATCATTGAAAATACCTTATAATATAACGTAATATGCAGTGTATCATTGAAAATACCTTCTAATATATCGTAGTTTATCATTGAAAATACCTTATAATATAACGTAATATGCAGTGTATCATTGAAAATACCTAATAATATAACGTAATATGCAGTGTATCATTGAAAATGCCTTATAATATAACGTAATATCCAGTGTATCATTGAAAATACCTTATAATATAACCTAATATGCAGTGTATCATTGAAAATACCTTATAATATAACGTAATATGCAGTGTATCATAGAAAATACCATGTAATATAACGTAATATACAGTGTATCATTGAAAATACCTTATAATATAACGTAATATGCAGTGTATCATTGAAAATACCTTCTAAAATATCGTAGTTTATCATTGAAAATACCTTATAATATAACGTAATATGCAGTGTATCATTGAATATACCTAATAATATAACATAATATGCAGTGTATCATTGAAAATACCATATAATATAACGTAATATGCAGTGTATCATTGAAAATACATTATAATATAACGTAATATGCAGTGTATCATTGAAAATACCTAATAACATATCCTAATATGCAGTGTATCATTGAAAATACCTTATAATATAACGTAATATGCAGTGTATCATTGAAAATACCTTATAATATAACGTAATATGCAGTGTATCATTGAAAATACCTTATAATATAGCGTAATATGCAGTGTATCATTGAAAATACCTTATATCATATCGTAATATGCAGTGTATCATTGAAAATACCTTATGGTATAACGTAATATGCAGTGTATCATTGAAAATACCTTATAATATAACCTAATATGCAGTGTATCATTGAAAATACCTTATAATATTACGTAATATACAGTGTATCATAGAAAATACCATGTAATATAACGTAATATACAGTGTATCATTGAAAATACCTTATAATATAACGTAATATGCAGTGTATCATTGAAAATACCTTCTAATATATCGTAGTTTATCATTGAAAATACCTTATAATATAACGTAATATGCAGTGTATCATTGAATATACCTAATAATATAACGTAATATGCAGTGTATCATTGAAAATACCTTATAATATAACCTAATATGCAGTGTATCATTGAAAACACCTTATAATATAACGTAATATGCAGTGTATCATTGAAAATACCTTCTAATATATCGTAGTTTATCATTGAAAATACCTTATAATATAACGTAATATGCAGTGTATCATTGAATATACCTAATAATATAACGTAATATGCAGTGTATCATTGAAAATACCTTATAATATAACCTAATATGCAGTGTATCATTGAAAACACCTTATAATATAACGTAATATGCTGTGTATCATTGAAAATACCTAATAATATAACGTAATATGCAGTGTATCATTGAAAATACCTTATAATATAGCGTAATATGCAGTGTATCATTGAAAATACCTTATAACATATCCTAATATGCAGTGTATCATTGACAATACCTTATAATATAGCGTAATATGCAGTGTATCATTGAAAATACATTATAATATAACGTAATATGCAGTGTATCATTGAAAATACATTATAATATAACGTAATATGCAGTGTATCACTGAAAATACCTTATAATATAACCTAATATGCAGTGTATCATTGAAAATACCTTATAATATAACGTAATATGCAGTGTATCATAGAAAATACCATGTAATATAACGTAATATACAGTGTATCATTGAAAATACCTTATAATATAACGTAATATGCAGTGTATCATTGAAAATACCTTCTAATATATCGTAGTTTATCATTGAAAATACCTTATAATATAACGTAATATGCAGTGTATCATTGAATATACCGAATAATATAACGTAATATGCAGTGTATCATTGAAAATACCATATAATATAACGTAATATGCAGTGTATCATTGAAAATACATTATAATATAACGTAATATGCAGTGTATCATTGAAAATACCTAATAACATATCCTAATATGCAGTGTATCATTGAAAATACCTTATAATATAACGTAGTTTATCATTGAAAATACCTTATAATATAACGTAATATGTAGTGTATCAATGAAAATACCTTATAATATAACGTAATATGCAGTGTATCATTGAAAATACCTTCTAATATATCGTAGTTTATCATTGAAAATACCTTATAATATAACGTAATATGCAGTGTATCATTGAAAATACCTAATAATATAACGTAATATGCAGTGTATCATTGAAAATGCCTTATAATATAACGTAATATCCAGTGTATCATTGAAAATACCTTATAATATAACGTAATATGCAGTGTATCATTGAAAATACCTTCTAATATATCGTAGTTTATCATTGAAAATACCTTATAATATAACGTAATATGCAGTGTATCATTGAATATACCTAATAATATAACGTAATATGCAGTGTATCATTGAAAATACCATATAATATAACGTAATATGCAGTGTATCATTGAAAATACATTATAATATAACGTAATATGCAGTGTATCATTGAAAATACCTAATAACATATCCTAATATGCAGTGTATCATTGAAAATACCTTATAATATAACGTAATATGCAGTGTATCATTGAAAATACCTTATAATATAACGTAATATGCAGTGTATCATTGAAAATACCTTATAATATAGCGTAATATGCAGTGTATCATTGAAAATACCTTATATCATATCGTAATATGCAGTGTATCATTGAAAATACCTTATGGTATAACGTAATATGCAGTGTATCATTGAAAATACCTTATAATATAACCTAATATGCAGTGTATCATTGAAAATACCTTATAATATAACGTAATATACAGTGTATCATAGAAAATACCATGTAATATAACGTAATATACAGTGTATCTTTGAAAATACCTTATAATATAACGTAATATGCAGTGTATCATTGAAAATACCTTCTAATATATCGTAGTTTATCATTGAAAATACCTTATAATATAACGTAATATGCAGTGTATCATTGAAAATACCTAATAATATAACGTAATATGCAGTGTATCATTGAAAATGCCTTATAATATAACGTAATATCCAGTGTATCATTGAAAATACCTTATAATATAACCTAATATGCAGTGTATCATTGAAAATACCTTATAATATAACGTAATATGCAGTGTATCATAGAAAATACCATGTAATATAACGTAATATACAGTGTATCATTGAAAATACCTTATAATATAACGTAATATGCAGTGTATCATTGAAAATACCTTCTAATATATCGTAGTTTATCATTGAAAATACCTTATAATATAACGTAATATGCAGTGTATCATTGAATATACCTAATAATATAACGTAATATGCAGTGTATCATTGAAAATACCATATAATATAACGTAATATGCAGTGTATCATTGAAAATACATTATAATATAACGTAATATGCAGTGTATCATTGAAAATACCTAATAACATATCCTAATATGCAGTGTATCATTGAAAATACCTTATAATATAACGTAATATGCAGTGTATCATTGAAAATACCTTATAATATAACGTAATATGCAGTGTATCATTGAAAATACCTTATAATATAGCGTAATATGCAGTGTATCATTGAATATACCTTATATCATATCGTAATATGCAGTGTATCATTGAAAATACCTTATGGTATAACGTAATATGCAGTGTATCATTGAAAATACCTTATAATATAAAGTAATATGCAGTGTATCATTGAAAATACCTTCTAATATATCGTAGTTTATCATTGAAAATACCTTATAATATAACGTAATATGCAGTGTATCATTGAATATACCTAATAATATAACGTAATATGCAGTGTATCATTGAAAATACCTTTATAATATAACCTAATATGCAGTGTATCATTGAAAACACCTTATAATATAACGTAATATGCTGTGTATCATTGAAAATACCTAATAATATAACGTAATATGCAGTGTATCATTGAAAATACCTTATAATATAGCGTAATATGCAGTGTATCATTGAAAATACCTTATAACATATCCTAATATGCAGTGTATCATTGACAATACCTTATAATATAGCGTAATATGCAGTGTATCATTGAAAATACATTATAATATAACGTAATATGCAGTGTATCATTGAAAATACATTATAATATAACGTAATATGCAGTGTATCACTGAAAATACCTTATAATATAACCTAATATGCAGTGTATCATTGAAAATACCTTATAATATAACGTAATATGCAGTGTATCATAGAAAATACCATGTAATATAACGTAATATACAGTGTATCATTGAAAATACCTTATAATATAACGTAATATGCAGTGTATCATTGAAAATACCTTCTAATATATCGTAGTTTATCATTGAAAATACCTTATAATATAACGTAATATGCAGTGTATCATTGAATATACCGAATAATATAACGTAATATGCAGTGTATCATTGAAAATACCATATAATATAACGTAATATGCAGTGTATCATTGAAAATACATTATAATATAACGTAATATGCAGTGTATCATTGAAAATACCTAATAACATATCCTAATATGCAGTGTATCATTGAAAATACCTTATAATATAACTTAGTTTATCATTGAAAATACCTTATAATATAACGTAATATGTAGTGTATCAATGAAAATACCTTATAATATAACGTAATATGCAGTGTATCATTGAAAATACCTTCTAATATATCGTAGTTTATCATTGAAAATACCTTATAATATAACGTAATATGCAGTGTATCATTGAAAATACCTAATAATATAACGTAATATGCAGTGTATCATTGAAAATGCCTTATAATATAACGTAATAACCAGTGTATCATTGAAAATACCTTATAATATAACGTAATATGCAGTGTATCATTGAAAATACCTTATAATATATCGTAGTTTATCATTGAAAATACCTTATAATATAACGTAATATGCAGTGTATCATTGAATATACCTAATAATATAACGTAATATGCAGTGTATCATTGAAAATACCATATAATATAACGTAATATGCAGTGTATCATTGAAAATACATTATAATATAACGTAATATGCAGTGTATCATTGAAAATACCTAATAACATATCCTAATATGCAGTGTATCATTGAAAATACCTTATAATATAACGTAATATGCAGTGTATCATTGAAAATACCTTATAATATAACGTAATATGCAGTGTATCATTGAAAATACCTTATAATATAGCGTAATATGCAGTGTATCATTGAAAATACCTTATATCATATCGTAATATGCAGTGTATCATTGAAAATACCTTATGGTATAACGTAATATGCAGTGTATCATTGAAAATACCTTATAATATAACCTAATATGCAGTGTATCATTGAAAATACCTTATAATATAACGTAATATACAGTGTATCATAGAAAATACCATATAATATAACGTAATATACAGTGTATCATTGAAAATACCTTATAATATAACGTAATATGCAGTGTATCATTGAAAATACCTTCTAATATATCGTAGTTTATCATTGAAAATACCTTATAATATAACGTAATATGCAGTGTATCATTGAAAATACCTAATAATATAACGTAATATGCAGTGTATCATTGAAAATGCCTTATAATATAACGTAATATCCAGTGTATCATTGAAAATACCTTATAATATAACCTAATATGCAGTGTATCATTGAAAATACCTTATAATATAACGTAATATGCAGTGTATCATAGAAAATACCATGTAATATAACGTAATATACAGTGTATCATTGAAAATACCTTATAATATAACGTAATATGCAGTGTATCATTGAAAATACCTTCTAATATATCGTAGTTTATCATTGAAAATACCTTATAATATAACGTAATATGCAGTGTATCATTGAATATACCTAATAATATAACGTAATATGCAGTGTATCATTGAAAATACCTTATAATATAACGTAATATGCAGTGTATCATTGAAAATACATTATAATATAACGTAATATGCAGTGTATCATTGAAAATACCTAATAACATATCCTAATATGCAGTGTATCATTGAAAATACCTTATAATATAACGTAATATGCAGTGTATCATTGAAAATACCTTATAATATAACGTAATATGCAGTGTATCATTGAAAATACCTTATAATATAGCGTAATATGCAGTGTATCATTGAATATACCTTATATCATATCGTAATATGCAGTGTATCATTGAAAATACCTTATGGTATAACGTAATATGCAGTGTATCATTGAAAATACCTTATAATATAACCTAATATGCAGTGTATCATTGAAAATACCTTATAATATAACGTAATATACAGTGTATCTTAGAAAATACCATGTAATATAACGTAATATACAGTGTATCATTGAAAATACCTTATAATATAACGTAATATGCAGTGTATCATTGAAAATACCTTCTAATATATCGTAGTTTATCATTGAAAATACCTTATAATATAACGTAATATGCAGTGTATCATTGAATATACCTAATAATATAACGTAATATGCAGTGTATCATTGAAAATACCATATAATATAACGTAATATGCAGTGTATCATTGAAAATACATTATAATATAACGTAATATGCAGTGTATCATTGAAAATACCTAATAACATATCCTAATATGCAGTGTATCATTGAAAATACCTTATAATATAACGTAATATGCAGTGTATCATTGAAAATAACTTATAATATAACGTAATATGCAGTGTATCATTGAAAATACCTTATAATATAGCGTAATATGCAGTGTATCATTGAAAATACCTTATATCATATCGTAATATGCAGTGTATCATTGAAAATACCTTATGGTATAACGTAATATGCAGTGTATCATTGAAAATACCTTATGGTATAACGTAATATGCAGTGTATCATTGAAAATACCTTATAATATAACGTAATATACAGTGTATCATAGAAAATACCATGTAATATAACGTAATATACAGTGTATCATTGAAAATACCTTATAATATAACGTAATATACAGTGTATCATTGAAAATACCTTATAATATAACGTAATATGCAGTGTATCACTGAAAATACCTTATAATATAGCGTAATATGCAGTGTATCATTGAAAATACCTTATATCATATCGTAATATGCAGTGTATCATTGAAAATACCTTATGGTATAACGTAATATGCAGTGTATCATTGAAAATACCTTATAATATAACCTAATATGCAGTGTATCATTGAAAATACCTTATAATATAACGTAATATACAGTGTATCATAGAAAATACCATGTAATATAACGTAATATACAGTGTATCATTGAAAATACCTTATAATATAACGTAATATGCAGTGTATCACTGAAAATACCTTATAAAATATCATAATATGTAGTTTATCATTGAAAATACCTTATAATATAACGTAATATGCAGTGTATCATTGAATATACCTAATAATATAACGTAATATGCAGTGTATCATTGAAAATACCATATAATATAACGTAATATGCAGTGTATCATTGAAAATACATTATAATATAACGTAATATGCAGTGTATCATTGAAAATACCTAATAATATATCCTAATATGCAGTGTATCATTGAAAATACCTTATAATATAACGTAGTTTATCATTGAAAATACCTTATAATATAACGTAATATGTAGTGTATCAATGAAAATACCTTATAATATAACGTAATATGCAGTGTATCATTGAAAATACCTTCTAATATATCGTAGTTTATCATTGAAAATACCTTATAATATAACGTAATATGCAGTGTATCATTGAAAATACCTTATAATATAGCGTAATATGCAGTGTATCATTGAAAATACCTTATATCATATCGTAATATGCAGTGTATCATTGAAAATACCTTATGGTATAACGTAATATGCAGTGTATCATTGAAAATACCTTATAATATAACCTAATATGCAGTGTATCATTGAAAATACCTTATAATATAACGTAATATACAGTGTATCATAGAAAATACCATGTAATATAACGTAATATACAGTGTATCATTGAAAATACCTTATAATATAGCGTAATATGCAGTGTATCATTGAAAATACCTTATATCATATCGTAATATGCAGTGTATCATTGAAAATACCTTATGGTATAACGTAATATGCAGTGTATCATTGAAAATACCTTATAATATAACCTAATATGCAGTGTATCATTGAAAATACCTTATAATATAACGTAATATACAGTGTATCATAGAAAATACCATGTAATATAACGTAATATACAGTGTATCATTGAAAATACCTTCTAATATATCGTAGTTTATCATTGAAAATACCTTATAATATAACGTAATATGCAGTGTATCATTGAAAATACCTTATAATATAGCGTAATATGCAGTGTATCATTGAAAATACCTTATATCATATCGTAATATGCAGTGTATCATTGAAAATACCTTATGGTATAACGTAATATGCAGTGTATCATTGAAAATACCTTATAATATAACCTAATATGCAGTGTATCATTGAAAATACCTTATAATATAACGTAATATACAGTGTATCATAGAAAATACCATGTAATATAACGTAATATACAGTGTATCATTGAAAATACCTTATAATATAACGTAATATGCAGTGTATCATTGAAAATACCTTCTAATATATCGTAGTTTATCATTGAAAATACCTTATAATATAACGTAATATGCAGTGTATCATTGAAAATACCTAATAATATAACGTAATATGCAGTGTATCACTGAAAATACCTTATAAAATATCATAATATGTAGTTTATCATTGAAAATACCTTATAATATAACGTAATATGCAGTGTATCATTGAATATACCTAATAATATAACGTAATATGCAGTGTATCATTGAAAATACCATATAATATAACGTAATATGCAGTGTATCATTGAAAATACATTATAATATAACGTAATATGCAGTGTATCATTGAAAATACCTAATAATATATCCTAATATGCAGTGTATCATTGAAAATACCTTATAATATAACGTAGTTTATCATTGAAAATACCTTATAATATAACGTAATATGTAGTGTATCAATGAAAATACCTTATAATATAACGTAATATGCAGTGTATCATTGAAAATACCTTCTAATATATCGTAGTTTATCATTGAAAATACCTTATAATATAACGTAATATGCAGTGTATCATTGAAAATACCTTATAATATAGCGTAATATGCAGTGTATCATTGAAAATACCTTATATCATATCGTAATATGCAGTGTATCATTGAAAATACCTTATGGTATAACGTAATATGCAGTGTATCATTGAAAATACCTTATAATATAACCTAATATGCAGTGTATCATTGAAAATACCTTATAATATAACGTAATATACAGTGTATCATAGAAAATACCATGTAATATAACGTAATATACAGTGTATCATTGAAAATACCTTATAATATAGCGTAATATGCAGTGTATCATTGAAAATACCTTATATCATATCGTAATATGCAGTGTATCATTGAAAATACCTTATGGTATAACGTAATATGCAGTGTATCATTGAAAATACCTTATAATATAACCTAATATGCAGTGTATCATTGAAAATACCTTATAATATAACGTAATATACAGTGTATCATAGAAAATACCATGTAATATAACGTAATATACAGTGTATCATTGAAAATACCTTCTAATATATCGTAGTTTATCATTGAAAATACCTTATAATATAACGTAATATGCAGTGTATCATTGAAAATACCTTATAATATAGCGTAATATGCAGTGTATCATTGAAAATACCTTATATCATATCGTAATATGCAGTGTATCATTGAAAATACCTTATGGTATAACGTAATATGCAGTGTATCATTGAAAATACCTTATAATATAACCTAATATGCAGTGTATCATTGAAAATACCTTATAATATAACGTAATATACAGTGTATCATAGAAAATACCATGTAATATAACGTAATATACAGTGTATCATTGAAAATACCTTATAATATAACGTAATATGCAGTGTATCATTGAAAATACCTTCTAATATATCGTAGTTTATCATTGAAAATACCTTATAATATAACGTAATATGCAGTGTATCATTGAAAATACCTAATAATATAACGTAATATGCAGTGTATCATTGAAAATGCCTTATAATATAACGTAATATCCAGTGTATCATTGAAAATACCTTATAATATAACCTAATATGCAGTGTATCATTGAAAATACCTTATAATATAACGTAATATGCAGTGTATCATAGAAAATACCATGTAATATAACGTAATATACAGTGTATCATTGAAAATACCTTATAATATAACGTAATATGCAGTGTATCATTGAAAATACCTTCTAATATATCGTAGTTTATCATTGAAAATACCTTATAATATAACGTAATATGCAGTGTATCATTGAATATACCTAATAATATAACGTAATATGCAGTGTATCATTGAAAATACCTTATAATATAGCGTAATATGCAGTGTATCATTGAAAATACCTTATATCATATCGTAATATGCAGTGTATCATTGAAAATACCTTATGGTATAACGTAATATGCAGTGTATCATTGAAAATACCTTATAATATAACCTAATATGCAGTGTATCATTGAAAATACCTTATAATATAACGTAATATACAGTGTATCATAGAAAATACCATGTAATATAACGTAATATACAGTGTATCATTGAAAATACCTTATAATATAACGTAATATGCAGTGTATCACTGAAAATACCTTATAAAATATCATAATATGTAGTTTATCATTGAAAATACCTTATAATATAACGTAATATGCAGTGTATCATTGAATATACCTAATAATATAACGTAATATGCAGTGTATCATTGAAAATACCATATAATATAACGTAATATGCAGTGTATCATTGAAAATACATTATAATATAACGTAATATGCAGTGTATCATTGAAAATACCTAATAACATATCCTAATATGCAGTGTATCATTGAAAATACCTTATAATATAACGTAGTTTATCATTGAAAATACCTTATAATATAACGTAATATGTAGTGTATCAATGAAAATACCTTATAATATAACGTAATATGCAGTGTATCATTGAAAATACCTTCTAATATATCGTAGTTTATCATTGAAAATACCTTATAATATAACGTAATATGCAGTGTATCATTGAAAATACCTTATAATATAGCGTAATATGCAGTGTATCATTGAAAATACCTTATATCATATCGTAATATGCAGTGTATCATTGAAAATACCTTATGGTATAACGTAATATGCAGTGTATCATTGAAAATACCTTATAATATAACCTAATATGCAGTGTATCATTGAAAATACCTTATAATATAACGTAATATACAGTGTATCATAGAAAATACCATGTAATATAACGTAATATACAGTGTATCATTGAAAATACCTTATAATATAACGTAATATGCAGTGTATCATTGAAAATACCTTCTAATATATCGTAGTTTATCATTGAAAATACCTTATAATATAACGTAATATGCAGTGTATCATTGAAAATACCTAATAATATAACGTAATATGCAGTGTATCATTGAAAATGCCTTATAATATAACGTAATATCCAGTGTATCATTGAAAATACCTTATAATATAACCTAATATGCAGTGTATCATTGAAAATACCTTATAATATAACGTAATATGCAGTGTATCATAGAAAATACCATGTAATATAACGTAATATACAGTGTATCATTGAAAATACCTTATAATATAACGTAATATGCAGTGTATCATTGAAAATACCTTCTAATATATCGTAGTTTATCATTGAAAATACCTTATAATATAACGTAATATGCAGTGTATCATTGAATATACCTAATAATATAACGTAATATGCAGTGTATCATTGAAAATACCTTATAATATAGCGTAATATGCAGTGTATCATTGAAAATACCTTATATCATATCGTAATATGCAGTGTATCATTGAAAATACCTTATGGTATAACGTAATATGCAGTGTATCATTGAAAATACCTTATAATATAACCTAATATGCAGTGTATCATTGAAAATACCTTATAATATAACGTAATATACAGTGTATCATAGAAAATACCATGTTATATAACGTAATATACAGTGTATCATTGAAAATACCTTATAATATAACGTAATATGCAGTGTATCATTGAAAATACCTTCTAATATATCGTAGTTTATCATTGAAAATACCTTATAATATAACGTAATATGCAGTGTATCATTGAATATACCTAATAATATAACGTAATATGCAGTGTATCATTGAAAATACCATATAATATAACGTAATATGCAGTGTATCATTGAAAATACATTATAATATAACGTAATATGCAGTGTATCATTGAAAATACCTAATAACATATCCTAATATGCAGTGTATCATTGAAAATACCTTATAATATAACGTAATATGCAGTGTATCATTGAAAATACCTTATAATATAACGTAATATGCAGTGTATCATTGAAAATACCTTATAATATAGCGTAATATGCAGTGTATCATTGAAAATACCTTATATCATATCGTAATATGCAGTGTATCATTGAAAATACCTTATGGTATAACGTAATATGCAGTGTATCATTGAAAATACCTTATAATATAACCTAATATGCAGTGTATCATTGAAAATACCTTATAATATAACGTAATATACAGTGTATCATAGAAAATACCATGTAATATAACGTAATATACAGTGTATCATTGAAAATACCTTATAATATAACGTAATATGCAGTGTATCATTGAAAATACCTTCTAATATATCGTAGTTTATCATTGAAAATACCTTATAATATAACGTAATATGCAGTGTATCATTGAAAATACCTAATAATATAACGTAATATGCAGTGTATCATTGAAAATGCCTTATAATATAACGTAATATCCAGTGTATCATTGAAAATACCTTATAATATAACCTAATATGCAGTGTATCACTGAAAATACCTTATAAAATATCATAATATGTAGTTTATCATTGAAAATACCTTATAATATAACGTAATATGCAGTGTATCATTGAAAATACCTTATAATATAGCGTAATATGCAGTGTATCATTGAAAATACCTTATAACATATCCTAATATGCAGTGTATCATTGAAAATACCTTATAATATAGCGTAATATGCAGTGTATCATTGAAAATACCTTCTAATATATCGTAGTTTATCATTGAAAATACCTTATAATATAGCGTAATATGCAGTGTATCATTGAAAATACCTTATAACATATCCTAATATGCAGTGTATCATTGAAAATACCATATAATATAACGTAATATGCAGTGTATCATTGAAAATACATTATAATATAACGTAATATGCAGTGTATCATTGAAAATACCTAATAACATATCCTAATATGCAGTGTATCATTGAAAATACCTTATAATATAACGTAATATGCAGTGTATCATTGAAAATACCTTATAATATAACGTAATATGCAGTGTATCATTGAAAATACCTTATAATATAGCGTAATATGCAGTGTATCATTGAAAATACCTTATATCATATCGTAATATGCAGTGTATCATTGAAAATACCTTATGGTATAACGTAATATGCAGTGTATCATTGAAAATACCTTATAATATAACCTAATATGCAGTGTATCATTGAAAATACCTTATAATATAACGTAATATACAGTGTATCATAGAAAATACCATGTAATATAACGTAATATACAGTGTATCATTGAAAATACCTTATAATATAACGTAATATGCAGTGTATCATTGAAAATACCTTCTAATATATCGTAGTTTATCATTGAAAATACCTTATAATATAACGTAATATGCAGTGTATCATTGAATATACCTAATAATATAACGTAATATGCAGTGTATCATTGAAGATACCATATAATATAACGTAATATGCAGTGTATCATTAAAAATACATTATAATATAACGTAATATGCAGTGTATCATTGAAAATACCTTATAACATATCCTAATATGCAGTGTATCATTGAAAATACCTTATAATATAACGTAATATGCAGTGTATCATTGAAAATACCTTATAATATAACCTAATATGCAGTGTACCATTGAAAATACCTTATAATATAACGTAATATACAGTGTATCATTGAAAATACCTTATAATATAACGTAATATTCAGTGTATCATAGAAAATACCATGTAATATAACGTAATATACAGTGTATCATTGAAAATACCTTATAATATAACGTAATATGCAGTGTATCATTGAAAATACCTTATAATATATCGTAGTTTATCATAGAAAATACCATGTAATATAACGTAATATACAGTGTATCATTGAAAATACCTTATAATATAACGTAATATGCAGTGTATCATTGAAAATACCTTATAATATATCGTAGTTTATCATAGAAAATACCATGTAATATAACGTAATATACAGTGTATCATTGAAAATACCTTATAATATAACGTAATATGCAGTGTATCATTGAAAATACCTTCTAATATATCGTAGTTTATCATTGAAAATACCTTATAATATAACGTAATATGCAGTGTATCATTGAATATACCTAATAATATAACGTAATATGCAGTGTATCATTGAAAATACCTTATAATATAACCTAATATGCAGTGTATCATTGAAAACACCTTATAATATAACGTAATATGCAGTGTATCATTGAAAATACCTTATAATATAACGTAATATGCAGTGTATCATTGAATATACCTAATAATATAACGTAATATGCAGTGTATCATTGAAAATACCATATAATATAACGTAATATGCAGTGTATCATTGAAAATACATTATAATATAACGTAATATGCAGTGTATCATTGAAAATACCTAATAACATATCCTAATATGCAGTGTATCATTGAAAATACCTTATAATATAACGTAATATGCAGTGTATCATTGAAAATACCTTATAATATAACGTAATATGCAGTGTATCATTGAAAATACCTTATAATATAGCGTAATATGCAGTGTATCATTGAAAATACCTTATATCATATCGTAATATGCAGTGTATCATTGAAAATACCTTATGGTATAACGTAATATGCAGTGTATCATTGAAAATACCTTATAATATAACCTAATATGCAGTGTATCATTGAAAATACCTTATAATATAACGTAATATACAGTGTATCATAGAAAATTCCATGTAATATAACGTAATATACAGTGTATCATTGAAAATACCTTATAATATAGCGTAATATGCAGTGTATCATTGAAAATACCTTCTAATATATCGTAGTTTATCATTGAAAATACCTTATAATATAACGTAATATACAGTGTATCATTGAATATACCTAATAATATAACGTAATATGCAGTGTATCATTGAAAATACCTTATAATATAACCTAATATGCAGTGTATCATTGAAAACACCTTATAATATAACGTAATATGCAGTGTATCATTGAAAATACCTTATAATATAACGTAACATGCAGTGTATCATTGAAAATACCTTATAATATAACGTAATATGCAGTGTATCATTGAAAATACCTTCTAATATATCGTAGTTTATCATTGAAAATACCTTATAATATAACGTAATATGCAGTGTATCATTGAATATACCTAATAATATAACGTAATATGCAGTGTATCATTGAAGATACCATATAATATAACGTAATATGCAGTGTATCATTGAAAATACATTATAATATAACGTAATATGCAGTGTATCATTGAAAATACCTTATAACATATCCTAATATGCAGTGTATCATTGAAAATACCTTATAATATAACGTAATATGCAGTGTATCATTGAAAATACCTTATAATATAACGTAATATGCAGTGTATCATTGAAAATACCTTATAATATAGCGTAATATGCAGTGTATCATTGAAAATACCTTATAATATAACGTTGTAACAGACCTGCTCGCAGGACTGTTACGATCTAAGCCCGCGACCGAATACCGCCGAAAGTAACCGACAAGGACCGAGCCGCGGCGCCGATCCAGCGCGATCCGACACACCGCCCCGCGACCCCTCGTCTACAAACACGGTTGGCGCGAACCGGATGCGTATTTTCCGCGGAATTGGCGGGAACCGGAAAACATACGTCATACACTTACCGCACCGCACCACTACCCCTCGCCACCCACCGAGAACTATATAAGGCGCGACAGATTCGGCATAGCTCTCGTATTCCTCGACTGGATTCCCACCAGTCAAGTTCCAGCTCCCGCTATTTCCTGCCTTGTAAGTATTTCTCTCCACTAAATACCTAGTCCGCCGTGATGACGAGTCTTACTGTCGCACAGAACACTCCGAATCACTTCCTCGCTTTATCAGTGAGCACAGCGTGCCACTGAAGCCCGGTGTTCTACACTGGCACACGGCGAGACGCGCTGTCCGCCGAACTCCGACCGCGTTGGAGTCGTTTGACGTGCGAGGTTCGTCCTCCACCGCGTCAAACGTAGAACCGCCACGGGAGGCCTCAACGCCGGCACGCTGTCGACGCTGAGGATCCGACAAACCAGACCCGTGGCAGGGGAGATCGTGGCACCCACCACGATCGGAAATCATCTCCTGCCCCCGTGTGATCCTCCGTATTACCCTTCGCGACGCGTAACCAGCACCGCGAACCGCGACCTCCGCGACAGACCGAGCGACGACCGCGGAACTCTTACCGAACCACGTGTTATTCTTTCACACCCGCACCTAGATTCCCGACGCACGCGATTTAGCCGTCCTCTCGCCGACTGTCACCCTGGCACGGCGAGCTTTCCAGGCACGAGAGGATTACGCCGCGAACACGGAACACCAGACTCGTTACATGGCGCCCAAACAGGGACCTGGTGCACACAGCACACCGCGAGCACGACGCAATTAGACCTGGTGCACACAGCACACCGCGAGCACGACGCAATTAGACCTGGTGCACACAGCACACCGCGAGCACGACGCAATTAGACCTGGTGCACACAGCACACCGCGAGCACGACGCAATTAGACCTGGTGCACGCAGCACACCGCGAGCACGACGCGATTAGACCTGGTGCACGCAACACACCGCGATCACGCCGCGATGCACCTATCGCACCGCGAGTTAACCGAATACACGCCGCGATTTAACCGATTACTCGCCGCGATTTTTCCGGGTGCACGTGTCACGCCGCGATTTCGAGGTTAGACCCGGTGCACGTGACCGCCGCAATTTCGAGGTTAGACCGCGACCGATCGCGATACCACGCGATTTTCGCGGCACCCGCGCCGCCTCGCGACAGTAACGCGAACTAGCGTAGCAACAAGCACGCCCGCCGCGATACAAGACGCGCTACCGCGACGGAACGCGTGACACAGGACACGCGCACCATCTAGTGCCGCCGCACGGTACTAACGCGCCGCGACGCACGGTGATTCAAACCGCGCGACGGGAATGAAGAAGAGCACGCTACGGCTAACAAAGGACCGACTCATCGCTGACCTCCGTCGAAGAGGATTACCGACCACCGGGGACACCAGGGAGCTCCGCCAACGTTGGGCCGACTATATCGGTGAACAAGCCGCCGAATTATTTACGATGCCCGACGCAAAAGTACAAGTGGCCAGCGAGCCGGGGCGCGATCGACCGGGTCCGTCGACCGAGACACAAGAGGGTGCGGACGACGCACCGCGAGGGATCGAAGAGGATAAAAAACCGACCGACAAAATCGATCCCCGGCGGAGCATCGATAAGATACGGAAATGGGGCTGCACGAGCGACGGGAAGGACCCGTTCTCGTTCCTCGAACGCGTAAGCGAGCTAAAAAAAGCCTACCATATAACGGACGACGAATTGCTGCAAGGGCTACCGGAATTACTACGCGGAGACGCCCAGTTATGGTACCGGAACGTCGAGCAGCAGGTACATACGTGGACCCAGTTCTCCAACAAATTCACGGCTTTTTTCGAGGCAAACCGAACGCAACGGCAGCGACAGCGGGAAGCCCTAGAACGCGTGCAACGTCTCGGCGAGCCCTTCCATTTATTTGCCATTGCACTGCTCACACTCATGAGGCGAGCCCAAATACCGGCCGACGAGCATTTAGAAATAATTATGGAAAACATGCTCCCGGAATATGTGGCAGTCATCAACCCCGACGCCGTCGCAGACCTCGATGACCTGCTCCAGCAGGTACAACGACTTGAGAGAGCCGAAGAAAGAAAGCGGCGGCGGCAGACCACCCCGGCCCGGCACGTGGCAGCGACCAACGTAGGACCTCCCGTTACACCTGCACAGAGCGTACCGATCGAGGCCAGGCTGGCCCAACTCAGTAACACACCACTAAACGGAGGAAACACCGGGGCCGACACGTATCATCCCGACACACACTGTTGGCGATGCAAGCAGCGAGGACATCACCGACACGAATGCCGAAATGTGTACCGGAAATTCTGTTCCCGGTGCGGCCGGGATGGGACACTGACACGGGATTGCCACCCAAGGCCGAACCCCCCACCGTCGGGAAACGAGCCGAGGGGCCCGTCTTCAACGGGCGGCCAGCGGCCCCGGCCATAAGGTATACTCCCCGCCCGTTACTACCGATACGCATCTTGGGTCGAGAAATAGACGCCCTGCTCGACACCGGGGCCCAACTTTCCTGCATCAACGAGGAGGTGCAGGAATGGGCTGAAAATACCTTATAATATAACCTAATATGCAGTGTATCATTGAAAATACCTTATAATATAACGTAATATGCAGTGTATCATTGAAAATACATTATAATATAACGTAATATGCAGTGTATCATTGAAAATACCTTATAACATATCCTAATATGCAGTGTATCATTGAAAATACCTTATAATATAACGTAATATGCAGTGTATCATTGAAAATACCTTATAATATAAGGTAATATGCAGTGTATCATTGAAAATACCTTATAATATAGCGTAATATGCAGTGTATCATTGAAAATACATTATAATATAACGTAATATGCAGTGTATCATTGAAAATACATTATAATATAACGTAATATGCAGTGTATCATTGAAAATACCTTATAATATAACGTAATATGCAGTGTATCATTGAAAATACCTTATAATATAACGTAATATGCAGTATATCATTGAAAATACCTTATAATATAGCGTAATATGCAGTGTATCATTGAAAATACCTTATAATATAACGTAATATGCAGTGTATCATTGAAAATACCTTATAATATAACGTAATATGCAGTGTATCATTGAAAATACCTTCTAATATATCGTAGTTTATCATTGAAAATACCTTCTAATATATCGTAGTTTATCATTGAAAATACCTTATAATATAACGTAATATGCAGTGAATCATTGAAAATACCTTATAATATAACCTATAATGCAGTGTATCATTGAAAATACCTTATAATATAACGTAATATGCAGTGTAACATTGAAAATACCTAAAAATATATTGAAGTTTATCATTCAAAATACCTTATAATATAACGTATAATGCAGTGTATCATTGAAAATGCCTTATAATATAACGGATTATGCAGTGTATCATTGAAAATACCTTATAATATAACGTAATATGCAGTATATCATTGAAAATACCTTATAATATAACGTTATATGCAGTGTATCATTGAAAATACCTTATAATATATCGTAATATGCAGTGTATCACTGAAAATACCTTATAATATATCATAATATGTAGTTTATCATTGAAAATACCTTATAATATAACGTAATATGCAGTGTATCATTGAAAATACCTTATAATATATCGTAGTTTATCATTGAAAATACCTTATAACATAACGTAATATGCAGTGTATCACTGAAAATACCTTATAAAATATCATAATATGTAGTTTATCATTGAAAATACCTTATAATATAACGTAATATGCAGTGTATCATTGAAAATACCTAATAATATATTGTAGTTTATCATTCAAAATACCTTATAATATAACGTTATATGCAGTGTATCATTGAAAATACCTTATAATATAACGTAATATGCAGTGTATCATTGAAAATACCTTATAATATAACGTAATATGCAGTGAATCATTGAAAATACCTTATAATATAACGTATAATGCAGTGTAACATTGAAAATACCTTATAATATAACGGATTATGCAGTGTATCATTGAAAATACCTTATAATATAACGTAATATGCAGTGTATCATTGAAAATACCTTATAATATAACGTTATATGCAGTGTATCAATGAAAATACCTTAAAATATAACGTACTATGCAGTGTTTCATTGAAAATACCTTATAATATAACGTAATATGCAGTGTGTCATTGAAAATACCTTATAATATATCGTAGTTTATCATTGAAAATACCTTATAATATAACGTAATATGCAGTGTATCATTGAAAATACCTTATAATATAACGTAATATGCAGTGTATCACTGAAAATACCTTATAATATATCATAATATGTATTTTATCATTGAAAATACCTTATAATATAACGTAATATGCAGTGAATCATTGAAAATACCTTATGATATAACGTATAATGCAGTGTATCATTGAAAATACCTTATAATATAACGGATTATGCAGTGTATCATTGAAAATACCTTATAATATAACGTAATATGCAGTGTATCATTGAAAATACCTTATAATATAACGTTATATGCAGTGTATCAATGAAAATACCTTAAAATATAACGTAATATGCAGTGTTTCATTGAAAATACCTTATAATATAACGTAATATGCAGTGTATCATTGAAAATACCTTATAATATATCGTAGTTTATCATTGAAAATACCTTATAATATAACGTAATATGCAGTGTATCATTGAAAATACCTTATAATATAACTTAATATGCAGTGTATCATTGAAAATACCTTATAATATAACGTAATATGCAGTGTATCATTGAAAATACCTTATAATATAACGTAATATGCAGTGTATCATTGAAAATACCTAATAATATAACGTAATATGCAGTGTATCACTGAAAATACCTTATAATATATCATAATATGTATTTTATCATTGAAAATACCTTATAATATAACGTAATATGCAGTGAATCATTGAAAATACCTTATGATATAACGTATAATGCAGTGTATCATTGAAAATACCTTATAATATAACGGATTATGCAGTGTATCATTGAAAATACCTTATAATATAACGTAATATGCAGTGTATCATTGAAAATACCTTATAATATAACGTTATATGCAGTGTATCAATGAAAATACCTTAAAATATAACGTAATATGCAGTGTATCATTGAAAATACCTTATAATATAACGTAATATGCAGTGTGTCATTGAAAATACCTTATAATATATCGTAGTTTATCATTGAAAATACCTTATAATATAACGTAATATGCAGTGTATCATTGAAAATACCTTATAATATAACTTAATATGCAGTGTATCATTGAAAATACCTTATAATATAACGTAATATGCAGTGTATCATTGAAAATACCTTATAATATAACGTAATATGCAGTGTATCATTGAAAATACCTAATAATATAACGTAATATGCAGTGTATCATTGAAAATACCTTATAATATAACGTAATATGCAGTGTATCATTGAAAATACCTTATAATATGGCGTAATATGCAGTGAATCATTGAAAATACCTAATAATATATTGTAGTTTATCATTCAAAATACCTTATAATATAACGTTATATGCAGTGTATCATTGAAAATACCTTATAATATAACGTAATATGCAGTGTATCATTGAAAATACCTTATAATATATCGTAGTTTATCATTGAAAATACCTTATAATATAACGTAATATGCAGTGTATCATTGAAAATACCTTATGATATAACGTTATATGCAGTGTATCATTGAAAATACCTTATAATATAACGTTATATGCAGTGTATCAATGAAAATACCTTATAATATAACGTAATATGCAGTGTTTCATTGAAAATACCTTATAATATAACGTAATATGCAGTGTGTCATTGAAAATACCTTATAATATATCGTAGTTTATCTTTGAAAATACCTTATAATATAACGTAATATGCAGTGTATCACTGAAAATACCTTATAATATATCATAATATGTAGTTTATCATTGAAAATACCTTATAATATAACGTATTATGCAGTGTATCATTGAAAATACCTAATAATATATTGTAGTTTATCATTCAAAATACCTTATAATATAACGTTATATGCAGTGTATCATTGAAAATACCTTATAATATAACGTAATATGCAGTGTATCATTGAAAATACCTTATAATATAACGTAATATGCAGTGAATCATTGAAAATACCTTATGATATAACGTATAATGCAGTGTATCATTGAAAATACCTTATAATATAACGGATTATGCAGTGTATCATTGAAAATACCTTATAATATAACGTAATATGCAGTGTATCATTGAAAATACCTTATAATATAACGTTATATGCAGTGTATCAATGAAAATACCTTAAAATATATCGTAATATGCAGTGTTTCATTGAAAATACCTTATAATATAACGTAATATGCAGTGTGTCATTGAAAATACCTTATAATATATCGTAGTTTATCATTGAAAATACCTTATAATATAACGTAATATGCAGTGTATCATTGAAAATACCTTATAATATAACTTAATATGCAGTGTATCATTGAAAATACCTTATAATATAACGTAATATGCAGTGTATCATTGAAAATACCTTATAATATAACGTAATATGCAGTGTATCATTGAAAATACCTAATAATATAACGTAATATGCAGTGTATCACTGAAAATACCTTATAATATATCATAATATGTAGTTTATCATTGAAAATACCTTATAATATAACGTAATATGCAGTGAATCATTGAAAATACCTTATGATATAACGTATAATGCAGTGTATCATTGAAAATACCTTATAATATAACGGATTATGCAGTGTATCATTGAAAATACCTTATAATATAACGTAATATGCAGTGTATCATTGAAAATACCTTATAATATAACGTTATATGCAGTGTATCAATGAAAATACCTTAAAATATAACGTAATATGCAGTGTTTCATTGAAAATACCTTATAATATAACGTAATATGCAGTGTATCATTGAAAATACCTTATAATATATCGTAGTTTATCATTGAAAATACCTTATAATATAACGTAATATGCAGTGTATCATTGAAAATACCTTATAATATAACTTAATATGCAGTGTATCATTGAAAATACCTTATAATATAACGTAATATGCAGTGTATCATTGAAAATACCTTATAATATAACGTAATATGCAGTGTATCATTGAAAATACCTAATAATATAACGTAATATGCAGTGTATCATTGAAAATACCTTATAATATAACGTAATATGCAGTGTATCATTGAAAATACCTTATAATATAGCGTAATATGCAGTGAATCATTGAAAATACCTAATAATATATTGTAGTTTATCATTCAAAATACCTTATAATATAACGTTATATGCAGTGTATCATTGAAAATACCTTATAATATAACGTAATATGCAGTGTATCATTGAAAATACCTTATAATATATCGTAGTTTATCATTGAAAATACCTTATAATATAACGTAATATGCAGTGTATCATTGAAAATACCTTATGATATAACGTTATATGCAGTGTATCATTGAAAATACCTTATAATATAACGTTATATGCAGTGTATCAATGAAAATACCTTATAATATAACGTAATATGCAGTGTATCATTGAAAATACCTTATAATATAACGTAATATGCAGTGTGTCATTGAAAATACCTTATAATATATCGTAGTTTATCTTTGAAAATACCTTATAATATAACGTAATATGCAGTGTATCACTGAAAATACCTTATAATATATCATAATATGTAGTTTATCATTGAAAATACCTTATAATATAACGTATTATGCAGTGTATCATTGAAAATACCTAATAATATATTGTAGTTTATCATTCAAAATACCTTATAATATAACGTTATATGCAGTGTATCATTGAAAATACCTTATAATATAACGTAATATGCAGTGTATCATTGAAAATACCTTATAATATAACGTAATATGCAGTGAATCATTGAAAATACCTTATAATATAACGTATAATGCAGTGTATCATTGAAAATACCTTATAATATAACGGATTATGCAGTGTATCATTGAAAATACCTTATAATATAACGTAATATGCAGTGTATCATTGAAAATACCTTATAATATAACGTTATATGCAGTGTATCAATGAAAATACCTTAAAATATATCGTAATATGCAGTGTTTCATTGAAAATACCTTATAATATAACGTAATATGCAGTGTGTCATTGAAAATACCTTATAATATATCGTAGTTTATCATTGAAAATACCTTATAATATAACGTAATATGCAGTGTATCATTGAAAATACCTTATGATATAACGTAATATGCAGTGTATCATTGAAAATACCTTATAATATAACGTAATATGCAGTGTATCACTGAAAATACCTTATAATATAACGTTATATGCAGTGTATCAATGAAAATACCTTATAATATAACGTAATATGCAATGTATCATTGAAAATACCTTATAATATATCGTAGTTTATCATTGAAAATACCTTATAATATAACGTAATATGCAGTGAATCATTGAAAATACCTTGTAATATAACGTATAATGCAGTGTATCATTGAAAATACCTTATAATATAACGTAATATGCAGTGTAACATTGAAAATACCTAAAAATATATTGTAGTTTATCATTCAACATACCTTATAATATAACGTATAATGCAGTGTATCATTGAAAATGCCTTATAATATAACGGATTATGCAGTGTATCATTGAAAATACCTTATAATATAACGTAATATGCAGTGTGTCATTGAAAATACCTTATAATATAACGTAATATGCAGTGTAACATTGAAAATACCTTATAATATAACGGATTATGCAGTGTATCATTGAAAATACCTTATAATATAACGTAATATGCAGTGTATCACTGAAAATACCTTATAATATATCATAATATGTATTTTATCATTGAAAATACCTTATAATATAACGTAATATGCAGTCTATCATTGAAAATACCTTATAATATATCGTAGTTTATCATTGAAAATACCTTATAACATAACGTAATATGCAGTGTATCACTGAAAATACCTTATAAAATATCATAATATGTAGTTTATCATTGAAAATACCTTATAATATAACGTAATATGCAGTGTATCATTGAAAATACCTTATAATATAACGTAATATGCAGTGTATCATTGAAAATACCTTATGATATAACGTAATATGCAGTGTATCATTGAAAATACCTTATAATATAACGTAATATGCAGTGTATCACTGAAAATACCTTATAATATAACGTTATATGCAGTGTATCAATGAAAATACCTTATAATATAACGTAATATGCAATGTATCATTGAAAATACCTTATAATATATCGTAATATGCAGTGTAACATTGAAAATACCTAAAAATATATTGTAGTTTATCATTCAACATACCTTATAATATAACGTATAATGCAGTGTATCATTGAAAATGCCTTATAATATAACGGATTATGCAGTGTATCATTGAAAATACCTTATAATATAACGTAATATGCAGTGTGTCATTGAAAATACCTTATAATATAACGTAATATGCAGTGTAACATTGAAAATACCTTATAATATAACGTAATATGCAGTGTATCATTGAAAATACCTTATAATATAACGTAATATGCAGTGTATCACTGAAAATACCTTATAATATATCATAATATGTATTTTATCATTGAAAATACCTTATAATATAACGTAATATGCAGTCTATCATTGAAAATACCTTATAATATATCGTAGTTTATCATTGAAAATACCTTATAACATAACGTAATATGCAGTGTATCACTGAAAATACCTTATAAAATATCATAATATGTAGTTTATCATTGAAAATACCTTATAATATAACGTAATATGCAGTGTATCATTGAAAATACCTTATAATATAACGTAATATGCAGTGTATCATTGAAAATACCTTATGATATAACGTAATATGCAGTGTATCATTGAAAATACCTTATAATATAACGTAATATGCAGTGTATCACTGAAAATACCTTATAATATAACGTTATATGCAGTGTATCAATGAAAATACCTTATAATATAACGTAATATGCAATGTATCATTGAAAATACCTTATAATATATCGTAGTTTATCATTGAAAATACCTTATAATATAACGTAATATGCAGTGAATCATTGAAAATACCTTGTAATATAACGTATAATGCAGTGTATCAATGAAAATACCTTATAATATAACGTAATATGCAGTGTAACATTGAAAATACCTAAAAATATATTGTAGTTTATCATTCAAAATACCTTATAATATAACGTATAATGCAGTGTATCATTGAAAATGCCTTATAATATAACGGATTATGCAGTGTATCATTGAAAATACCTTATAATATAACGTAATATGCAGTGTGTCATTGAAAATACCTTATAATATAACGTAATATGCAGTGTAACATTGAAAATACCTTATAATATAACGTAATATGCAGTGTATCATTGAAAATACCTTATAATATAACGTAATATGCAGTGTATCACTGAAAATACCTTATAATATATCGTAGTTTATCATTGAAAATACCTTCTAATATATCGTAGTTTATCATTGAAAATACCTTATAATATAACGTAATATGCAGTGAATCATTGAAAATACCTTATAATATAACCTATAATGCAGTGTATCATTGAAAATACCTTATAATATAACGTAATATGCAGTGTAACATTGAAAATACCTAAAAATATATTGAAGTTTATCATTCAAAATACCTTATAATATAACGTATAATGCAGTGTATCATTGAAAATGCCTTATAATATAACGGATTATGCAGTGTATCATTGAAAATACCTTATAATATAACGTAATATGCAGTATATCATTGAAAATACCTTATAATATAACGTTATATGCAGTGTATCATTGAAAATACCTTATAATATATCGTAATATGCAGTGTATCACTGAAAATACCTTATAATATATCATAATATGTAGTTTATCATTGAAAATACCTTATAATATAACGTAATATGCAGTCTATCATTGAAAATACCTTATAATATATCGTAGTTTATCATTGAAAATACCTTATAACATAACGTAATATGCAGTGTATCACTGAAAATACCTTATAAAATATCATAATATGTAGTTTATCATTGAAAATACCTTATAATATAACGTAATATGCAGTGTATCATTGAAAATACCTAATAATATATTGTAGTTTATCATTCAAAATACCTTATAATATAACGTTATATGCAGTGTATCATTGAAAATACCTTATAATATAACGTAATATGCAGTGTATCATTGAAAATACCTTATAATATAACGTAATATGCAGTGTATCATTGAAAATACCTTATAATATAACGTAATATGCAGTGTATCACTGAAAATACCTTATAATATATCATAATATGTATTTTATCATTGAAAATACCTTATAATATAACGTAATATGCAGTGAATCATTGAAAATACCTTATGATATAACGTATAATGCAGTGTATCATTGAAAATACCTTATAATATAACGGATTATGCAGTGTATCATTGAAAATACCTTATAATATAACGTAATATGCAGTGTATCATTGAAAATACCTTATAATATAACGTTATATGCAGTGTATCAATGAAAATACCTTAAAATATAACGTAATATGCAGTGTTTCATTGAAAATACCTTATAATATAACGTAATATGCAGTGTGTCATTGAAAATACCTTATAATATATCGTAGTTTATCATTGAAAATACCTTATAATATAACGTAATATGCAGTGTATCATTGAAAATACCTTATAATATAACTTAATATGCAGTGTATCATTGAAAATACCTTATAATATAACGTAATATGCAGTGTATCATTGAAAATACCTTATAATATAACGTAATATGCAGTGTATCATTGAAAATACCTAATAATATAACGTAATATGCAGTGTATCATTGAAAATACCTTATAATATAACGTAATATGCAGTGTATCATTGAAAATACCTTATAATATAGCGTAATATGCAGTGAATCATTGAAAATACCTAATAATATATTGTAGTTTATCATTCAAAATACCTTATAATATAACGTTATATGCAGTGTATCATTGAAAATACCTTATAATATAACGTAATATGCAGTGTATCATTGAAAATACCTTATAATATATCGTAGTTTATCATTGAAAATACCTTATAATATAACGTAATATGCAGTGTATCATTGAAAATACCTTATGATATAACGTTATATGCAGTGTATCATTGAAAATACCTTATAATATAACGTTATATGCAGTGTATCATTGAAAATACCTTATAATATAACGTAATATGCAGTGTTTCATTGAAAATACCTTATAATATAACGTAATATGCAGTGTATCATTGAAAATACCTTATAATATATCGTAGTTTATCTTTGAAAATACCTTATAATATAACGTAATATGCAGTGTATCACTGAAAATACCTTATAATATATCATAATATGTAGTTTATCATTGAAAATACCTTATAATATAACGTATTGTGCAGTGTATCATTGAAAATACCTAATAATATATTGTAGTTTATCATTCAAAATACCTTATAATATAACGTTATATGCAGTGTATCATTGAAAATACCTTATAATATAACGTAATATGCAGTGTATCATTGAAAATACCTTATAATATAACGTAATATGCAGTGAATCATTGAAAATACCTTATAATATAACGTATAATGCAGTGTATCATTGAAAATACCTTATAATATAACGGATTATGCAGTGTATCATTGAAAATACCTTATAATATAACGTAATATGCAGTGTATCATTGAAAATACCTTATAATATAACGTTATATGCAGTGTATCACTGAAAATACCTTAAAATATATCGTAATATGCAGTGTTTCATTGAAAATACCTTATAATATAACGTAATATGCAGTGTGTCATTGAAAATACCTTATAATATATCGTAGTTTATCATTGAAAATACCTTATAATATAACGTAATATGCAGTGTATCATTGAAAATACCTTATGATATAACGTAATATGCAGTGTATCATTGAAAATACCTTATAATATAACGTAATATGCAGTGTATCACTGAAAATACCTTATAATATAACGTTATATGCAGTGTATCAATGAAAATACCTTATAATATAACGTAATATGCAATGTATCATTGAAAATACCTTATAATATATCGTAGTTTATCATTGAAAATACCTTATAATATAACGTAATATGCAGTGAATCATTGAAAATACCTTGTAATATAACGTATAATGCAGTGTATCATTGAAAATACCTTATAATATAACGTAATATGCAGTGTAACATTGAAAATACCTAAAAATATATTGTAGTTTATCATTCAACATACCTTATAATATAACGTATAATGCAGTGTATCATTGAAAATGCCTTATAATATAACGGATTATGCAGTGTATCATTGAAAATACCTTATAATATAACGTAATATGCAGTGTGTCATCGAAAATACCTTATAATATAGCGTAATATGCAGTGTAACATTGAAAATACCTTATAATATAACGTAATATGCAGTGTATCATTGAAAATACCTTATAATATAACGTAATATGCAGTGTATCACTGAAAATACCTTATAATATATCATAATATGTATTTTATCATTGAAAATACCTTATAATATAACGTAATATGCAGTCTATCATTGAAAATACCTTATAATATATCGTAGTTTATCATTGAAAATACCTTATAACATAACGTAATATGCAGTGTATCACTGAAAATACCTTATAAAATATCATAATATGTAGTTTATCATTGAAAATACCTTATAATATAACGTAATATGCAGTGTATCATTGAAAATACCTTATAATATAACGTAATATGCAGTGTATCATTGAAAATACCTTATGATATAACGTAATATGCAGTGTATCATTGAAAATACCTTATAATATAACGTAATATGCAGTGTATCACTGAAAATACCTTATAATATAATGTTATATGCAGTGTATCAATGAAAATACCTTATAATATAACGTAATATGCAATGTATCATTGAAAATACCTTATAATATATCGTAGTTTATCATTGAAAATACCTTATAATATAACGTAATATGCAGTGAATCATTGAAAATACCTTGTAATATAACGTATAATGCAGTGTATCATAAGAAAATACCTTATAATATAACGTAATATGCAGTGTAACATTGAAAATACCTAAAAATATATTGTAGTTTATCATTCAAAATACCTTATAATATAACGTATAATGCAGTGTATCATTGAAAATGCCTTATAATATAACGGATTATGCAGTGTATCATTGAAAATACCTTATAATATAACGTAATATGCAGTGTGTCATTGAAAATACCTTATAATATAACGTAATATGCAGTGTAACATTGAAAATACCTTATAATATAACGTAATATGCAGTGTATCATTGAAAATACCTTATAATATAACGTAATATGCAGTGTATCACTGAAAATACCTTATAATATATCATAATATGTATTTTATCATTGAAAATACCTTATAATATAACGTAATATGCAGTCTATCATTGAAAATACCTTATAATATATCGTAGTTTATCATTGAAAATACCTTATAACATAACGTAATATGCAGTGTATCACTGAAAATACCTTATAAAATATCATAATATGTAGTTTATCATTGAAAATACCTTATAATATAACGTAATATGCAGTGTATCATTGAAAATACCTTATAATATAACGTAATATGCAATGTATCATTGAAAATACCTTAAAATATAACGTAATATGCAGTGTATCATTGAAAATACCTTATAATATAACGTAATATGCAGTGTATCACTGAAAATACCTTATAATATATCATAATATGTATTTTATCATTGAAAATACCTTATAATATAACGTAATATGCAGTGTATCATTGAAAATACCTTATAATATAACGTAATATGCAGTGTATCATTGAAAATACCTTAAAATATAACGTAATATGCAGTGTATCATTGAAAATACCTTATAATATAACGTAATATGCAGTGTATCACTGAAAATACCTTATAATATATCATAATATGTATTTTATCATTGAAAATACCTTATAATATAACGTAATATGCAGTGAATCATTGAAAATACCTTATAATATAACGTATAATGCAGTCTATCATTGAAAATACCTTATAATATAACGGATTATGCAGTGTATCATTGAAAATACCTTATAATATAACGTAATATGCAGTGTATCATTGAAAATACCTTATAATATAACGTTATATGCAGTGTATCAATGAAAATACCTTAAAATATAACGTAATATGCAGTGTTTCATTGAAAATACCTTATAATATAACGTAATATGCAGTGTGTCATTGAAAATACCTTATAATATATCGTAGTTTATCATTGAAAATACCTTATAATATAACGTAATATGCAGTGTATCATTGAAAATACCTTATGATATAACGTAATATGCAGTGTATCATAGAAAATACCTTATAATATAACGTAATATGCAGTGTATCACTGAAAATACCTTATAATATAACGTTATATGCAGTGTATCAATGAAAATACCTTATAATATAACGTAATATGCAATGTATCATTGAAAATACCTTATAATATATCGTAGTTTATCATTGAAAATACCTTATAATATAACGTAATATGCAGTGAATCATTGAAAATACCTTATAATATAACGTATAATGCAGTGTATCATTGAAAATACCTTATAATATAACGTAATATGCAGTGTAACATTGAAAATACCTAAAAATATATTGTAGTTTATCTTTCAAAATACCTTATAATATAACGTATAATGCAGTGTATCATTGAAAATGCCTTATAATATAACGGATTATGCAGTGTATCATTGAAAATACCTTATAATATAACGTAATATGCAGTATATCATTGAAAATACCTTATAATATAACGTTATATGCAGTGTATCAATGAAAATACCTTATAATATAACGTAATATGCAGTGTGTCATTGAAAATACCTTATAATATAACGTAATATGCAGTGTATCATTGAAAATACCTTATAATATAACGTAATATGCAGTGTATCATTGAAAATACCTTATAATATAACGTAATATGCAGTGTATCACTGAAAATACCTTATAATATATCATAATATGTAGTTTATCATTGAAAATACCTTATAATATAACGTAATATGCAGTCTATCATTGAAAATACCTTATAATATATCGTAGTTTATCATTGAAAATACCTTATAACATAACGTAATATGCAGTGTATCACTGAAAATACCTTATAAAATATCATAATATGTAGTTTATCATTGAAAATACCTTATAATATAACGTAATATGCAGTGTATCATTGAAAATACCTTATAATATAACGTAATATGCAATGTATCATTGAAAATACCTTAAAATATAACGTAATATGCAGTGTATCATTGAAAATACCTTATAATATAACGTAATATGCAGTGTATCACTGAAAATACCTTATAATATATCATAATGTGTATTTTATCATTGAAAATACCTTATAATATAACGTAATATGCAGTGAATCATTGAAAATACCTTATAATATATCGTAGTTTATCATTGAAAATACCTTATAATATATCGTAGTTTATCATTGAAAATACCTTATAATATAACGTAATATGCAGTGTATCATTGAAAATACCTTATGATATAACGTAATATGCAGTGTATCATTGAAAATACCTTAAAATATATCGTAATATGCAGTGTTTCATTGAAAATACCTTATAATATAACGTAATATGCAGTGTGTCATTGAAAATACCTTATAATATATCGTAGTTTATCATTGAAAATACCTTATAATATAACGTAATATGCAGTGTATCATTGAAAATACCTTATGATATAACGTAATATGCAATGTATCATTGAAAATACCTTAAAATATAACGTAATATGCAGTGTATCATTGAAAATACCTTATAATATAACGTAATATGCAGTGTATCACTGAAAATACCTTATAATATATCATAATGTGTATTTTATCATTGAAAATACCTTATAATATAACGTAATATGCAGTGAATCATTGAAAATACCTTATAATATAACGTATAATGCAGTGTGTCATTGAAAATACCTTATAATATATCGTAGTTTATCATTGAAAATACCTTATAATATAACGTAATATGCAGTGTATCATTGAAAATACCTTATGATATAACGTAATATGCAGTGTATCATTGAAAATACCTTATAATATAACGTAATATGCAGTGTATCACTGAAAATACCTTATAATATAACGTTATATGCAGTGTATCAATGAAAATACCTTATAATATAACGTAATATGCAATGTATCATTGAAAATACCTTATAATATATCGTAGTTTATCATTGAAAATACCTTATAATATAACGTAATATGCAGTGAATCATTGAAAATACCTTATAATATAACGTATAATGCAGTGTATCATTGAAAATACCTTATAATATAACGTAATATGCAGTGTAACATTGAAAATACCTAAAAATATATTGTAGTTTATCATTCAAAATACCTTATAATATAACGTATAATGCAGTGTATCATTGAAAATGCCTTATAATATAACGGATTATGCAGTGTATCATTGAAAATACCTTATAATATAACTTAATATGCAGTATATCATTGAAAATACCTTATAATATAACGTTATATGCAGTGTATCAATGAAAATACCTTATAATATAACGTAATATGCAGTGTGTCATTGAAAATACCTTATAATATAACGTAATATGCAGTGTAACATTGAAAATACCTTATAATATAACGTAATATGCAGTGTATCATTGAAAATACCTTATAATATAACGTAATATGCAGTGTATCACTGAAAATACCTTATAATATATCATAATATGTATTTTATCATTGAAAATACCTTATAATATAACGTAATATGCAGTCTATCATTGAAAATACCTTATAATATATCGTAGTTTATCATTGAAAATACCTTATAATATAACGGATTATGCAGTGTATCATTGAAAATACCTTATAATATAACGTAATATGCAGTGTATCATTGAAAATACCTTATAATATAACTTTATATGCAGTGTATCAATGAAAATACCTTAAAATATAACGTAATATGCAGTGTTTCATTGAAAATACCTTATAATATAACGTAATATGCAGTGTGTCATTGAAAATACCTTATAATATATCGTAGTTTATCATTGAAAATACCTTATAATATAACGTAATATGCAGTGTATCATTGAAAATACCTTATGATATAACGTAATATGCAGTGTATCATTGAAAATACCTTATAATATAACGTAATATGCAGTGTATCACTGAAAATACCTTATAATATAACGTAATATGCAGTGTAACATTGAAAATACCTTATAATATAACGTAATATGCAGTGTATCATTGAAAATACCTTATAATATAACGTAATATGCAGTGTATCATTGAAAATACCTTATAATATAACGTAATATGCAGTGTATCACTGAAAATACCTTATAATATAACGTTATATGCAGTGTATCAATGAAAATACCTTATGATATAACGTAATATGCAATGTATCATTGAAAATACCTTATAATATATCGTAGTTTATCATTGAAAATACCTTATAATATAACGTAATATGCAGTGAATCATTGAAAATACCTTATAATATAACGTATAATGCAGTGTATCATTGAAAATACCTTATAATATAACGTAATATGCAGTGTAACATTGAAAATACCTAAAAATATATTGTAGTTTATCATTCAAAATACCTTATAGTATAACGTATAATGCAGTGTATCATTGAAAATGCCTTATAATATAACGGATTATGCAGTGTATCATTGAAAATACCTTATAATATAACGTAATATGCAGTATATCATTGAAAATACCTTATAATATAACGTTATATGCAGTGTATCAATGAAAATACCTTATAATATAACGTAATATGCAGTGTGTCATTGAAAATACCTTATAATATAACGTAATATGCAGTGTAACATTGAAAATACCTTATAATATAACGTAATATGCAGTGTATCATTGAAAATACCTTATAATATAACGTAATATGCAGTGTATCACTGAAAATACCTTATAATATAACGTTATATGCAGTGTATCAATGAAAATACCTTAAAATATAACGTAATATGCAGTGTTTCATTGAAAATACCTTATAATATAACGTAATATGCAGTGTGTCATTGAAAATACCTTATAATATATCGTAGTTTATCATTGAAAATACCTTATAATATAACGTAATATGCAGTGTATCATTGAAAATACCTTATGATATAACGTAATATGCAGTGTGCATTGAAAATACCTTATAATATAACGTAATATGCAGTGTATCACTGAAAATACCTTATAATATAACGTTATATGCAGTGTATCAATGAAAATACCTTATAATATAACGTAATATGCAATGTATCATTGAAAATACCTTATAATATATCGTAGTTTATCATTGAAAATACCTTATAATATAACGTAATATGCAGTGAATCATTGAAAATACCTTATAATATAACGTATAATGCAGTGTATCATTGAAAATACCTTATAATATAACGTAATATGCAGTGTATCACTGAAAATACCTTATAATATATCATAATATGTATTTTATCATTGAAAATACCTTATAATATAACGTAATATGCAGTCTATCATTGAAAATACCTTATAATATATCGTAGTTTATCATTGAAAATACCTTATAATATAACGGATTATGCAGTGTATCATTGAAAATACCTTATAATATAACGTAATATGCAGTGTATCATTGAAAATACCTTATAATATAACGTTATATGCAGTGTATCAATGAAAATACCTTAAAATATAACGTAATATGCAGTGTTTCATTGAAAATACCTTATAATATAACGTAATATGCAGTGTGTCATTGAAAATACCTTATAATATATCGTAGTTTATCATTGAAAATACCTTATAATATAACGTAATATGCAGTGTATCATTGAAAATACCTTATGATATAACGTAATATGCAGTGTATCATTGAAAATACCTTATAATATAACGTAATATGCAGTGTATCACTGAAAATACCTTATAATATAACGTTATATGCAGTGTATCAATGAAAATACCTTATAATATAACGTAATATGCAATGTATCATTGAAAATACCTTATAATATATCGTAGTTTATCATTGAAAATACCTTATAATATAACGTAATATGCAGTGAATCATTGAAAATACCTTATAATATAACGTATAATGCAGTGTATCATTGAAAATACCTTATAATATAACGTAATATGCAGGGTAACATTGAAAATACCTAAAAATATATTGTAGTTTATCATTCAAAATACCTTATAATATAACGTATAATGCAGTGTATCATTGAAAATGCCTTATAATATAACGGTTTATGCAGTGTATCATTGAAAATACCTTATAATATAACGTAATATGCAGTGTATCACTGAAAATACCTTATAATATATCATAATATGTATTTTATCATTGAAAATACCTTATAATATAACGTAATATGCAGTCTATCATTGAAAATACCTTATAATATATCGTAGTTTATCATTGAAAATACCTTATAATATAACGGATTATGCAGTGTATCATTGAAAATACCTTATAATATAACGTAATATGCAGTGTATCATTGAAAATACCTTATAATATAACGTTATATGCAGTGTATCAATGAAAATACCTTAAAATATAACGTAATATGCAGTGTTTCATTGAAAATACCTTATAATATAACGTAATATGCAGTGTGTCATTGAAAATACCTTATAATATAACGTAATATGCAGTGTATCATTGAAAATACCTTATAATATAACGTAATATGCAGTGTATCATTGAAAATACCTTATAATATAACGTAATATGCAGTGTATCACTGAAAATACCTTATAATATATCATAATATGTATTTTATCATTGAAAATACCTTATAATATAACGTAATATGCAGTGTATCATTGAAAATACCTTATAATATAACGTAATATGCAGTGAATCATTGAAAATACCTTATAATATAACGTATAATGCAGTGTATCATTGAAAATACCTTATAATATAACGGATTATGCAGTGTATCATTGAAAATACCTTATAATATAACGTAATATGCAGTGTATCATTGAAAATACCTTATAATATAACGTTATATGCAGTGTATCACTGAAAATACCTTATAATATATCGTAGTTTATCATTGAAAATACCTTATAATATAACGTATAATGCTGTGTATCATTGAAAATACCTTATAATATAACGTAATATGCAGTGTAACATTGAAAATACCTAAAAATATATTGTAGTTTATCATTCAAAATACCTTATAATATAACGTATAATGCAGTGTATCATTGAAAATGCCTTATAATATAACGGTTTATGCAGTGTATCATTGAAAATACCTTATAATATAACGTAATATGCAGTGTATCATTGAAAATACCTTATAATATAACGTTATATGCAGTGTATCAATGAAAATACCTTAAAATATAACGTAATATGCAGTGTTTCATTGAAAATACCTTATAATATAACGTAATATGCAGTGTGTCATTGAAAATACCTTATAATATATCGTAGTTTATCATTGAAAATACCTTATAATATAACGTAATATGCAGTGTATCATTGAAAATACCTTATGATATAACGTAATATGCAGTGTATCATTGAAAATACCTTATAATATAACGTAATATGCAGTGTATCACTGAAAATACCTTATAATATAACGTTATATGCAGTGTATCAATGAAAATACCTTATAATATAACGTAATATGCAATGTATCATTGAAAATACCTTATAATATATCGTAGTTTATCATTGAAAATACCTTATAATATAACGTAATATGCAGTGAATCATTGAAAATACCTTATAATATAACGTATAATGCAGTGTATCATTGAAAATACCTTATAATATAACGTAATATGCAGTGTAACATTGAAAATACCTAAAAATATATTGTAGTTTATCATTCAAAATACCTTATAATATAACGTATAATGCAGTGTATCATTGAAAATGCCTTATAATATAACGGTTTATGCAGTGTATCATTGAAAATACCTTATAATATAACGTAATATGCAGTGTATCACTGAAAATACCTTATAATATATCATAATATGTATTTTATCATTGAAAATACCTTATAATATAACGTAATATGCAGTGTATCATTGAAAATACCTTATAATATATCGTAGTTTATCATTGAAAATACCTTATAATATAACGGATTATGCAGTGTATCATTGAAAATACCTTATAATATAACGTAATATGCAGTGTATCATTGAAAATACCTTATAATATAACGTTATATGCAGTGTATCAATGAAAATACCTTAAAATATAACGTAATATGCAGTGTTTCATTGAAAATACCTTATAATATAACGTAATATGCAGTGTGTCATTGAAAATACCTTATAATATAACGTAATATGCAGTGTATCATTGAAAATACCTTATAATATAACGTAATATGCAGTGTATCATTGAAAATACCTTATAATATAACGTAATATGCAGTGTATCACTGAAAATACCTTATAATATATCATAATATGTATTTTATCATTGAAAATACCTTATAATATAACGTAATATGCAGTGTATCATTGAAAATACCTTATAATATAACGTAATATGCAGTGTATCATTGAAAATACCTTATAATATAACGTATAATGCAGTGTATCATTGAAAATACCTTATAATATAACGGATTATGCAGTGTATCATTGAAAATACCTTATAATATAACGTAATATGCTGTGTATCATTGAAAATACCTTATAATATAACGTTATATGCAGTGTATCAATGAAAATACCTTAAAATATATCGTAATATGCAGTGTTTCATTGAAAATACCTTATAATATAACGTAATATGCAGTGTGTCATTGAAAATACCTTATAATATATCGTAGTTTATCATTGAAAATACCTTATAATATAACGTAATATGCAGTGTATCATTGAAAATACCTTATGATATAACGTAATATGCAGTGTATCATTGAAAATACCTTATAATATAACGTAATATGCAGTGTATCACTGAAAATACCTTATAATATAACGTTATATGCAGTGTATCAATGAAAATACCTTATAATATAACGTAATATGCAATGTATCATTGAAAATACCTTATAATATATCGTAGTTTATCATTGAAAATACCTTATAATATAACGTAATATGCAGTGAATCATTGAAAATACCTTGTAATATAACGTATAATGCAGTGTATCATTGAAAATACCTTATAATATAACGTAATATGCAGTGTAACATTGAAAATACCTAAAAATATATTGTAGTTTATCATTCAAAATACCTTATAATATAACGTATAATGCAGTGTATCATTGAAAATGCCTTATAATATAACGTAATATGCAGTGTATCATTGAAAATACCTTATAATATAACGTAATATGCAGTGTATCATTGAAAATACCTTATAATATAACGTAATATGCAATGTATCATTGAAAATACCTTAAAATATAACGTAATATGCAGTGTATCATTGAAAATACCTTATAATATAACGTAATATGCAGTGTATCACTGAAAATACCTTATAATATATCATAATATGTATTTTATCATTGAAAATACCTTATAATATAACGTAATATGCAGTGAATCATTGAAAATACCTTATAATATAACGTATAATGCAGTCTATCATTGAAAATACCTTATAATATAACGGATTATGCAGTGTATCATAGAAAATACCTTATAATATAACGTAATATGCAGTGTATCATTGAAAATACCTTATAATATAACGTTATATGCAGTGTATCAATGAAAATACCTTAAAATATAACGTAATATGCAGTGTTTCATTGAAAATACCTTATAATATAACGTAATATGCAGTGTGTCATTGAAAATACCTTATAATATATCGTAGTTTATCATTGAAAATACCTTATAATATAACGTAATATGCAGTGTATCATTGATAATACCTTATGATATAACGTAATATGCAGTGTATCATTGAAAATACCTTATAATATAACGTAATATGCAGTGTATCACTGAAAATACCTTATAATATATCGCAATATGCAGCGTATCAATGAAAATACCTTATGATATAACGTAATATGCAATGTATCATTGAAAATACCTTATAATATATCGTAGTTTATCATTGAAAATACCTTATAATATAACGTAATATGCAGTGAATCATTGAAAATACCTTATAATATAACGTATAATGCAGTGTATCATTGAAAATAACTTATAATATAACGTAATATGCAGTGTAACATTGAAAATACCTAAAAATATATTGTAGTTTATCATTCAAAATACCTTATAATATAACGTATAATGCAGTGTATCATTGAAAATGCCTTATAATATAACGGATTATGCAGTGTATCATTGAAAATACCTTATAATATAACGTAATATGCAGTATATCATTGAAAATACCTTATAATATAACGTTATATGCAGTGTATCAATGAAAATACCTTATAATATAACGTAATATGCAGTGTGTCATTGAAAATACCTTATAATATAACGTAATATGCAGTGTAACATTGAAAATACCTTATAATATAACGTAATATGCAGTGTATCATTGAAAATACCTTATAATATAACGTAATATGCAGTGTATCACTGAAAATACCTTATAATATATCATAATATGTATTTTATCATTGAAAATACCTTATAATATAACGTAATATGCAGTCTATCATTGAAAATACCTTATAATATATCGTAGTTTATCATTGAAAATACCTTATAATATAACGTAATATGCAGTGTATCATTGAAAATACCTTATGATATAACGTATTATGCAGTGTATCATTGAAAATACCTTATAATATAACGTTACATGCAGTGTATCAATGAAAATACCTTAAAATATAACGTAATATGCAGTGTTTCATTGAAAATACCTTATAATATAACGTAATATGCAGTGAATCATTGAAAATACCTTATAATATAACGTATAATGCAGTGTATCATTGAAAATACCTTATAATATAACGTAATATGCAGTGTATCATTGAAAATACCTAATAATATATTGTAGTTTATCATTCAAAATACCTTATAATATAACGTTATATGCAGTGTATCATTGAAAATACCTTATAATATAACGTAATATGCAGTGTATCATTGAAAATACCTTATAATATAACGTAATATGCAGTGAATCATTGAAAATACCTTATAATATAACGTATAATGCAGTGTATCATTGAAAATACCTTATAATATAACGGATTATGCAGTGTATCATTGAAAATACCTTATAATATAACGTAATATGCAGTGTATCATTGAAAATACCTTATAATATAACGTAATATGCAGTGTAACATTGAAAATACCTAATAATATATTGTAGTTTATCATTCAAAATACCTTATAATATAACGTTATATGCAGTGTATCATTGAAAATACCTTATAATATAACGTAATATGCAGTGTATCATTGAAAATACTTTATAATATAACGTAATATGCAGTGAATCATTGAAAATACCTTATAATATAACGTATAATGCAGTGTATCATTGAAAATACCTTATAATATAACGGATTATGCAGTGTATCATTGAAAATACCTTATAATATAACGTAATATGCAGTGTATCATTGAAAATACCTTATAATATAACGTATAATGCAGTGTATCATTGAAAATACCTTATAATATAACGTAATATGCAGTGTAACATTGAAAATACCTAATAATATATTGTAGTTTATCATTCAAAATACCTTATAATATAACGTTATATGCAGTGTATCATTTAAAATACCTTATAATATAACGTAATATGCAGTGTATCATTGAAAATACCTTATAATATAACGTAATATGCAGTGAATCATTGAAAATACCTTATAATATAACGTATAATGCAGTGTATCATTGAAAATACCTTATAATATAACGTAATATGCAGTGTATCATTGAAAATACCTTATAATATAACGTAATATGCAGTGAATCATTGAAAATACCTTATAATATAACGTATAATGCAGTGTATCATTGAAAATACCTTATAATATAACGGATTATGCAGTGTATCATTGAAAATACCTTATAATATAACGTAATATGCAGTGTATCATTGAAAATACCTTATAATATAACGTTATATGCAGTGTATCAATGAAAATACCTTAAAATATATCGTAATATGCAGTGTTTCATTGAAAATACCTTATAATATAACGTAATATGCAGTGTGTCATTGAAAATACCTTATAATATATCGTAGTTTATCATTGAAAATACCTTATAATATAACGTAATATGCAGTGTATCATTGAAAATACCTTATGATATAACGTAATATGCAGTGTATCATTGAAAATACCTTATAATATAACGTAATATGCAGTGTATCACTGAAAATACCTTATAATATAACGTTATATGCAGTGTATCAATGAAAATACCTTATAATATAACGTAATATGCAATGTATCATTGAAAATACCTTATAATATATCGTAGTTTATCATTGAAAATACCTTATAATATAACGTAATATGCAGTGAATCATTGAAAATACCTTGTAATATAACGTATAATGCAGTGTATCATTGAAAATACCTTATAATATAACGTAATATGCAGTGTAACATTGAAAATACCTAAAAATATATTGTAGTTTATCATTCAAAATACCTTATAATATAACGTATAATGCAGTGTATCATTGAAAATGCCTTATAATATAACGGATTATGCAGTGTATCATTGAAAATACCTTATAATATAACGTAATATGCAGTGTATCATTGAAAATACCTTATAATATAACGTAATATGCAATGTATCATTGAAAATACCTTAAAATATAACGTAATATGCAGTGTATCATTGAAAATACCTTATAATATAACGTAATATGCAGTGTATCACTGAAAATACCTTATAATATATCATAATATGTATTTTATCATTGAAAATACCTTATAATATAACGTAATATGCAGTGAATCATTGAAAATACCTTATAATATAACGTATAATGCAGTCTATCATTGAAAATACCTTATAATATAACGGATTATGCAGTGTATCATTGAAAATACCTTATAATATAACGTAATATGCAGTGTATCATTGAAAATACCTTATAATATAACGTTATATGCAGTGTATCAATGAAAATACCTTAAAATATAACGTAATATGCAGTGTTTCATTGAAAATACCTTATAATATAACGTAATATGCAGTGTGTCATTGAAAATACCTTATAATATATCGTAGTTTATCATTGAAAATACCTTATAATATAACGTAATATGCAGTGTATCATTGAAAATACCTTATGATATAACGTAATATGCAGTGTATCATTGAAAATACCTTATAATATAACGTAATATGCAGTGTATCACTGAAAATACCTTATAATATAACGTTATATGCAGTGTATCAATGAAAATACCTTATGATATAACGTAATATGCAATGTATCATTGAAAATACCTTATAATATATCGTAGTTTATCATTGAAAATACCTTATAATATAACGTAATATGCAGTGAATCATTGAAAATACCTTATAATATAACGTATAATGCAGTGTATCATTGAAAATACCTTATAATATAACGTAATATGCAGTGTAACATTGAAAATACCTAAAAATATATTGTAGTTTATCATTCAAAATACCTTATAATATAACGTAATATGCAGTGTATCATTGAAAATACCTTATAATATAACGGATTATGCAGTGTATCATTGAAAATACCTTATAATATAACGTAATATGCAGTATATCATTGAAAATACCTTATAATATAACGTTATATGCAGTGTATCAATGAAAATACCTTATAATATAACGTAATATGCAGTGTGTCATTGAAAATACCTTATAATATAACGTAATATGCAGTGTAACATTGAAAATACCTTATAATATAACGTAATATGCAGTGTATCATTGAAAATACCTTATAATATAACGTAATATGCAGTGTATCACTGAAAATACCTTATAATATATCATAATATGTATTTTATCATTGAAAATACCTTATATTATAACGTAATATGCAGTCTATCATTGAAAATACCTTATAATATATCGTAGTTTATCATTGAAAATACCTTATAATATAACGTAATATGCAGTGTATCATTGAAAATACCTTATGATATAACGTATTATGCAGTGTATCATTGAAAATACCTTATAATATAACGTTATATGCAGTGTATCAATGAAAATACCTTATAATATAACGTAATATGCAGTGTTTCATTGAAAATACCTTATAATATAACGTAATATGCAGTGAATCATTGAAAATACCTTATAATATAACGTATAATGCAGTGTATCATTGAAAATACCTTATAATATAACGTAATATGCAGTGTAACATTGAAAATACCTAATAATATATTGTAGTTTATCATTCAAAATACCTTATAATATAACGTTATATGCAGTGTATCATTGAAAATACCTTATAATATAACGTAATATGCAGTGTATCATTGAAAATACCTTATAATATAACGTAATATGCAGTGAATCATTGAAAATACCTTATAATATAACGTATAATGCAGTGTATCATTGAAAATACCTTATAATATAACGGATTATGCAGTGTATCATTGAAAATACCTTATAATATAACGTAATATGCAGTGTATCATTGAAAATACCTTATAATATAACGTAATATGCAGTGTAACATTGAAAATACCTAATAATATATTGTAGTTTATCATTCAAAATACCTTATAATATAACGTTATATGCAGTGTATCATTGAAAATACCTTATAATATAACGTAATATGCAGTGTATCATTGAAAATACTTTATAATATAACGTAATATGCAGTGAATCGTTGAAAATACCTTATAATATAACGTATAATGCAGTGTATCATTGAAAATACCTTATAATATAACGGATTATGCAGTGTATCATTGAAAATACCTTATAATATAACGTAATATGCAGTGTATCATTGAAAATACCTTATAATATAACGTATAATGCAGTGTATCATTGAAAATACCTTATAATATAACGTAATATGCAGTGTAACATTGAAAATACCTAATAATATATTGTAGTTTATCATTCAAAATACCTTATAATATAACGTTATATGCAGTGTATCATTTAAAATACCTTATAATATAACGTAATATGCAGTGTATCATTGAAAATACCTTATAATATAACGTAATATGCAGTGAATCATTGAAAATACCTTATAATATAACGTATAATGCAGTGTATCATTGAAAATACCTTATAATATAACGGATTATGCAGTGTATCATTGAAAATACCTTATAATATAACGTAATATGCAGTGTATCATTAAAAATACCTTATGATATAACGTAATATGCAGTGTATCATTGAAAATACCTTATAATATAACGTAATATGCAGTGTAACATTGAAAATACCTAAAAATATATTGTAGTTTATCATTCAAAATACCTTATAATATAACGTATAATGCAGTGTAGCATTGAAAATGCCTTATAATATAACGGATTATGCAGTGTATCATTGAAAATACCTTATAATATAACGTAATATGCAGTATATCATTGAAAATACCTTATAATATAACGTATAATGCAGTGTATCAATGAAAATACCTTATAATATAACGTAATATGCAGTGTGTCATTGAAAATACCTTATAATATAACGTAATATGCAGTGTAACATTGAAAATACCTTATAATATAACGTAATATGCAGTGTATCATTGAAAATACCTTATAATATAACGTAATATGCAGTGTATCACTGAAAATACCTTATAATATATCATAATATGTATTTTATCATTGAAAATACCTTATAATATAACGTAATATGCAGTCTATCATTGAAAATACCTTATAATATATCGTAGTTTATCATTGAAAATACCTTATAATATAACGTAATATGCAGTGTATCATTGAAAATACCTTATAATATAACGTATTATGCAGTGTATCATTGAAAATACCTTATAATATAACGTTATATGCAGTGTATCAATGAAAATACCTTAAAATATAACGTAATATGCAGTGTTTCATTGAAAATACCTTATAATATAACGTAATATGCAGTGAATCATTGAAAATACCTTATAATATAACGTATAATGCAGTGTATCATTGAAAATACCTTATAATATAACGTAATATGCAGTGTAACATTGAAAATACCTAATAATATATTGTAGTTTATCATTCAAAATACCTTATAATATAACGTTATATGCAGTGTATCATTGAAAATACCTTATAATATAACGTAATATGCAGTGTATCATTGAAAATACCTTATAATATAACGTAATATGCAGTGAATCATTGAAAATACCTTATAATATAACGTATAATGCAGTGTATCATTGAAAATACCTTATAATATAACGGATTATGCAGTGTATCATTGAAAATACCTTATAATATAACGTAATATGCAGTGTATCATTGAAAATACTTTATAATATAACGTAATATGCAGTGAATCATTGAAAATACCTTATAATATAACGTATAATGCAGTGTATCATTGAAAATACCTTATAATATAACGTTACATGCAGTGTATCAATGAAAATACCTTAAAATATAACGTAATATGCAGTGTTTCATTGAAAATACCTTATAATATAACGTAATATGCAGTGTGTCATTGAAAATACCTTATAATATATCGTAGTTTATCATTGAAAATACCTTATAATATAACGTAATATGCAATGTATCATTGAAAATACCTTATAATATATCGTAGTTTATCATTGAAAATACCTTATAATATAACGTAATATGCAGTGAATCATTGAAAATACCTTATAATATAACGTATAATGCAGTGTATCATTGAAAATACCTTATAATATAACGTAATGTGCAGTGTATCATTGAAAATACCTTATAATATAACGTAATATGCAGTGAATCATTGAAAATACCTCATAATATAACGTATAATGCAGTGTATCATTGAAAATACCTTATAATATAACGGATTATGCAGTGTATCATTGAAAATACCTTACAATATAACGTAATATGCAGTGTATCATTGAAAATACCTTATAATATAACGTTATATGCAGTGTATCAATGAAAATACCTTATAATATAACGTAATATGCAGTGTTTCATTGAAAATACCTTATAATATAACGTAATATGCAGTGTGTCATTGAAAATACCTTATAATATATTGTAGTTTATCATTGAAAATACCTTATAATATAACGTAATATGCAGTGAATCATTGAAAATACCTTATAATATAACGTAATATGCAGTGTATCATTGAAAATACCTTATGATATAACGTAATATGCAGTGTATCATTGAAAATACCTTATAATATAACGTAATATGCAGTGTAACATTGAAAATACCTAATAATATATTGTAGTTTATCATTCAAAATACCTTATAATATAACGTTATATGCAGTGTATCATTTAAAATACCTTATAATATAACGTAATATGCAGTGTATCATTGAAAATACCTTATAATATAACGTAATATGCAGTGAATCATTGAAAATACCTTATAATATAACGTATAATGCAGTGTATCATTGAAAATACCTTATAATATAACGGATTATGCAGTGTATCATTGAAAATACCTTATAATATAACGTAATATGCAGTGTATCACTGAAAATACCTTATACTATATCTTAATATGTAGTTTATCATTGAAAATACCTTATAATATAACGTAATATGCAGTGTATCATTGAAAATACCTAATGATCTATTGTAGTTTATCATTCAAAATACCTTATAATATAACGTTATATGCAGTGTATCATTGAAAATACCTTATAATATAACGTAATATGCAGTGTATCATTGAAAATACCTTATAATATAACGTAATATGCAGTGAATCATTGAAAATACCTTATAATATAACGTAATATGCAGTGTAACATTGAAAATACCTAATAATATATTGTAGTTTATCATTCAAAATACCTTATAATATAACGTTATATGCAGTGTATCATTGAAAATACCTTATAATATAACGTAATATGCAGTGTATCATTGAAAATACCTTATAATATAACGGATTATGCAGTGTATCATTGAAAATACCTTATAATATAACGTAATATGCAGTGTATCATTGAAAATACCTTATAATATAACGTATAATGCAGTGTATCATTGAAAATACCTTATAATATAACGTAATATGCAGTGTAACATTGAAAATACCTAATAATATATTGTAGTTTATCATTCAAAATACCTTATAATATAACGTTATATGCAGTGTATCATTTAAAATACCTTATAATATAACGTAATATGCAGTGTATCATTGAAAATACCTTATAATATAACGTAATATGCAGTGAATCATTGAAAATACCTTATAATATAACGTATAATGCAGTGTATCATTGAAAATACCTTATAATATAACGTAATATGCAGTGTATCATTGAAAATACCTTATAATATAACGTAATATGCAGTGAATCATTGAAAATACCTTATAATATAACGTATAATGCAGTGTATCATTGAAAATACCTTATAATATAACGGATTATGCAGTGTAACATTGAAAATAACTTATAATATAACGTAATATGCAGTGTATCATTGAAAATACCTTATAATATAACGTTATATGCAGTGTATCATTGAAAATACCTTATAATATAACGTAATATGCAGTGTATCATTGAAAATACCTTATAATATAACGTAATATGCAGTGAATCATTGAAAATACCTTATAATATAACGTAATATGCAGTGTATCATTGAAAATACCTTATGATATAACGTAATATGCAGTGTATCATTGAAAATACCTTATAATATAACGTAATATGCAGTGTTTCATTGAAAATACCTTATAATATAACGTAATATGCAGTGTGTCATTGAAAATACCTTATAATATATCGTAGTTTATCATTGAAAATACCTTATAATATAACGTAATATGCAGTGTATCATTGAAAATACCTTATAATATAACGTAATATGCAGTGTATCATTGAAAATACCTTATAATATAACGTAATATGCAGTGTATCACTGAAAATACCTTATACTATATCTTAATATGTAGTTTATCATTGAAAATACCTTATAATATAACGTAATATGCAGTGTATCATTGAAAATACCTAATGATCTATTGTAGTTTATCATTCAAAATACCTTATAATATAACGTTATATGCAGTGTATCATTGAAAATACCTTATAATATAACGTAATATGCAGTGTATCATTGAAAATACCTTATAATATAACGTAATATGCAGTGAATCATTGAAAATACCTTATAATATAACGTAATATGCAGTGTAACATTGAAAATACCTAATAATATATTGTAGTTTATCATTCAAAATACCTTATAATATAACGTTATATGCAGTGTATCATTGAAAATACCTTATAATATAACGTAATATGCAGTGTATCATTGAAAATACCTAATGATCTATTGTAGTTTATCATTCAAAATACCTTATAATATAACGTTATATGCAGTGTATCATTGAAAATACCTTATAATATAACGTAATATGCAGTGTATCATTGAAAATACCTTATAATATAACGTAATATGCAGTGAATCATTGAAAATACCTTATAATATAACGTAATATGCAGTGTAACATTGAAAATACCTAATAATATATTGTAGTTTATCATTCAAAATACCTTATAATATAACGTTATATGCAGTGTATCATTGAAAATACCTTATAATATAACGTAATATGCAGTGTATCATTGAAAATACCTTATAATATAACGTATAATGCAGTGTATCATTGAAAATACCTTATAATATAACGTAATATGCAGTGTAACATTGAAAATACCTAATAATATATTGTAGTTTATCATTCAAAATACCTTATAATATAACGTTATATGCAGTGTATCATTTAAAATACCTTATAATATAACGTAATATGCAGTGTATCATTGTAAATACCTTATAATATAACGTAATATGCAGTGAATCATTGAAAATACCTTATAATATAACGTATAATGCAGTGTATCATTGAAAATACCTTATAATATAACGGATTATGCAGTGTATCATTGAAAATACCTTATAATATAACGTAATATGCAGTGTATCACTGAAAATACCTTATACTATATCTTAATATGTAGTTTATCATTGAAAATACCTTATAATATAACGTAATATGCAGTGTATCATTGAAAATACCTAATGATCTATTGTAGTTTATCATTCAAAATACCTTATAATATAACGTTATATGCAGTGTATCATTGAAAATACATTATAATATAACGTAATATGCAGTGTATCATTGAAAATACCTTATAATATAACGTAATATGCAGTGAATCATTGAAAATACCTTATAATATAACGTATAATGCAGTGTATCATTGAAAATACCTTATAATATAACGGATTATGCAGTGTATCATTGAAAATACCTTATAATATAACGTAATATGCAGTGTATCATTGAAAATACCTTATAATATAACGTTGCATGCAGTGTATCAATGAAAATACCTTAAAATATAACGTAATATGCAGTGTTTCATTGAAAATACCTTATAATATATCGTAGTTTATCATTGAAAATACCTTATAATATAACGTAATATGCAGTGAATCATTGAAAATACCTTATAATATAACGTATAATGCAGTGTATCATTGAAAATACCTTATAATATAACGTAATATGCAGTGTGTCATTGAAAATACCTTATAATATATCGTAGTTTATCATTGAAAATACCTTATAATATAACGTAATATGCAGTGTATCATTGAAAATACCTTATAATATAACGTAATATGCAGTGTATCATTGAAAATACCTTATAATATAACGTAATATGCAGTGTATCACTGAAAATACCTTATAATATATCATAATATGTAGTTTATCATTGAAAATACCTTATAATATAACGTAATATGCAGTGTATCATTGAAAATACCTAATAATATATTGTAGTTTATCATTCAAAATACCTTATAATATAACGTTATATGCAGTGTATCATTGAAAATACCTTATAATATAACGTAATATGCAGTGTATCATTGAAAATACCTTATAATATAACGTAATATGCAGTGAATCATTGAAAATACCTTATAATATATCGTATAATGCAGTGTATCATTGAAAATACCTTATAATATAACGTAATATGCAGTGTAACATTGAAAATACCTAAAAATATATTGTAGTTTATCATTCAAAATACCTTATAATATAACGTATAATGCAGTGTATCATTGAAAATGCCTTATAATATAACGGATTATGCAGTGTATCATTGAAAATACCTTATAATATAACGTAATATGCAGTATATCATTGAAAATACCTTATAATATAACGTTATATGCAGTGTATCAATGAAAATACCTTATAATATAACGTAATATGCAGTGTGTCATTGAAAATACCTTATAATATAACGTAATATGCAGTGTGTCATTGAAAATACCTTATAATATAACGTAATATGCAGTGTAACATTGAAAATACCTTATAATATAACGTAATATGCAGTGTATCATTCAAAATACCTTATAATATAACGTTATATGCAGTGTATCATTGAAAATACCTTATAATATAACGTAATATGCAGTGTATCATTGAAAATACCTTATAATATAACGTAATATGCAGTGAATCATTGAAAATACCTTATAATATAACGTATAATGCAGTGTATCATTGAAAATACCTTATAATATAACGGATTATGCAGTGTATCATTGAAAATACCTTATAATATAACGTAATATGCAGTGTATCATTGAAAATACCTTATAATATAACGTAATATGCAGTGAATCATTGAAAATACCTTATAATATAACGTATAATGCAGTGTATCATTGAAAATACCTTATAATATAACGGATTATGCAGTGTATCATTGAAAATACCTTATGATATAACGTAATATGCAGTGTATCATTGAAAATACCTTATAATATAACGTAATATGCAGTGTATCACTGAAAATACCTTATAATATAACGTTATATGCAGTGTATCAATGAAAATACCTTATAATATAACGTAATATGCAATGTATCATTGAAAATACCTTATAATATATCGTAGTTTATCATTGAAAATACCTTATAATATAACGTAATATGCAGTGAATCATTGAAAATACCTTATAATATAACGTATAATGCAGTGTATCATTGAAAATACCTTATAATATAACGTAATATGCAGTGTAACATTGAAAATACCTAAAAATATATTGTAGTTTATCATTCAAAATACCTTATAATATAACGTATAATGCAGTGTATCATTGAAAATGCCTTATAATATAACGGATTATGCAGTGTATCATTGAAAATACCTTATAATATAACGTAATATGCAGTATATCATTGAAAATACCTTATAATATAACGTTATATGCAGTGTATCAATGAAAATACCTTATAATATAACGTAATATGCAGTGTGTCATTGAAAATACCTTATAATATAACGTAATATGCAGTGTAACATTGAAAATACCTTATAATATAACGTAATATGCAGTGTATCATTGAAAATACCTTATAATATAACGTAATATGCAGTGTATCACTGAAAATACCTTATAAAATATCATAATATGTAGTTTATCATTGAAAATACCTTTTAATATAACGTAATATGCAGTGTATCATTCAAAATACCTTATAATATAACGTTATATGCAGTGTATCACTGAAAATACCTTATAATATAACGTTATATGCAGTGTATCAATGAAAATACCTTATAATATAACGTAATATGCAATGTATCATTGAAAATACCTTATAATATATCGTAGTTTATCATTGAAAATACCTTATAATATAACGTAATATGCAGTGAATCATTGAAAATACCTTATAATATAACGTATAATGCAGTGTATCATTGAAAATACCTTATAATATAACGTAATATGCAGTGTATCACTGAAAATACCTTATAATATATCATAATATGTATTTTATCATTGAAAATACCTTATAATATAACGTAATATGCAGTCTATCATTGAAAATACCTTATAATATATCGTAGTTTATCATTGAAAATACCTTATAACATAACGTAATATGCAGTGTATCACTGAAAATACCTTATAAAATATCATAATATGTAGTTTATCATTGAAAATACCTTATAATATAACGTTATATGCAGTGTATCATTGAAAATACCTTATAATATAACGTAATATGCAGTGTATCATTGAAAATACCTTATAATATAACGTAATATGCAGTGAATCATTGAAAATACCTTATAATATATCGTAGTTTATCATTGAAAATACCTTATAATATAACGTAATATGCAGTGAATCATTGAAAATACCTTATAATATAACGTATAATGCAGTGTATCATTGAAAATACCTTATAATATAACGTAATATGCAGTGTAACATTGAAAATACCTAAAAATATATTGTAGTTTATCATTCAAAATACCTTATAATATAACGTATAATGCAGTGTATCATTGAAAATGCCTTATAATATAACGGATTATGCAGTGTATCATTGAAAATACCTTATAATATAACGTAATATGCAGTATATCATTGAAAATACCTTATAATATAACGTTATATGCAGTGTATCAATGAAAATACCTTATAATATAACGTAATATGCAGTGTGTCATTGAAAATACCTTATAATATAACGTAATATGCAGTGTATCATTGAAAATACCTTATAATATAACGTAATATGCAGTGTATCATTGAAAATACCTTATAATATAACGTAATATGCAGTGTATCACTGAAAATACCTTATAATATAACGTTATGTGCAGTGTATCAATGAAAATACCTTATAATATAACGTAATATGCAGTGTTTCATTGAAAATACCTTATAATATATCGTAGTTTATCATTGAAAATACCTTATAATATAACGTAATATGCAGTGAATCATTGAAAATACCTTATAATATAACGTATAATGCAGTGTATCATTGAAAATACCTTATAATATAACGGATTATGCAGTGTATCATTGGAAATACCTTATAATATATCGTAGTTTATCATTGAAAATACCTTATAACATAACGTAATATGCAGTGTATCACTGAAAATACCTTATAAAATATCATAATATGTAGTTTATCATTGAAAATACCTTATAATATAACGTTATATGCAGTGTATCATTGAAAATACCTTATAATATAACGTAATATGCAGTGTATCATTGAAAATACCTTATAATATAACGTAATATGCAGTGAATCATTGAAAATACCTTATAATATATCGTAGTTTATCATTGAAAATACCTTATAATATAACGTAATATGCAGTGAATCATTGAAAATACCTTATAATATAACGTATAATGCAGTGTATCATTGAAAATACCTTATAATATAACGTAATATGCAGTGTAACATTGAAAATACCTAAAAATATATTGTAGTTTATCATTCAAAATACCTTATAATATAACGTATAATGCAGTGTATCATTGAAAATGCCTTATAATATAACGGATTATGCAGTGTATCATTGAAAATACCTTATAATATAACGTAATATGCAGTATATCATTGAAAATACCTTATAATATAACGTTATATGCAGTGTATCAATGAAAATACCTTATAATATAACGTAATATGCAGTGTGTCATTGAAAATACCTTATAATATAACGTAATATGCAGTGAATCATTGAAAATACCTTATAATATAACGTAATATGCAGTGTATCACTGAAAATACCTTATAATATAACGTTATATGCAGTGTATCAATGAAAATACCTTATAATATAACGTAATATGCAATGTATCATTGAAAATACCTTATAATATATCGTAGTTTATCATTGAAAATACCTTATAATATAACGTAATATGCAGTGAATCATTGAAAATACCTTATAATATAACGTATAATGCAGTGTATCATTGAAAATACCTTATAATATAACGTAATATGCAGTGTATCACTGAAAATACCTTATAATATATCATAATATGTATTTTATCATTGAAAATACCTTATAATATAACGTAATATGCAGTCTATCATTGAAAATACCTTATAATATATAGTAGTTTATCATTGAAAATACCTTATAACATAACGTAATATGCAGTGTATCACTGAAAATACCTTATAAAATATCATAATATGTAGTTTATCATTGAAAATACCTTATAATATAACGTTATATGCAGTGTATCATTGAAAATACCTTATAATATAACGTAATATGCAGTGTATCATTGAAAATACCTTATAATATAACGTAATATGCAGTGAATCATTGAAAATACCTTATAATATAACGTAATATGCATTGTATCATTGAAAATACCTTATGATATAACGTAATATGCAGTGTATCATTGAAAATACCTTATAATATAACGTAATATGCAGTGTAACATTGAAAATACCTAATAATATATTGTAGTTTATCATTCAAAATACCTTATAATATAACGTTATATGCAGTGTATCATTGAAAATACCTTATAATATAACGTAATATGCAGTGTATCATTGAAAATACCTTATAATATAACGTAATATGCAGTGAATCATTGAAAATACCTTATAATATAACGTATAATGCAGTGTATCATTGAAAATACCTTATAATATAACGGATTATGCAGTGTATCATTGAAAATACCTTATAATATAACGTAATATGCAGTGTATCATTGAAAATACCTTATAATATAACGTATAATGCAGTGTATCATTGAAAATACCTTATAATATAACGTAATATGCAGTGTAACATTGAAAATACCTAATAATATATTGTAGTTTATCATTCAAAATACCTTATAATATAACGTTATATGCAGTGTATCATTTAAAATACCTTATAATATAACGTAATATGCAGTGTATCATTGAAAATACCTTATAATATAACGTAATATGCAGTGAATCATTGAAAATACCTTATAATATAACGTATAATGCAGTGTATCATTGAAAATACCTTATAATATAACGGATTATGCAGTGTATCATTGAAAATACCTTATAATATAACGTAATATGCAGTGTATCACTGAAAATACCTTATACTATATCTTAATATGTAGTTTATCATTGAAAATACCTTATAATATAACGTAATATGCAGTGTATCATTGAAAATACCTTATAATATAACGGATTATGCAGTGTATCATTGAAAATACCTTATAATATAACGTAATATGCAGTGTATCATTGAAAATACCTTATAATATAACGTTACATGCAGTGTATCAATGAAAATACCTTAAAATATAACGTAATATGCAGTGTATCATTGAAAATACCTTATAATATATCGTAGTTTATCATTGAAAATACCTTATAATATAACGTAATATGCAGTGAATCATTGAAAATACCTTATAATATAACGTATAATGCAGTGTATCATTGAAAATACCTTATAATATAACGTAATATGCAGTGTATCATTGAAAATACCTTATAATATAACGTAATATGCAGTGAATCATTGAAAATACCTTATAATATAACGTATAATGCAGTGTATCATTGAAAATACCTTATAATATAACGGATTATGCAGTGTATCATTGAAAATACCTTATAATATAACGTAATATGCAGTGTATCATTGAAAATACCTTATAATATAACGTAATATGCAGTGTGTCATTGAAAATACCTTATAATATATCGTAGTTTATCATTGAAAATACCTTATAATATAACGTAATATGCAGTGTATCATTGAAAATACCTTATGATATAACGTAATATGCAGTGTATCATTGAAAATACCTTATAATATAACGTAATATGCAGTGTTTCATTGAAAATACCTTATAATATAACGTAATATGCAGTGTGTCATTGAAAATACCTTATAATATATCGTAGTTTATCATTGAAAATACCTTATAATATAACGTAATATGCAGTGTATCATTGAAAATACCTTATAATATAACGTAATATGCAGTGTATCATTGAAAATACCTTATAATATAACGTAATATGCAGTGTATCACTGAAAATACCTTATAATATATCATAATATGTAGTTTATCATTGAAAATACCTTATAATATAACGTAATATGCAGTGTATCATTGAAAATACCTAATAATATATTGTAGTTTATCATTCAAAATACCTTATAATATAACGTTATATGCAGTGTATCATTGAAAATACCTTATAATATAACGTAATATGCAGTGTATCATTGAAAATACCTTATAATATAACGTAATATGCAGTGAATCATTGAAAATACCTTATAATATAACGTATAATGCAGTGTATCATTGAAAATACCTTATAATATAACGGATTATGCAGTGTATCATTGAAAATACCTTATAATATAACGTAATATGCAGTGTATCATTGAAAATACCTTATAATATAACGTAATATGCAGTGAATCATTGAAAATACCTTATAATATAACGTATAATGCAGTGTATCATTGAAAATACCTTATAATATAACGGATTATGCAGTGTATCATTGAAAATACCTTATAATATAACGTAATATGCAGTGTTTCATTGAAAATACCTTATAATATAACGTAATATGCAGTGTGTCATTGAAAATACCTTATAATATATCGTAGTTTATCGTTGAAAATACCTTATAATATAACGTAATATGCAGTGTATCATTGAAAATACCTTATGATATAACGTAATATGCAGTGTATCATTGAAAATACCTTATAATATAACGTAATATGCAGTGTTTCATTGAAAATACCTTATAATATAACGTAATATGCAGTGTGTCATTGAAAATACCTTATAATATATCGTAGTTTATCATTGAAAATACCTTATAATATAACGTAATATGCAGTGTATCATTGAAAATACCTTATAATATAACGTAATATGCAGTGTATCATTGAAAATACCTTATAATATAACGTAATATGCAGTGTATCACTGAAAATACCTTATAATATATCATAATATGTAGTTTATCATTGAAAATACCTTATAATATAACGTAATATGCAGTGTATCATTGAAAATACCTAATAATATATTGTAGTTTATCATTCAAAATACCTTATAATATAACGTTATATGCAGTGTATCATTGAAAATACCTTATAATATAACGTAATATGCAGTGTATCATTGAAAATACCTTATAATATAACGTAATATGCAGTGAATCATTGAAAATACCTTATAATATAACGTATAATGCAGTGTATCATTGAAAATACCTTATAATATAACGGATTATGCAGTGTATCATTGAAAATACCTTATAATATAACGTAATATGCAGTGTATCATTGAAAATACCTTATAATATAACGTAATATGCAGTGAATCATTGAAAATACCTTATAATATAACGTATAATGCAGTGTATCATTGAAAATACCTTATAATATAACGGATTATGCAGTGTATCATTGAAAATACCTTATGATATAACGTAATATGCAGTGTATCATTGAAAATACCTTATAATATAACGTAATATGCAGTGTATCACTGAAAATACCTTATAATATAACGTTATATGCAGTGTATCAATGAAAATACCTTATAATATAACGTAATATGCAATGTATCATTGAAAATACCTTATAATATATCGTAGTTTATCATTGAAAATACCTTATAATATAACGTAATATGCAGTGAATCATTGAAAATACCTTATAATATAACGTATAATGCAGTGTATCATTGAAAATACCTTATGATATAACGTAATATGCAGTGTAACATTGAAAATACCTAAAAATATATTGTAGTTTATCATTCAAAATACCTTATAATATAACGTATAATGCAGTGTATCATTGAAAATGCCTTATAATATAACGGATTATGCAGTGTATCATTGAAAATACCTTATAATATAACGTAATATGCAGTATATCATTGAAAATACCTTATAATATAACGTTATATGCAGTGTATCAATGAAAATACCTTATAATATAACGTAATATGCAGTGTGTCATTGAAAATACCTTATAATATAACGTAATATGCAGTGTAACATTGAAAATACCTTATAATATAACGTAATATGCAGTGTATCATTGAAAATACCTTATAATATAACGTAATATGCAGTGTATCACTGAAAATACCTTATAATATAACGTAATATGCAGTGTATCACTGAAAATACCTTATAATATATCATAATATGTATTTTATCATTGAAAATACCTTATAATATAACGTAATATGCAGTCTATCATTGAAAATACCTTATAATATATCGTAGTTTATCATTGAAAATACCTTATAACATAACGTAATATGCAGTGTATCACTGAAAATACCTTATAAAATATCATAATATGTAGTTTATCATTGAAAATACCTTATAATATAACGTTATATGCAGTGTATCATTGAAAATACCTTATAATATAACGTAATATGCAGTGTATCATTGAAAATACCTTATAATATAACGTAATATGCAGTGAATCATTGAAAATACCTTATAATATAACGTAATATGCATTGTATCATTGAAAATACCTTATGATATAACGTAATATGCAGTGTATCATTGAAAATACCTTATAATATAACGTAATATGCAGTGTTTCATTGAAAATACCTTATAATATAACGTATAATGCAGTGTATCATTGAAAATACCTTATAATATAACGTAATATGCAGTGTAACATTGAAAATACCTAATAATATATTGTAGTTTATCATTCAAAATACCTTATAATATAACGTAATATGCAGTGTATCATTGAAAATACCTTATAATATAACGTAATATGCAGTGTTTCATTGAAAATACCTTATAATATAACGTAATATGCAGTGTGTCATTGAAAATACCTTATAATATATCGTAGTTTATCATTGAAAATACCTTATAATATAACGTAATATGCAGTGTATCATTGAAAATACCTTATAATATAACGTAATATGCAGTGTATCATTGAAAATACCTTATAATATAACGTAATATGCAGTGTATCACTGAAAATACCTTATAATATATCATAATATGTAGTTTATCATTGAAAATACCTTATAATATAACGTAATATGCAGTGTATCATTGAAAATACCTAATAATATATTGTAGTTTATCATTCAAAATACCTTATAATATAACGTTATATGCAGTGTATCATTGAAAATACCTTATAATATAACGTAATATGCAGTGTATCATTGAAAATACCTTATAATATAACGTAATATGCAGTGAATCATTGAAAATACCTTATAATATAACGTATAATGCAGTGTATCATTGAAAATACCTTATAATATAACGGATTATGCAGTGTATCATTGAAAATACCTTATAATATAACGTAATATGCAGTGTATCATTGAAAATACCTTATAATATAACGTAATATGCAGTGAATCATTGAAAATACCTTATAATATAACGTATAATGCAGTGTATCATTGAAAATACCTTATAATATAACGGATTATGCAGTGTATCATTGAAAATACCTTATGATATAACGTAATATGCAGTGTATCATTGAAAATACCTTATAATATAACGTAATATGCAGTGTATCACTGAAAATACCTTATAATATAACGTTATATGCAGTGTATCAATGAAAATACCTTATAATATAACGTAATATGCAATGTATCATTGAAAATACCTTATAATATATCGTAGTTTATCATTGAAAATACCTTATAATATAACGTAATATGCAGTGAATCATTGAAAATACCTTATAATATAACGTATAATGCAGTGTATCATTGAAAATACCTTATGATATAACGTAATATGCAGTGTAACATTGAAAATACCTAAAAATATATTGTAGTTTATCATTCAAAATACCTTATAATATAACGTATAATGCAGTGTATCATTGAAAATGCCTTATAATATAACGGATTATGCAGTGTATCATTGAAAATACCTTATAATATAACGTAATATGCAGTATATCATTGAAAATACCTTATAATATAACGTTATATGCAGTGTATCATTGAAAATACCTTATAATATAACGTAATATGCAGTGTGTCATTGAAAATACCTTATAATATAACGTAATATGCAGTGTAACATTGAAAATACCTTATAATATAACGTAATATGCAGTGTATCATTGAAAATACCTTATAATATAACGTAATATGCAGTGTATCACTGAAAATACCTTATAATATAACGTAATATGCAGTGTATCACTGAAAATACCTTATAATATATCATAATATGTATTTTATCATTGAAAATACCTTATAATATAACGTAATATGCAGTCTATCATTGAAAATACCTTATAATATATCGTAGTTTATCATTGAAAATACCTTATAACATAACGTAATATGCAGTGTATCACTGAAAATACCTTATAAAATATCATAATATGTAGTTTATCATTGAAAATACCTTATAATATAACGTTATATGCAGTGTATCATTGAAAATACCTTATAATATAACGTAATATGCAGTGTATCATTGAAAATACCTTATAATATAACGTAATATGCAGTGAATCATTGAAAATACCTTATAATATAACGTAATATGCATTGTATCATTGAAAATACCTTATGATATAACGTAATATGCAGTGTATCATTGAAAATACCTTATAATATAACGTAATATGCAGTGTTTCATTGAAAATACCTTATAATATAACGTATAATGCAGTGTATCATTGAAAATACCTTATAATATAACGTAATATGCAGTGTAACATTGAAAATACCTAATAATATATTGTAGTTTATCATTCAAAATACCTTATAATATAACGTTATATGCAGTGTATCAATGAAAATACCTTATAATATAACGTAATATGCAGTGTATCATTGAAAATACCTTATAATATAACGTAATATGCAGTGAATCATTGAAAATACCTTATAATATAACGTATAATGCAGTGTATCATTGAAAATACCTTATAATATAACGGATTATGCAGTGTATCATTGAAAATACCTTATAATATAACGTAATATGCAGTGTATCATTGAAAATACCTTATAATATAACGTATAATGCAGTGTATCATTGAAAATACCTTATAATATAACGTAATATGCAGTGTAACATTGAAAATACCTAATAATATATTGTAGTTTATCATTCAAAATACCTTATAATATAACGTTATATGCAGTGTATCATTTAAAATACCTTATAATATAACGTAATATGCAGTGTATCATTGAAAATACCTTATAATATAACGTAATATGCAGTGAATCATTGAAAATACCTTATAATATAACGTATAATGCAGTGTATCATTGAAAATACCTTATAATATAACGGATTATGCAGTGTATCATTGAAAATACCTTATAATATAACGTAATATGCAGTGTATCACTGAAAATACCTTATACTATATCTTAATATGTAGTTTATCATTGAAAATACCTTATAATATAACGTAATATGCAGTGTATCATTGAAAATACCTAATGATCTATTGTAGTTTATCATTCAAAATACCTTATAATATAACGTTATATGCAGTGTATCATTGAAAATACCTTATAATATAACGTAATATGCAGTGTATCATTGAAAATACCTTATAATATAACGTAATATGCAGTGAATCATTGAAAATACCTTATAATATAACGTATAATGCAGTGTATCATTGAAAATACCTTATAATATAACGGATTATGCAGTGTATCATTGAAAATACCTTATAATATAACGTAATATGCAGTGTATCACTGAAAATACCTTATACTATATCTTAATATGTAGTTTATCATTGAAAATACCTTATAATATAACGTAATATGCAGTGTATCATTGAAAATACCTAATGATCTATTGTAGTTTATCATTCAAAATACCTTATAATATAACGTAATATGCAGTGTATCATTGAAAATACCTTATAATATAACGTAATATGCAGTGTATCACTGAAAATACCTTATAATATATCATAATATGTAGTTTATCATTGAAAATACCTTATAATATAACGTAATATGCAGTGTATCATTGAAAATACCTAATAATATATTGTAGTTTATCATTCAAAATACCTTATAATATAACGTTATATGCAGTGTATCATTGAAAATACCTTATAATATAACGTAATATGCAGTGTATCATTGAAAATACCTTATAATATAACGTAATATGCAGTGAATCATTGAAAATACCTTATAATATAACGTATAATGCAGTGTATCATTGAAAATACCTTATAATATAACGGATTATGCAGTGTATCATTGAAAATACCTTATAATATAACGTAATATGCAGTGTATCATTGAAAATACCTTATAATATAACGTAATATGCAGTGAATCATTGAAAATACCTTATAATATAACGTATAATGCAGTGTATCATTGAAAATACCTTATAATATAACGGATTATGCAGTGTATCATTGAAAATACCTTATGATATAACGTAATATGCAGTGTATCATTGAAAATACCTTATAATATAACGTAATATGCAGTGTATCACTGAAAATACCTTATAATATAACGTTATATGCAGTGTATCAATGAAAATACCTTATAATATAACGTAATATGCAATGTATCATTGAAAATACCTTATAATATATCGTAGTTTATCATTGAAAATACCTTATAATATAACGTAATATGCAATGTATCATTGAAAATACCTTATAATATATCGTAGTTTATCATTGAAAATACCTTATAATATAACGTAATATGCAGTGAATCATTGAAAATACCTTATAATATAACGTATAATGCAGTGTATCATTGAAAATACCTTATGATATAACGTAATATGCAGTGTAACATTGAAAATACCTAAAAATATATTGTAGTTTATCATTCAAAATACCTTATAATATAACGTATAATGCAGTGTATCATTGAAAATGCCTTATAATATAACGGATTATGCAGTGTATCATTGAAAATACCTTATAATATAACGTAATATGCAGTATATCATTGAAAATACCTTATAATATAACGTTATATGCAGTGTATCAATGAAAATACCTTATAATATAACGTAATATGCAGTGTGTCATTGAAAATACCTTATAATATAACGTAATATGCAGTGTAACATTGAAAATACCTTATAATATAACGTAATATGCAGTGTATCATTGAAAATACCTTATAATATAACGTAATATGCAGTGTATCACTGAAAATACCTTATAATATAACGTAATATGCAGTGTATCACTGAAAATACCTTATAATATATCATAATATGTATTTTATCATTGAAAATACCTTATAATATAACGTAATATGCAGTCTATCATTGAAAATACCTTATAATATATCGTAGATTATCATTGAAAATACCTTATAACATAACGTAATATGCAGTGTATCACTGAAAATACCTTATAAAATATCATAATATGTAGTTTATCATTGAAAATACCTTATAATATAACGTTATATGCAGTGTATCATTGAAAATACCTTATAATATAACGTAATATGCAGTGTATCATTGAAAATACCTTATAATATAACGTAATATGCAGTGAATCATTGAAAATACCTTATAATATAACGTAATATGCATTGTATCATTGAAAATACCTTATGATATAACGTAATATGCAGTGTATCATTGAAAATACCTTATAATATAACGTAATATGCAGTGTTTCATTGAAAATACCTTATAATATAACGTATAATGCAGTGTATCATTGAAAATACCTTATAATATAACGTAATATGCAGTGTAACATTGAAAATACCTAATAATATATTGTAGTTTATCATTCAAAATACCTTATAATATAACGTTATATGCAGTGTATCATTGAAAATACCTTATAATATAACGTAATATGCAGTGTATCATTGAAAATACCTTATAATATAACGTAATATGCAGTGAATCATTGAAAATACCTTATAATATAACGTATAATGCAGTGTATCATTGAAAATACCTTATAATATAACGGATTATGCAGTGTATCATTGAAAATACCTTATAATATAACGTAATATGCAGTGTATCATTGAAAATACCTTATAATATAACGTATAATGCAGTGTATCATTGAAAATACCTTATAATATAACGTAATATGCAGTGTAACATTGAAAATACCTAATAATATATTGTAGTTTATCATTCAAAATACCTTATAATATAACGTTATATGCAGTGTATCATTTAAAATACCTTATAATATAACGTTATATGCAGTGTATCATTGAAAATACCTTATAATATAACGTAATATGCAGTGTATCATTGAAAATACCTTATAATATAACGTAATATGCAGTGAATCATTGAAAATACCTTATAATATAACGTATAATGCAGTGTATCATTGAAAATACCTTATAATATAACGGATTATGCAGTGTATCATTGAAAATACCTTATAATATAACGTAATATGCAGTGTATCATTGAAAATACCTTATAATATAACGTTACATGCAGTGTATCAATGAAAATACCTTAAAATATAACGTAATATGCAGTGTTTCATTGAAAATACCTTATAATATATCGTAGTTTATCATTGAAAATACCTTATAATATAACGTAATATGCAGTGAATCATTGAAAATACCTTATAATATAACGTATAATGCAGTGTATCATTGAAAATACCTTATAATATAACGTAATATGCAGTGTATCATTGAAAATACCTTATAATATAACGTAATATGCAGTGAATCATTGAAAATACCTTATAATATAACGTATAATGCAGTGTATCATTGAAAATACCTTATAATATAACGGATTATGCAGTGTATCATTGAAAATACCTTATAATATAACGTAATATGCAGTGTTTCATTGAAAATACCTTATAATATAACGTAATATGAAGTGTGTCATTGAAAATACCTTATAATATATCGTAGTTTATCATTGAAAATACCTTATAATATAACGTAATATGCAGTGTGTCATTGAAAATACCTTATAATATATCGTAGTTTATCATTGAAAATACCTTATAATATAACGTAATATGCAGTGTATCATTGAAAATACCTTATAATATAACGTTATATGCAGTGTATCAATGAAAATACCTTATAATATAACGTAATATGCAGTGTGTCATTGAAAATACCTTATAATATAACGTAATATGCAGTGTAACATTGAAAATACCTTATAATATAACGTAATATGCAGTGTATCATTGAAAATACCTTATAATATAACGTAATATGCAGTGTATCATTGAAAATACCTTATAATATAACGTAATATGCAGTGTATCACTGAAAATACCTTATAATATATCATAATATGTATTTTATCATTGAAAATACCTTATAATATAACGTAATATGCAGTCTATCATTGAAAATACCTTATAATATATCGTAGTTTATCATTGAAAATACCTTATAACATAACGTAATATGCAGTGTATCACTGAAAATACCTTATAAAATATCATAATATGTAGTTTATCATTGAAAATACCTTATAATATAACGTTATATGCAGTGTATCATTGAAAATACCTTATAATATAACGTAATATGCAGTGTATCATTGAAAATACCTTATAATATAACGTAATATGCAGTGAATCATTGAAAATACCTTATAATATAACGTAATATGCATTGTATCATTGAAAATACCTTATGATATAACGTAATATGCAGTGTATCATTGAAAATACCTTATAATATAACGTAATATGCAGTGTTTCATTGAAAATACCTTATAATATAACGTAATATGCAGTGTGTCATTGAAAATACCTTATAATATATCGTAGTTTATCATTGAAAATACCTTATAATATAACGTAATATGCAGTGTATCATTGAAAATACCTTATAATATAACGTAATATGCAGTGTATCATTGAAAATACCTTATAATATAACGTAATATGCAGTGTATCATTGAAAATACCTTATGATATAACGTAATATGCAGTGTATCATTGAAAATACCTTATAATATAACGTAATATGCAGTGTTTCATTGAAAATACCTTATAATATAACGTAATATGCAGTGTATCATTGAAAATACCTTATGATATAACGTAATATGCAGTGTATCATTGAAAATACCTTATAATATAACGTAATATGCAGTGTTTCATTGAAAATACCTTATAATATAACGTAATATGCAGTGTGTCATTGAAAATACCTTATAATATATCGTAGTTTATCATTGAAAATACCTTATAATATAACGTAATATGCAGTGTATCACTGAAAATACCTTATAATATATCATAATATGTAGTTTATCATTGAAAATACCTTATAATATAACGTAATATGCAGTGTATCATTGAAAATACCTAATAATATATTGTAGTTTATCATTCAAAATACCTTATAATATAACGTTATATGCAGTGTATCATTGAAAATACCTTATAATATAACGTAATATGCAGTGTATCATTGAAAATACCTTATAATATAACGTAATATGCAGTGAATCATTGAAAATACCTTATAATATATCGTATAATGCAGTGTATCATTGAAAATACCTTATAATATAACGGATTATGCAGTGTATCATTGAAAATACCTTATAATATAACGTAATATGCAGTGTATCATTGAAAATACCTTATAATATAACGTAATATGCAGTGAATCATTGAAAATACCTTATAATATAACGTATAATGCAGTGTATCATTGAAAATACCTTATAATATAACGGATTATGCAGTGTATCATTGAAAATACCTTATAATATAACGTAATATGCAGTGTATCATTGAAAATACCTTATAATATAACGTTACATGCAGTGTATCAATGAAAATACCTTAAAATATAACGTAATATGCAGTGTTTCATTGAAAATACCTTATAATATAACGTAATATGCAGTGTGTCATTGAAAATACCTTATAATATATCGTAGTTTATCATTGAAAATACCTTATAATATAACGTAATATGCAATGTATCATTGAAAATACCTTATAATATATCGTAGTTTATCATTGAAAATACCTTATAATATAACGTAATATGCAGTGAATCATTGAAAATACCTTATAATATAACGTATAATGCAGTGTATCATTGAAAATACCTTATAATATAACGTAATGTGCAGTGTATCATTGAAAATACCTTATAATATAACGTAATATGCAGTGAATCATTGAAAATACCTCATAATATAACGTATAATGCAGTGTATCATTGAAAATACCTTATAATATAACGGATTATGCAGTGTTTCATTGAAAATACCTTATAATATAACGTAATATGCAGTGTGTCATTGAAAATACCTTATAATATATCGTAGTTTATCATTGAAAATACCTTATAATATAACGTAATATGCAGTGTATCACTGAAAATACCTTATAATATATCATAATATGTAGTTTATCATTGAAAATACCTTATAATATAACGTAATATGCAGTGTATCATTGAAAATACCTAATAATATATTGTAGTTTATCATTCAAAATACCTTATAATATAACGTTATATGCAGTGTATCATTGAAAATACCTTATAATATAACGTAATATGCAGTGTATCATTGAAAATACCTTATAATATAACGTAATATGCAGTGAATCATTGAAAATACCTTATAATATATCGTATAATGCAGTGTATCATTGAAAATACCTTATAATATAACGGATTATGCAGTGTATCATTGAAAATACCTTATAATATAACGTAATATGCAGTGTATCATTGAAAATACCTTATAATATAACGTAATATGCAGTGAATCATTGAAAATACCTTATAATATAACGTATAATGCAGTGTATCATTGAAAATACCTTATAATATAACGGATTATGCAGTGTATCATTGAAAATACCTTATAATATAACGTAATATGCAGTGTATCATTGAAAATACCTTATAATATAACGTTACATGCAGTGTATCAATGAAAATACCTTAAAATATAACGTAATATGCAGTGTTTCATTGAAAATACCTTATAATATAACGTAATATGCAGTGTGTCATTGAAAATACCTTATAATATATCGTAGTTTATCATTGAAAATACCTTATAATATAACGTAATATGCAATGTATCATTGAAAATACCTTATAATATATCGTAGTTTATCATTGAAAATACCTTATAATATAACGTAATATGCAGTGAATCATTGAAAATACCTTATAATATAACGTATAATGCAGTGTATCATTGAAAATACCTTATAATATAACGTAATGTGCAGTGTATCATTGAAAATACCTTATAATATAACGTAATATGCAGTGAATCATTGAAAATACCTCATAATATAACGTATAATGCAGTGTATCATTGAAAATACCTTATAATATAACGGATTATGCAGTGTTTCATTGAAAATACCTTATAATATAACGTAATATGCAGTGTGTCATTGAAAATACCTTATAATATATCGTAGTTTATCATTGAAAATACCTTATAATATAACGTAATATGCAGTGAATCATTGAAAATACCTTATAATATAACGTATAATGCAGTGTATCATTGAAAATACCTTATAATATAACGTAATATGCAGTGTATCATTGAAAATACCTTATAATATAACGTAATATGCAGTGTATCATTGAAAATACCTTATAATATAACGTATAATGCAGTGTATCATTGAAAATACCTTATAATATAACGGATTATGCAGTGTATCATTGAAAATACCTTATAATATAACGTAATATGCAGTGTTTCATTGGAAATATCTTATAATATAACGTAATATGCAGTGTGTCATTGAAAATACCTTATAATATATCGTAGTTTATCATTGAAAATACCTTATAATATAACGTAATATGCAGTGTGTCATTGAAAATACCTTATAATATATCGTAGTTTATCATTGAAAATACCTTATAATATAACGTAATATGCAGTGTATCATTGAAAATACCTTATAATATAACGTTATATGCAGTGTATCAATGAAAATACCTTATAATATAACGTAATATGCAGTGTGTCATTGAAAATACCTTATAATATAACGTAATATGCAGTGTAACATTGAAAATACCTTATAATATAACGTAATATGCAGTGTATCATTGAAAATACCTTATAATATAACGTAATATGCAGTGTATCACTGAAAATACCTTATAATATAACGTAATATGCAGTGTATCACTGAAAATACCTTATAATATATCATAATATGTATTTTATCATTGAAAATACCTTATAATATAACGTAATATGCAGTGTATCATTGAAAATACCTTATAATATATCGTAGTTTATCATTGAAAATACCTTATAACATAACGTAATATGCAGTGTATCACTGAAAATACCTTATAAAATATCATAATATGTAGTTTATCATTGAAAATACCTTATAATATAACGTAATATGCAGTGTATCATTGAAAATACCTTATAATATAACGTAATATGCAGTGTATCATTGAAAATACCTTATAATATAACGTAATATGCAGTGAATCATTGAAAATACCTTATAATATAACGTAATATGCAGTGTATCATTGAAAATACCTTATGATATAACGTAATATGCAGTGTATCATTGAAAATACCTTATAATATAACGTAATATGCAGTGTTTCATTGAAAATACCTTATAATATAACGTAATATGCAGTGTGTCGTTGAAAATACCTTATAATATATCGTAGTTTATCATTGAAAATACCTTATAATATAACGTAATATGCAGTGTATCATTGAAAATACCTTATAATATAACGTAATATGCAGTGTATCATTGAAAATACCTTATAATATAACGTAATATGCAGTGTATCATTGAAAATACCTTATGATATAACGTAATATGCAGTGTATCATTGAAAATACCTTATAATATAACGTAATATGCAGTGTTTCATTGAAAATACCTTATAATATAACGTAATATGCAGTGTGTCATTGAAAATACCTTATAATATATCGTAGTTTATCATTGAAAATACCTTATAATATAACGTAATATGCAGTGTATCATTGAAAATACCTTATAATATAACGTAATATGCAGTGTATCATTGAAAATACCTTATAATATAACGTAATATGCAGTGTATCACTGAAAATACCTTATAATATATCATAATATGTAGTTTATCATTGAAAATACCTTATAATATAACGTAATATGCAGTGTATCATTGAAAATACCTAATAATATATTGTAGTTTATCATTCAAAATACCTTATAATATAACGTTATATGCAGTGTATCATTGAAAATACCTTATAATATAACGTAATATGCAGTGTATCATTGAAAATACCTTATAATATAACGTAATGTGCAGTGTATCATTGAAAATACCTTATAATATAACGTAATATGCAGTGAATCATTGAAAATACCTCATAATATAACGTATAATGCAGTGTATCATTGAAAATACCTTATAATATAACGTAATATGCAGTGTAACATTGAAAATACCTAAAAATATATTGTAGTTTATCATTCAAAATACCTTATAATATAACGTATAATGCAGTGTATCATTGAAAATGCCTTATAATATAACGGATTATGCAGTGTATCATTGAAAATACCTTATAATATAACGTAATATGCAGTATATCATTGAAAATACCTTATAATATAACGTTATATGCAGTGTATCAATGAAAATACCTTATAATATAACGTAATATGCAGTGTGTCATTGAAAATACCTTATAATATAACGTAATATGCAGTGTAACATTGAAAATACCTTATAATATAACGTAATATGCAGTGTATCATTGAAAATACCTTATAATATAACGTAATATGCAGTGTATCACTGAAAATACCTTATAATATAACGTAATATGCAGTGTATCACTGAAAATACCTTATAATATATCATAATATGTATTTTATCATTGAAAATACCTTATAATATAACGTAATATGCAGTCTATCATTGAAAATACCTTATAATATATCGTAGTTTATCATTGAAAATACCTTATAACATAACGTAATATGCAGTGTATCACTGAAAATACCTTATAAAATATCATAATATGTAGTTTATCATTGAAAATACCTTATAATATAACGTTATATGCAGTGTATCATTGAAAATACCTTATAATATAACGTAATATGCAGTGTATCATTGAAAATACCTTATAATATAACGTAATATGCAGTGAATCATTGAAAATACCTTATAATATAACGTAATATGCAGTGTATCATTGAAAATACCTTATGATATAACGTAATATGCAGTGTATCATTGAAAATACCTTATAATATAACGTTATATGCAGTGTTTCATTGAAAATACCTTATAATATAACGTAATATGCAGTGTGTCATTGAAAATACCTTATAATATATCGTAGTTTATCATTGAAAATACCTTATAATATAACGTAATATGCAGTGTATCATTGAAAATACCTTATAATATAACGTAATATGCAGTGTATCATTGAAAATACCTTATAATATAACGTAATATGCAGTGTATCATTGAAAATACCTTATAATATAACGTAATATGCAGTGAATCATTGAAAATACCTTATAATATAACGTAATATGCAGTGTATCATTGAAAATACCTTATGATATAACGTAATATGCAGTGTATCATTGAAAATACCTTATAATATAACGTAATATGCAGTGTTTCATTGAAAATACCTTATAATATAACGTAATATGCAGTGTGTCATTGAAAATACCTTATAATATATCGTAGTTTATCATTGAAAATACCTTATAATATAACGTAATATGCAGTGTATCATTGAAAATACCTTATAATATAACGTAATATGCAGTGTATCATTGAAAATACCTTATAATATAACGTAATATGCAGTGTATCACTGAAAATACCTTATAATATATCATAATATGTAGTTTATCATTGAAAATACCTTATAATATAACGTAATATGCAGTGTATCATTGAAAATACCTAATAATATATTGTAGTTTATCATTCAAAATACCTTATAATATAACGTTATATGCAGTGTATCATTGAAAATACCTTATAATATAACGTAATATGCAGTGTATCATTGAAAATACCTTATAATATAACGTAATATGCAGTGAATCATTGAAAATACCTTATAATATAACGTATAATGCAGTGTATCATTGAAAATACCTTATAATATAACGGATTATGCAGTGTATCATTGAAAATACCTTATAATATAACGTAATATGCAGTGTATCATTGAAAATACCTTATAATATAACGTAATATGCAGTGAATCATTGAAAATACCTTATAATATAACGTATAATGCAGTGTATCATTGAAAATACCTTATAATATAACGGATTATGCAGTGTATCATTGAAAATACCTTATGATATAACGTAATATGCAGTGTATCATTGAAAATACCTTATAATATAACGTAATATGCAGTGTATCACTGAAAATACCTTATAATATAACGTTATATGCAGTGTATCAATGAAAATACCTTATAATATAACGTAATATGCAATGTATCATTGAAAATACCTTATAATATATCGTAGTTTATCATTGAAAATACCTTATAATATAACGTAATATGCAGTGAATCATTGAAAATACCTTATAATATAACGTATAATGCAGTGTATCATTGAAAATACCTTATAATATAACGTAATATGCAGTGTAACATTGAAAATACCTAAAAATATATTGTAGTTTATCATTCAAAATACCTTATAATATAACGTATAATGCAGTGTATCATTGAAAATGCCTTATAATATAACGGATTATGCAGTGTATCATTGAAAATACCTTATAATATAACGTAATATGCAGTATATCATTGAAAATACCTTATAATATAACGTTATATGCAGTGTATCAATGAAAATACCTTATAATATAACGTAATATGCAGTGTGTCATTGAAAATACCTTATAATATATCGTAGTTTATCATTGAAAATACCTTATAATATAACGTAATATGCAGTGTATCATTGAAAATACCTTATAATATAACGTAATATGCAGTGTATCATTGAAAATACCTTATAATATAACGTAATATGCAGTGTATCACTGAAAATACCTTATAATATAAGGTAATATGCAGTGTATCATTGAAAATACCTTATAATATAACGTAATATGCAGTGTATCATTGAAAATACCTTATGATATAACGTAATATGCAGTGTATCATTGAAAATACCTTATAATATAACGTAATATGCAGTGTATCACTGAAAATACCTTATAATATAACGTTATATGCAGTGTATCAATGAAAATACCTTATAATATAACGTAATATGCAATGTATCATTGAAAATACCTTATAATATATCGTAGTTTATTATTGAAAATACCTTATAATATAACGTAATATGCAGTGAATCATTGAAAATACCTTATAATATAACGTATAATGCAGTGTATCATTGAAAATACCTTATAATATAACGTAATATGCAGTGTAACATTGAAAATAGCTAAAAATATATTGTAGTTTATCATTCAAAATACCTTATAATATAACGTAATATGCAGTGAATCATTGAAAATACCTTATAATATAACGTATAATGCAGTGTATCATTGAAAATACCTTATAATATAACGTAATATGCAGTGTAACATTGAAAATACCTAAAAATATATTGTAGTTTATCATTCAAAATACCTTATAATATAACGTATAATGCAGTGTATCATTGAAAATGCCTTATAATATAACGGATTATGCAGTGTATCATTGAAAATACCTTATAATATAACGTAATATGCAGTATATCATTGAAAATACCTTATAATATAACGTTATATGCAGTGTATCAATGAAAATACCTTATAATATAACGTAATATGCAGTGTGTCATTGAAAATACCTTATAATATAACGTAATATGCAGTGTAACATTGAAAATACCTTATAATATAACGTAATATGCAGTGTATCATTGAAAATACCTTATAATATAACGTAATATGCAGTGTATCACTGAAAATACCTTATAATATAACGTAATATGCAGTGTATCACTGAAAATACCTTATAATATATCATAATATGTATTTTATCATTGAAAATACCTTATAATATAACGTAATATGCAGTCTATCATTGAAAATACCTTATACTATATCGTAGTTTATCATTGAAAATACCTTATGATATAACGTAATATGCAGTGTATCATTGAAAATACCTTATAATATAACGTAATATGCAGTGTATCACTGAAAATACCTTATAATATAACGTTATATGCAGTGTATCAATGAAAATACCTTATAATATAACGTAATATGCAATGTATCATTGAAAATACCTTATAATATATCGTAGTTTATCATTGAAAATACCTTATAATATAACGTAATATGCAGTGAATCATTGAAAATACCTTATAATATAACGTATAATGCAGTGTATCATTGAAAATACCTTATAATATAACGTAATATGCAGTGTAACATTGAAAATACCTAAAAATATATTGTAGTTTATCATTCAAAATACCTTATAATATAACGTATAATGCAGTGTATCATTGAAAATGCCTTATAATATAACGGATTATGCAGTGTATCATTGAAAATACCTTATAATATAACGTAATATGCAGTATATCATTGAAAATACCTTATAATATAACGTTATATGCAGTGTATCAATGAAAATACCTTATAATATAACGTAATATGCAGTGTGTCATTGAAAATACCTTATAATATAACGTAATATGCAGTGTAACATTGAAAATACCTTATAATATAACGTAATATGCAGTGTGTCATTGAAAATACCTTATAATATAACGTAGTATGCAGTGTAACATTGAAAATACCTTATAATATAACGTAATATGCAGTGTATCATTGAAAATACCTTATAATATATAGTAATATGCAGTGTATCACTGAAAATACCTTATAATATAACGTAATATGCAGTGTATCACTGAAAATACCTTATAATATATCATAATATGTATTTTATCATTGAAAATACCTTATAATATAACGTAATATGCAGTCTATCATTGAAAATACCTTATAATATATCGTTGTTTATCATTGAAAATACCTTATAACATAACGTAATATGCAGTGTATCACTGAAAATACCTTATAATATAACGTAATATGCAGTGAATCATTGAAAATACCTTATAATATAACGTAATATGCATTGTATCATTGAAAATACCTTATGATATAACGTAATATGCAGTGTATCATTGAAAATAGCTTATGATATAACGTAATATGCAGTGTATCATTGAAAATACCTTATAATATAACGTAATATGCAGTGTATCACTGAAAATACCTTATAATATAACGTTATATGCAGTGTATCAATGAAAATACCTTATAATATAACGTAATATGCAATGTATCATTGAAAATACCTTATAATATATCGTAGTTTATCATTGAAAATACCTTATAATATAACGTAATATGCAGTGAATCATTGAAAATACCTTATAATATAACGTATAATGCAGTGTATCATTGAAAATACCTTATAATATAACGTAATATGCAGTGTAACATTGAAAATAGCTAAAAATATATTGTAGTTTATCATTCAAAATACCTTATAATATAACGTAATATGCAGTGAATCATTGAAAATACCTTATAATATAACGTATAATGCAGTGTATCATTGAAAATACCTTATAATATAACGTAATATGCAGTGTAACATTGAAAATACCTAAAAATATATTGTAGTTTATCATTCAAAATACCTTATAATATAACGTATAATGCAGTGTATCATTGAAAATGCCTTATAATATAACGGATTATGCAGTGTATCATTGAAAATACCTTATAATATAACGTAATATGCAGTATATCATTGAAAATACCTTATAATATAACGTTATATGCAGTGTATCAATGAAAATACCTTATAATATAACGTAATATGCAGTGTGTCATTGAAAATACCTTATAATATAACGTAATATGCAGTGTAACATTGAAAATACCTTATAATATAACGTAATATGCAGTGTATCATTGAAAATACCTTATAATATAACGTAATATGCAGTGTATCACTGAAAATACCTTATAATATAACGTAATATGCAGTGTATCACTGAAAATACCTTATAATATATCATAATATGTATTTTATCATTGAAAATACCTTATAATATAACGTAATATGCAGTCTATCATTGAAAATACCTTATAATATATCGTAGTTTATCATTGAAAATACCTTATAACATAACGTAATATGCAGTGTATCACTGAAAATACCTTATAATATAACGTAATATGCAGTGAATCATTGAAAATACCTTATAATATAACGTAATATGCATTGTATCATTGAAAATACCTTATAATATAACGGATTATGCAGTGTATCATTGAAAATACCTTATGATATAACGTAATATGCAGTGTATCATTGAAAATACCTTATAATATAACGTAATATGCAGTGTATCACTGAAAATACCTTATAATATAACGTTATATGCAGTGTATCAATGAAAATACCTTATAATATAACGTAATATGCAATGTATCATTGAAAATACCTTATAATATATCGTAGTTTATCATTGAAAATACCTTATAATATAACGTAATATGCAGTGAATCATTGAAAATACCTTATAATATAACGTAATATGCAGTGTAACATTGAAAATACCTAAAAATATATTGTAGTTTATCATTCAAAATACCTTATAATATATTGTAGTTTATCATTCAAAATACCTTATAATATAACGTATAATGCAGTGTATCATTGAAAATGCCTTATAATATAACGGATTATGCAGTGTATCATTGAAAATACCTTATAATATAACGTAATATGCAGTATATCATTGAAAATACCTTATAATATAACGTTATATGCAGTGTATGAATGAAAATACCTTATAATATAACGTAATATGCAGTGTGTCATTGAAAATACCTTATAATATAACGTAATATGCAGTGTAACATTGAAAATACCTTATAATATAACGTAATATGCAGTGTATCATTGAAAATACCTTATAATATAACGTAATATGCAGTGTATCACTGAAAATACCTTATAATATAACGTAATATGCAGTGTATCACTGAAAATACCTTATAATATATCATAATATGTATTTTATCACTGAAAATACCTTATAATATAACGTAATATGCAGTCTATCATTGAAAATACCTTATAATATATCGTAGTTTATCATTGAAAATACCTTATAACATAACGTAATATGCAGTGTATCACTGAAAATACCTTATAAAATATCATAATATGTAGTTTATCATTGAAAATACCTTATAATATAACGTTATATGCAGTGTATCATTGAAAATACCTTATAATATAACGTAATATGCAGTGTATCATTGAAAATACCTTATAATATAACGTAATATGCAGTGAATCATTGAAAATACCTTATAATATAACGTAATATGCATTGTATCATTGAAAATACCTTATGATATAACGTAATATGCAGTGTATCATTGAAAATACCTTATAATATATCATAATATGTATTTTATCATTGAAAATACCTTATAATATAACGTAATATGCAGTCTATCATTGAAAATACCTTATAATATATCGTAGTTTATCATTGAAAATACCTTATAACATAACGTAATATGCAGTGTATCACTGAAAATACCTTATAATATAACGTAATATGCAGTGAATCATTGAAAATACCTTATAATATAACGTAATATGCATTGTATCATTGAAAATACCTTATAATATAACGTTATATGCAGTGTATCAATGAAAATACCTTATAATATAACGTAATATGCAGTGTGTCATTGAAAATACCTTATAATATAACGTAGTATGCAGTGTAACATTGAAAATACCTTATAATATAACGTAATATGCAGTGTATCATTGAAAATACCTTATAATATATAGTAATATGCAGTGTATCACTGAAAATACCTTATAATATAACGTAATATGCAGTGTATCACTGAAAATACCTTATAATATATCATAATATGTATTTTATCATTGAAAATACCTTATAATATAACGTAATATGCAGTCTATCATTGAAAATACCTTATAATATATCGTAGTTTATCATTGAAAATACCTTATAACATAACGTAATATGCAGTGTATCACTGAAAATACCTTATAATATAACGTAATATGCAGTGAATCATTGAAAATACCTTATAATATAACGTAATATGCATTGTATCATTGAAAATACCTTATGATATAACGTAATATGCAGTGTATCATTGAAAATACCTTATGATATAACGTAATATGCAGTGTATCATTGAAAATACCTTATAATATAACGTAATATGCAGTGTTTCATTGAAAATACCTTATAATATAACGTAATATGCAGTGTGTCATTGAAAATACCTAATAATATATTGTAGTTTATCATTCAAAATACCTTATAATATAACGTTATATGCAGTGTATCATTGAAAATACCTTATAATATAACGTAATATGCAGTGTATCATTGAAAATACCTTATAATATAACGTAATATGCAGTGTATCATTGAAAATACCTTATAATATAACGTAATATGCAGTGAATCATTGAAAATACCTTATAATATAACGTATAATGCAGTGTATCATTGAAAATACCTTATAATATAACGGATTATGCAGTGTATCATTGAAAATACCTTATAATATAACGTTATATGCAGTGTATCAATGAAAATACCTTATAATATAACGTAATATGCAATGTATCATTGAAAATACCTTATAATATATCGTAGTTTATCATTGAAAATACCTTATAATATAACGTAATATGCAGTGAATCATTGAAAATACCTTATAATATAACGTTATATGCAGTGTATCATTGAAAATACCTTATAATATAACGTAATATGCAGTGTATCATTGAAAATACCTTATAATATAACGTAATATGCAGTGAATCATTGAAAATACCTTATAATATAACGTAATATGCAGTGTATCAGTGAAAATACCTTATGATATAACGTAATATGGAGTGTATCATTGAAAATACCTTATAATATAACGTAATATGCAGTGTTTCATTGAAAATACCTTATAATATAACGTAATATGCAGTGTGTCATTGAAATTACCTTATAATATATCGTAGTTTATCATTGAAAATACCTTATAATATAACGTAATATGCAGTGTATCATTGAAAATACCTTACAATATAACGTAATATGCAGTGTATCATTGAAAATACCTTATAATATAACGTAATATGCAGTGAATCATTGAAAATACCTTATAATATAACGTATAATGCAGTGTATCATTGAAAATACCTTATAATATAACGGATTATGCAGTGTATCATTGAAAATACCTTATAATATAACGTAATATGCAGTGTATCATTGAAAATACCTTATAATATAACGTTACATGCAGTGTATCAATGAAAATACCTTAAAATATAACGTAATATGCAGTGTTTCATTGAAAATACCTTATAATATAACGTAATATGCAGTGTGTCATTGAAAATACCTTATAATATATCGTAGTTTATCATTGAAAATACCTTATAATATAACGTAATATGCAGTGAATCATTGAAAATACCTTATAATATAACGTATAATGCAGTGTATCATTGAAAATACCTTATAATATAACGTAATATGCAGTGTAACATTGAAAATACCTAAAAATATATTGTAGTTTATCATGCAAAATACCTTATAATATAACGTATAATGCAGTGTATCATTGAAAATGCCTTATAATATAACGTAATATGCAGTGTATCATTGAAAATACCTTATAATATAACGTAATATGCAGTGTATCATTGAAAATACCTTATAATATAACGTAATATGCAGTGAATCATTGAAAATACCTTATAATATAACGTATAATGCAGTGTATCATTGAAAATACCTTATAATATAACGGATTATGCAGTGTATCATTGAAAATACCTTATAATATAACGTAATATGCAGTGTATCATTGAAAATACCTTATAATATAACGTAATATTCAGTGAATCATTGAAAATACCTTATAATATAACGTATAATGCAGTGTATCATTGAAAATACCTTATAATATAACGGATTATGCAGTGTATCATTGAAAATACCTTATAATATAACGTAATATGCAGTGTATCATTGAAAATACCTTATAATATAACGTTACATGCAGTGTATCAATGAAAATTCCTTAAAATATAACGTAATATGCAGTGTTTCATTGAAAATACCTTATAATATAACGTAATATGCAGTGTGTCATTGAAAATACCTTATAATATATCGTAGTTTATCATTGAAAATACCTTATAATATAACGTAATATGCAGTGTATCATTGAAAATACCTTATGACATAACGTAATATGCAGTGTATCATTGAAAATACCTTATAATATAACGTAATATGCAGTGTATCACTGAAAATACCTTATAATATAACGTTATATGCAGTGTATCAATGAAAATACCTTATAATATAACGTAATATGCAATGTATCATTGAAAATACCTTATAATATATCGTAGTTTATCATTGAAAATACCTTATAATATAACGTAATATGCAGTGAATCATTGAAAATACCTTATAATATAACGTAATATGCAGTGTATCATTGAAAATACCTTATAATATAACGTAATATGCAGTGAATCATTGAAAATACCTTATAATATAACGTATAATGCAGTGTATCATTGAAAATACCTTATAATATAACGGATTATGCAGTGTATCATTGAAAATACCTTATAATATAACGTTATATGCAGTGTATCAATGAAAATACCTTATAATATAACGTAATATGCAATGTATCATTGAAAATACCTTATAATATATCGTAGTTTATCATTGAAAATACCTTATAATATAACGTAATATGCAGTGAATCATTGAAAATACCTTATAATATAACGTATAATGCAGTGTATCATTGAAAATACCTTATAATATAACGAATTATGCAGTGTATCATTGAAAATACCTTATAATATAACGTAATATGCAGTGTATCATTGAAAATACCTTATAATATAACGTTACATGCAGTGTATCAATGAAAATACCTTAAAATATAACGTAATATGCAGTGTTTCATTGAAAATACCTTATAATATAACGTAATATGCAGTGTGTCATTGAAAATACCTTATAATATATCGTAGTTTATCATTGAAAATACCTTATAATATAACGGATTATGCAGTGAATCATTGAAAATACCTTATAATATAACGTATAATGCAGTGTATCATTGAAAATACCTTATAATATAACGTAATATGCAGTGTAACATTGAAAATACCTAAAAATATATTGTAGTTTATCATTCAAAATACCTTATAATATAACGTATAATGCAGTGTATCATTGAAAATGCCTTATAATATAACGGATTATGCAGTGTATCATTGAAAATACCTTATAATATAACGTAATATGCAGTATATCATTGAAAATACCTTATAATATAACGTTATATGCAGTGTATCAATGAAAATACCTTATAATATAACGTAATATGCAGTGTGTCATTGAAAATACCTTATAATATAACGTAATATGCAGTGTAACATTGAAAATACCTTATAATATAACGTAATATGCAGTGTATCATTGAAAATACCTTATAATATAACGTAATATGCAGTGTATCATTGAAAATACCTTATAATATATTGTAGTTTATCATTGAAAATACCTTATAATATATCGTAGTTTATCATTGAAAATACCTTATAATATAACGTAATATGCAGTGTATCATTGAAAATACCTTATAATATATCGTAGTTTATCATTGAAAATACCTTATAATATAACGTAATATGCAGTGAATCATTGAAAATACCTTATAATATAACGTATAATGCAGTGTATCATTGAAAATACCTTATAATATAACGTAATATGCAGTGTATCATTGAAAATACCTTATAATATAACGTAATATGCAGTGAATCATTGAAAATACCTTATAATATAACGTATAATGCAGTGTATCATTGAAAATACCTTATAATATAACGGATTATGCAGTGTATCATTGAAAATACCTTATAATATAACGTAATATGCAGTGTTTCATTGAAAATACCTTATAATATAACGTTATATGCAGTGTATCAATGAAAATACCTTATAATATAACGTAATATGCAGTGTGTCATTGAAAATACCTTATAATATAACGTAATATGCAGTGTAACATTGAAAATACCTTATAATATAACGTAATATGCAGTGTATCATTGAAAATACCTTATAATATAACGTAATATGCAGTGTATCACTGAAAATACCTTATAATATAACGTAATATGCAGTGTATCACTGAAAATACCTTATAATATATCATAATATGTATTTTATCATTGAAAATACCTTATAATATAACATAATATGCAGTCTATCATTGAAAATACCTTATAATATATCGTAGTTTATCATTGAAAATACCTTATAACATAACGTAATATGCAGTGTATCACTGAAAATACCTTATAAAATATCATAATATGTAGTTTATCATTGAAAATACCTTATAATATAACGTAATATGCAGTGTATCATTGAAAATACCTTATAATATAACGTATAATGCAGTGTATCATTGAAAATACCTTATAATATAACGTAATATGCAGTGTTTCATTGAAAATACCTTATAATATAACGTAATATGCAGTGTGTCATTGAAAATACCTTATAATATATCGTAGTTTATCATTGAAAATACCTTATAATATAACGTAATATGCAGTGTATCATTGAAAATACCTTATAATATAACGTAATATGCAGTGTATCATTGAAAATACCTTATAATATAACGTAATATGCAGTGTATCACTGAAAATACCTTATAATATATCATAATATGTAGTTTATCATTGAAAATACCTTATAATATAACGTAATATGCAGTGTATCATTGAAAATACCTAATAATATATTGTAGTTTATCATTCAAAATACCTTATAATATAACGTTATATGCAGTGTATCATTGAAAATACCTTATAATATAACGTAATATGCAGTGTATCATTGAAAATACCTTATAATATAACGTAATATGCAGTGAATCATTGAAAATACCTTATAATATAACGTTACATGCAGTGTATCATTGAAAATACCTTATAATATAACGGATTATGCAGTGTATCATTGAAAATACCTTATAATATAACGTAATATGCAGTGTATCATTGAAAATACCTTATAATATAACGGATTATGCAGTGTATCATTGAAAATACCTTATAATATAACGTTACATGCAGTGTATCATTGAAAATACCTTATAATATAACGTTACATGCAGTGTATCAATGAAAATTCCTTAAAATATAACGTAATATGCAGTGTTTCATTGAAAATACCTTATAATATAACGTAATATGCAGTGAATCATTGAAAATACCTTATAATATAACGTATAATGCAGTGTATCATTGAAAATACCTTATAATATAACGTAATATGCAGTGTAACATTGAAAATACCTAAAAATATATTGTAGTTTATCATGCAAAATACCTTATAATATAACGTATAATGCAGTGTATCATTGAAAATGCCTTATAATATAACGTAATATGCAGTGTATCATTGAAAATACCTTATAATATAACGTAATATGCAGTGTATCATTGAAAATACCTTATAATATAACGTAATATGCAGTGAATCATTGAAAATACCTTATAATATAACGTATAATGCAGTGTATCATTGAAAATACCTTATAATATAACGGATTATGCAGTGTATCATTGAAAATACCTTATAATATAACGTAATATGCAGTGTATCATTGAAAATACCTTATAATATAACGTAATATTCAGTGAATCATTGAAAATACCTTATAATATAACGTATAATGCAGTGTATCATTGAAAATACCTTATAATATAACGGATTATGCAGTGTATCATTGAAAATACCTTATAATATAACGTAATATGCAGTGTATCATTGAAAATACCTTATAATATAACGTTACATGCAGTGTATCAATGAAAATTCCTTAAAATATAACGTAATATGCAGTGTTTCATTGAAAATACCTTATAATATAACGTAATATGCAGTGTGTCATTGAAAATACCTTATAATATATCGTAGTTTATCATTGAAAATACCTTATAATATAACGTAATATGCAGTGTATCATTGAAAATACCTTATGACATAACGTAATATGCAGTGTATCATTGAAAATACCTTATAATATAACGTAATATGCAGTGTATCATTGAAAATACCTTATAATATAACGTTATATGCAGTGTATCAATGAAAATACCTTATAATATAACGTAATATGCAATGTATCATTGAAAATACCTTATAATATATCGTAGTTTATCATTGAAAATACCTTATAATATAACGTAATATGCAGTGAATCATTGAAAATACCTTATAATATAACGTAATATGCAGTGTATCATTGAAAATACCTTATAATATAACGTAATATGCAGTGAATCATTGAAAATACCTTATAATATAACGTATAATGCAGTGTATCATTGAAAATACCTTATAATATAACGGATTATGCAGTGTATCATTGAAAATACCTTATAATATAACGTTATATGCAGTGTATCAATGAAAATACCTTATAATATAACGTAATATGCAATGTATCATTGAAAATACCTTATAATATATCGTAGTTTATCATTGAAAATACCTTATAATATAACGTAATATGCAGTGAATCATTGAAAATACCTTATAATATAACGTATAATGCAGTGTATCATTGAAAATACCTTATAATATAACGAATTATGCAGTGTATCATTGAAAATACCTTATAATATAACGTAATATGCAGTGTATCATTGAAAATACCTTATAATATAACGTTACATGCAGTGTATCAATGAAAATACCTTAAAATATAACGTAATATGCAGTGTTTCATTGAAAATACCTTATAATATAACGTAATATGCAGTGTGTCATTGAAAATACCTTATAATATATCGTAGTTTATCATTGAAAATACCTTATAATATAACGTAATATGCAGTGAATCATTGAAAATACCTTATAATATAACGTATAATGCAGTGTATCATTGAAAATACCTTATAATATAACGTAATATGCAGTGTAACATTGAAAATACCTAAAAATATATTGTAGTTTATCATTCAAAATACCTTATAATATAACGTATAATGCAGTGTATCATTGAAAATGCCTTATAATATAACGGATTATGCAGTGTATCATTGAAAATACCTTATAATATAACGTAATATGCAGTATATCATTGAAAATACCTTATAATATAACGTTATATGCAGTGTATCAATGAAAATACCTTATAATATAACGTAATATGCAGTGTGTCATTGAAAATACCTTATAATATAACGTAATATGCAGTGTAACATTGAAAATACCTTATAATATAACGTAATATGCAGTGTATCATTGAAAATACCTTATAATATAACGTAATATGCAGTGTATCATTGAAAATACCTTATAATATATTGTAGTTTATCATTGAAAATACCTTATAATATATCGTAGTTTATCATTGAAAATACCTTATAATATAACGTAATATGCAATGTATCATTGAAAATACCTTATAATATATCGTAGTTTATCATTGAAAATACCTTATAATATAACGTAATATGCAGTGAATCATTGAAAATACCTTATAATATAACGTATAATGCAGTGTATCATTGAAAATACCTTATAATATAACGTAATATGCAGTGTATCATTGAAAATACCTTATAATATAACGTAATATGCAGTGAATCATTGAAAATACCTTATAATATAACGTATAATGCAGTGTATCATTGAAAATACCTTATAATATAACGGATTATGCAGTGTATCATTGAAAATACCTTATAATATAACGTAATATGCAGTGTTTCATTGAAAATACCTTATAATATAACGTTATATGCAGTGTATCAATGAAAATACCTTATAATATAACGTAATATGCAGTGTGTCATTGAAAATACCTTATAATATAACGTAATATGCAGTGTAACATTGAAAATACCTTATAATATAACGTAATATGCAGTGTATCATTGAAAATACCTTATAATATAACGTAATATGCAGTGTATCACTGAAAATACCTTATAATATAACGTAATATGCAGTGTATCATTGAAAATACCTTATAATATATCATAATATGTATTTTATCATTGAAAATACCTTATAATATAACATAATATGCAGTCTATCATTGAAAATACCTTATAATATATCGTAGTTTATCATTGAAAATACCTTATAACATAACGTAATATGCAGTGTATCACTGAAAATACCTTATAAAATATCATAATATGTAGTTTATCATTGAAAATACCTTATAATATAACGTAATATGCAGTGTATCATTGAAAATACCTTATAATATAACGTATAATGCAGTGTATCATTGAAAATACCTTATAATATAACGTAATATGCAGTGTATCATTGAAAATACCTTATAATATAACGTAATATGCAGTGTGTCATTGAAAATACCTTATAATATATCGTAGTTTATCATTGAAAATACCTTATAATATAACGTAATATGCAGTGTATCATTGAAAATACCTTATAATATAACGTAATATGCAGTGTATCATTGAAAATACCTTATAATATAACGTAATATGCAGTGTATCACTGAAAATACCTTATAATATATCATAATATGTAGTTTATCATTGAAAATACCTTATAATATAACGTAATATGCAGTGTATCATTGAAAATACCTAATAATATATTGTAGTTTATCATTCAAAATACCTTATAATATAACGTTATATGCAGTGTATCATTGAAAATACCTTATAATATAACGTAATATGCAGTGTATCATTGAAAATACCTTATAATATAACGTAATATGCAGTGAATCATTGAAAATACCTTATAATATAACGTTACATGCAGTGTATCATTGAAAATACCTTATAATATAACGGATTATGCAGTGTATCATTGAAAATACCTTATAATATAACGTAATATGCAGTGTATCATTGAAAATACCTTATAATATAACGGATTATGCAGTGTATCATTGAAAATACCTTATAATATAACGTTACATGCAGTGTATCAATGAAAATACCTTAAAATATAACGTAATATGCAGTGTTTCATTGGTAAAATACCTTATAATATAACGTAATATGCAGTGTGTCATTGAAAATACCTTATAATATATCGTAGTTTATCATTGAAAATACCTTATAATATAACGTAATATGCAATGTATCATTGAAAATACCTTATAATATATCGTAGTTTATCATTGAAAATACCTTATAATATAACGTAATATGCAGTGAATCATTGAAAATACCTTATAAAATATCATAATATGTAGTTTATCATTGAAAATACCTTATAATATAACGTAATATGCAGTGTATCATTGAAAATACCTTATAATATAACGTAATATGCAATGTATCATTGAAAATACCTTATAATATATTGTAGTTTATCATTGAAAATACCTTATAATATATCGTAGTTTATCATTGAAAATACCTTATAATATAACGTAATATGCAATGTATCATTGAAAATACCTTATAATATATCGTAGTTTATCATTGAAAATACCTTATAATATAACGTAATATGCAGTGAATCATTGAAAATACCTTATAATATAACGTATAATGCAGTGTATCATTGAAAATACCTTATAATATAACGTAATATGCAGTGTATCATTGAAAATACCTTATAATATAACGTAATATGCAGTGAATCATTGAAAATACCTTATAATATAACGTATAATGCAGTGTATCATTGAAAATACCTTATAATATAACGGATTATGCAGTGTATCATTGAAAATACCTTATAATATAACGTAATATGCAGTGTTTCATTGAAAATACCTTATAATATAACGTAATATGCAGTGTGTCATTGAAAATACCTTATAATATATCGTAGTTTATCATTGAAAATACCTTATAATATAACGTAATATGCAGTGTATCATTGAAAATACCTTATGATATAACGTAATATGCAGTGTATCATTGAAAATACCTTATAATATAACGTAATATGCAGTGTTTCATTGAAAATACCTTATAATATAACGTAATATGCAGTGTGTCATTGAAAATACCTTATAATATATCGTAGTTTATCATTGAAAATACCTTATAATATATCGTAGTTTATCATTGAAAATACCTTATAATATAACGTAATATGCAGTGTATCATTGAAAATACCTTATAATATAACGTAATATGCAGTGTATCATTGAAAATACCTTATAATATAACGTAATATGCAGTGTATCACTGAAAATACCTTATAATATATCATAATATGTAGTTTATCATTGAAAATACCTTATAATATAACGTAATATGCAGTGTATCATTGAAAATACCTAATAATATATTGTAGTTTATCATTCAAAATACCTTATAATATAACGGATTATGCAGTGTATCATTGAAAATACCTTATAATATAACGTAATATGCAGTGTATCATTGAAAATACCTTATAATATAACGTTACATGCAGTGTATCAATGAAAATACCTTAAAATATAACGTAATATGCAGTGTTTCATTGAAAATACCTTATAATATAACGTAATGTGCAGTGTGTCATTGAAAATACCTTATAATATATCGTAGTTTATCATTGAAAATACCTTATAATATAACGTAATATGCAATGTATCATTGAAAATACCTTATAATATTTCGTAGTTTATCATTGAAAATACCTTATAATATAACGTAATATGCAGTGAATCATTGAAAATACCTTAAAATATAACGTAATATGCAGTGTTTCATTGAAAATACCTTATAATATAACGTAATGTGCAGTGTGTCATTGAAAATACCTTATAATATATCGTAGTTTATCATTGAAAATACCTTATAATATAACGTAATATGCAATGTATCATTGAAAATACCTTATAATATTTCGTAGTTTATCATTGAAAATACCTTATAATATAACGTAATATGCAGTGAATCATTGAAAATACCTTATAATATAACGTATAATGCAGTGTATCATTGAAAATACCTTATAATATAACGTAATGTGCAGTGTATAATTGAAAATACCTTATAATATAACGTAATATGCAGTGAATCATTGAAAATACCTTATAATATAACGTATAATGCAGTGTGTCATTGAAAATACCTTATAATATATCGTAGTTTATCATTGAAAATACCTTATAATATAACGTAATATGCAGTGAATCATTGAAAATACCTTATAATATAACGTATAATGCAGTGTATCATTGAAAATACCTTATAATATAACGTAATATGCAGTGTATCATTGAAAATACCTTATAATATAACGTAATATGCAGTGAATCATTGAAAATACCTTATAATATAACGTATAATGCAGTGTATCATTGAAAATACCTTATAATATAACGGATTATGCAGTGTATCATTGAAAATACCTTATAATATAACGTAATATGCAGTGTTTCATTGAAAATACCTTATAATATAACGTAATATGCAGTGTGTCATTGAAAATACCTTATAATATATCGTAGTTTATCATTGAAAATACCTTATAATATAACGTAATATGCAGTGTATCATTGAAAATACCTTATGATATAACGTAATATGCAGTGTATCATTGAAAATACCTTATAATATAACGTAATATGCAGTGTATCATTGAAAATACCTTATAATATAACGTAATATGCAGTGTATCATTGAAAATACCTTATAATATATCGTAGTTTATCATTGAAAATACCTTATAATATAACGTAATATGCAGTGTATCATTGAAAATACCTTATAATATAACGTAATATGCAGTGTATCATTGAAAATACCTTATAATATAACGTAATATGCAGTGTATCATTGAAAATACCTTATAATATATCATAATATGTAGTTTATCATTGAAAATACCTTATAATATAACGTAATATGCAGTGTATCATTGAAAATACCTAATAATATATTGTAGTTTATCATTCAAAATACCTTATAATATAACGTAATATGCAGTGTATCATTGAAAATACCTTATAATATAACGTAATATGCAGTGTATCATTGAAAATACCTTATAATATAACGTAATATGCAGTGAATCATTGAAAATACCTTATAATATAACGTATAATGCAGTGTATCATTGAAAATACCTTATAATATAACGTAATATGCAGTGTGTCATTGAAAATACCTTATAATATATCGTAGTTTATCATTGAAAATACCTTATAATATAACGTAATATGCAGTGTATCATTGAAAATACCTTATGATATAACGTAATATGCAGTGTATCATTGAAAATACCTTATAATATAACGTAATATGCAGTGTTTCATTGAAAATACCTTATAATATAACGTAATATGCAGTGTGTCATTGAAAATACCTTATAATATATCGTAGTTTATCATTGAAAATACCTTATAATATAACGTAATATGCAGTGTATCATTGAAAATACCTTATAATATAACGTAATATGCAGTGTATCATTGAAAATACCTTATAATATAACGTAATATGCAGTGTATCACTGAAAATACCTTATAATATATCATAATATGTAGTTTATCATTGAAAATACCTTATAATATAACGTAATATGCAGTGTATCATTGAAAATACCTAATAATATATTGTAGTTTATCATTCAAAATACCTTATAATATAACGTATAATGCAGTGTATCATTGAAAAAACCTTATAATATAACGGATTATGCAGTGTATCATTGAAAATACCTTATAATATAACGTAATATGCAGTGTATCATTGAAAATACCTTATAATATAACGTAATATGCAGTGAATCATTGAAAATACCTTATAATATAACGTATAATGCGGTGTATCATTGAAAATACCTTATAATATAACGGATTATGCAGTGTATCATTGAAAATACCTTATAATATAACGTAATATGCAGTGTATCATTGAAAATACCTTATAATATAACGTTACATGCAGTGTATCAATGAAAATACCTTAAAATATAACGTAATATGCAGTGTTTCATTGAAAATACCTTATAATATAACGTAATATGCAGTGTATCACTGAAAATACCTTATAATATATCATAATATGTAGTTTATCATTGAAAATACCTTATAATATAACGTAATATGCAGTGTATCATTGAAAATACCTAATAATATATTGTAGTTTATCATTCAAAATACCTTATAATATAACGTAATATGCAGTGAATCATTGAAAATACCTTATAATATAACGTATAATGCAGTGTATCATTGAAAATACCTTATAATATAACGGATTATGCAGTGTATCATTGAAAATACCTTATAATATAACGTAATATGCAGTGTTTCATTGAAAATACCTTATAATATAACGTAATATGCAGTGTGTCATTGAAAATACCTTATAATATATCGTAGTTTATCATTGAAAATACCTTATAATATAACGTAATATGCAGTGTATCATTGAAAATACCTTATGATATAACGTAATATGCAGTGTATCATTGAAAATACCTTATAATATAACGTAATATGCAGTGTTTCATTGAAAATACCTTATAATATAACGTAATATGCAGTGTGTCATTGAAAATACCTTATAATATATCGTAGTTTATCATTGAAAATACCTTATAATATAACGTAATATGCAGTGTATCATTGAAAATACCTTATAATATAACGTAATATGCAGTGTATCATTGAAAATACCTTATAATATAACGTAATATGCAGTGTATCACTGAAAATACCTTATAATATATCATAATATGTAGTTTATCATTGAAAATACCTTATAATATAACGTAATATGCAGTGTATCATTGAAAATACCTAATAATATATTGTAGTTTATCATTCAAAATACCTTATAATATAACGTAATATGCAGTGTATCATTGAAAATACCTTATAATATAACGTAATATGCAGTGTATCATTGAAAATACCTTATAATATAACGTAATATGCAGTGAATCATTGAAAATACCTTATAATATAACGTATAATGCAGTGTTTCATTGAAAATACCTTATAATATAACGTAATATGCAGTGTGTCATTGAAAATACCTTATAATATATCGTAGTTTATCATTGAAAATACCTTATAATATAACGTAATATGCAGTGTATCATTGAAAATACCTTATGATATAACGTAATATGCAGTGTATCATTGAAAATACCTTATAATATAACGTAATATGCAGTGTATCATTGAAAATACCTTATAATATAACGTAATATGCAGTGTGTCATTGAAAATACCTTATAATATATCGTAGTTTATCATTGAAAATACCTTATAATATAACGTAATATGCAGTGTATCATTGAAAATACCTTATAATATAACGTAATATGCAGTGTATCATTGAAAATACCTTATAATATAACGTAATATGCAGTGTATCACTGAAAATACCTTATAATATATCATAATATGTAGTTTATCATTGAAAATACCTTATAATATAACGTAATATGCAGTGTATCATTGAAAATACCTAATAATATATTGTAGTTTATCATTCAAAATACCTTATAATATAACGTATAATGCAGTGTATCATTGAAAAAACCTTATAATATAACGGATTATGCAGTGTATCATTGAAAATACCTTATAATATAACGTAATATGCAGTGTATCATTGAAAATACCTTATAATATAACGTAATATGCAGTGAATCATTGAAAATACCTTATAATATAACGTATAATGCGGTGTATCATTGAAAATACCTTATAATATAACGTAATATGCAGTGTATCATTGAAAATACCTTATAATATAACGTAATATGCAGTGTATCATTGAAAATACCTTATAATATAACGTTACATGCAGTGTATCAATGAAAATACCTTAAAATATAACGTAATATGCAGTGTTTCATTGAAAATACCTTATAATATAACGTAATATGCAGTGTGTCATTGAAAATACCTTATAATATATCGTAGTTTATCATTGAAAATACCTTATAATATAACGTAATATGCAATGTATCATTGAAAATACCTTATAATATATCGTAGTTTATCATTGAAAATACCTTATAATATAACGTAATATGCAGTGAATCATTGAAAATACCTTATAATATAACGTATAATGCAGTGTATCATTGAAAATACCTTATAATATAACGTAATGTGCAGTGTATCATTGAAAATACCTTATAATATAACGTAATATGCAGTGAATCATTGAAAATACCTTATAATATAACGTATAATGCAGTGTATCATTGAAAATACCTTATAATATAACGGATTATGCAGTGTATCATTGAAAATACCTTATAATATAACGTAATATGCAGTGTATCATTGAAAATACCTTATAATATAACGTAATATGCAGTGTATCATTGAAAATACCTAATAATATATTGTAGTTTATCATTCAAAATACCTTATAATATAACGTTATATGCAGTGTATCATTGAAAATACCTTATAATATAACGTAATATGCAGTGTATCATTGAAAATACCTTATAATATAACGTAATATGCAGTGAATCATTGAAAATACCTTATAATATAACGTATAATGCAGTGTTTCATTGAAAATACCTTATAATATAACGTAATATGCAGTGTGTCATTGAAAATACCTTATAATATATCGTAGTTTATCATTGAAAATACCTTATAATATAACGTAATATGCAGTGTATCATTGAAAATACCTTATGATATAACGTAATATGCAGTGTATCATTGAAAATACCTTATAATATAACGTAATATGCAGTGAATCATTGAAAATACCTTATAATATAACGTATAATGCGGTGTATCATTGAAAATACCTTATAATATAACGGATTATGCATTGTATCATTGAAAATACCTTATAATATAACGTAATATGCAGTGTATCATTGAAAATACCTTATAATATAACGTTACATGCAGTGTATCAATGAAAATACCTTAAAATATAACGTAATATGCAGTGTTTCATTGAAAATACCTTATAATATAACGTAATATGCAGTGTGTCATTGAAAATACCTTATAATATATCGTAGTTTATCATTGAAAATACCTTATAATATAACGTAATATGCAATGTATCATTGAAAATACCTTATAATATATCGTAGTTTATCATTGAAAATACCTTATAATATAACGTAATATGCAGTGAATCATTGAAAATACCTTATAATATAACGTATAATGCAGTGTATCATTGAAAATACCTTATAATATAACGTAATGTGCAGTGTATCATTGAAAATACCTTATAATATAACGTAATATGCAGTGAATCATTGAAAATACCTTATAATATAACGTATAATGCAGTGTATCATTGAAGTACCTTATAATATAACGGATTATGCAGTGTATCATTGAAAATACCTTATAATATAACGTAATATGCAGTGTATCATTGAAAATACCTTATAATATAACGTAATATGCAGTGTATCATTGAAAATACCTAATAATATATTGTAGTTTATCATTCAAAATACCTTATAATATAACGTTATATGCAGTGTATCATTGAAAATACCTTATAATATAACGTAATATGCAGTGAATCATTGAAAATACCTTATAATATAACGTATAATGCAGTGTTTCATTGAAAATACCTTATAATATAACGTAATATGCAGTGTGTCATTGAAAATACCTTATAATATATCGTAGTTTATCATTGAAAATACCTTATAATATAACGTAATATGCAGTGTATCATTGAAAATACCTTATGATATAACGTAATATGCAGTGTATCATTGAAAATACCTTATAATATAACGTAATATGCAGTGTTTCATTGAAAATACCTTATAATATAACGTAATATGCAGTGTGTCATTGAAAATACCTTATAATATATCGTAGTTTATCATTGAAAATACCTTATAATATAACGTAATATGCAGTGTATCATTGAAAATACCTTATAATATAACGTAATATGCAGTGTATCATTGAAAATACCTTATAATATAACGTAATATGCAGTGTATCACTGAAAATACCTTATAATATATCATAATATGTAGTTTATCATTGAAAATACCTTATAATATAACGTAATATGCAGTGTATCATTGAAAATACCTAATAATATATTGTAGTTTATCATTCAAAATACCTTATAATATAACGTATAATGCAGTGTATCATTGAAAAAACCTTATAATATAACGGATTATGCAGTGTATCATTGAAAATACCTTATAATATAACGTAATATGCAGTGTATCATTGAAAATACCTTATAATATAACGTAATATGCAGTGAATCATTGAAAATACCTTATAATATAACGTATAATGCGGTGTATCATTGAAAATACCTTATAATATAACGGATTATGCAGTGTATCATTGAAAATACCTTAAAATATAACGTAATATGCAGTGTTTCATTGAAAATACCTTATAATATAACGTAATATGCAGTGTGTCATTGAAAATACCTTATAATATATCGTAGTTTATCATTGAAAATACCTTATAATATAACGTAATATGCAATGTATCATTGAAAATACCTTATAATATATCGTAGTTTATCATTGAAAATACCTTATAATATAACGTAATATGCAGTGAATCATTGAAAATACCTTATAATATAACGTATAATGCAGTGTATCATTGAAAATACCTTATAATATAACGTAATGTGCAGTGTATCATTGAAAATACCTTATAATATAACGTAATATGCAGTGAATCATTGAAAATACCTTATAATATAACGTATAATGCAGTGTATCATTGAAAATACCTTATAATATAATGGATTATGCAGTGTATCATTGAAAATACCTTATAATATAACGTAATATGCAGTGTATCATTGAAAATACCTTATAATATAACGTTATATGCAGTGTATCAATGAAAATACCTTATAATATAACGTAATATGCAGTGTTTCATTGAAAATACCTTATAATATAACGTAATATGCAGTGTGTCATTGAAAATACCTTATAATATATTGTAGTTTATCATTGGAAATACCTTATAATATAACGTAATATGCAGTGAATCATTGAAAATACCTTATAATATAACGTATAATGCAGTGTATCATTGAAAATACCTTATAATATAACGTAATATGCAGTGTAACATTGAAAATACCTAATAATATATTGTAGTTTATCATTCAAAATACCTTATAATATAACGTTATATGCAGTGTATCATTGAAAATACCTTATAATATAACGTAATATGCAGTGTATCATTGAAAATACCTTATAATATAACGTAATATGCAGTGAATCATTGAAAATACCTTATAATATAACGTAATATGCAGTGTATCATTGAAAATACCTTATGATATAACGTAATATGCAGTGTATCATTGAAAATACCTTATAATATAACGTAATATGCAGTGTTTCATTGAAAATACCTTATAATATAACGTAATATGCAGTGTGTCATTGAAATTACCTTATAATATATCGTAGTTTATCATTGAAAATACCTTATAATATAACGTAATATGCAGTGTATCATTGAAAATACCTTACAATATAACGTAATATGCAGTGTATCATTGAAAATACCTTATAATATAACGTAATATGCAGTGAATCATTGAAAATACCTTATAATATAACGTATAATGCAGTGTATCATTGAAAATACCTTATAATATAACGGATTATGCAGTGTATCATTGAAAATACCTTATAATATAACGTAATATGCAGTGAATCATTGAAAATACCTTATAATATAACGTAATATGCAGTGTATCATTGAAAATACCTTATGATATAACGTAATATGCAGTGTATCATTGAAAATACCTTATAATATAACGTAATATGCAGTGTTTCATTGAAAATACCTTATAATATAACGTAATATGCAGTGTGTCATTGAAATTACCTTATAATATATCGTAGTTTATCATTGAAAATACCTTATAATATAACGTAATATGCAGTGTATCATTGAAAATACCTTATAATATAACGTAATATGCAGTGTATCATTGAAAATACCTTATAATATAACGTAATATGCAGTGAATCATTGAAAATACCTTATAATATAACGTATAATGCAGTGTATCATTGAAAATACCTTATAATATAACGGATTATGCAGTGTATCATTGAAAATACCTTATAATATAACGTAATATGCAGTGTATCATTGAAAATACCTTATAATATAACGTTACATGCAGTGTATCAATGAAAATACCTTAAAATATAACGTAATATGCAGTGTTTCATTGAAAATACCTTATAATATAACGTAATATGCAGTGTGTCATTGAAAATACCTTATAATATATCGTAGTTTATCATTGAAAATACCTTATAATATAACGTAATATGCAATGTATCATTGAAAATACCTTATAATATATCGTAGTTTATCATTGAAAATACTTTATAATATAACGTAATATGCAGTGAATCATTGAAAATACCTTATAATATAACGTATAATGCAGTGTATCATTGAAAATACCTTATAATATAACGTAATATGCAGTGTATCATTGAAAATACCTTATAATATAACGTAATATGCAGTGAATCATTGAAAATACCTTATAATATAACGTATAATGCAGTGTATCATTGAAAATACCTTATAATATAACGGATTATGCAGTGTATCATTGAAAATACCTTATAATATAACGTAATATGCAGTGTTTCATTGAAAATACCTTATAATATAACGTAATATGCAGTGTATCATTGAAAATACCTTATAATATATCGTAGTTTATCATTGAAAATACCTTATAATATAACGTAATATGCAGTGTATCATTGAAAATACCTTATGATATAACGTAATATGCAGTGTATCATTGAAAATACCTTATAATATAACGTAATATGCAGTGTGTCATTGAAAATACCTTATAATATATCGTAGTTTATCATTGAAAATACCTTATAATATAACGTAATATGCCGTGTATCATTGAAAATACCTTATAATATAACGTAATATGCAGTGTATCATTGAAAATACCTTATAATATAACGTAATATGCAGTGTATCATTGAAAATACCTTATAATATATCATAATATGTAGTTTATCATTGAAAACACCTTATAATATAACGTAATATGCAGTGTATCATTGACAATACCTAATAATATATTGTAGTTTATCATTCAAAATACCATATAATATAACGTTATATGCAGTGTATCATTGAAAATACCTAATAATATAACGTAATATGCAGTGTATCATTGAAAATACCTTATAATATAACGTAATATGCAGTGAATCATTGAAAATACCTTATAATATAACGTATAATGCAGTGTATCATTGAAAAAACCTTATAATATAACGTAATATGCAGTGTATCATTGAAAATACCTTATAATATAACGTAATATGCAGTGAATCATTGAAAATACCTTATAATATAACGTAATATGCAGTGTATCAGTGAAAATACCTTATGATATAACGTAATATGCAGTGTATCATTGAAAATACCTTATAATATAACGTAATATGCAGTGTTTCATTGAAAATACCTTATAATATAACGTAATATGCAGTGTGTCATTGAAATTACCTTATAATATATCGTAGTTTATCATTGAAAATACCTTATAATATAACGTAATATGCAGTGTATCATTGAAAATACCTTATAATATAACGTAATATGCAGTGTATCATTGAAAATACCTTATAATATAACGTAATATGCAGTGAATCATTGAAAATACCTTATAATATAACGTATAATGCAGTGTATCATTGAAAATACCTTATAATATAACGGATTATGCAGTGTATCATTGAAAATACCTTATAATATAACGTAATATGCAGTGTATCATTGAAAATACCTTATAATATAACGTTACATGCAGTGTATCAATGAAAATACCTTAAAATATAACGTAATATGCAGTGTTTCATTGAAAATACCTTATAATATAACGTAATATGCAGTGTGTCATTGAAAATACCTTATAATATATCGTAGTTTATCATTGAAAATACCTTATAATATAACGTAATATGCAATGTATCATTGAAAATACCTTATAATATATCGTAGTTTATCATTGAAAATACTTTATAATATAACGTAATATGCAGTGAATCATTGAAAATACCTTATAATATAACGTATAATGCAGTGTATCATTGAAAATACCTTATAATATAACGTAATATGCAGTGTATCATTGAAAATACCTTATAATATAACGTAATATGCAGTGAATCATTGAAAATTCCTTATAATATAACGTATAATGCAGTGTATCATTGAAAATACCTTATAATATAACGGATTATGCAGTGTATCATTGAAAATACCTTATAATATAACGTAATATGCAGTGTTTCATTGAAAATACCTTATAATATAACGTAATATGCAGTGTGTCATTGAAAATACCTTATAATATATCGTAGTTTATCATTGAAAATACCTTATAATATAACGTAATATGCAGTGTATCATTGAAAATACCTTATGATATAACGTAATATGCAGTGTATCATTGAAAATACCTTATAATATAACGTAATATGCAGTGTGTCATTGAAAATACCTTATAATATAACGTAATGTCTCATTGGAAATCCCTTATAATATAACGTAATATGCCGTGTATCATTGAAAATACCTTATAATATAACGTAATATGCAGTGTATCATTGAAAATACCTTATAATATAACGTAATATGCAGTGTATCACTGAAAATACCTTATAATATATCATAATATGTAGTTTATCATTGAAAATACCTTATAATATAACGTAATATGCAGTGTATCATTGAAAATACCTAATAATATATTGTAGTTTATCATTCAAAATACCTTATAATATAACGTAATATGCAGTGTATCATTGAAAATACCTTATAATATAACGTAATATGCAGTGTATCATTGAAAATACCTTATAATATAACGTAATATGCAGTGAATCATTGAAAATACCTTATAATATAACGTATAATGCAGTGTATCATTGAAAAAACCTTATAATATAACGTAATATGCAGTGTTTCATTGAAAATACCTTATAATATAACGTAATATGCAGTGTGTTATTGAAAATACCTTATAATATATCGTAGTTTATCATTGAAAATACCTTATAATATAACGTAATATGCAGTGTATCATTGAAAATACCTTATAATATAACGTAATATGCAGTGTATCATTGAAAATACCTTATAATATAACGTAATATGCAGTGAATCATTGAAAATACCTTATAATATAACGTATAATGCAGTGTATCATTGAAAATACCTTATAATATAACGGATTATGCAGTGTATCATTGAAAATACCTTATAATATAACGTATAATGCAGTGTATCATTGAAAATACCTTATAATATAACGTAATATGCAGTGTATCATTGAAAATACCTTATAATATAACGTAATATGCAGTGTATCATTGAAAATACCTTATAATATAACGTAATATGCAGTGTATCACTGAAAATACCTTATAATATATCATAATATGTAGTTTATCATTGAAAATACCTTATAATATAACGTAATATGCAGTGTATCATTGAAAATACCTAATAATATATTGTAGTTTATCATTCAAAATACCTTATAATATAACGTTATATGCAGTGTATCATTGAAAATACCTTATAATATAACGTAATATGCAGTGTATCATTGAAAATACCTTATAATATAACGTAATATGCAGTGAATCATTGAAAATACCTTATAATATAACGTATAATGCAGTGTATCATTGAAAAAACCTTATAATATAACGTAATATGCAGTGTTTCATTGAAAATACCTTATAATATAACGTAATATGCAGTGTGTTATTGAAAATACCTTATAATATATCGTAGTTTATCATTGAAAATACCTTATAATATAACGTAATATGCAGTGTATCATTGAAAATACCTTATAATATAACGTAATATGCAGTGTATCATTGAAAATACCTTATAATATAACGTAATATGCAGTGAATCATTGAAAATACCTTATAATATAACGTATAATGCAGTGTATCATTGAAAATACCTTATAATATAACGGATTATGCAGTGTATCATTGAAAATACCTTATAATATAACGTAATATGCAGTGTATCATTCAAAATACCTTATAATATAACGTTATATGCAGTGTATCATTGAAAATACCTTATAATATAACGTAATATGCAGTGTATCATTGAAAATACCTTATAATATAACGTAATATGCAGTGAATCATTGAAAATACCTTATAATATAACGTAATATGCAGTGTATCAGTGAAAATACCTTATGATATAACGTAATATGCAGTGTATCATTGAAAATACCTTAAAATATAATGTAATATGCAGTGTTTCATTGAAAATACCTTATAATATAACGTAATATGCAGTGTGTCATTGAAAATACCTTATAATATATCGTAGTTTATCATTGAAAATACCTTATAATATAACGTAATATGCAATGTATCATTGAAAATACCTTATAATATAATGTAATATGCAGTGTTTCATTGAAAATACCTTATAATATAACGTAATATGCAGTGTGTCATTGAAAATACCTTATAATATATCGTAGTTTATCATTGAAAATACCTTATAATATAACGTAATATGCAATGTATCATTGAAAATACCTTATAATATAACGTAATATGCAGTGTAACATTGAAAATACCTAATAATATATTGTAGTTTATCATTCAAAATACCTTATAATATAACGTTATATGCAGTGTATCATTGAAAATACCTTATAATATAACGTAATATGCAGTGTATCATTGAAAATACCTTATAATATAACGTAATATGCAGTGAATCATTGAAAATACCTTATAATATAACGTAATATGCAGTGTATCATTGAAAATACCTTATGATATAACGTAATATGCAGTGTATCATTGAAAATACCTTATAATATAACGTAATATGCAGTGTTTCATTGAAAATACCTTATAATATAACGTAATATGCAGTGTGTCATTGAAAATACCTTATAATATATCGTAGTTTATCATTGAAAATACCTTATAATATAACGTAATATGCAGTGTATCATTGAAAATACCTTACAATATAACGTAATATGCAGTGTATCATTGAAAATACCTTATAATATAACGTAATATGCAGTCAATCATTGAAAATACCTTATAATATAACGTATAATGCAGTGTATCATTGAAAATACCTTATAATATAACGGATTATGCAGTGTATCATTGAAAATACCTTATAATATAACGTAATATGCAGTGAATCATTGAAAATACCTTATAATATAACGTAATATGCAGTGTATCAGTGAAAATACCTTATGATATAACGTAATATGCAGTGTATCATTGAAAATACCTTATAATATAACGTAATATGCAGTGTTTCATTGAAAATACCTTATAATATAACGTAATATGCAGTGTGTCATTGAAATTACCTTATAATATATCGTAGTTTATCATTGAAAATACCTTATAATATAACGTAATATGCAGTGTATCATTGAAAATACCTTATAATATAACGTAATATGCAGTGTATCATTGAAAATACCTTATAATATAACGTAATATGCAGTGAATCATTGAAAATACCTTATAATATAACGTATAATGCAGTGTATCATTGAAAATACCTTATAATATAACGGATTATGCAGTGTATCATTGAAAATACCTTATAATATAACGTAATATGCAGTGTATCATTGAAAATACCTTATAATATAACGTTACATGCAGTGTATCAATGAAAATACCTTAAAATATAACGTAATATGCAGTGTTTCATTGAAAATACCTTATAATATAACGTAATATGCAGTGTGTCATTGAAAATACCTTATAATATATCGTAGTTTATCATTGAAAATACCTTATAATATAACGTAATATGCAATGTATCATTGAAAATACCTTATAATATATCGTAGTTTATCATTGAAAATACTTTATAATATAACGTAATATGCAGTGAATCATTGAAAATACCTTATAATATAACGTATAATGCAGTGTATCATTGAAAATACCTTATAATATAACGTAATATGCAGTGTATCATTGAAAATACCTTATAATATAACGTAATATGCAGTGAATCATTGAAAATACCTTATAATATAACGTATAATGCAGTGTATCATTGAAAATACCTTATAATATAACGGATTATGCAGTGTATCATTGAAAATACCTTATAATATAACGTAATATGCAGTGTTTCATTGAAAATACCTTATAATATAACGTAATATGCAGTGTGTCATTGAAAATACCTTATAATATATCGTAGTTTATCATTGAAAATACCTTATAATATAACGTAATATGCAGTGTATCATTGAAAATACCTTATGATATAACGTAATATGCAGTGTATCATTGAAAATACCTTATAATATAACGTAATATGCAGTGTGTCATTGAAAATACCTTATAATATATCGTAGTTTATCATTGAAAATACCTTATAATATAACGTAATATGCCGTGTATCATTGAAAATACCTTATAATATAACGTAATATGCAGTGTATCATTGAAAATACCTTATAATATAACGTAATATGCAGTGTATCACTGAAAATACCTTATAATATATCATAATATGTAGTTTATCATTGAAAATACCTTATAATATAACGTAATATGCAGTGTATCATTGACAATACCTAATAATATATTGTAGTTTATCATTCAAAATACCTTATAATATAACGTTATATGCAGTGTATCATTGAAAATACCTTATAATATAACGTAATATGCAGTGTATCATTGAAAATACCTTATAATATAACGTAATATGCAGTGAATCATTGAAAATACCTTATAATATAACGTATAATGCAGTGTATCATTGAAAAAACCTTATAATATAACGTAATATGCAGTGTATCATTGAAAATACCTTATAATATAACGTAATATGCAGTGAATCATTGAAAATACCTTATAATATAACGTAATATGCAGTGTATCAGTGAAAATACCTTATGATATAACGTAATATGCAGTGTATCATTGAAAATACCTTATAATATAACGTAATATGCAGTGTATCATTGAAAATACCTTATAATATAACGTAATATGCAGTGTGTCATTGAAATTACCTTATAATATATCGTAGTTTATCATTGAAAATACCTTATAATATAACGTAATATGCAGTGTATCATTGAAAATACCTTATAATATAACGTAATATGCAGTGTATCATTGAAAATACCTTATAATATAACGTAATATGCAGTGAATCATTGAAAATACCTTATAATATAACGTATAATGCAGTGTATCATTGAAAATACCTTATAATATAACGGATTATGCAGTGTATCATTGAAAATACCTTATAATATAACGTAATATGCAGTGTATCATTGAAAATACCTTATAATATAACGTTACATGCAGTGTATCATTGAAAATACCTTAAAATATAACGTAATATGCAGTGTTTCATTGAAAATACCTTATAATATAACGTAATATGCAGTGTGTCATTGAAAATACCTTATAATATATCGTAGTTTATCATTGAAAATACCTTATAATATAACGTAATATGCAATGTATCATTGAAAATACCTTATAATATATCGTAGTTTATCATTGAAAATACTTTATAATATAACGTAATATGCAGTGAATCATTGAAAATACCTTATAATATAACGTATAATGCAGTGTATCATTGAAAATACCTTATAATATAACGTAATATGCAGTGTATCATTGAAAATACCTTATAATATAACGTAATATGCAGTGAATCATTGAAAATTCCTTATAATATAACGTATAATGCAGTGTATCATTGAAAATACCTTATAATATAACGGATTATGCAGTGTATCATTGAAAATACCTTATAATATAACGTAATATGCAGTGTTTCATTGAAAATACCTTATAATATAACGTAATATGCAGTGTGTCATTGAAAATACCTTATAATATATCGTAGTTTATCATTGAAAATACCTTATAATATAACGTAATATGCAGTGTATCATTGAAAATACCTTATGATATAACGTAATATGCAGTGTATCATTGAAAATACCTTATAATATAACGTAATATGCAGTGTATCATTGAAAATAATTTATAATATATCGTAGTTTATCATTGAAAATACCTTATAATATAACGTAATATGCCGTGTATCATTGAAAATACCTTATAATATAACGTAATATGCAGTGTATCATTGAAAATACCTTATAATATAACGTAATATGCAGTGTATCACTGAAAATACCTTATATTATATCATAATATGTAGTTTATCATTGAAAATACCTTATAATATAACGTAATATGCAGTGTATCATTGAAAATACCTAATAATATATTGTAGTTTATCATTCAAAATACCTTATAATATAACGTTATATGCAGTGTATCATTGAAAATACCTTATAATATAACGTAATATGCAGTGTATCATTGAAAATACCTTATAATATAACGTAATATGCAGTGAATCATTGAAAATACCTTATAATATAACGTATAATGCAGTGTATCATTGAAAATACCTTATAATATAACGTAATATGCAGTGTTTCATTGAAAATACCTTATAATATAACGTAATATGCAGTGTGTTATTGAAAATACCTTATAATATATCGTAGTTTATCATTGAAAATACCTTATAATATAACGTAATATGCAGTGTATCATTGAAAATACCTTATAATATAACGTAATATGCAGTGTATCATTGAAAATACCTTATAATATAACGTAATATGCAGTGAATCATTGAAAATACCTTATAATATAACGTATAATGCAGTGTATCATTGAAAATACCTTATAATATAACGGATTATGCAGTGTATCATTGAAAATACCTTATAATATAACGTATAATGCAGTGTTTCATTGAAAATACCTTATAATATAACGTAATATGCCGTGTATCATTGAAAATACCTTATAATATAACGTAATATGCAGTGTATCATTGAAAATACCTTATAATATAACGTAATATGCAGTGTATCATTGAAAATACCTTATAATATATCATAATATGTAGTTTATCATTGAAAATACCTTATAATATAACGTAATATGCAGTGTATCATTGAAAATACCTAATAATATATTGTAGTTTATCATTCAAAATACCTTATAATATAACGTTATATGCAGTGTATCATTGAAAATACCTTATAATATAACGTAATATGCAGTGTATCATTGAAAATACCTTATAATATAACGTAATATGCAGTGAATCATTGAAAATACCTTATAATATAACGTATAATGCAGTGTATCATTGAAAAAAACCTTATAATATAACGTAATATGCAGTGTTTCATTGAAAATACCTTATAATATAACGTAATATGCAGTGTGTTATTGAAAATACCTTATAATATATCGTAGTTTATCATTGAAAATACCTTATAATATAACGTAATATGCAGTGTATCATTGAAAATACCTTATAATATAACGTAATATGCAGTGTATCATTGAAAATACCTTATAATATAACGTAATATGCAGTGAATCATTGAAAATACCTTATAATATAACGTATAATGCAGTGTATCATTGAAAATACCTTATAATATAACGGATTATGCAGTGTATCATTGAAAATACCTTATAATATAACGTAATATGCAGTGTATCATTCAAAATACCTTATAATATAACGTTATATGCAGTGTATCATTGAAAATACCTTATAATATAACGTAATATGCAGTGTATCATTGAAAATACCTTATAATATAACGTAATATGCAGTGAATCATTGAAAATACCTTATAATATAACGTAATATGCAGTGTATCAGTGAAAATACCTTATGATATAACGTAATATGCAGTGTATCATTGAAAATACCTTATAATATAATGTAATATGCAGTGTTTCATTGAAAATACCTTATAATATAACGTAATATGCAGTTTGTCATTGAAAATACCTTATAATATATCGTAGTTTATCATTGAAAATACCTTATAATATAACGTAATATGCAATGTATCATTGAAAATACCTTATAATATAATGTAATATGCAGTGTTTCATTGAAAATACCTTATAATATAACGTAATATGCAGTGTGTCATTGAAAATACCTTATAATATATCGTAGTTTATCATTGAAAATACCTTATAATATAACGTAATATGCAATGTATCATTGAAAATACCTTATAATATATCGTAGTTTATCATTGAAAATACCTTATAATATAACGTAATATGCAGTGAATCATTGAAAATACCTTATAAAATATCATAATATGTAGTTTATCATTGAAAATACCTTATAATATAACGTAATATGCAGTGTATCACTGAAAATACCTTATAATATATCATAATATGTAGTTTATCATTGAAAATACCTTATAATATAACGTAATATGCAGTGTATCATTGAAAATACCTAATAATATATTGTAGTTTATCATTCAAAATACCTTATAATATAACGTTATATGCAGTGTATCATTGAAAATACCTTATAATATAACGTAATATGCAGTGTATCATTGAAAATACCTTATAATATAACGTAATATGCAGTGTATCATTGAAAATACCTTATAATATAACGTATAATGCAGTGTTTCATTGAAAATACCTTATAATATAACGTAATATGCAGTGTGTCATTGAAAATACCTTATAATATATCGTAGTTTATCATTGAAAATACCTTATAATATAACGTAATATGCAGTGTATCATTGAAAATACCTTATCATATAACGTAATATGCAGTGTATCATTGAAAATACCTTATAATATAACGTAATATGCAGTGTTTCATTGAAAATACCTTATAATATAACGTAATATGCAGTGTGTCATTGAAAATACCTTATAATATATCGTAGTTTATCATTGAAAATACCTTATAATATAACGTAATATGCAGTGTATCATTGAAAATACCTTATAATATAACGTAATATGCAGTGTATCATTGAAAATACCTTATAATATAACGTAATATGCAGTGTATCACTGAAAATACCTTATAATATATCATAATATGTAGTTTATCATTGAAAATACCTTATAATATAACGTAATATGCAGTGTATCATTGAAAATACCTAATAATATATTGTAGTTTATCATTCAAAATACCTTATAATATAACGTATAATGCAGTGTATCATTGAAAAAACCTTATAATATAACGGATTATGCAGTGTATCATTGAAAATACCTTATAATATAACGTAATATGCAGTGTATCATTGAAAATACCTTATAATATAACGTAATATGCAGTGAATCATTGAAAATACCTTATAATATAACGTATAATGCGGTGTATCATTGAAAATACCTTATAATATAACGGATTATGCAGTGTATCATTGAAAATACCTTATAATATAACGTAATATGCAGTGTATCATTGAAAATACCTTATAATATAACGTTACATGCAGTGTATCAATGAAAATACCTTAAAATATAACGTAATATGCAGTGTTTCATTGAAAATACCTTATAATATAACGTAATATGCAGTGTGTCATTGAAAATACCTTATAATATATCGTAGTTTATCATTGAAAATACCTTATAATATAACGTAATATGCAATGTATCATTGAAAATACCTTATAATATATCGTAGTTTATCATTGAAAATACCTTATAATATAACGTAATATGCAGTGAATCATTGAAAATACCTTATAATATAACGTATAATGCAGTGTATCATTGAAAATACCTTATAATATAACGTAATGTGCAGTGTATCATTGAAAATACCTTATAATATAACGTAATATGCAGTGAATCATTGAAAATACCTTATAATATAACGTATAATGCAGTGTATCATTGAAAATACCTTATAATATAACGGATTATGCAGTGTATCATTGAAAATACCTTATAATATAACGTAATATGCAGTGTATCATTGAAAATACCTTATAATATAACGTAATATGCAGTGTATCATTGAAAATACCTAATAATATATTGTAGTTTATCATTCAAAATACCTTATAATATAACGTTATATGCAGTGTATCATTGAAAATACCTTATAATATAACGTAATATGCAGTGTATCATTGAAAATACCTTATAATATAACGTAATATGCAGTGAATCATTGAAAATACCTTATAATATAACGTATAATGCAGTGTTTCATTGAAAATACCTTATAATATAACGTAATATGCAGTGTGTCATTGAAAATACCTTATAATATATCGTAGTTTATCATTGAAAATACCTTATAATATAACGTAATATGCAGTGTATCATTGAAAATACCTTATGATATAACGTAATATGCAGTGTATCATTGAAAATACCTTATAATATAACGTAATATGCAGTGAATCATTGAAAATACCTTATAATATAACGTATAATGCGGTGTATCATTGAAAATACCTTATAATATAACGGATTATGCAGTGTATCATTGAAAATACCTTATAATATAACGTAATATGCAGTGTATCATTGAAAATACCTTATAATATAACGTTACATGCAGTGTATCAATGAAAATACCTTAAAATATAACGTAATATGCAGTGTTTCATTGAAAATACCTTATAATATAACGTAATATGCAGTGTGTCATTGAAAATACCTTATAATATATCGTAATATGCAGTGTGTCATTGAAAATACCTTATAATATATCGTAGTTTATCATTGAAAATACCTTATAATATAACGTAATATGCAGTGTATCATTGAAAATACCTTATAATATAACGTAATATGCAGTGTATCATTGAAAATACCTTATAATATAACGTAATATGCAGTGAATCATTGAAAATACCTTATAATATAACGTATAATGCAGTGTATCATTGAAAATACCTTATAATATAACGGATTATGCAGTGTATCATTGAAAATACCTTATAATATAACGTAATATGCAGTGTATCATTCAAAATACCTTATAATATAACGTTATATGCAGTGTATCATTGAAAATACCTTATAATATAACGTAATATGCAGTGTATCATTGAAAATACCTTATAATATAACGTAATATGCAGTGAATCATTGAAAATACCTTATAATATAACGTAATATGCAGTGTATCAGTGAAAATACCTTATGATATAACGTAATATGGAGTGTATCATTGAAAATACCTTATAATATAACGTAATATGCAGTGTTTCATTGAAAATACCTTATAATATAACGTAATATGCAGTGTGTCATTGAAATTACCTTATAATATATCGTAGTTTATCATTGAAAATACCTTATAATATAACGTAATATGCAGTGTATCATTGAAAATACCTTATAATATAACGTAATATGCAGTGTATCATTGAAAATACCTTATAATATAACGGATTATGCAGTGTATCATTGAAAATACCTTATAATATAACGTAATATGCAGTGTTTCATTGAAAATACCTTATAATATAACGTAATATGCAGTGTGTCATTGAAAATACCTTATAATATATTGTAGTTTATCATTGAAAATACCTTATAATATAACGTAATATGCAGTGAATCATTGAAAATACCTTATAATATAACGTATAATGCAGTGTATCATTGAAAATACCTTATAATATAACGTAATATGCAGTGTAACATTGAAAATACCTAATAATATATTGTAGTTTATCATTCAAAATACCTTATAATATAACGTTATATGCAGTGTATCATTGAAAATACCTTATAATATAACGTAATATGCAGTGTATCATTGAAAATACCTTATAATATAACGTAATATGCAGTGAATCATTGAAAATACCTTATAATATAACGTAATATGCAGTGTATCATTGAAAATACCTTATGATATAACGTAATATGCAGTGTATCATTGAAAATACCTTATAATATAACGTAATATGCAGTGTTTCATTGAAAATACCTTATAATATAACGTAATATGCAGTGTGTCATTGAAAATACCTTATAATATATCGTAGTTTATCATTGAAAATACCTTATAATATAACGTAATATGCAGTGTATCATTGAAAATACCTTATAATATAACGTAATATGCAGTGTATCATTGAAAATACCTTATAATATAACGTAATATGCAGTGAATCATTGAAAATACCTTATAATATAACGTATAATGCAGTGTATCATTGAAAATACCTTATAATATAACGGATTATGCAGTGTATCATTGAAAATACCTTATAATATAACGTAATATGCAGTGTATCATTCAAAATACCTTATAATATAACGTTATATGCAGTGTATCATTGAAAATACCTTATAATATAACGTAATATGCAGTGTATCATTGAAAATACCTTATAATATAACGTAATATGCAGTGAATCATTGAAAATACCTTATAATATAACGTAATATGCAGTGTATCAGTGAAAATACCTTATGATATAACGTAATATGCAGTGTATCATTGAAAATACCTTATAATATAACGTAATATGCAGTGTTTCATTGAAAATACCTTATAATATAACGTAATATGCAGTGTGTCATTGAAATTACCTTATAATATATCGTAGTTTATCATTGAAAATACCTTATAATATAACGTAATATGCAGTGTATCATTGAAAATACCTTATAATATAACGTAATATGCAGTGTATCATTGAAAATACCTTATAATATAACGTAATATGCAGTGAATCATTGAAAATACCTTATAATATAACGTATAATGCAGTGTATCATTGAAAATACCTTATAATATAACGGATTATGCAGTGTATCATTGAAAATACCTTATAATATAACGTAATATGCAGTGTATCATTGAAAATACCTTATAATATAACGTTACATGCAGTGTATCAATGAAAATACCTTAAAATATAACGTAATATGCAGTGTTTCATTGAAAATACCTTATAATATAACGTAATATGCAGTGTGTCATTGAAAATACCTTATAATATATCGTAGTTTATCATTGAAAATACCTTATAATATAACGTAATATGCAATGTATCATTGAAAATACCTTATAATATATCGTAGTTTATCATTGAAAATACTTTATAATATAACGTAATATGCAGTGAATCATTGAAAATACCTTATAATATAACGTATAATGCAGTGTATGATTGAAAATACCTTATAATATAACGGATTATGCAGTGTATCATTGAAAATACCTTATAATATAACGTAATATGCAGTGTTTCATTGAAAATACCTTATAATACAACGTAATATGCAGTGTGTCATTGAAAATACCTTATAATATATCGTAGTTTATCATTGAAAATACCTTATAATATAACGTAATATGCAGTGTATCATTGAAAATACCTTATGATATAACGTAATATGCAGTGTATCATTGAAAATACCTTATAATATAACGTAATATGCAGTGTGTCATTGAAAATACCTTATAATATATCGTAGTTTATCATTGAAAATACCTTATAATATAACGTAATATGCCGTGTATCATTGAAAATACCTTATAATATAACGTAATATGCAGTGTATCATTGAAAATACCTTATAATATAACGTAATATGCAGTGTATCACTGAAAATACCTTATAATATATCATAATATGTAGTTTATCATTGAAAATACCTTATAATATAACGTAATATGCAGTGTATCATTGAAAATACCTAATAATATATTGTAGTTTATCATTCAAAATACCTTATAATATAACGTTATATGCAGTGTATCATTGAAAATACCTTATAATATAACGTAATATGCAGTGTATCATTGAAAATACCTTATGATATAACGTAATATGCAGTGTATCATTGAAAATACCTTATAATATAACGTAATATGCAGTGTGTCATTGAAAATACCTTATAATATATCGTAGTTTATCATTGAAAATACCTTATAATATAACGTAATATGCCGTGTATCATTGAAAATACCTTATAATATAACGTAATATGCAGTGTATCATTGAAAATACCTTATAATATAACGTAATATGCAGTGTATCACTGAAAATACCTTATAATATATCATAATATGTAGTTTATCATTGAAAATACCTTATAATATAACGTAAAATGCAGTGTATCATTGAAAATACCTAATAATATATTGTAGTTTATCATTCAAAATACCTTATAATATAACGTTATATGCAGTGTATCATTGAAAATACCTTATAATATAACGTAATATGCAGTGTATCATTGAAAATACCTTATAATATAACGTAATATGCAGTGAATCATTGAAAATACCTTATAATATAACGTATAATGCAGTGTATCATTGAAAAAACCTTATAATATAACGTAATATGCAGTGTATCATTGAAAATACCTTATAATATAACGTAATATGCAGTGTATCATTGAAAATACCTTATAATATAACGTAATATGCAGTGTATCAGTGAAAATACCTTATGATATAACGTAATATGCAGTGTATCATTGAAAATACCTTATAATATAACGTAATATGCAGTGTTTCATTGAAAATACCTTATAATATAACGTAATATGCAGTGTGTCATTGAAATTACCTTATAATATATCGTAGTTTATCATTGAAAATACCTTATAATATAACGTAATATGCAGTGTATCATTGAAAATACCTTATAATATAACGTAATATGCAGTGTATCATTGAAAATACCTTATAATATAACGTAATATGCAGTGAATCATTGAAAATACCTTATAATATAACGTATAATGCAGTGTATCATTGAAAATACCTTATAATATAACGGATTATGCAGTGTATCATTGAAAATACCTTATAATATAACGTAATATGCAGTGTATCATTGAAAATACCTTATAATATAACGTTACATGCAGTGTATCAATGAAAATACCTTAAAATATAACGTAATATGCAGTGTTTCATTGAAAATACCTTATAATATAACGTAATATGCAGTGTGTCATTGAAAATACCTTATAATATATCGTAGTTTATCATTGAAAATACCTTATAATATAACGTAATATGCAATGTATCATTGAAAATACCTTATAATATATCGTAGTTTATCATTGAAAATACTTTATAATATAACGTAATATGCAGTGAATCATTGAAAATACCTTATAATATAACGTATAATGCAGTGTATCATTGAAAATACCTTATAATATAACGTAATATGCAGTGTATCATTGAAAATACCTTATAATATAACGTAATATGCAGTGAATCATTGAAAATACCTTATAATATAACGTATAATGCAGTGTATCATTGAAAATACCTTATAATATAACGGATTATGCAGTGTATCATTGAAAATACCTTATAATATAACGTAATATGCAGTGTTTCATTGAAAATACCTTATAATATAACGTAATATGCAGTGTGTCATTGAAAATACCTTATAATATATCGTAGTTTATCATTGAAAATACCTTATAATATAACGTAATATGCAGTGTATCATTGAAAATACCTTATGATATAACGTAATATGCAGTGTATCATTGAAAATACCTTATAATATAACGTAATATGTAGTGTATCATAGAAAATACCATTTAATATAACGTAATATACAGTGTATCATTGAAAATACCTTATAATATAACGTAATATGCAGTGTATCATTGAAAATACCTAATAACATATCCTAATATGCAGTGTATCATTGAAAATACCTTATAATATAACGTAATATGCAGTGTATCATTGAAAATACCTTATAATATAACGTAATATGCAGTGTATCATTGAAAATACCTTCTAATATATCGTAGTTTATCATTGAAAATACCTTATAATATAACGTCATATGCAGTGTATCATTGAAAATACCTTATAACATATCCTAATATGCAGTGTATCATTGAAAATACCTTATGATATAACGTAATATGCAGTGTATCATTGAAAATACCTTATAATATAACGTAATATGCAGTGTGTCATTGAAAATACCTTATAATATATCGTAGTTTATCATTGAAAATACCTTATAATATAACGTAATATGCCGTGTATCATTGAAAATACCTTATAATATAACGTAATATGCAGTGTATCATTGAAAATACCTTATAATATAACGTAATATGCAGTGTATCACTGAAAATACCTTATAATATATCATAATATGTAGTTTATCATTGAAAATACCTTATAATATAACGTAATATGCAGTGTATCATTGAAAATACCTAATAATATATTGTAGTTTATCATTCAAAATACCTTATAATATAACGTTATATGCAGTGTATCATTGAAAATACCTTATAATATAACGTAATATGCAGTGTATCATTGAAAATACCTTATAATATAACGTAATATGCAGTGAATCATTGAAAATACCTTATAATATAACGTATAATGCAGTGTATCATTGAAAAAACCTTATAATATAACGTAATATGCAGTGTATCATTGAAAATACCTTATAATATAACGTAATATGCAGTGTGTTATTGAAAATACCTTATAATATATCGTAGTTTATCATTGAAAATACCTTATAATATAACGTAATATGCAGTGTATCATTGAAAATACCTTATAATATAACGTAATATGCAGTGTATCATTGAAAATACCTTATAATATAACGTAATATGCAGTGAATCATTGAAAATACCTTATAATATAACGTATAATGCAGTGTATCATTGAAAATACCTTATAATATAACGTAATATGCAGTGTATCATTGAAAATACCTTATAATATAACGTAATATGCAGTGTATCATTCAAAATACCTTATAATATAACGTTATATGCAGTGTATCATTGAAAATACCTTATAATATAACGTAATATGCAGTGTATCATTGAAAATACCTTATAATATAACGTAATATGCAGTGAATCATTGAAAATACCTTATAATATAACGTAATATGCAGTGTATCAGTGAAAATACCTTATGATATAACGTAATATGCAGTGTATCATTGAAAATACCTTATAATATAATGTAATATGCAGTGTTTCATTGAAAATACCTTATAATATAACGTAATATGCAGTGTGTCATTGAAATTACCTTATAATATATCGTAGTTTATCATTGAAAATACCTTATAATATAACGTAATATGCAGTGTATCATTGAAAATACCTTATAATATAACGTAATATGCAGTGTATCATTGAAAATACCTTATAATATAACGGATTATGCAGTGTATCATTGAAAATACCTTATAATATAACGTAATATGCAGTGTATCATTGAAAATACCTTATAATATAACGTTACATGCAGTGTATCAATGAAAATACCTTAAAATATAACGTAATATGCAGTGTTTCATTGAAAATACCTTATAATATAACGTAATATGCAGTGTGTCATTGAAAATACCTTATAATATATCGTAGTTTATCATTGAAAATACCTTATAATATAACGTAATATGCAATGTATCATTGAACATACCTTATAATATATCGTAGTTTATCATTGAAAATACTTTATAATATAACGTAATATGCAGTGAATCATTGAAAATACCTTATAATATAACGTATAATGCAGTGTATCATTGAAAATACCTTATAATATAACGTAATATGCAGTGTATCATTGAAAATACCTTATAATATAACGTAATATGCAGTGAATCATTGAAAATACCTTATAATATAACGTATAATGCAGTGTATCATTGAAAATACCTTATAATATAACGGATTATGCAGTGTATCATTGAAAATACCTTATAATATAACGTAATATGCAGTGTTTCATTGAAAATACCTTATAATATAACGTAATATGCAGTGTGTCATTGAAAATACCTTATAATATATCGTAGTTTATCATTGAAAATACCTTATAATATAACGTAATATGCAGTGTATCATTGAAAATACCTTATGATATAACGTAATATGCAGTGTATCATTGAAAATACCTTATAATATAACGTAAGATGCAGTGTTTCATTGAAAATACCTTATAATATAACGTAATATGCAGTGTGTCATTGAAAATACCTTATAATATATCGTAGTTTATCATTGAAAATACCTTATAATATAACGTAATATGCCGTGTATCATTGAAAATACCTTATAATATAACGTAATATGCAGTGTATCATTGAAAATACCTTATAATATAACGTAATATGCAGTGTATCACTGAAAATACCTTATAATATATCATAATATGTAGTTTATCATTGAAAATACCTTATAATATAACGTAATATGCAGTGTATCATTGAAAATACCTAATAATATATTGTAGTTTATCATTCAAAATACCTTATAATATAACGTTATATGCAGTGTATCATTGAAAATACCTTATAATATAACGTAATATGCAGTGTATCATTGAAAATACCTTATAATATAACGTAATATGCAGTGAATCATTGAAAATACCTTATAATATAACGTATAATGCAGTGTATCATTGAAAAAACCTTATAATATAACGGATTATGCAGTGTATCATTGAAAATACCTTATAATATAACGTAATATGCAGTGTATCATTGAAAATACCTTATAATATAACGTAATATGCAGTGAATCATTGAAAATACCTTATAATATAACGTATAATGCAGTGTATCATTGAAAATACCTTATAATATAACGGATTATGCAGTGTATCATTGAAAATACCTTATAATATAACGTAATATGCAGTGTATCATTGAAAATACCTTATAATATAACGTTACATGCAGTGTATCAATGAAAATACCTTAAAATATAACGTAATATGCAGTGTTTCATTGAAAATACCTTATAATATAACGTAATATGCAGTGTGTCATTGAAAATACCTTATAATATATCGTAGTTTATCATTGAAAATACCTTATAATATAACGTAATATGCAATGTATCATTGAAAATACCTTATAATATATCGTAGTTTATCATTGAAAATACCTTATAATATAACGTAATATGCAGTGAATCATTGAAAATACCTTATAATATAACGTATAATGCAGTGTATCATTGAAAATACCTAGTAATATAACGTATAATGCAGTGTATCATTGAAAATACCTTATAATATAACGGATTATGCAGTGTATCATTGAAAATACCTTATAATATAACGTAATATGCAGTGTATCATTGAAAATACCTTATAATATAACGGATTATGCAGTGTATCATTGAAAATACCTTATAATATAACGTAATATGCAGTGTATCATTGAAAATACCTTATAATATAACGTTACATGCAGTGTATCAATGAAAATACCTTAAAATATAACGTAATATGCAGTGTTTCATTGAAAATACCTTATAATATAACGTAATATGCAGTGTGTCATTGAAAATACCTTATAATATATCGTAGTTTATCATTGAAAATACCTTATAATATAACGTAATATGCAATGTATCATTGAAAATACCTTATAATATATCGTAGTTTATCATTGAAAATACCTTATAATATAACGTATAATGCAGTGTATCATTGAAAATACCTTATAATATAACGGATTATGCAGTGTATCATTGAAAATACCTTATAATATAACGTAATATGCAGTGTATCATTGAAAATACCTTATAATATAACGTTATATGCAGTGTATCAATGAAAATACCTTATAATATAACGTAATATGCAGTGTTTCATTGAAAATACCTTATAATATAACGTAATATGCAGTGTTTCATTGAAAATACCTTATAATATAACGTAATATGCAGTGTGTCATTGAAAATACCTTATAATATATCGTAGTTTATCATTGAAAATACCTTATAATATAACGTAATATGCAGTGTATCATTGAAAATACCTTATAATATAACGTAATATGCAGTGTATCATTGAAAATACCTTATAATATAACGTAATATGCAGTGAATCATTGAAAATACCTTATAATATAACGTATAATGCAGTGTATCATTGAAAATACCTTATAATATAACGGATTATGCAGTGTATCATTGAAAATACCTTATAATATAACGTAATATGCAGTGTATCATTGAAAATACCTTATAATATAACGTTACATGCAGTGTATCAATGAAAATACCTTAAAATATAACGTAATATGCAGTGTTTCATTGAAAATACCTTATAATATAACGTAATATGCAGTGTGTCATTGAAAATACCTTATAATATATCGTAGTTTATCATTGAAAATACCTTATAATATAACGTAATATGCAATGTATCATTGAAAATACCTTATAATATATCGTAGTTTATCATTGAAAATACTTTATAATATAACGTAATATGCAGTGAATCATTGAAAATACCTTATAATATAACGTATAATGCAGTGTATCATTGAAAATACCTTATAATATAACGTAATATGCAGTGTATCATTGAAAATACCTTATAATATATCGTAATATGCAGTGAATCATTGAAAATACCTTATAATATAACGTATAATGCAGTGTATCATTGAAAATACCTTATAATATAACGGATTATGCAGTGTATCATTGAAAATACCTTATAATATAACGTAATATGCAGTGTTTCATTGAAAATACCTTATAATATAACGTAATATGCAGTGTGTCATTGAAAATACCTTATAATATATCGTAGTTTATCATTGAAAATACCTTATAATATAACGTAATATGCAGTGTATCATTGAAAATACCTTATGATATAACGTAATATGCAGTGTATCATTGAAAATACCTTATAATATAACGTAAGATGCAGTGTTTCATTGAAAATACCTTATAATATAACGTAATATGCAGTGTGTCATTGAAAATACCTTATAATATATCGTAGTTTATCATTGAAAATACCTTATAATATAACGTAATATGCAGTGTATCATTGAAAATACCTTATAATATAACGTAATATGCAGTGTATCATTGAAAATACCTTATAATATAACGTAATATGCAGTGTATCACTGAAAATACCTTATAATATATCATAATATGTAGTTTATCATTGAAAATACCTTATAATATAACGTAATATGCAGTGTATCATTGAAAATACCTAATAATATATTGTAGTTTATCATTCAAAATACCTTATAATATAACGTTATATGCAGTGTAACATTGAAAATACCTTATAATATATCGTAATATGCAGTGTATCATTGAAAATACCTTATAATATAACGTAATATGCAGTGACTCATTGAAAATACCTTATAATATAACGTATAATGCAGTGTATCATTGAAAAAACCTTATAATATAACGGATTATGCAGTGTATCATTGAAAATACCTTATAATATAACGTAATATGCAGTGTATCATTGAAAATACCTTATAATATAACGTAATATGCAGTGAATCATTGAAAATACCTTATAATATAACGTATAATGCAGTGTATCATTGAAAATACCTTATAATATAACGGATTATGCAGTGTATCATTGAAAATACCTTATAATATAACGTAATATGCAGTGTATCATTGAAAATACCTTATAATATAACGTAATATGCAGTGTATCATTGAAAATACCTTATAATATAACGTATAATGCAGTGTATCATTGAAAATACCTTATAATATAACGGATTATGCAGTGTATCATTGAAAATACCTTATAATATAACGTAATATGCAGTGTTTCATTGAAAATACCTTATAATATAACGTAATATGCAGTGTGTCATTGAAAATACCTTATAATATATCGTAGTTTATCATTGAAAATACCTTATAATATAACGTAATATGCAGTGTATCATTGAAAATACCTTATGATATAACGTAATATGCAGTGTATCATTGAAAATACCTTATAATATAACGTAAGATGCAGTGTTTCATTGAAAATACCTTATAATATAACGTAATATGCAGTGTGTCATTGAAAATACCTTATAATATATCGTAGTTTATCATTGAAAATACCTTATAATATAACGTAATATGCCGTGTATCATTGAAAATACCTTATAATATAACGTAATATGCAGTGTATCATTGAAAATACCTTATAATATAACGTAATATGCAGTGTATCACTGAAAATACCTTATAATATATCATAATATGTAGTTTATCATTGAAAATACCTTATAATATAACGTAATATGCAGTGTATCATTGAAAATACCTAATAATATATTGTAGTTTATCATTCAAAATACCTTATAATATAACGTTATATGCAGTGTATCATTGAAAATACCTTATAATATAACGTAATATGCAGTGTATCATTGAAAATACCTTATAATATAACGTAATATGCAGTGAATCATTGAAAATACCTTATAATATAACGTATAATGCAGTGTATCATTGAAAAAACCTTATAATATAACGGATTATGCAGTGTATCATTGAAAATACCTTATAATATAACGTAATATGCAGTGTATCATTGAAAATACCTTATAATATAACGTAATATGCAGTGAATCATTGAAAATACCTTATAATATAACGTATAATGCAGTGTTTCATTGAAAATACCTTATAATATAACGTAATATGCAGTGTGTCATTGAAAATACCTTATAATATATCGTAGTTTATCATTGAAAATACCTTATAATATAACGTAATATGCAATGTATCATTGAAAATACCTTATAATATATCGTAGTTTATCATTGAAAATACCTTATAATATAACGTAATATGCAGTGAATCATTGAAAATACCTTATAATATAACGTATAATGCAGTGTATCATTGAAAATACCTAGTAATATAACGTATAATGCAGTGTATCATTGAAAATACCTTATAATATAACGGATTATGCAGTGTATCATTGAAAATACCTTATAATATATCGTAGTTTATCATTGAAAATACCTTATAATATAACGTATAATGCAGTGTATCATTGAAAATACCTTATAATATAACGGATTATGCAGTGTATCATTGAAAATACCTTATAATATAACGTAATATGCAGTGTATCATTGAAAATACCTTATAATATAACGTTATATGCAGTGTATCAATGAAAATACCTTATAATATAACGTAATATGCAGTGTTTCATTGAAAATACCTTATAATATAACGTAATATGCAGTGTTTCATTGAAAATACCTTATAATATAACGTAATATGCAGTGTGTCATTGAAAATACCTTATAATATATCGTAGTTTATCATTGAAAATACCTTATAATATAACGTAATATGCAGTGTATCATTGAAAATACCTTATAATATAACGTAATATGCAGTGTATCATTGAAAATACCTTATAATATAACGTAATATGCAGTGAATCATTGAAAATACCTTATAATATAACGTATAATGCAGTGTATCATTGAAAATACCTTATAATATAACGTTACATGCAGTGTATCAATGAAAATACCTTAAAATATAACGTAATATGCAGTGTTTCATTGAAAATACCTTATAATATAACGTAATATGCAGTGTGTCATTGAAAATACCTTATAATATATCGTAGTTTATCATTGAAAATACCTTATAATATAACGTAATATGCAATGTATCATTGAAAATACCTTATAATATATCGTAGTTTATCATTGAAAATACTTTATAATATAACGTAATATGCAGTGAATCATTGAAAATACCTTATAATGCAGTGCATCATTGAAAATACCTTATAATATAACGTAATATGCAGTGTATCATTGAAAATACCTTATAATATATCGTAATATGCAGTGAATCATTGAAAATACCTTATAATATAACGTATAATGCAGTGTATCATTGAAAATACCTTATAATATAACGGATTATGCAGTGTATCATTGAAAATACCTTATAATATAACGTAATATGCAGTGTTTCATTGAAAATACCTTATAATATAACGTAATATGCAGTGTGTCATTGAAAATACCTTATAATATATCGTAGTTTATCATTGAAAATACCTTATAATATAACGTAATATGCAGTGTATCATTGAAAATACCTTATGATATAACGTAATATGCAGTGTATCATTGAAAATACCTTATAATATAACGTAAGATGCAGTGTTTCATTGAAAATACCTTATAATATAACGTAATATGCAGTGTGTCATTGAAAATACCTTATAATATATCGTAGTTTATCATTGAAAATACCTTATAATATAACGTAATATGCAGTGTATCATTGAAAATACCTTATAATATAACGTAATATGCAGTGTATCATTGAAAATACCTTATAATATAACGTAATATGCAGTCTATCACTGAAAATACCTTATAATATATCATAATATGTAGTTTATCATTGAAAATACCTTATAATATAACGTAATATGCAGTGTATCATTGAAAATACCTAATAATATATTGTAGTTTATCATTCAAAATACCTTATAATATAACGTTATATGCAGTGTATCATTGAAAATACCTTATAATATAACGTAATATGCAGTGTATCATTGAAAATACCTTATAATATAACGTAATATGCAGTGACTCATTGAAAATACCTTATAATATAACGTATAATGCAGTGTATCATTGAAAAAACCTTATAATATAACGGATTATGCAGTGTATCATTGAAAATACCTTATAATATAACGTAATATGCAGTGTATCATTGAAAATACCTTATAATATAACGTAATATGCAGTGAATCATTGAAAATACCTTATAATATAACGTATAATGCAGTGTATCATTGAAAATACCTTATAATATAACGGATTATGCAGTGTATCATTGAAAATACCTTATAATATAACGTAATATGCAGTGTATCATTCAAAATACCTTATAATATAACGTTACATGCAGTGTATCAATGAAAATACCTTAAAATATAACGTAATATGCAGTGTTTCATTGAAAATACCTTATAATATAACGTAATATGCAGTGTGTCATTGAAAATACCTTATAATATATCGTAGTTTATCATTGAAAATACCTTATAATATAACGTAATATGCAATGTATCATTGAAAATACCTTATAATATATCGTAGTTTATCATTGAAAATACCTTATAATATAACGTAATATGCAGTGAATCATTGAAAATACCTTATAATATAACGTATAATGCAGTGTATCATTGAAAATACCTTATAATATAACGTATAATGCAGTGTATCATTGAAAATACCTTATAATATAACGGATTATGCAGTGTATCATTGAAAATACCTTATAATATAACGTAATATGCAGTGTTTCATTGAAAATACCTTATAATATAACGTAATATGCAGTGTGTCATTGAAAATACCTTATAATATATCGTAGTTTATCATTGAAAATACCTTATAATATAACGTAATATGCAGTGTATCATTGAAAATACCTTATAATATAACGTAATATGCAGTGAATCATTGAAAATACCTTATAATATAACGGATTATGCAGTGTATCATTGAAAATACCTTATAATATAACGTAATATGCAGTGTATCATTGAAAATACCTTATAATATAACGTAATATGCAGTGAATCATTGAAAATACCTTATAATATAACGTATTATGCAGTGTATCATTGAAAATACCTTATAATATAACGGATTATGCAGTGTATCATTGAAAATACCTTATAATATAACGTAATATGCAGTGTATCATTGAAAATACCTTATAATATAACGTTACATGCAGTGTATCAATGAAAATACCTTAAAATATAACGTAATATGCAGTGTATCATTGAAAATACCTTATAATATAACGTAATATGCAGTGTGTCATTGAAAATACCTTATAATATATCGTAGTTTATCATTGAAAATACCTTATAATATAACGTAATATGCAGTGAATCATTGAAAATACCTTATAATATAACGTATAATGCAGTGTATCATTGAAAATACCTTATAATATAACGTTATATGCAGTGTATCAATGAAAATACCTTATAATATAACGTAATATGCAGTGTTTCATTGAAAATACCTTATAATATAACGTAATATGCAGTGTGTCATTGAAAATACCTTATAATATATTGTAGTTTATCATTGAAAATACCTTATAATATAACGGATTATGCAGTGTATCATTGAAAATACCTTATAATATAACGTAATATGCAGTGTATCATTGAAAATACCTTATAATATAACGTAATATGCAGTGAATCATTGAAAATACCTTATAATATAACGTATTATGCAGTGTATCATTGAAAATACCTTATAATATAACGGATTATGCAGTGTATCATTGAAAATACCTTATAATATAACGTAATATGCAGTGTATCATTGAAAATACCTTATAATATAACGTTACATGCAGTGTATCAATGAAAATACCTTAAAATATAACGTAATATGCAGTGTTTCATTGAAAATACCTTATAATATAACGTAATATGCAGTGTGTCATTGAAAATACCTTATAATATATCGTAGTTTATCATTGAAAATACCTTATAATATAACGTAATATGCAGTGAATCATTGAAAATACCTTATAATATAACGTATAATGCAGTGTATCATTGAAAATACCTTATAATATAACGTTATATGCAGTGTATCAATGAAAATACCTTATAATATAACGTAATATGCAGTGTTTCATTGAAAATACCTTATAATATAACGTAATATGCAGTGTGTCATTGAAAATACCTTATAATATATTGTAGTTTATCATTGAAAATACCTTATAATATAACGTAATATGCAGTGTATCATTGAAAATACCTTATAATATAACGTAATATGCAGTGTATCATTGAAAATACCTTATAATATAACGTAATATGCAGTGAATCATTGAAAATACCTTATAATATAACGTATAATGCAGTGTATCATTGAAAATACCTTATAATATAACGGATTATGCAGTGTATCATTGAAAATACCTTATAATATAACGTAATATGCAGTGTATCATTGAAAATACCTTATAATATAACGTTACATGCAGTGTATCAATGAAAATACCTTAAAATATAACGTAATATGCAGTGTTTCATTGAAAATACCTTATAATATAACGTAATATGCAGTGTATCATTGAAAATACCTTATAATATAACGTAATATGCAGTGTATCACTGAAAATACCTTATAATATATCATAATATGTAGTTTATCATTGAAAATACCTTATAATATAACGTAATATGCAGTGTATCATTGAAAATACCTAATAATATATTGTAGTTTATCATTCAAAATACCTTATAATATAACGTTATATGCAGTGTATCATTGAAAATACCTTATAATATAACGTAATATGCAGTGTATCATTGAAAATACCTTATAATATAACGTAATATGCAGTGACTCATTGAAAATACCTTATAATATAACGTATAATGCAGTGTATCATTGAAAAAACCTTATAATATAACGGATTATGCAGTGTATCATTGAAAATACCTTATAATATAACGTAATATGCAGTGTATCATTGAAAATACCTTATAATATAACGTAATATGCAGTGAATCATTGAAAATACCTTATAATATAACGTATAATGCAGTGTATCATTGAAAATACCTTATAATATAACGGATTATGCAGTGTATCATTGAAAATACCTTATAATATAACGTAATATGCAGTGTATCATTGAAAATACCTTATAATATAACGTAATATGCAGTGAATCATTGAAAATACCTTATAATATAACGTATAATGCAGTGTATCATTGAAAATACCTTATAATATAACGGATTATGCAGTGTATCATTGAAAATACCTTATAATATAACGTAATATGCAGTGTATCATTGAAAATACCTTATAATATAACGTAATATGCAGTGTGTCATTGAAAATACCTTATAATATATCGTAGTTTATCATTGAAAATACCTTATAATATAACGTAATATGCAGTGTATCATTGAAAATACCTTATGATATAACGTAATATGCAGTGTATCATTGAAAATACCTTATAATATAACGTAAGATGCAGTGTTTCATTGAAAATACCTTATAATATAACGTAATATGCAGTGTATCATTGAAAATACCTTATAATATATCGTAGTTTATCATTGAAAATACCTTATAATATAACGTAATATGCCGTGTATCATTGAAAATACCTTATAATATAACGTAATATGCAGTGTATCATTGAAAATACCTTATAATATAACGTAATATGCAGTGTATCATTGAAAATACCTTATAATATATCATAATATGTAGTTTATCATTGAAAATACCTTATAATATAACGTAATATGCAGTGTATCATTGAAAATACCTTATAATATATTGTAGTTTATCATTCAAAATACCTTATAATATAACGTTATATGCAGTGTATCATTGAAAATACCTTATAATATAACGTAATATGCAGTGTATCATTGAAAATACCTTATAATATAACGTAATATGCAGTGAATCATTGAAAATACCTTATAATATAACGTATAATGCAGTGTATCATTGAAAAAACCTTATAATATAACGGATTATGCAGTGTATCATTGAAAATACCTTATAATATAACGTAATATGCAGTGTATCATTGAAAATACCTTATAATATAACGTAATATGCAGTGAATCATTGAAAATACCTTATAATATAACGTATAATGCAGTGTTTCATTGAAAATACCTTATAATATAACGTAATATGCAGTGTGTCATTGAAAATACCTTATAATATATCGTAGTTTATCATTGAAAATACCTTATAATATAACGTAATATGCAATGTATCATTGAAAATACCTTATAATATATCGTAGTTTATCATTGAAAATACCTTATAATATAACGTAATATGCAGTGTATCATTGAAAATACCTTATAATATAACGTAATATGCAGTGTATCATTGAAAATACCTTATAATATAACGTAATATGCAGTGAATCATTGAAAATACCTTATAATATAACGTATAATGCAGTGTATCATTGAAAATACCTTATAATATAACGGATTATGCAGTGTATCATTGAAAATACCTTATAATATAACGTAATATGCAGTGTATCATTGAAAATACCTTATAATATAACGTTACATGCAGTGTATCAATGAAAATACCTTAAAATATAACGTAATATGCAGTGTTTCATTGAAAATACCTTATAATATAACGTAATATGCAGTGTGTCATTGAAAATACCTTATAATATATCGTAGTTTATCATTGAAAATACCTTATAATATAACGTAATATGCAATGTATCATTGAAAATACCTTATAATATATCGTAGTTTATCATTGAAAATACTTTATAATATAACGTAATATGCAGTGAATCATTGAAAATACCTTATAATATAACGTATAATGCAGTGCATCATTGAAAATACCTTATAATATAACGTAATATGCAGTGTATCATTGAAAATACCTTATAATATATCGTAATATGCAGTGAATCATTGAAAATACCTTATAATATAACGTATAATGCAGTGTATCATTGAAAATACCTTATAATATAACGGATTATGCAGTGTATCATTGAAAATACCTTATAATATAACGTAATATGCAGTGTTTCATTGAAAATACCTTATAATATAACGTAATATGCAGTGTGTCATTGAAAATACCTTATAATATATCGTAGTTTATCATTGAAAATACCTTATAATATAACGTAATATGCAGTGTATCATTGAAAATACCTTATGATATAACGTAATATGCAGTGTATCATTGAAAATACCTTATAATATAACGTAAGATGCAGTGTTTCATTGAAAATACCTTATAATATAACGTAATATGCAGTGTGTCATTGAAAATACCTTATAATATATCGTAGTTTATCATTGAAAATACCTTATAATATAACGTAATATGCAGTGTATCATTGAAAATACCTTATAATATAACGTAATATGCAGTGTATCATTGAAAATACCTTATAATATAACGTAATATGCAGTGTATCACTGAAAATACCTTATAATATATCATAATATGTAGTTTATCATTGAAAATACCTTATAATATAACGTAATATGCAGTGTATCATTGAAAATACCTAATAATATATTGTAGTTTATCATTCAAAATACCTTATAATATAACGTTATATGCAGGGTATCATTGAAAATACCTTATAATATAACGTAATATGCAGTGTATCATTGAAAATACCTTATAATATAACGTAATATGCAGTGACTCATTGAAAATACCTTATAATATAACGTATAATGCAGTGTATCATTGAAAAAACCTTATAATATAACGGATTATGCAGTGTATCATTGAAAATACCTTATAATATAACGTAATATGCAGTGTATCATTGAAAATACCTTATAATATAACGTAATATGCAGTGTATCATTGAAAATACCTTATAATATAACGTATAATGCAGTGTATCATTGAAAATACCTTATAATATAACGGATTATGCAGTGTATCATTGAAAATACCTTATAATATAACGTAATATGCAGTGTATCATTGAAAATACCTTATAATATAACGTTAAATGCAGTGTATCAATGAAAATACCTTAAAATATAACGTAATATGCAGTGTTTCATTGAAAATACCTTATAATATAACGTAATATGCAGTGTGTCATTGAAAATACCTTATAATATATCGTAGTTTATCATTGAAAATACCTTATAATATAACGTAATATGCAATGTATCATTGAAAATACCTTATAATATATCGTAGTTTATCATTGAAAATACCTTATAATATAACGTAATATGCAGTGAATCATTGAAAATACCTTATAATATAACGTATAATGCAGTGTATCATTGAAAATACCTTATAATATAACGTATAATGCAGTGTATCATTGAAAATACCTTATAATATAACGGATTATGCAGTGTATCATTGAAAATACCTTATAATATAACGTAATATGCAGTGTTTCATTGAAAATACCTTATAATATAACGTAATATGCAGTGTGTCATTGAAAATACCTTATAATATATCGTAGTTTATCATTGAAAATACCTTATAATATAACGTAATATGCAGTGTATCATTGAAAATACCTTATAATATAACGTAATATGCAGTGAATCATTGAAAATACCTTATAATATAACGGATTATGCAGTGTATCATTGAAAATACCTTATAATATAACGTAATATGCAGTGTATCATTGAAAATACCTTATAATATAACGTAATATGCAGTGAATCATTGAAAATACCTTATAATATAACGTATTATGCAGTGTATCATTGAAAATACCTTATAATATAACGGATTATGCAGTGTATCATTGAAAATACCTTATAATATAACGTAATATGCAGTGTATCATTGAAAATACCTTATAATATAACGTTACATGCAGTGTATCAATGAAAATACCTTAAAATATAACGTAATATGCAGTGTTTCATTGAAAATACCTTATAATATAACGTAATATGCAGTGTTTCATTGAAAATACCTTATAATATATCGTAGTTTATCATTGAAAATACCTTATAATATAACGTAATATGCAGTGAATCATTGAAAATACCTTATAATATAACGTATAATGCAGTGTATCATTGAAAATACCTTATAATATAACGTTATATGCAGTGTATCAATGAAAATACCTTATAATATAACGTAATATGCAGTGTATCATTGAAAATACCTTATAATATAACGTAATATGCAGTGTGTCATTGAAAATACCTTATAATATATTGTAGTTTATCATTGAAAATACCTTATAATATAACGGATTATGCAGTGTATCATTGAAAATACCTTATAATATAACGTAATATGCAGTGTATCATTGAAAATACCTTATAATATAACGTAATATGCAGTGTATCATTGAAAATACCTTATAATATAACGTATTATGCAGTGTATCATTGAAAATACCTTATAATATAACGGATTATGCAGTGTATCATTGAAAATACCTTATAATATAACGTAATATGCAGTGTATCATTGAAAATACCTTATAATATAACGTTACATGCAGTGTATCAATGAAAATACCTTAAAATATAACGTAATATGCAGTGTATCATTGAAAATACCTTATAATATAACGTAATATGCAGTGTGTCATTGAAAATACCTTATAATATATCGTAGTTTATCATTGAAAATACCTTATAATATAACGTAATATGCAGTGAATCATTGAAAATACCTTATAATATAACGTATAATGCAGTGTATCATTGAAAATACCTTATAATATAACGTTATATGCAGTGTATCAATGAAAATACCTTATAATATATCGTAGTTTATCATTGAAAATACCTTATAATATAACGTAATATGCAGTGAATCATTGAAAATACCTTATAATATAACGTAATATGCAGTGTGTCATTGAAAATACCTTATAATATATTGTAGTTTATCATTGAAAATACCTTATAATATAACGTAATATGCAGTGTATCATTGAAAATACCTTATAATATAACGTAATATGCAGTGTATCATTGAAAATACCTTATAATATAACGTAATATGCAGTGAATCATTGAAAATACCTTATAATATAACGTATAATGCAGTGTATCATTGAAAATACCTTATAATATAACGGATTATGCAGTGTATCATTGAAAATACCTTATAATATAACGTAATATGCAGTGTATCATTGAAAATACCTTATAATATAACGTTACATGCAGTGTATCAATGAAAATACCTTAAAATATAACGTAATATGCAGTGTTTCATTGAAAATACCTTATAATATAACGTAATATGCAGTGTGTCATTGAAAATACCTTATAATATATCGTAGTTTATCATTGAAAATACCTTATAATATAACGTAATATGCAATGTATCATTGAAAATACCTTATAATATATCGTAGTTTATCATTGAAAATACCTTATAATATAACGTTACATGCAGTGTATCAATGAAAATACCTTAAAATATAACGTAATATGCAGTGTTTCATTGAAAATACCTTATAATATAACGTAATATGCAGTGTGTCATTGAAAATACCTTATAATATATCGTAGTTTATCATTGAAAATACCTTATAATATAACGTAATATGCAATGTATCATTGAAAATACCTTATAATATATCGTAGTTTATCATTGAAAATACCTTATAATATAACGTAATATGCAGTGAATCATTGAAAATACCTTATAATATAACGTATAATGCAGTGTATCATTGAAAATACCTTATAATATATCGTAGTTTATCATTGAAAATACCTTATAATATAACGTAATATGCAGTGAATCATTGAAAATACCTTATAATATAACGTATAATGCAGTGTATCATTGAAAATACCTTATAATATAACGTAATGTGCAGTGTATCATTGAAAATACCTTATAATATAACGTAATATGCAGTGAATCATTGAAAATACCTTATAATATAACGTATAATGCAGTGTATCATTGAAAATACCTTATAATATAACGGATTATGCAGTGTATCATTGAAAATACCTTATAATATAACGTAATATGCAGTGTATCATTGAAAATACCTTATAATATAACGTTATATGCAGTGTATCAATGAAAATACCTTATAATATAACGTAATATGCAGTGTTTCATTGAAAATACCTTATAATATAACGTAATATGCAGTGTGTCATTGAAAATACCTTATAATATATTGTAGTTTATCATTGAAAATACCTTATAATATAACGTAATATGCAGTGAATCATTGAAAATACCTTATAATATAACGTATAATGCAGTGTATCATTGAAAATACCTTATAATATAACGTAATATGCAGTGTTTCATTGAAAATACCTTATAATATAACGTAATATGCAGTGTGTCATTGAAAATACCTTATAATATATCGTAGTTTATCATTGAAAATACCTTATAATATAACGTAACATGCAGTGTATCATTGAAAATACCTTATAATATAACGTAATATGCAGTGTATCATTGAAAATACCTTATAATATAACGTAATATGCAGTGAATCATTGAAAATACCTTATAATATAACGTATAATGCAGTGTATCATTGAAAATACCTTATAATATAACGGATTATGCAGTGTATCATTGAAAATACCTTATAATATAACGTAATATGCAGTGTATCATTGAAAATACCTTATAATATAACGTTACATGCAGTGTATCAATGAAAATACCTTAAAATATAACGTAATATGCAGTGTTTCATTGAAAATACCTTATAATATAACGTAATATGCAGTGTGTCATTGAAAATACCTTATAATATATCGTAGTTTATCATTGAAAATACCTTATAATATAACGTAATATGCAATGTATCATTGAAAATACCTTATAATATATCGTAGTTTATCATTGAAAATACCTTATAATATAACGTAATATGCAGTGAATCATTGAAAATACCTTATAATATAACGTATAATGCAGTGTATCATTGAAAATACCTTATAATATAACGTAATATGCAGTGTATCATTGAAAATACCTTATAATATAACGTAATATGCAGTGAATCATTGAAAATACCTTATAATATAACGTATAATGCAGTGTATCATTGAAAATACCTTATAATATAACGGATTATGCAGTGTATCATTGAAAATACCTTATAATATAACGTAATATGCAGTGTTTCATTGAAAATACCTTATAATATAACGTAATATGCAGTGTGTCATTGAAAATACCTTATAATATATCGTAGTTTATCATTGAAAATACCTTATAATATAACGTAATATGCAGTGTATCATTGAAAATACCTTATGATATAACGTAATATGCAGTGTATCATTGAAAATACCTTATAATATAACGTAAGATGCAGTGTTTCATTGAAAATACCTTATAATTTAACGTAATATGCAGTGTGTCATTGAAAATACCTTATAATATATCGTAGTTTATCATTGAAAATACCTTATAATATAACGTAATATGCAGTGTATCATTGAAAATACCTTATAATATAACGTAATATGCAGTGTATCATTGAAAATACCTTATAATATAACGTAATATGCAGTGTATCACTGAAAATACCTTATAATGTATCATAATATGTAGTTTATCATTGAAAATACCTTATAATATAACGTAATATGCAGTGTATCATTGAAAATACCTAATAATATATTGTAGTTTATCATTCAAAATACCTTATAATATAACGTTATATGCAGTGTATCATTGAAAATACCTTATAATATAACGTAATATGCAGTGTATCATTGAAAATACCTTATAATATAACGTAATATGCAGTGAATCATTGAAAATACCTTATAATATAACGTATAATGCAGTGTATCATTGAAAATACCTTATAATATAACGGATTATGCAGTGTATCATTGAATATACCTTATAATATAACGTAATATGCAGTGTATCATTGAAAATACCTTATAATATAACGTAATATGCAGTGAATCATTGAAAATACCTTATAATATAACGTATAATGCAGTGTATCATTGAAAATACCTTATAATATAACGGATTATGCAGTGTATCATTGAAAATACCTTATAATATAACGTAATATGCAGTGTATCATTGAAAATGCCTTATAATATAACGTTACATGCAGTGTATCAATGAAAATACCTTTTAATATAACGTAATATGCAGTGTTTCATTGAAAATACCTTATGATATAACGTAATATGCAGTGTGTCATTGAAAATACCTTATAATATATCGTAGTTTATCATTGAAAATACCTTATAATATAACGTAATATGCAATGTATCATTGAAAATACCTTATAATATATCGTAGTTTATCATTGAAAATACCTTATAATATAACGTAATATGCAGTGAATCATTGAAAATACCTTATAATATAACGTATAATGCAGTGTATCATTGAAAATACCTTATAATATAACGTAATGTGCAGTGTATCATTGAAAATACCTTATAATATAACGTAATATGCAGTGAATCATTGAAAATACCTTATAATATAACGTAATATGCAGTGTATCATTGAAAATACCTTATAATATAACGTAATATGCAGTGTATCATTGAAAATACCTTATAATATAACGTAATATGCAGTGTTTCATTGAAAATACCTTATAATATAACGTAATATGCAGTGTGTCATTGAAAATACCTTATAATATATCGTAGTTTATCATTGAAAATACCTTATAATATAACGTAATATGCAGTGTATCATTGAAAATACCTTATGATATAACGTAATATGCAGTGTATCATTGAAAATACCTTATAATATAACGTCATATGCAGTGAATCATTGAAAATACCTTATAATATAACGTATAATGCAGTGTATCATTGAAAATACCTTATAATATAACGTAATATGCAGTGAATCATTGAAAATACCTTATAATATAACGTATAATGCAGTGTATCATTGAAAATACCTTATAATATAACGGATTATGCAGTGTATCATTGAAAATACCTTATAATATAACGTAATATGCAGTGTATCATTGAAAATGCCTTATAATATAACGTTACATGCAGTGTATCAATGAAAATACCTTAAAATATAACGTAATATGCAGTGTTTCATTGAAAATACCTTATGATATAACGTAATATGCAGTGTGTCATTGAAAATACCTTATAATATATCGTAGTTTATCATTGAAAATACCTTATAATATAACGTAATATGCAATGTATCATTGAAAATACCTTATAATATATCGTAGTTTATCATTGAAAATACCTTATAATATAACGTAATATGCAGTGAATCATTGAAAATACCTTATAATATAACGTATAATGCAGTGTATCATTGAAAATACCTAATAATATATTGTAGTTTATCATTCAAAATACCTTATAATATAACGTTATATGCAGTGTATCAATGAAAATACCTTATAATATAACGTAATATGCAGTGTATCATTGAAAATACCTTATAATATAACGTTACATGCAGTGTATCAATGAAAATACCTTAAAATATAACGTAATATGCAGTGTATCGTTGAAAATACCTTATAATATAACGTAATATGCAGTGTATCATTGAAAATACCTTATAATATAACGTAATATGCAGTCTATCACTGAAAATACCTTATAATATATCATAATATGTAGTTTATCATTGAAAATACCTTATAATATAACGTAATATGCAGTGTATCATTGAAAATACCTAATAATATATTGTAGTTTATCATTCAAAATACCTTAGAATATAACGTTATATGCAGTGTATCAATGAAAATACCTTATAATATAACGTAATATGCAGTGTATCATTGAAAATACCTTATAATATAACGTTACATGCAGTGTATCAATGAAAATACCTTAAAATATAACGTAATATGCAGTGTTTCATTGAAAATACCTTATGATATAACGTAATATGCAGTGTGTCATTGAAAATACCTTATAATATATCGTAGTTTATCATTGAAAATACCTTATAATATAACGTAATATGCAATGTATCATTGAAAATACCTTATAATATATCGTAGTTTATCATTGAAAATACCTTATAATATAACGTAATATGCAGTGAATCATTGAAAATACCTTATAATATAACGTATAATGCAGTGTATCATTGAAAATACCTTATAATATAACGTAATGTGCAGTGTATCATTGAAAATACCTTATAATATAACGTAATATGCAGTGAATCATTGAAAATACCTTATAATATAACGTAATATGCAGTGTATCATTGAAAATACCTTATGATATAACGTAATATGCAGTGTATCATTGAAAATACCTTATAATATAACGTAATATGCAGTGTTTCATTGAAAATACCTTATAATATAACGTAATATGCAGTGTGTCATTGAAAATACCTTATAATATATCGTAGTTTATCATTGAAAATACCTTATAATATAACGTAATATGCAGTGTATCATTGAAAATACCTTATAATATAACGTAATATGCAGTGTATCATTGAAAATACCTTATAATATAACGTCATATGCAGTGAATCATTGAAAATACCTTATAATATAACGGATTATGCAGTGTATCATTGAAAATACCTTATAATATAACGTAATGTGCAGTGTATCATTGAAAATACCTTATAATATAACGTAATATGCAGTGAATCATTGAAAATACCTTATAATATAACGTATAATGCAGTGTATCATTGAAAATACCTTATAATATAACGTAATATGCAGTGAATCATTGAAAATACCTTATAATATAACGTATAATGCAGTGTATCATTGAAAATACCTTATAATATAACGGATTATGCAGTGTATCATTGAAAATACCTTATAATATAACGTAATATGCAGTGTATCATTGAAAATGCCTTATAATATAACGTTACATGCAGTGTATCAATGAAAATACCTTAAAATATAACGTAATATGCAGTGTTTCATTGAAAATACCTTATGATATAACGTAATATGCAGTGTGTCATTGAAAATACCTTATAATATATCGTAGTTTATCATTGAAAATACCTTATAATATAACGTAATATGCAATGTATCATTGAAAATACCTTATAATATATCGTAGTTTATCATTGAAAATACCTTATAATATAACGTAATATGCAGTGAATCATTGAAAATACCTTATAATATAACGTATAATGCAGTGTATCATTGAAAATACCTAATAATATATTGTAGTTTATCATTCAAAATACCTTATAATATAACGTTATATGCAGTGTATCAATGAAAATACCTTATAATATAACGTAATATGCAGTGTATCATTGAAAATACCTTATAATATAACGTTACATGCAGTGTATCAATGAAAATACCTTAAAATATAACGTAATATGCAGTGAATCATTGAAAATACCTTATAATATAACGTATAATGCAGTGTATCATTGAAAATACCTTATAATATAACGGATTATGCAGTGTATCATTGAAAATACCTTATAATATAACGTAATATGCAGTGTATCATTGAAAATACCTTATAATATAACGTAATATGCAGTGAATCATTGAAAATACCTTATAATATAACGTATAATGCAGTGTATCATTGAAAATACCTTATAATATAACGTAATATGCAGTGAATCATTGAAAATACCTTATAATATAACGTATAATGCAGTGTATCATTGAAAATACCTTATAATATAACGGATTATGCAGTGTATCATTGAAAATACCTTATAATATAACGTAATATGCAGTGTATCATTGAAAATGCCTTATAATATAACGTTACATGCAGTGTATCAATGAAAATACCTTAAAATATAACGTAATATGCAGTGTTTCATTGAAAATACCTTATGATATAACGTAATATGCAGTGTGTCATTGAAAATACCTTATAATATATCGTAGTTTATCATTGAAAATACCTTATAATATAACGTAATATGCAATGTATCATTGAAAATACCTTATAATATATCGTAGTTTATCATTGAAAATACCTTATAATATAACGTAATATGCAGTGAATCATTGAAAATACCTTATAATATAACGTATAATGCAGTGTATCATTGAAAATACCTAATAATATATTGTAGTTTATCATTCAAAATACCTTATAATATAACGTTATATGCAGTGTATCAATGAAAATACCTTATAATATAACGTAATATGCAGTGTATCATTGAAAATACCTTATAATATAACGTTACATGCAGTGTATCAATGAAAATACCTTAAAATATAACGTAATATGCAGTGTATCATTGAAAATACCTTATAATATAACGTAATATGCAGTGTATCATTGAAAATACCTTATAATATAACGTAATATGCAGTCTATCACTGAAAATACCTTATAATATATCATAATATGTAGTTTATCATTGAAAATACCTTATAATATAACGTAATATGCAGTGTATCATTGAAAATACCTAATAATATATTGTAGTTTATCATTCAAAATACCTTATAATATAACGTTATATGCAGTGTATCAATGAAAATACCTTATAATATAACGTAATATGCAGTGTATCATTGAAAATACCTTATAATATAACGTTACATGCAGTGTATCAATGAAAATACCTTAAAATATAACGTAATATGCAGTGTTTCATTGAAAATACCTTATAATATAACGTAATATGCAGTGTGTCATTGAAAATACCTTATAATATATCGTAGTTTATCATTGAAAATACCTTATAATATAACGTAATATGCAGTGTATCATTGAAAATACCTTATAATATATCGCAGTTTATCATTGAAAATACCTTATAATATAACGTAATATGCAGTGAATCATTGAAAATACCTTATAATATAACGTATAATGCAGTGTATCATTGAAAATACCTTATAATATAACGTAATATGCAGTGTATCATTGAAAATACCTTATAATATAACGTAATATGCAGTGAATCATTGAAAATACCTTATAATATAACGTAATATGCAGTGTGTCATTGAAAATACCTTATAATATAACGTAATATGCAGTGTATCATTGAAAATACCTTATAATATATCGTAATTTGAAGTGTATCATTGAAAATACCTTATAATATAACGTAATATGCAGTGTATCATTGAAAATACCTTATAATATAACGTAATATGCAGTGAATCATTGAAAATACCTTATAATATAACGTATAATGCAGTGTATCATTGAAAATACCTTATAATATAACGGATTATGCAGTGTATCATTGAAAATACCTTATAATATAACGTAATATGCAGTGAATCATTGAAAATACCTTATAATATATCGTAGTTTATCATTGAAAATACCTTATAATATAACGTAATATGCAGTGTATCATTGAAAATACCTTATAATATAACGTAATATGCAGTGTATCATTGAAAATACCTTATAATATAACGTCATATGCAGTGAATCATTGAAAATACCTTATAATATAACGTATAATGCAGTTTATCATTGAAAATACCTTATAATATAACGTAATATGCAGTGAATCATTGAAAATACCTTATAATATAACGTATAATGCAGTGTATCATTGAAAATACCTTATAATATAACGGATTATGCAGTGTATCATTGAAAATACCTTATAATATAACGTAATATGCAGTGTATCATTGAAAATGCCTTATAATATAACGTTACATGCAGTGTATCAATGAAAATACCTTAAAATATAACGTAATATGCAGTGTTTCATTGAAAATACCTTATGATATAACGTAATATGCAGTGTGTCATTGAAAATACCTTATAATATATCGTAGTTTATCATTGAAAATACCTTATAATATAACGTAATATGCAATGTATCATTGAAAATACCTTATAATATAACGTAATATGCAGTGTATCATTGAAAATACCTTATAATATAACGTAATATGCAGTGTATCATTGAAAATACCTTATAATATAACGTAATATGCAGTCTATCACTGAAAATACCTTATAATATATCATAATATGTAGTTTATCATTGAAAATACCTTATAATATAACGTAATATGCAGTGTATCATTGAAAATACCTAATAATATATTGTAGTTTATCATTCAAAATACCTTATAATATAACGTTATATGCAGTGTATCAATGAAAATACCTTATAATATAACGTAATATGCAGTGTATCATTGAAAATACCTTATAATATAACGTTACATGCAGTGTATCAATGAAAATACCTTAAAATATAACGTAATATGCAGTGTTTCATTGAAAATACCTTATAATATAACGTAATATGCAGTGTGTCATTGAAAATACCTTATAATATATCGTAGTTTATCATTGAAAATACCTTATAATATAACGTAATATGCAATGTATCATTGAAAATACCTTATAATATATCGCAGTTTATCATTGAAAATACCTTATAATATAACGTAATATGCAGTGAATCATTGAAAATACCTTATAATATAACGTATAATGCAGTGTATCATTGAAAATACCTTATAATATAACGTAATATGCAGTGTATCATTGAAAATACCTTATAATATAACGTAATATGCAGTGAATCATTGAAAATACCTTATAATATAACGTAATATGCAGTGTGTCATTGAAAATACCTTATAATATAACGTAATATGCAGTGTATCATTGAAAATACCTTATAATATATCGTAATTTGAAGTGTATCATTGAAAATACCTTATAATATAACGTAATATGCAGTGTATCATTGAAAATACCTTATAATATATCGTAATATGCAGTGAATCATTGAAAATACCTTATAATATAACGTATAATGCAGTGTATCATTGAAAATACCTTATAATATAACGGATTATGCAGTGTATCATTGAAAATACCTTATAATATAACGTAATATGCAGTGAATCATTGAAAATACCTTATAATATATCGTAGTTTATCATTGAAAATACCTTATAATATAACGTAATATGCAGTGTATCATTGAAAATACCTTATAATATAACGTAATATGCAGTGTATCATTGAAAATACCTTATAATATAACGTCATATGCAGTGAATCATTGAAAATACCTTATAATATAACGTATAATGCAGTTTATCATTGAAAATACCTTATAATATAACGTAATATGCAGTGTATCATTGAAAATACCTTATAATATAACGTATAATGCAGTGTATCATTGAAAATACCTTATAATATAACGGATTATGCAGTGTATCATTGAAAATACCTTATAATATAACGTAATATGCAGTGTATCATTGAAAATGCCTTATAATATAACGTTACATGCAGTGTATCAATGAAAATACCTTAAAATATAACGTAATATGCAGTGTTTCATTGAAAATACCTTATGATATAACGTAATATGCAGTGTGTCATTGAAAATACCTTATAATATATCGTAGTTTATCATTGAAAATACCTTATAATATAACGTAATATGCAATGTATCATTGAAAATACCTTATAATATATCGTAGTTTATCATTGAAAATACCTTATAATATAACGTAATATGCAGTGAATCATTGAAAATACCTTATAATATAACGTATAATGCAGTGTATCATTGAAAATACCTTATAATATAACGTAATATGCAGTGTATCATTGAAAATACCTTATAATATAACGTAATATGCAGTGTATCATTGAAAATGCCTTATAATATAACGTTACATGCAGTGTATCAATGAAAATACCTTAAAATATAACGTAATATGCAGTGTTTCATTGAAAATACCTTATAATATAACGTAATATGCAGTGTGTCATTGAAAATACCTTATAATATAACGTAATATGCAGTGTGTCATTGAAAATACCTTATAATATATCGTAGTTTATCATTGAAAATACCTTATAATATAACGTAATATGCAATGTATCATTGAAAATACCTTATAATATATCGTAGTTTATCATTGAAAATACCTTATAATATAACGTAATATGCAGTGTATCATTGAAAATACCTTATAATATAACGTAATATGCAGTGTATCATTGAAAATACCTTATAATATAACGTAATATGCAGTGTATCACTGAAAATACCTTATAATATATCATAATATGTAGTTTATCATTGAAAATACCTTATAATATAACGTAATATGCAGTGTATCATTGAAAATACCTAATAATATATTGTAGTTTATCATTCAAAATACCTTATAATATAACGCTATATGCAGTGTATCATTGAAAATACCTTATAATATAACGTAATATGCAGTGTATCATTGAAAATACCTTATAATATAACGTAATATGCAGTGAATCATTGAAAATACCTTATAATATAACGTATAATGCAGTGTATCATTGAAAATACCTTATAATATAACGGATTATGCAGTGTATCATTGAAAATACCTTATAATATAACGTAATATGCAGTGTATCATTGAAAATACCTTATAATATAACGTAATATGCAGTGAATCATTGAAAATACCTTATAATATAACGTATAATGCAGTGTATCATTGAAAATACCTTATAATATAACGGATTATGCAGTGTATCATTGAAAATACCTTATAATATAACGTAATATGCAGTGTATCATTGAAAATGCCTTATAATATAACGTTACATGCAGTGTATCAATGAAAATACCTTAAAATATAACGTAATATGCAGTGTTTCATTGAAAATACCTTATGATATAACGTAATATGCAGTGTGTCATTGAAAATACCTTATAATATATCGTAGTTTATCATTGAAAATACCTTATAATATAACGTAATATGCAATGTATCATTGAAAATACCTTATAATATATCGTAGTTTATCATTGAAAATACCTTATAATATAACGTAATATGCAGTGAATCATTGAAAATACCTTATAATATAACGTATAATGCAGTGTATCATTGAAAATACCTTATAATATAACGTAATATGCAGTGTATCATTGAAAATACCTTATAATATAACGTAATATGCAGTGAATCATTGAAAATACCTTATAATATAACGTAATATGCAGTGTATCATTGAAAATACCTTATGATATAACGTAATATGCAGTGTATCATTGAAAATACCTTATAATGTAACGTAATATGCAGTGTTTCATTGAAAATACCTTATAATATAACGTAATATGCAGTGTGTCATTGAAAATACCTTATAATATATCGTAGTTTATCATTGAAAATACCTTATAATATAACGTAATATGCAGTGTATCATTGAAAATACCTTATAATATAACGTAATATGGAGTGTATCATTGAAAATACCTTATAATATAACGTCATATGCAGTGAATCATTGAAAATACCTTATAATATAACGTATAATGCAGTGTATCATTGAAAATACCTTATAATATAACGTAATATGCAGTGAATCATTGAAAATACCTTATAATATAACGTATAATGCAGTGTATCATTGAAAATACCTTATAATATAACGGATTATGCAGTGTATCATTGAAAATACCTTATAATATAACGTAATATGCAGTGTATCATTGAAAATGCCTTATAATATAACGTTACATGCAGTGTATCAATGAAAATACCTTATAATATAACGTAATATGCAGTGTTTCATTGAAAATACCTTATGATATAACGTAATATGCAGTGTGTCATTGAAAATACCTTATAATATATCGTAGTTTATCATTGAAAATACCTTATAATATAACGTAATATGCAATGTATCATTGAAAATACCTTATAATATATCGTAGTTTATCATTGAAAATACCTTATAATATAACGTAATATGCAGTGAATCATTGAAAATACCTTATAATATAACGTATAATGCAGTGTATCATTGAAAATACCTAATAATATATTGTAGTTTATCATTCAAAATACCTTATAATATAACGTAATATGCAGTGAATCATTGAAAATACCTTATAATATAACGTATAATGCAGTGTATCATTGAAAATACCTTATAATATAACGTAATGTGCAGTGTATCATTGAAAATACCTTATAATATAACGTAATATGCAGTGAATCATTGAAAATACCTTATAATATAACGTAATATGCAGTGTGTCATTGAAAATACCTTATAATATATCGTAGTTTATCATTGAAAATACCTTATAATATAACGTAATATGCAATGTATCATTGAAAATACCTTATAATATATCGTAGTTTATCATTGAAAATACCTTATAATATAACGTAATATGCAGTGAATCATTGAAAATACCTTATAATATAACGTATAATGCAGTGTATCATTGAAAATACCTTATAATATAACGTAATGTGCAGTGTATCATTGAAAATACCTTATAATATAACGTAATATGCAGTGAATCATTGAAAATACCTTATAATATAACGTAATATGCAGTGTATCATTGAAAATACCTTATGATATAACGTAATATGCAGTGTATCATTGAAAATACCTTATAATATAACGTAATATGCAGTGTTTCATTGAAAATACCTTATAATATAACGTAATATGCAGTGTGTCATTGAAAATACCTTATAATATATCGTAGTTTATCATTGAAAATACCTTATAATATAACGTAATATGCAGTGTATCATTGAAAATACCTTATAATATAACGTAATATGCAGTGTATCATTGAAAATACCTTATAATATAACGTCATATGCAGTGAATCATTGAAAATACCTTATAATATAACGTATAATGCAGTGTATCATTGAAAATACCTTATAATATAACGTAATATGCAGTGAATCATTGAAAATACCTTATAATATAACGTATAATGCAGTGTATCATTGAAAATACCTTATAATATAACGGATTATGCAGTGTATCATTGAAAATACCTTATAATATAACGTAATATGCAGTGTATCATTGAAAATGCCTTATAATATAACGTTACATGCAGTGTATCAATGAAAATACCTTAAAATATAACGTAATATGCAGTGTTTCATTGAAAATACCTTATGATATAACGTAATATGCAGTGTGTCATTGAAAATACCTTATAATATATCGTAGTTTATCATTGAAAATACCTTATAATATAACGTAATATGCAATGTATCATTGAAAATACCTTATAATATATCGTAGTTTATCATTGAAAATACCTTATAATATAACGTAATATGCAGTGAATCATTGAAAATACCTTATAATATAACGTATAATGCAGTGTATCATTGAAAATACCTTATAATATAACGTAATATGCAGTGAATCATTGAAAATACCTTATAATATAACGTATAATGCAGTGTATCATTGAAAATACCTTATAATATAACGGATTATGCAGTGTATCATTGAAAATACCTTATAATATAACGTAATATGCAGTGTATCATTGAAAATGCCTTATAATATAACGTTACATGCAGTGTATCAATGAAAATACCTTAAAATATAACGTAATATGCAGTGTTTCATTGAAAATACCTTATGATATAACGTAATATGCAGTGTGTCATTGAAAATACCTTATAATATATCGTAGTTTATCATTGAAAATACCTTATAATATAACGTAATATGCAATGTATCATTGAAAATACCTTATAATATATCGTAGTTTATCATTGAAAATACCTTATAATATAACGTAATATGCAGTGAATCATTGAAAATACCTTATAATATAACGTATAATGCAGTGTATCATTGAAAATACCTAATAATATATTGTAGTTTATCATTCAAAATACCTTATAATATAACGTAATATGCAGTGAATCATTGAAAATACCTTATAATATAACGTATAATGCAGTGTATCATTGAAAATACCTTATAATATAACGTAATGTGCAGTGTATCATTGAAAATACCTTATAATATAACGTAATATGCAGTGAATCATTGAAAATACCTTATAATATAACGTAATATGCAGTGTGTCATTGAAAATACCTTATAATATATCGTAGTTTATCATTGAAAATACCTTATAATATAACGTAATATGCAATGTATCATTGAAAATACCTTATAATATATCGTAGTTTATCATTGAAAATACCTTATAATATAACGTAATATGCAGTGAATCATTGAAAATACCTTATAATATAACGTATAATGCAGTGTATCATTGAAAATACCTTATAATATAACGTAATATGCAGTGTATCATTGAAAATACCTTATAATATAACGTAATATGCAGTGTATCATTGAAAATACCTTATAATATAACGTAATATGCAGTGTATCATTGAAAATACCTTATGATATAACGTAATATGCAGTGTATCATTGAAAATACCTTATAATATAACGTAATATGCAGTGTTTCATTGAAAATACCTTATAATATAACGTAATATGCAGTGTGTCATTGAAAATACCTTATAATATATCGTAGTTTATCATTGAAAATACCTTATAATATAACGTAATATGCAGTGTATCATTGAAAATACCTTATAATATAACGTAATATGCAGTGTATCATTGAAAATACCTTATAATATAACGTCATATGCAGTGAATCATTGAAAATACCTTATAATATAACGTATAATGCAGTGTATCATTGAAAATACCTTATAATATAACGTAATATGCAGTGAATCATTGAAAATACCTTATAATATAACGTATAATGCAGTGTATCATTGAAAATACCTTATAATATAACGTAATATGCAGTGTATCATTGAAAATACCTTATAATATAACGTAATATGCAGTGTATCATTGAAAATACCTTATAATATAACGTTACATGCAGTGTATCAATGAAAATACCTTAAAATATAACGTAATATGCAGTGTTTCATTGAAAATACCTTATGATATAACGTAATATGCAGTGTGTCATTGAAAATACCTTATAATATATCGTAGTTTATCATTGAAAATACCTTATAATATAACGTAATATGCAATGTATCATTGAAAATACCTTATAATATATCGTAGTTTATCATTGAAAATACCTTATAATATAACGTAATATGCAGTGAATCATTGAAAATACCTTATAATATAACGTATAATGCAGTGTATCATTGAAAATACCTAATAATATATTGTAGTTTATCATTCAAAATACCTTATAATATAACGTTATATGCAGTGTATCAATGAAAATACCTTATAATATAACGTAATATGCAGTGTATCATTGAAAATACCTTATAATATAACGTTACATGCAGTGTATCAATGAAAATACCTTAAAATATAACGTAATATGCAGTGTATCATTGAAAATACCTTATAATATAACGTAATATGCAGTGTATCATTGAAAATACCTTATAATATAACGTAATATGCAGTCTATCACTGAAAATACCTTATAATATATCATAATATGTAGTTTATCATTGAAAATACCTTATAATATAACGTAATATGCAGTGTATCATTGAAAATACCTAATAATATATTGTAGTTTATCATTCAAAATACCTTATAATATAACGTTATATGCAGTGTATCAATGAAAATACCTTATAATATAACGTAATATGCAGTGTATCATTGAAAATACCTTATAATATAACGTTACATGCAGTGTATCAATGAAAATACCTTAAAATATAACGTAATATGCAGTGTTTCATTGAAAATACCTTATAATATAACGTAATATGCAGTGTGTCATTGAAAATACCTTATAATATATCGTAGTTTATCATTGAAAATACCTTATAATATAACGTAATATGCAATGTATCATTGAAAATACCTTATAATATATCGCAGTTTATCATTGAAAATACCTTATAATATAACGTAATATGCAGTGAATCATTGAAAATACCTTATAATATAACGTATAATGCAGTGTATCATTGAAAATACCTTATAATATAACGTAATATGCAGTGTATCATTGAAAATACCTTATAATATAACGTAATATGCAGTGAATCATTGAAAATACCTTATAATATAACGTATAATGCAGTGTATCATTGAAAATACCTTATAATATAACGGATTATGCAGTGTATCATTGAAAATACCTTATAATATAACGTAATATGCAGTGAATCATTGAAAATACCTTATAATATATCGTAGTTTATCATTGAAAATACCTTATAATATAACGTAATATGCAGTGTATCATTGAAAATACCTTATAATATAACGTAATATGCAGTGTATCATTGAAAATACCTTATAATATAACGTCATATGCAGTGAATCATTGAAAATACCTTATAATATAACGTATAATGCAGTTTATCATTGAAAATACCTTATAATATAACGTAATATGCAGTGAATCATTGAAAATACCTTATAATATAACGTATAATGCAGTGTATCATTGAAAATACCTTATAATATAACGGATTATGCAGTGTATCATTGAAAATACCTTATAATATAACGTAATATGCAGTGTATCATTGAAAATGCCTTATAATATAACGTTACATGCAGTGTATCAATGAAAATACCTTAAAATATAACGTAATATGCAGTGTTTCATTGAAAATACCTTATGATATAACGTAATATGCAGTGTGTCATTGAAAATACCTTATAATATATCGTAGTTTATCATTGAAAATACCTTATAATATAACGTAATATGCAATGTATCATTGAAAATACCTTATAATATATCGTAGTTTATCATTGAAAATACCTTATAATATAACGTAATATGCAGTGAATCATTGAAAATACCTTATAATATAACGTATAATGCAGTGTATCATTGAAAATACCTTATAATATAACGTAATATGCAGTGTATCATTGAAAATACCTTATAATATAACGTAATATGCAGTGTATCATTGAAAATACCTTATAATATAACGTTACATGCAGTGTATCAATGAAAATACCTTAAAATATAACGTAATATGCAGTGTTTCATTGAAAATACCTTATGATATAACGTAATATGCAGTGTGTCATTGAAAATACCTTATAATATAACGTAATATGCAGTGTGTCATTGAAAATACCTTATAATATATCGTAGTTTATCATTGAAAATACCTTATAATATAACGTAATATGCAATGTATCATTGAAAATACCTTATAATATATCGTAGTTTATCATTGAAAATACCTTATAATATAACGTAATATGCAGTGAATCATTGAAAATACCTTATAATATAACGTAATATGCAGTGTATCATTGAAAATACCTTATAATATAACGTTACATGCAGTGTATCAATGAAAATACCTTAAAATATAACGTAATATGCAGTGTTTCATTGCAAATACCTTATAATATAACGTAATATGCAGTGTGTCATTGAAAATACCTTATAATATATCGTAGTTTATCATTGAAAATACCTTATAATATAACGTAATATGCAATGTATCATTGAAAATACCTTATAATATATCGCAGTTTATCATTGAAAATACCTTATAATATAACGTAATATGCAGTAAATCATTGAAAATACCTTATAATATAACGTATAATGCAGTGTATCATTGAAAATACCTTATAATATAACGTAATATGCAGTGTATCATTGAAAATACCTTATAATATAACGTAATATGCAGTGAATCATTGAAAATACCTTATAATATAACGTATAATGCAGTGTATCATTGAAAATACCTTATAATATAACGGATTATGCAGTGTATCATTGAAAATACCTTATAATATAACGTAATATGCAGTGAATCATTGAAAATACCTTATAATATATCGTAGTTTATCATTGAAAATACCTTATAATATAACGCAATATGCAGTGTATCATTGAAAATACCTTATAATATAACGTAATATGCAGTGTATCATTGAAAATACCTTATAATATAACGTCATATGCAGTGAATCATTGAAAATACCTTATAATATAACGTATAATGCAGTGTATCATTGAAAATACCTTATAATATAACGTAATATGCAGTGAATCATTGAAAATACCTTATAATATAACGTATAATGCAGTGTATCATTGAAAATACCTTATAATATAACGGATTATGCAGTGTATCATTGAAAATACCTTATAATATAACGTAATATGCAGTGTATCATTGAAAATGCCTTATAATATAACGTTACATGCAGTGTATCAATGAAAATACCTTATAATATAACGTAATATGCAGTGTTTCATTGAAAATACCTTATGATATAACGTAATATGCAGTGTGTCATTGAAAATACCTTATAATATATCGTAGTTTATCATTGAAAATACCTTATAATATAACGTAATATGCAATGTATCATTGAAAATACCTTATAATATATCGTAGTTTATCATTGAAAATACCTTATAATATAACGTAATATGCAGTGAATCATTGAAAATACCTTATAATATAACGTATAATGCAGTGTATCATTGAAAATACCTTATAATATAACGTAATATGCAGTGTATCATTGAAAATACCTTATAATATAACGTAATATGCAGTGTATCATTGAAAATGCCTTATAATATAACGTTACATGCAGTGTATCAATGAAAATACCTTAAAATATAACGTAATATGCAGTGTTTCATTGAAAATACCTTATGATATAACGTAATATGCAGTGTGTCATTGAAAATACCTTATAATATATCGTAGTTTATCATTGAAAATACCTTATAATATAACGTAATATGCAATGTATCATTGAAAATACCTTATAATATATCGTAGTTTATCATTGAAAATACCTTATAATATAACGTAATATGCAGTGAATCATTGAAAATACCTTATAATATAACGTATAATGCAGTGTATCATTGAAAATACCTTATAATATAACGTAATGTGCAGTGTATCATTGAAAATACCTTATAATATAACGTAATATGCAGTGAATCATTGAAAATACCTTATAATATAACGTAATATGCAGTGTATCATTGAAAATACCTTATGATATAACGTAATATGCAGTGTATCATTGAAAATACCTTATAATATAACGTAATATGCAGTGTTTCATTGAAAATACCTTATAATATAACGTAATATGCAGTGTGTCATTGAAAATACCTTATAATATATCGTAGTTTATCATTGAAAATACCTTATAATATAACGTAATATGCAGTGAATCATTGAAAATACCTTATAATATAACGTATAATGCAGTGTATCATTGAAAATACCTTATAATATAACGTAATGTGCAGTGTATCATTGAAAATACCTTATAATATAACGTAATATGCAGTGAATCATTGAAAATACCTTATAATATAACGTAATATGCAGTGTATCATTGAAAATACCTTATGATATAACGTAATATGCAGTGTATCATTGAAAATACCTTATAATATAACGTAATATGCAGTGTATCATTGAAAATACCTTATAATATAACGTAATATGCAGTGAATCATTGAAAATACCTTATAATATAACGTAATATGCAGTGTATCATTGAAAATACCTTATAATATTTAGTAGTTTATCATTGAAAGTACCTTATAATATAACGTAATATGCAGTGTATCATTGAAAATACCTTATAATATTACGTAATATGGAGTGTATCATTGAAAACACCATATAATATATCGTAATATGCAGTGTATCATTGAAAATACCTTATAATATAACGTAATATGCAGTTTATCATTGAAAATACCTTATAATATAACGTAGTATACAGTGTATCATTGAAAATACCTTATAATATTACGTAATATGGAGTGTATCATTGAAAACACCATATAATATATCGTAATATGCAGTGTATCATTGAAAATACCTTATAATATAACGTAATATGCAGTTTATCATTGAAAATACCTTATAATATAACGTAGTATACAGTGTATCATTGAAAATACCTTATAATATAACGTAATATACAGTGTATCATTGAAAATACCTTATAATATAACGTAATATGCAGTGTATCATTGAAAATACCTTATAATATTACGTAATATGGAGTGTATCATTGAAAACACCATATAATATATCGTAATATGCAGTGTATCATTGAAAATACCTTATAATATAACGTTATATGCAGTGTATCATTGAAAATACCATATAAGATATAGTAGCTTATCATTGAAAATACCTTATAATATATAGTAGTTTATCATTGAAAATACCTTATAATATAACGTAATATGCAGTGTATCATTGAAAATACCTTATGATATAACGTATTATGCAGTGTATCATTGAAAATACCTTATAATATTTCGTAATATGCAGTGTATCATTGAAAACACCATATAATATATCGTAATATGCAGTGTATCATTGAAAATACCTTATAATATAACGTTATATGCAGTGTATCATTGAAAATACCTTATAATATAACGTAATATACGGTGTATCATTGAAAATACCTTATAATATAACGTAATATGCAGTGTATCATTGCAAATACCTTATAATATAACGTAATATGCAGTGTGTCATTGAAAATACCTTATAATATAACGTAATATGCAGTGCATCATTGAAAATACCTTATAATATTTAGTAGTTTATCATTAAAAATACCTTATAATATAACGTTTTCAGTGTATCATTGAAAATACCTTATAATATAACGTAATATGCAGTGAATCATTGAAAATACCTTATAATATAACGTAATATGCAGTGTATCTTTGAAAATACCTTATAATATATGGTAATTTGTAGTGTATCAATGAAAATACCTTATAATATAACGTAATATGGAGTGTATCAATGAAAATACCTTATAATATAACGTAATATGCAGTGTATCATTGAAAATACCTTATAATATAACGTAATATGCAGTGTATCATTGAAAATACCTTATAATATAACGTAATATGCAGTGAATCATTGAAAATACCTTATAATATAACGTAATATGGAGTGTATCTTTGAAAATACCTTATAATATATGGTAATTTGTAGTGTATCAATGAAAGTACCTTATAATATAACGTAATATGCAGTGTATCATTGAAAATACCTTATAATATAACGTAATATGCAGTGTATCATTGAAAATACCTTATAATATTTAGTAGTTTATCATTGAAAATACCTTATAATATAACGTAATATGCAGTTTATCATTGAAAATACCTTATAATATAACGTAATATGCAGTGTATCATTGAAAATACCTTATAATATAACGTAATATGCAGTGAATCATTGAAAATACCTTATAATATAACGTAATATGCAGTGTATCTTTGAAAATACCTTATAATATATGGTAATTTGTAGTGTATCAATGAAAGTACCTTATAATATAACGTAATATGCAGTGTATCATTGAAAATACCTTATAATATATCATAATATGCAGTGTATCATTGAAAATACCTTATAATATAACGTAATATGCAGTGTATCATTGAAAATACCTTATAAGATATAGTAGCTTATCATTGAAAATACCTTATAATATATAGTAGTTTATCATTGAAAATACCTTATAATATAACGTAATATGCAGTGTATCATTGAAAATACCTTATGATATAACGTATTCTGCAGTGTATCATTGAAAATACCTTATGATATATAGTAGTTTACAATTGAAAATACCTTATAATATAACGTAATATGCAGTGTATCATTGAAAATACCTTATAATATTACGTAATATGGATTGTATCATTGAAAACACCATATAATATATCGTAATATGCAGTGTATCATTGAAAATACCTTATAATATAACGTTATATGCAGTGTATCATTGAAAATACCTTATAATATTTCGTAATATGCAGTGTATCATTGAAAACACCATATAATATATCGTAATATGCAGTGTATCATTGAAAATACCTTATAATATAACGTAATATGCAGTGTGTCATTGAAAATACCTTATAATATAACGTAATATGCAGTGCATCATTGAAAATACCTTATAATATTTAGTAGTTTATCATTAAAAATACCTTATAATATAACGTTTTCAGTGTATCATTGAAAATACCTTATAATATAATGTAATATGCAGTGAATCATTGAAAATACCTTATAATATAACGTAATATGCAGTGTATCTTTGAAAATACCTTATAATATATGGTAATTTGTAGTGTATCAATGAAAATACCTTATAATATAACGTAATATGGAGTGTATCAATGAAAATACCTTATAATATAACGTAATATGCAGTGTATCATTGAAAATACCTTATAATATAACGTAATATGCAGTGTATCATTGAAAATACCTTATAATATAACGTAATATGCAGTGAATCATTGAAAATACCTTATAATATAACGTAATATGGAGTGTATCTTTGAAAATACCTTATAATATATGGTAATTTGTAGTGTATCAATGAAAGTACCTTATAATATAACGTAATATGCAGTGTATCATTGAAAATACCTTATAATATAACGTAATATGCAGTGTATCATTGAAAATACCTTATAATATTTAGTAGTTTATCATTGAAAATACCTTATAATATAACGTAATATGCAGTTTATCATTGAAAATACCTTATAATATAACGTAATATACAGTGTATCATTGAAAATTCCTTATAATATAACGTAATATACAGTGTATCATTGAAAATACCTTATAATATAACGTAATATGCAGTGTATCATTGAAAATACCTTATAAGATATAGTAGCTTACCATTGAAAATACCTTATAATATATAGTAGTTTATCATTGAAAATACCTTATAATATAACGTAATATGCAGTGTATCATTGAAAATACCTTATAATATTACGTAATATGGAGTGTATCATTGAAAACACCATATAATATATCGTAATATGCAGTGTATCATTGAAAATACCTTATAATATAACGTTATATGCAGTGTATCATTGAAAATACCTTATAATATTTCGTAATATGCAGTGTATCATTGAAAACACCATATAATATATCGTAATATGCAGTGTATCATTGAAAATACCTTATAATATAACGTTATATGCAGTGTATCATTGAAAATACCTTATAATATAACGTAATATGCAGTGTATCATTGAAAATACCTTATAATATTTAGTAGTTTATCATTGAAAGTACCTTATAATATAACGTAATATGCAGTGTATCATTGAAAATACCTTATAATATTACGTAATATGGAGTGTATCATTGAAAACACCATATAATATATCGTAATATGCAGTGTATCATTGAAAATACCTTATAATATAACGTAATATGCAGTTTATCATTGAAAATACCTTATAATATAACGTAGTATACAGTGTATCATTGAAAATACCTTATAATATAACGTAATATACAGTGTATCATTGAAAATACCTTATAATATAACGTAATATGCAGTGTATCATTGAAAATACCTTATAATATATCGTAATATGCAGTGTATCATTGAAAATACCTTATAATATAACGTTATATGCAGTGTATCATTGAAAATACCATATAAGATATAGTAGCTTATCATTGAAAATACCTTATAATATATAGTAGTTTATCATTGAAAATACCTTATAATAAAACGTAATATGCAGTGTATCATTGAAAATACCTTATGATATAACGTATTATGCAGTGTATCATTGAAAATACCTTATAATATTTCGTAATATGCAGTGTATCATTGAAAACACCATATAATATATCGTAATATGCAGTGTATCATTGAAAATACCTTATAATATAACGTTATATGCAGTGTATCATTGAAAATACCTTATAATATAACGTAATATACGGTGTATCATTGAAAATACCTTATAATATAACGTAATATGCAGTGTATCATTGCAAATACCTTATAATATAACGTAATATGCAGTGTGTCATTGAAAATACCTTATAATATAACGTAATATGCAGTGCATCATTGAAAATACCTTATAATATTTAGTAGTTTATCATTAAAAATACCTTATAATATAACGTTTTCAGTGTATCATTGAAAATACCTTATAATATAACGTAATATGCAGTGAATCATTGAAAATACCTTATAATATAACGTAATATGCAGTGTATCTTTGAAAATACCTTATAATATATGGTAATTTGTAGTGTATCAATGAAAATACCTTATAATATAACGTAATATGGAGTGTATCAATGAAAATACCTTATAATATAACGTAATATGCAGTGTATCATTGAAAATACCTTATAATATAACGTAATATGCAGTGTATCATTGAAAATACCTTATAATATAACGTAATATGCAGTGAATCATTGAAAATACCTTATAATATAACGTAATATGGAGTGTATCTTTGAAAATACCTTATAATATATGGTAATTTGTAGTGTATCAATGAAAGTACCTTATAATATAACGTAATATGCAGTGTATCATTGAAAATACCTTATAATATAACGTAATATGCAGTGTATCATTGAAAATACCTTATAATATTTAGTAGTTTATCATTGAAAATACCTTATAATATAACGTAATATGCAGTTTATCATTGAAAATACCTTATAATATAACGTAATATACAGTGTATCATTGAAAATTCCTTATAATATAACGTAATATACAGTGTATCATTGAAAATACCTTATAATATAACGTAATATGCAGTGTATCATTGAAAATACCTTATAAGATATAGTAGCTTACCATTGAAAATACCTTATAATATATAGTAGTTTATCATTGAAAATACCTTATAATATAACGTAATATGCAGTGTATCATTGAAAATACCTTATGATATAACGTATTATGCAGTGCATCATTGAAAATACCTTATTATATATAGTAGTTTACAATTGAAAATACCTTATAATATAACGTAATATGCAGTGTATCATTGAAAATACCTTATAATATTACGTAATATGGAGTGTATCATTGAAAACACCATATAATATATCGTAATATGCAGTGTATCATTGAAAATACCTTATAATATAACGTAATATGCAGTTTATCATTGAAAATACCTTATAATATAACGTAATATACAGTGTATCATTGAAAATACCTTATAATATAACGTAATATGCAGTGTATCATTGAAAATACCTTATGATATAACGTATTATGCAGTGTATCATTGAAAATACCTTATAATATAACGTAATATGCTGTGTATCATTGAAAATACCTTATAATATTTAGTAGTTTATCATTGAAAATACCTTATAATATAACGTAATATGCAGTGTATCATTGAAAATACCTTATAATATAACGTAATATGCAGTGAATCATTGAAAATACCTTATAATATAACGTAATATGCAGTGTATCATTGCAAATACCTTATAATATAACGTAATATGCAGTGTGTCATTGAAAATACCTTATAATATAACGTAATATGCAGTGTATCATTGAAAATACCTTATAATATTTAGTAGTTTATCATTGAAAATACCTTATAATATAACGTTTTCAGTGTATCATTGAAAATACCTTATAATATAACGTAATATGCAGTGAATCATTGAAAATACCTTATAATATAACGTAATATGCAGTGTATCATTGCAAATACCTTATAATATAACGTAATATGCAGTGTGTCATTGAAAATACCTTATAATATAACGTAATATGCAGTGTATCATTGAAAATACCTTATAATATTTAGTAGTTTATCATTGAAAATACCTTATAATATAACGTTTTCAGTGTATCATTGAAAATACCTTATAATATAACGTAATATGCAGTGAATCATTGAAAATACCTTATAATATAACGTAATATGCAGTGTATCTTTGAAAATACCTTATAATATATGGTAATTTGTAGTGTATCAATGAAAATACCTTATAATATAACGTAATATGGAGTGTATCATTGAAAACACCATATAATATATCGTAATATGCAGTGTATCATTGAAAATACCTTATAATATAACGTAATATGCAGTGTATCATTGAAAATACCTCATAATATAACGTAATATGCAGTGAATCATTGAAAATACCTTATAATATAACGTAATATGCAGTGTATCTTTGAAAATACCTTATAATATATGGTAATTTGTAGTGTATCAATGAAAGTACCTTATAATATAACGTAATATGCAGTGTATCATTGAAAATACCTTATAATATAACGTAATATGCAGTGTATCATTGAAAATACCTTATAAGATATAGTATCTTATCATTGAAAATACCTTATAATATATAGTAGTTTATCATTGAAAATACCTTATAATATAACGTAATATGCAGTGTATCATTGAAAATACCTTATGATATAACGTATTATGCAGTGTATCATTGAAAATACCTTATAATATATGGTAATTTGTAGTGTATCAATGAAAATACCTTATAATATAACGTAATATGCAGTGTATCATTGAAAATACCTTATAATATTACGTAATATGGAGTGTATCATTGAAAACACCATATAATATATCGTAATATGCAGCGTATCATTGAAAATACCTTATAATATAACGTTATATGCAGTGTATCATTGAAAATACCATATAAGATATAGTAGCTTATCATTGAAAATACCTTATAATATATAGTAGTTTATCATTGAAAATACCTTATAATATAACGTAATATGCTGTGTATCATTGAAAATACATTATAATATAACGTAATATGCAGTGTATCATTGAAAACACCATATAATATATCGTAATATGCAGTGTATCATTGAAAACACCTTATAATATAACGTTATATGCAATGTATCATTGAAAATACCTTATAATATAACGTAATATGCAATGTATCATTGAAAATACCTTATGATATAACGTAATATGCAGTGTATCATTGAAAATACCTTATAATATATGGTAATTTGTAGTGTATCATTGAAAACACCATATAATATATCGTATTATGCAGTGTATCATTGAAAATACCTTATGATATATAGTAGTTTACAATTGAAAATACCTTATAATATAACGTAATATGCAGTGTATTATTGAAAATACCTTATAATATAACGTAATATACAGTGTATCATTGAAAATACCTTATAATATAACGTAATATGCAGTGTATCATTGAAAATACCTTATAATATAACGTAATATGCAGTGTATCATTGAAAATACCTTATAATATTTAGTAGTTTATCATTGAAAATACCTTATAATATAACGTAATATGCAGTTTATCATTGAAAATACCTTATAATATAACGTAATATACAGTGTATCATTGAAAATACCTTATAATATAACGTAATATGCAGTGTATCTTTGAAAATACCTTATAATATATGGTAATTTGTAGTGTATCAATGAAAATACCTTATAATATAACGTAATATGGAGTGTATCATTGAAAACACCATATAATATATCGTAATATGCAGTGTATCATTGAAAATACCTTATAATATAACGTAATATGCAGTGTATCATTGAAAATACCTCATAATATAACGTAATATGCAGTGAATCATTGAAAATACCTTATAATATAACGTAATATGCAGTGTATCTTTGAAAATACCTTATAATATATGGTAATTTGTAGTGTATCAATGAAAGTACCTTATAATATAACGTAATATGCAGTGTATCATTGAAAATACCTTATAATATAACGTAATATGCAGTGTATCATTGAAAATACCTTATAATATTTAGTAGTTTATCATTGAAAATACCTTATCATATAACGTTTTCAGTGTATCATTGAAAATACCTTATAATATAACGTAATATGCAGTGAATCATTGAAAATACCTTATAATATAACGTAATATGCAGTGTATCTTTGAAAATACCTTATAATATATGGTATTTGTAGTGTATCAATGAAAATACCTTATAATATAACGTAATATGGAGTGTATCAATGAAAATACCTTATAATATAACGTAATATGCAGTGTATCATTGAAAATACCTTATAATATAACGTAATATGCAGTGTATCATTGAAAATACCTCATAATATAACGTAATATGCAGTGAATCATTGAAAATACCTTATAATATAACGTAATATGCAGTGTATCATTGAAAATACCTTATAATATATGGTAATTTGTAGTGTATCAATGAAAGTACCTTATAATATAACGTAATATGCAGTGTATCATTGAAAATACCTTATAATATAACGTAATATGCAGTGTATCATTGAAAATACCTTATAATATTTAGTAGTTTATCATTGAAAATACCTTATAATATAACGTAATATGCAGTTTATCATTGAAAATACCTTATAATATAACGTAATATACAGTGTATCATTGAAAATACCTTATAATATAACGTAATATACAGTGTATCATTGAAAATACCTTATAATATAACGTAATATGCAGTGTATCATTGAAAATACCTTATAAGATATAGTAGCTTACCATTGAAAATACCTTATAATATATAGTAGTTTATCATTGAAAATACCTTATAATATAACGTAATCTGCAGTGTATCATTGAAAATACCTTATGATATATAGTAGTTTACAATTGAAAACACCATATAATATATCGTAATATGCAGTGTGTCATTGAAAATACCTTATAATATAACGTAATATGCAGTTTATCATTGAAAATACCTTATAATATAACGTAATATACAGTGTATCATTGAAAATACCTTATAATATAACGTAATATGCAGTGTATCTTTGAAAATACCTTATAATATATGGTAATTTGTAGTGTATCAATGAAAATACCTTATAATATAACGTAATATGGAGTGTATCATTGAAAACACCATATAATATATCGTAATATGCAGTGTATCATTGAAAATACCTTATAATATAACGTAATATGCAGTGTATCATTGAAATACCTCATAATATAACGTAATATGCAGTGTATCATTGAAAATACCTTATAATATAACGTAATATGCAGTGTATCTTTGAAAATACCTTATAATATATGGTAATTTGTAGTGTATCAATGAAAGTACCTTATAATATAACGTAATATGCAGTGTATCATTGAAAATACCTTATAATATAACGTAATATGCAGTGTATCATTGAAAATACCTTATAATATTTAGTAGTTTATCATTGAAAATACCTTATCATATAACGTTTTCAGTGTATCATTGAAAATACCTTATAATATAACGTTTTCAGTGAATCATTGAAAATACCTTATAATATAACGTAATATGCAGTGTATCTTTGAAAATACCTTATAATATATGGTATTTGTAGTGTATCAATGAAAATACCTTATAATATAACGTAATATGGAGTGTATCAATGAAAATACCTTATAATATAACGTAATATGCAGTGTATCATTGAAAATACCTTATAATATAACGTAATATGCAGTGTATCATTGAAAATACCTCATAATATAACGTAATATGCAGTGAATCATTGAAAATACCTTATAATATAACGTAATATGCAGTGTATCTTTGAAAATACCTTATAATATATGGTAATTTGTAGTGTATCAATGAAAGTACCTTATAATATAACGTAATATGCAGTGTATCATTGAAAATACCTTATAATATAACGTAATATGCAGTGTATCATTGAAAATACCTTATAATATTTAGTAGTTTATCATTGAAAATACCTTATAATATAACGTAATATGCAGTTTATCATTGAAAATACCTTATAATATAACGTAATATACAGTGTATCATTGAAAATACCTTATAATATAACGTAATATACAGTGTATCATTGAAAATACCTTATAATATAACGTAATATGCAGTGTATCATTGAAAATACCTTATAAGATATAGTAGCTTACCATTGAAAATACCTTATAATATATAGTAGTTTATCATTGAAAATACCTTATAATATAACGTAATCTGCAGTGTATCATTGAAAATACCTTATGATATATAGTAGTTTACAATTGAAAACACCATATAATATATCGTAATATGCAGTGTGTCATTGAAAATACCTTATAATATAACGTAATATGCAGTTTATCATTGAAAATACCTTATAATATAACGTAATATACAGTGTATCATTGAAAATACCTTATAATATAACGTAATATACAGTGTATCATTGAAAATACCTTATAATATAACGTTATATGCAGGGTATCATTGAAAATACCTTATAATATAACGTAATATGCAGTGTATAATTGAAAATACCTTATAATATTTAGTAGTTTATCATTGAAAATACCTTATAATATAACGTAATATGCAGTGTATCATTGAAAATACCTTATAATATAACGTAATATGCAGTGAATCATTGAAAATACCTTATAATATAACGTAATATGCAGTGTATCTTTGAAAATACCTTATAATATATGGTAATTTGTAGTGTATCAATGAAAGTACCTTATAATATAACGTAATATGCAGTTGTATCATTGAAAATACCTTATAATATATCATAATATGCAGTGTATCATTGAAAATACCATATAATATTTCGTAATATGCAGTGTATCATTGAAAACACCATATAATATATCGTAATATGCAGTGTATCATTGAAAATACCTTATAATATAACGTTATATGCAGTGTATCATTGAAAATACCTTATAATATAACGTAATATGCAGTGTATCATTGAAAATACCTTATAATATTTAGTAGTTTATCATTGAAAAATACCTTATAATATAACGTAATATGCAGTGTATCATTGAAAATACCTTATAATATTACGTAATATGCAGTGTATCATTGAAAACACCATATAATATATCGTAATAAGCAGTGTATCATTGAAAATACCTTATAATATAACGTAATATGCAGTTTATCATTGAAAATACCTTATAATATAACGTAGTATACAGTGTATCATTGAAAATACCTTATAATATAACGTAATATACAGTGTATCATTGAAAATACCTTATAATATAACGTAATATGCAGTGTATCATTGAAAATACCTTATAAGATATAGTAGCTTATCATTGAAAATACCTTATAATATATAGTAGTTTATCATTGAAAATACCTTATAATATAACGTAATATGCTGTGTATCATTGAAAATACATTATAATATAACGTAATATGCAGTGTATCATTGAAAACACCATATAATATATCGTAATATGCAGTGTATCATTGAAAACACCTTATAATATAACGTTATATGCAATGTATCATGAAAATACCTTATAATATAACGTAATATGCAGTGTATCATTGAAAATACCTTATGATATAACGTAATATGCAGTGTATCATTGAAAATACCTTATAATATATGGTAATTTGTAGTGTATCATTGAAAACACCATATAATATATCGTAATATGCAGTGTATCATTGAAAACACCTTATAATATAACGTTATATGCAGTGTATCATTGAAAATACCTTATAATATAACGTAATATGCAGTGTATCATTGAAAATACCTTATAATATTTAGTAGTTTATCATTGAAAATACCTTATAATATAACGTAATATGCAGTGTATCATTGAAAATACCTTATAATATAACGTAATCTGCAGTGTATCATTGAAAATACCTTATGATATATAGTAGTTTACAATTGAAAACACCATATAATATATCGTAATATGCAGTGTGTCATTGAAAATACCTTATAATATAACGTAATATGCAGTTTATCATTGAAAATACCTTATAATATAACGTAATATACAGTGTATCATTGAAAATACCTTATAATATAACGTAATATACAGTGTATCATTGAAAATACCTTATAATATAACGTTATATGCAGGGTATCATTGAAAATACCTTATAATATAACGTAATATGCAGTGTATAATTGAAAATACCTTATAATATTTAGTAGTTTATCATTGAAAATACCTTATAATATAACGTAATATGCAGTGTATCATTGAAAATACCTTATAATATAACGTAATATGCAGTGAATCATTGAAAATACCTTATAATATAACGTAATATGCAGTGTATCTTTGAAAATACCTTATAATATATGGTAATTTGTAGTGTATCAATGAAAGTACCTTATAATATAACGTAATATGCAGTGTATCATTGAAAATACCTTATAATATATCATAATATGCAGTGTATCATTGAAAATACCATATAATATTTCGTAATATGCAGTGTATCATTGAAAACACCATATAATATATCGTAATATGCAGTGTATCATTGAAAATACCTTATAATATAACGTTATATGCAGTGTATCATTGAAAATACCTTATAATATAACGTAATATGCAGTGTATCATTGAAAATACCTTATAATATTTAGTAGTTTATCATTGAAAATACCTTATAATATAACGTAATATGCAGTGTATCATTGAAAATACCTTATAATATTACGTAATATGGAGTGTATCATTGAAAACACCATATAATATATCGTAATAAGCAGTGTATCATTGAAAATACCTTATAATATAACGTAATATGCAGTTTATCATTGAAAATACCTTATAATATAACGTAGTATACAGTGTATCATTGAAAATACCTTATAATATAACGTAATATACAGTGTATCATTGAAAATACCTTATAATATAACGTAATATGCAGTGTATCATTGAAAATACCTTATAAGATATAGTAGCTTATCATTGAAAATACCTTATAATATATAGTAGTTTATCATTGAAAATACCTTATAATATAACGTAATATGCTGTGTATCATTGAAAATACATTATAATATAACGTAATATGCAGTGTATCATTGAAAACACCATATAATATATCGTAATATGCAGTGTATCATTGAAAACACCTTATAATATAACGTTATATGCAATGTATCATTGAAAATACCTTATAATATAACGTAATATGCAATGTATCATTGAAAATACCTTATGATATAACGTAATATGCAGTGTATCATTGAAAATACCTTATAATATATGGTAATTTGTAGTGTATCATTGAAAACACCATATAATATATCGTAATATGCAGTGTATCATTGAAAACACCTTATAATATAACGTTATATGCAGTGTATCATTGAAAATACCTTATAATATAACGTAATATGCAGTGTATCATTGAAAATACCTTATAATATTTAGTAGTTTATCATTGAAAATACCTTATAATATAACGTAATATGCAGTGTATCATTGAAAATACCTTATAATATAACGTAATATGCAGTGTATCATTGAAAATACCTTATAATATAACGTAATATGCAGTGAATCATTGAAAATACCTTATAATATAACGTAATATGCAGTGTATCATTGAAAATACCATATAATATATCGTAATATGCAGTGTATCATTGAAAATACCTTATAATATATCATAATATGCAGTGTATCATTGAAAATACCATATAATATATCGTAATATGCAGTGTATCATTGCAAATACTTTATAATATAACGTAATATGCAGTGTGTCATTGAAAATACCTCATAATATTACGTAATATGGAGTGTATCATTGAAAACACCATATAATATATCGTAATATGCAGTATATCATTGAAAATACCTTATAATATAACGTAATATGCAGTGTATCTTTGAAAATACCTTATAATATATGGTAATTTGTAGTGTATCAATGAAAATACCTTATAATATAACGTAATATGGAGTGTATCATTGAAAACACCATATAATATATCGTAATATGCAGTGTATCATTGAAAATACCTTATAATATAACGTAATATGCAGTGTATCATTGAAAATACCTTATAATATAACGTAATATGCAGTGAATCATTGAAAATACCTTATAATATAACGTAATATGCAGTGTATCTTTGAAAATACCTTATAATATATGGTAATTTGTAGTGTATCAATGAAAGTACCTTATAATATAACGTAATATGCAGTGTATCATTGAAAATACCTTATAATATAACGTAATATGCAGTGTATCATTGAAAATACCTTATAATATTTAGTAGTTTATCATTGAAAATACCTTATCATATAACGTTTTCAGTGTATCATTGAAAATACCTTATAATATAACGTAATATGCAGTGAATCATTGAAAATACCTTATAATATAACGTAATATGCAGTGTATCTTTGAAAATACCTTATAATATATGGTATTTGTAGTGTATCAATGAAAATACCTTATAATATAACGTAATATGGAGTGTATCAATGAAAATACCTTATAATATAACGTAATATGCAGTGTATCATTGAAAATACCTTATAATATAACGTAATATGCAGTGTATCATTGAAAATACCTCATAATATAACGTAATATGCAGTGAATCATTGAAAATACCTTATAATATAACGTAATATGCAGTGTATCTTTGAAAATACCTTATAATATATGGTAATTTGTAGTGTATCAATGAAAGTACCTTATAATATAACGTAATATGCAGTGTATCATTGAAAATACCTTATAATATAACGTAATATGCAGTGTATCATTGAAAATACCTTATAATATTTAGTAGTTTATCATTGAAAATACCTTATAATATAACGTAATATGCAGTTTATCATTGAAAATACCTTATAATATAACGTAATATACAGTGTATCATTGAAAATACCTTATAATATAACGTAATATACAGTGTATCATTGAAAATACGTTATAATATAAACGTAATATGCAGTGTATCATTGAAAATACCTTATAAGATATAGTAGCTTACCATTGAAAATACCTTATAATATATAGTAGTTTATCATTGAAAATACCTTATAATATACGTAATCTGCAGTGTATCATTGAAAATACCTTATGATATATAGTAGTTTACAATTGAAAACACCATATAATATATCGTAATATGCAGTGTGTCATTGAAAATACCTTATAATATAACGTAATATGCAGTTTATCATTGAAAATACCTTATAATATAACGTAATATACAGTGTATCATTGAAAATACCTTATAATATAACGTAATATACAGTGTATCATTGAAAATACCTTATAATATAACGTTATATTATAAGGTATTTTCAATGATACACTGCCATTGAAAATACCTTATAATATAACGTAATATGCAGTGTATCATTGAAAATACCTTATAATATATAGTAGTTTATCATTGAAAATACCTTATAATATAACGTAATATGCAGTGTATCATTGAAAATACCTTATAATATAACGTAATATGCAGTGAATCATTGAAAATACCTTATAATATAACGTAATATGCAGTGTATCTTTGAAAATACCTTATAATATATGGTAATTTGTAGTGTATCAATGAAAGTACCTTATAATATAACGTAATATGCAGTGTATCATTGAAAATACCTTATAATATATCATAATATGCAGTGTATCATTGAAAATACCATATAATATTTCGTAATATGCAGTGTATCATTGAAAACACCATATAATATATCGTAATATGCAGTGTATCATTGAAAATACCTTATAATATAACGTTATATGCAGTGTATCATTGAAAATACCTTATAATATAACGTAATATGCAGTGTATCATTGAAAATACCTTATAATATTTAGTAGTTTATCATTGAAAATACCTTATAATATAACGTAATATGCAGTGTATCATTGAAAATACCTTATAATATTACGTAATATGGAGTGTATCATTGAAAACACCATATAATATATCGTAATAAGCAGTGTATCATTGAAAATACCTTATAATATAACGTAATATGCAGTTTATCATTGAAAATACCTTATAATATAACGTAATATACAGTGTATCATTGAAAATACCTTATAATATAACGTAATATGCAGTGTATCATTGAAAATACCTTATAAGATATAGTAGCTTATCATTGAAAATACCTTATAATATATAGTAGTTTATCATTGAAAATACCTTATAATATAACGTAATATGCTGTGTATCATTGAAAATACATTATAATATAACGTAATATGCAGTGTATCATTGAAAACACCATATAATATATCGTAATATGCAGTGTATCATTGAAAACACCTTATAATATAACGTTATATGCAATGTATCATTGAAAATACCTTATAATATAACGTAATATGCAATGTATCATTGAAAATACCTTATGATATAACGTAATATGCAGTGTATCATTGAAAATACCTTATAATATATGGTAATTTGTAGTGTATCATTGAAAACACCATATAATATATCGTAATATGCAGTGTATCATTGAAAATACCTTATAATATAACGTTATATGCAGTGTATCATTGAAAATACCTTATAATATAACGTAATATGCAGTGTATCATTGAAAATACCTTATAATATTTAGTAGTTTATCATTGAAAATACCTTATAATATAACGTAATATGCAGTGTATCATTGAAAATACCTTATAATATAACGTAATATGCAGTGTATCATTGAAAATACCTTATAATATAACGTAATATGCAGTGAATCATTGAAAATACCTTATAATATAACGTAATATGCAGTGTATCATTGAAAATACCATATAATATATCGTAATATGCAGTGTATCATTGAAAATACCTTATAATATATCATAATATGCAGTGTATCATTGAAAATACCATATAATATATCGTAATATGCAGTGTATCATTGCAAATACTTTATAATATAACGTAATATGCAGTGTGTCATTGAAAATACCTCATAATATTACGTAATATGGAGTGTATCATTGAAAACACCATATAATATATCGTAATATGCAGTATATCATTGAAAATACCTTATAATATAACGTAATATGCAGTGTATCATTGAAAATACCTTATAAGATATAGTAGCTTATCATTGAAAATACCTTATAATATATAGTAGTTTATCATTGAAAATACCTTATAATATAACGTAATATGCTGTGTATCATTGAAAATACATTATAATATAACGTAATATGCAGTGTATCATTGAAAACACCATATAATATAACGTAATATGCAGTGTGTCATTGAAAATACCTTATAATATAACGTAATATGCAGTGTATCATTGAAAATACCTTATAATATTTCGTAATATGCAGTGTATCATTGAAAACACCATATAATATAACGTAATATGCAGTGTATCATTGAAAATACCTTATGATATAACGTATTATGCAGTGTATCATTGAAAATACCTTATGATATATAGTAGTTTACAATTGAAAATACCTTATAATATAACGTAATATGCAGTGTATTATTGAAAATACCTTATAATATTACGTAATATGGAGTGTATCATTGAAAACACCATATAATATATCGTAATATGCAGTGTATCATTGAAAATACCTTATAATATAACGTAATATGCAGTTTATCATTGAAAATACCTTATAATATAACGTAATATACAGTGTATCATTGAAAATACCTTATAATATAACGTAATATACACTGTATCATTGAAAATACCTTATAATATAACGTAATATGCAGTGTATCATTGAAAATACCTTATAAGATATAGTAGTTTACCATTGAAAATACCTTATAATATATAGTAGTTATCATTGAAAATACCTTATAATATAACGTAATATGCAGTGTATCATTGAAAATACCTTATAATATAACGTTTTCAGTGTATCATTGAAAATACCTTATAATATAACGTAATATGCAGTGAATCATTGAAAATACCTTATAATATAACGTAATATGCAGTGTATCTTTGAAAATACCTTATAATATATGGTAATTTGTAGTGTATCAATGAAAATACCTTATAATATAACGTAATATGCAGTGTATCATTGAAAATACCTTATAATATAACGTAATATGCAGTTTATCATTGAAAATACCTTATAATATAACGTAATATACAGTGTATCATTGAAAATACCTTATAATATAACGTAATATGCTGTGTATCATTGAAAATACCTTATGATATAACGTATTATGCAGTGTATCATTGAAAATACCTTATAATATTACGTAATATGGAGTGTATCATTGAAAATACCTTATAATATAACGTAATATGCAGTGTATCATTGAAAATACCTTATAATATAACGTAATATGCAGTGTATCATTGAAAATACCTTATAATATAACGTAATATGCAGTGAATCATTGAAAATACCTTATAATATAACGTAATATGCAGTGTATCATTGAAATACCATATAATATATCGTAATATGCAGTGTATCATTGAAAATACCTTATAATATATCATAATATGCAGTGTATCATTGAAAATACCATATAATATATCGTAATATGCAGTGTATCATTGCAAATACTTTATAATATAACGTAATATGCAGTGTGTCATTGAAAATACCTCATAATATTACGTAATATGGAGTGTATCATTGAAAACACCATATAATATATCGTAATATGCAGTGTATCATTGAAAATACCTTATAATATAACGTAATATGCAGTGTATCATTGAAAATACCTTATAAGATATAGTAGCTTATCATTGAAAATACCTTATAATATATAGTAGTTTATCATTGAAATACCTTATAATATAACGTAATATGCTGTGTATCATGAAAATACATTATAATATAACGTAATATGCAGTGTATCATTGAAAACACCATATAATATAACGTAATATGCAGTGTGTCATTGAAAATACCTTATAATATAACGTAATATGCAGTGTATCATTGAAAATACCTTATAATATTTCGTAATATGCAGTGTATCATTGAAAACACCATATAATATATCGTAATATGCAGTGTATCATTGAAAATACCTTATAATATAAAGTTATATGCAGTGTATCATTGAAAATACCTTATAATATAACGTAATGTTCAGTGTATCATTGAAAATACCTTATAATATTTAGTAGTTTATCATCGAAAATACCTTATATTATAACGTAATATGCAGTTTATCATTGAAAATACCTTATAATATAACGTAATATACAGTGTATCATTGAAAATACCTTATAATATAACGTAATGTACAGTGTATCATTGAAAATACCTTATAGGATATAGTAGCTTATCATTGAAAATACCTTATAATATATAGTAGTTTATCATTGAAAATACCTTATAATATAACGTAATATGCAGTGTATCATTGAAAATACCTTATGATATAACGTATTATGCAGTGTATCATTGAAAATACCTTATGATATATAGTAGTTTACAATTGAAAATACCTTATAATATAATGTAATATGCAGTGTATTATTGAAAATACCTTATAATATTACGTAATATGGAGTGTATCATTGAAAACACCATATAATATATCGTAATATGCAGTGTATCATTGAAAATACCTTATAATATAACGTAATATGCAGTTTATCATTGAAAATACCTTATAATATAACGTAATATACAGTGTATCATTGAAAATACCTTATAATATAACGTAATATACACTGTATCATTGAAAATACCTTATAATATAACGTAATATGCAGTGTATCATTGAAAATACCTTATAAGATATAGTTGCTTATCATTGAAAATACCTTATAATATATAGTAGTTTATCATTGAAAATACCTTATAATATAACGTAATATGCAGTGTATCATTGAAAATACCTTATGATATAACATATTATGCAGTGTATCATTGAAAATACCTTATGATATATAGTAGTTTACAATTGCAAATACCTTATAATATAACGTAATATGCAGTGTATCATTGAAAATACCTTATAATATTTAGTAGTTTATCATTGAAAATACCTTATAATATAACGTTTCAGTGTATCATTGAAAATACCTTATAATATAACGTAATATGCAGTGAATCATTGAAAATACCTTATAATATAACGTAATATGCAGTGTATCTTTGAAAATACCTTATAATATATGGTAATTTGTAGTGTATCAATGAAAATACCTTATAATATAACGTAATATGCAGTGTATCATTGAAAATACCTTATAATATAACGTAATATGCAGTGTATCATTGAAAATACCTTATAATATAACGTAATATGCAGTGAATCATTGAAAATACCTTATAATATAACGTAATATGCAGTGTATCTTTGAAAATACCTTATAATATATGGTAATTTGTAGTGTATCAATGAAAGTACCTTATAATATAACGTAATATGCAGTGTATCATTGAAAATACCTTATAATATAACGTAATATGCAGTTTATCATTGAAAATACCATATAATATAACGTAATATACAGTGTATCATTGAAAATACCTTATAATATAACGTAATATACAGTGTATCATTGAAAATACCTTATAATATAACGTAATATGCAGTGTATCATTGAAAATACCTTATAATATATCATAATATGCAGTGTATCATTGAAAATACCATATAATATATCGTAATATGCAGTGTATCATTGCAAATACTTTATAATATAACGTAATATGCAGTGTGTCATTGAAAATACCTCATAATATTACGTAATATGGAGTGTATCATTGAAAACACCATATAATATATCGTAATATGCAGTATATCATTGAAAATACCTTATAATATAACGTAATATGCAGTGTATCATTGAAAATACCTTATAAGATATAGTAGCTTATCATTGAAAATACCTTATAATATATAGTAGTTTATCATTGAAAATACCTTATAATATAACGTAATATGCTGTGTATCATTGAAAATACATTATAATATAACGTAATATGCAGTGTATCATTGAAAACACCATATAATATAACGTAATATGCAGTGTGTCATTGAAAATACCTTATAATATAACGTAATATGCAGTGTATCATTGAAAATACCTTATAATATTTCGTAATATGCAGTGTATCATTGAAAACACCATATAATATATCGTAATATGCAGTGTATCATTGAAAATACCTTATAATATAAAGTTGTATGCAGTGTATCATTGAAAATACCTTATAATATAACGTAATATTCAGTGTATCATTGAAAATACCTTATAATATTTAGTAGTTTATCATCGAAAATACCTTATATTATAACGTAATATGCAGTTTATCATTGAAAATACCTTATAATATAACGTAATATACAGTGTATCATTGAAAATACCTTATAATATAACGTAATGTACAGTGTATCATTGAAAATACCTTATAGGATATAGTAGCTTATCATTGAAAATACCTTATAATATATAGTAGTTTATCATTGAAAATACCTTATAATATAACGTAATATGCAGTGTATCATTGAAAATACCTTATGATATAACGTATTATGCAGTGTATCATTGAAAATACCTTATGATATATAGTAGTTTACAATTGAAAATACCTTATAATATAACGTAATATGCAGTGTATTATTGAAAATACCTTATAATATTACGTAATATGGAGTGTATCATTGAAAACACCATATAATATATCGTAATATGCAGTGTATCATTGAAAATACCTTATAATATAACGTAATATGCAGTTTATCATTGAAAATACCTTATAATATAACGTAATATACAGTGTATCATTGAAAATACCTTATAATATAACGTAATATACACTGTATCATTGAAAATACCTTATAATATAACGTAATATGCAGTGTATCATTGAAAATACCTTATAAGATATAGTTGCTTATCATTGAAAATACCTTATAATATATAGTAGTTTATCATTGAAAATACCTTATAATATAACGTAATATGCAGTGTATCATTGAAAATACCTTATAATATAACGTTTTCAGTGTATCATTGAAAATACCTTATAATATAACGTAATATGCAGTGAATCATTGAAAATACCTTATAATATAACGTAATATGCAGTGTATCTTTGAAAATACCTTATAATATATGGTAATTTGTAGTGTATCAATGAAAATACCTTATAATATAACGTAATATGCAGTGTATCATTGAAAATACCTTATAATATAACGTAATATGCAGTTTATCATTGAAAATACCTTATAATATAACGTAATATACAGTGTATCATTGAAAATACCTTATAATATAACGTAATATGCTGTGTATCATTGAAAATACCTTATGATATAACGTATTATGCAGTGTATCATTGAAAATACCTTATAATATTACGTAATATGGAGTGTATCAATGAAAATACCTTATAATATATCGTAATATGCAGTGTATCATTGAAAATACCTTATAATATAACGTAATATGCAGTGTATCTTTGAAAATACCTTATAATATATGGTAATTTGTAGTGTATCAATGAAAGTACCTTATAATATAACGTAATATGCAGTGTATCATTGAAAATACCTTATAATATAACGTAATATGCAGTTTATCATTGAAAATACCATATAATATAACGTAATATACAGTGTATCATTGAAAATACCTTATAATATAACGTAATATACAGTGTATCATTGAAAATACCTTATAATATAACGTAATATGCAGTGTATCATTGAAAATACCTTATAATATAACGTAATATGCAGTGTACCATTGAAAATACCTTATAAGATATAGTAGCTTATCATTGAAAATACCTTATAATATATAGTAGTTTATCATTGAAAATACCTTATAATATAACGTAATATGCAGTTTATCATTGAAAATACCTTATGATATAACGTATTATGCAGTGTATCATTGAAAATACCTTATGATATATAGTAGTTTACAATTGAAAATACCTTATAATATAACGTAATATGCAGTGTATCATTGAAAATACCTTATAATATTACGTAATATGGAGTGTATCATTGAAAACACCATATAATATATCGTAATATGCAGTGTATCATTGAAAATACCTTATGATATAACGTAATATGCAGTGTATCATTGAAAATACCTTATAATATAACGTAATATGCAGTGTTTCATTGAAAATACCTTATAATATAACGTAATATGCAGTGTGTCATTGAAAATACCTTATAATATATCGTAGTTTATCATTGAAAATACCTTATAATATAACGTAATATGCAGTGTATCATTGAAAATACCTTATAATATAACGTAATATGCAGTGTATCATTGAAAATACCTTATAATATAACGTAATATGCAGTGTATCACTGAAAATACCTTATAATATATCATAATATGTAGTTTATCATTGAAAATACCTTATAATATAACGTAATATGCAGTGTATCATTGAAAATACCTAATAATATATTGTAGTTTATCATTCAAAATACCTTATAATATAACGTTATATGCAGTGTATCATTGAAAATACCTTATAATATAACGTAATATGCAGTGTATCATTGAAAATACCTTATAATATAACGTAATATGCAGTGAATCATTGAAAATACCTTATAATATAACGTTACATGCAGTGTATCATTGAAAATACCTTATAATATAACGGATTATGCAGTGTATCATTGAAAATACCTTATAATATAACGTAATATGCAGTGTATCATTGAAAATACCTTATAATATAACGGATTATGCAGTGTATCATTGAAAATACCTTATAATATAACGTTACATGCAGTGTATCAATGAAAATACCTTAAAATATAACGTAATATGCAGTGTTTCATTGGTAAAATACCTTATAATATAACGTAATATGCAGTGTGTCATTGAAAATACCTTATAATATATCGTAGTTTATCATTGAAAATACCTTATAATATAACGTAATATGCAATGTATCATTGAAAATACCTTATAATATATCGTAGTTTATCATTGAAAATACCTTATAATATAACGTAATATGCAGTGAATCATTGAAAATACCTTATAAAATATCATAATATGTAGTTTATCATTGAAAATACCTTATAATATAACGTAATATGCAGTGAATCATTGAAAATACCTTATAAAATATCATAATATGTAGTTTATCATTGAAAATACCTTATAATATAACGTAATATGCAGTGTATCATTGAAAATACCTTATAATATAACGTAATATGCAGTGAATCATTGAAAATACCTTATAATATAACGTTACATGCAGTGTATCATTGAAAATACCTTATAATATAACGGATTATGCAGTGTATCATTGAAAATACCTTATAATATAACGTAATATGCAGTGTATCATTGAAAATACCTTATAATATAACGGATTATGCAGTGTATCATTGAAAATACCTTATAATATAACGTTACATGCAGTGTATCAATGAAAATACCTTAAAATATAACGTAATATGCAGTGTTTCATTGGTAAAATACCTTATAATATAACGTAATATGCAGTGTGTCATTGAAAATACCTTATAATATATCGTAGTTTATCATTGAAAATACCTTATAATATAACGTAATATGCAATGTATCATTGAAAATACCTTATAATATATCGTAGTTTATCATTGAAAATACCTTATAATATAACGTAATATGCAGTGAATCATTGAAAATACCTTATAAAATATCATAATATGTAGTTTATCATTGAAAATACCTTATAATATAACGTAATATGCAGTGTATTATTGAAAATACCTTATAATAATACGTAATATGGAGTGTATCATTGAAAACACCATATAATATATCGTAATATGCAGTGTATCATTGAAAATACCTTATAATATAACGTAATATGCAGTTTATCATTGAAAATACCTTATAATATAACGTAATATACAGTGTATCATTGAAAATACCTTATAATATAACGTAATATACACTGTATCATTGAAAATACCTTATAATATAACGTAATATGCAGTGTATCATTGAAAATACCTTATAAGATATAGTTGCTTATCATTGAAAATACCTTATAATATATAGTAGTTTATCATTGAAAATACCTTATAATATAACGTAATATGCAGTGTATCATTGAAAATACCTTATGATATAACATATTATGCAGTGTATCATTGAAAATACCTTATGATATATAGTAGTTTACAATTGCAAATACCTTATAATATAACGTAATATGCAGTGTATCATTGAAAATACCTTATAATATTTAGTAGTTTATCATTGAAAATACCTTATAATATAACGTTTTCAGTGTATCATTGAAAATACCTTATAATATAACGTAATATGCAGTGAATCATTGAAAATACCTTATAATATAACGTAATATGCAGTGTATCTTTGAAAATACCTTATAATATATGGTAATTTGTAGTGTATCAATGAAAATACCTTATAATATAACGTAATATGCAGTGTATCATTGAAAATACCTTATAATATAACGTAATATGCAGTGTATCATTGAAAATACCTTATAATATAACGTAATATGCAGTGAATCATTGAAAATACCTTATAATATAACGTAATATGCAGTGTATCTTTGAAAATACCTTATAATATATGGTAATTTGTAGTGTATCAATGAAAGTACCTTATAATATAACGTAATATGCAGTGTATCATGGAAAATACCTTATAATATAACGTAATATGCAGTTTATCATTGAAAATACCATATAATATAACGTAATATACAGTGTATCATTGAAAATACCTTATAATATAACGTAATATACAGTGTATCATTGAAAATACCTTATAATATAACGTAATATGCAGTGTATCATTGAAAATACCTTATAATATAACGTAATATGCAGTGTACCATTGAAAATACCTTATAAGATATAGTAGCTTATCATTGAAAATACCTTATAATATATAGTAGTTTATCATTGAAAATACCTTATAATATAACGTAATATGCAGTGTATCATTGAAAATACCTTATGATATAACGTATTATGCAGTGTATCATTGAAAATACCTTATGATATATAGTAGTTTACAATTGAAAATACCTTATAATATAACGTAATATGCAGTGTATCATTGAAAATACCTTATAATATTACGTAATATGGAGTGTATCATTGAAAACACCATATAATATATCGTAATATGCAGTGTATCATTGAAAATACCTTATGATATAACGTATTATGCAGTGTATCATTGAAAATACCTTATAATATAACGTAATATGCAGTGTTTCATTGAAAATACCTTATAATATAACGTAATATGCAGTGTGTCATTGAAAATACCTTATAATATATCGTAGTTTATCATTGAAAATACCTTATAATATAACGTAATATGCAGTGTATCATTGAAAATACCTTATAATATAACGTAATATGCAGTGTATCATTGAAAATACCTTATAATATAACGTAATATGCAGTGTATCACTGAAAATACCATATAATATATCATAATATGTAGTTTATCATTGAAAATACCTTATAATATAACGTAATATGCAGTGTATCATTGAAAATACCTAATAATATATTGTAGTTTATCATTCAAAATACCTTATAATATAACGTTATATGCAGTGTATCATTGAAAATACCTTATAATATAACGTAATATGCAGTGTATCATTGAAAATACCTTATAATATAACGTAATATGCAGTGAATCATTGAAAATACCTTATAATATAACGTTACATGCAGTGTATCATTGAAAATACCTTATAATATAACGGATTATGCAGTGTATCATTGAAAATACCTTATAATATAACGTAATATGCAGTGTATCATTGAAAATACCTTATAATATAACGGATTATGCAGTGTATCATTGAAAATACCTTATAATATAACGTTACATGCAGTGTATCAATGAAAATACCTTAAAATATAACGTAATATGCAGTGTTTCATTGGTAAAATACCTTATAATATAACGTAATATGCAGTGTGTCATTGAAAATACCTTATAATATATCGTAGTTTATCATTGAAAATACCTTATAATATAACGTAATATGCAATGTATCATTGAAAATACCTTATAATATATCGTAGTTTATCATTGAAAATACCTTATAATATAACGTAATATGCAGTGAATCATTGAAAATACCTTATAAAATATCATAATATGTAGTTTATCATTGAAAATACCTTATAATATAACGTAATATGCAGTGTATCATTGAAAATACCTTATAATATAACGTAATATGCAGTGTATCATTGAAAATACCTTATAATATAACGTAATATGCAGTGAATCATTGAAAATACCTTATAATATAACGTTACATGCAGTGTATCATTGAAAATACCTTATAATATAACGGATTATGCAGTGTATCATTGAAAATACCTTATAATATAACGTAAAATGCAGTGTATCATTGAAAATACCTTATAATATAACGGATTATGCAGTGTATCATTGAAAATACCTTATAATATAACGTTACATGCAGTGTATCAATGAAAATACCTTAAAATATAACGTAATATGCAGTGTTTCATTGAAAATACCTTATAATATAACGTAATAAGCAGTGTATCATTCAAAAAACCTTATAATATATCGTAGTTTATCATTGAAAACACCTTATAATATGACGTAATATGCAATGTATCATTGAAAATACCTTATAATATAACGTAATATGCAGTGTATCACTGAAAATACCTTATAATATATCATAATATGTAGTTTATCATTGAAAATACCTTATAATATAACGTAATATGCAGTGTATCATTGAAAATACCTAATAATATATTGTAGTTTATCATTCAAAATACCTTATAATATAACGTATAATGCAGTGTATCATTGAAAATACCTTATAATATAACGTAATATGCAGTGTATCATTGAAAATACCTTATAATATAACGTATAATGCGGTGTATCATTGAAAATACCTTATAATATAACGGATTATGCAGTGTATCATTGAAAATACCTTATAATATAACGTAATATGCAGTGTATCATTGAAAATACCTTATAATATAACGTTACATGCAGTGTATCAATGAAAATACCTTAAAATATAACGTAATATGCAGTGTATCATTGAAAATACCTTATAATATAACGTAATATGCAGTGTGTCATTGAAAATACCTTATAATATATCGTAGTTTATCATTGAAAATACCTTATAATATAACGTAATATGCAATGTATCATTGAAAATACCTTATAATATATCGTAGTTTATCATTGAAAATACCTTATAATATAACGTAATATGCAGTGAATCATTGAAAATACCTTATAATATAACGTATAATGCAGTGTATCATTGAAAATACCTTATAATATAACGTAATGTGCAGTGTATCATTGAAAATACCTTATAATATAACGTAATATGCAGTGAATCATTGAAAATACCTTATAATATAACGTATAATGCAGTGTATCATTGAAAATACCTTATAATATAACGGATTATGCAGTGTATCATTGAAAATACCTTATAATATAACGTAATATGCAGTGTATCATTGAAAATACCTTATAATATAACGTAATATGCAGTGTATCATTGAAAATACCTAATAATATATTGTAGTTTATCATTCAAAATACCTTATAATATAACGTTATATGCAGTGTATCATTGAAAATACCTTATAATATAACGTAATATGCAGTGTATCATTGAAAATACCTTATAATATAACGTAATATGCAGTGAATCATTGAAAATACCTTATAATATAACGTATAATGCAGTGTTTCATTGAAAATACCTTATAATATAACGTAATATGCAGTGTGTCATTGAAAATACCTTATAATATATCGTAGTTTATCATTGAAAATACCTTATAATATAACGTAATATGCAGTGTATCATTGAAAATACCTTATGATATAACGTAATATGCAGTGTATCATTGAAAATACCTTATAATATAACGTAATATGCAGTGAATCATTGAAAATACCTTATAATATAACGTATAATGCGGTGTATCATTGAAAATACCTTATAATATAACGGATTATGCAGTGTATCATTGAAAATACCTTATAATATAACGTAATATGCAGTGTATCATTGAAAATACCTTATAATATAACGTTACATGCAGTGTATCAATGAAAATACCTAATAATATATTGTAGTTTATCATTCAAAATACCTTATAATATAACGTTATATGCAGTGTATCATTGAAAATACCTTATAATATAACGTAATATGCAGTGTATCATTGAAAATACCTTATAATATAACGTAATATGCAGTGAATCATTGAAAATACCTTATAATATAACGTATAATGCAGTGTTTCATTGAAAATACCTTATAATATAACGTAATATGCAGTGTGTCATTGAAAATACCTTATAATATATCGTAGTTTATCATTGAAAATACCTTATAATATAACGTAATATGCAGTGTATCATTGAAAATACCTTATGATATAACGTAATATGCAGTGTATCATTGAAAATACCTTATAATATAACGTAATATGCAGTGAATCATTGAAAATACCTTATAATATAACGTATAATGCGGTGTATCATTGAAAATACCTTATAATATAACGGATTATGCAGTGTATCATTGAAAATACCTTATAATATAACGTAATATGCAGTGAATCATTGAAAATACCTTATAATATAACGTAATATGCAGTGTATCTTTGAAAATACCTTATAATATATGGTAATTTGTAGTGTATCAATGAAAGTACCTTATAATATAACGTAATATGCAGTGTATCATTGAAAATACCTTATAATATAACGTAATATGCAGTTTATCATTGAAAATACCATATAATATAACGTAATATACAGTGTATCATTGAAAATACCTTATAATATAACGTAATATACAGTGTATCATTGAAAATACCTTATAATATAACGTAATATGCAGTGTATCATTGAAAATACCTTATAATATAACGTAATATGCAGTGTACCATTGAAAATACCTTATAAGATATAGTAGCTTATCATTGAAAATACCTTATAATATATAGTAGTTTATCATTGAAAATACCTTATAATATAACGTAATATGCAGTGTATCATTGAAAATACCTTATGATATAACGTATTATGCAGTGTATCATTGAAAATACCTTATGATATATAGTAGTTTACAATTGAAAATACCTTATAATATAACGTAATATGCAGTGTATCATTGAAAATACCTTATAATATTACGTAATATGGAGTGTATCATTGAAAACACCATATAATATATCGTAATATGCAGTGTATCATTGAAAATACCTTATGATATAACGTAATATGCAGTGTATCATTGAAAATACCTTATAATATAACGTAATATGCAGTGTTTCATTGAAAATACCTTATAATATAACGTAATATGCAGTGTGTCATTGAAAATACCTTATAATATATCGTAGTTTATCATTGAAAATACCTTATAATATAACGTAATATGCAGTGTATCATTGAAAATACCTTATAATATAACGGATTATGCAGTGTATCATTGAAAATACCTTATAATATAACGTTACATGCAGTGTATCAATGAAAATACCTTAAAATATAACGTAATATGCAGTGTTTCATTGGTAAAATACCTTATAATATAACGTAATATGCAGTGTGTCATTGAAAATACCTTATAATATATCGTAGTTTATCATTGAAAATACCTTATAATATAACGTAATATGCAATGTATCATTGAAAATACCTTATAATATATCGTAGTTTATCATTGAAAATACCTTATAATATAACGTAATATGCAGTGAATCATTGAAAATACCTTATAAAATATCATAATATGTAGTTTATCATTGAAAATACCTTATAATATAACGTAATATGCAGTGTATCATTGAAAATACCTTATAATATAACGTAATATGCAGTGTATCATTGAAAATACCTTATAATATAACGTAATATGCAGTGTATCATTGAAAATACCTTATAATATAACGTTACATGCAGTGTATCATTGAAAATACCTTATAATATAACGGATTATGCAGTGTATCATTGAAAATACCTTATAATATAACGTAATATGCAGTGTATCATTGAAAATACCTTATAATATAACGGATTATGCAGTGTATCATTGAAAATACCTTATAATATAACGTTACATGCAGTGTATCAATGAAAATACCTTAAAATATAACGTAATATGCAGTGTTTCATTGGTAAAATACCTTATAATATAACGTAATATGCAGTGTATCATTGAAAATACCTTATAATATATCGTAGTTTATCATTGAAAATACCTTATAATATAACGTAATATGCAATGTATCATTGAAAATACCTTATAATATAACGTAATATGCAGTGTATCACTGAAAATACCTTATAATATATCATAATATGTAGTTTATCATTGAAAATACCTTATAATATAACGTAATATGCAGTGTATCATTGAAAATACCTAATAATATATTGTAGTTTATCATTCAAAATACCTTATAATATAACGTATAATGCAGTGTATCATTGAAAATACCTTATAATATAACGTAATATGCAGTGAATCATTGAAAATACCTTATAATATAACGTATAATGCGGTGTATCATTGAAAATACCTTATAATATAACGGATTATGCAGTGTATCATTGAAAATACCTTATAATATAACGTAATATGCAGTGTATCATTGAAAATACCTTATAATATAACGTTACATGCAGTGTATCAATGAAAATACCTTAAAATATAACGTAATATGCAGTGTTTCATTGAAAATACCTTATAATATAACGTAATATGCAGTGTGTCATTGAAAATACCTTATAATATATCGTAGTTTATCATTGAAAATACCTTATAATATAACGTAATATGCAATGTATCATTGAAAATACCTTATAATATATCGTAGTTTATCATTGAAAATACCTTATAATATAACGTAATATGCAGTGAATCATTGAAAATACCTTATAATATAACGTATAATGCAGTGTATCATTGAAAATACCTTATAATATAACGTAATATGCAGTGTATCATTGAAAATACCTTATAATATAACGTAATATGCAGTGAATCATTGAAAATACCTTATAATATAACGTATAATGCAGTGTATCATTGAAAATACCTTATAATATAACGGATTATGCAGTGTATCATTGAAAATACCTTATAATATAACGTAATATGCAGTGTATCATTGAAAATACCTTATAATATAACGTAATATGCAGTGTATCATTGAAAATACCTAATAATATATTGTAGTTTATCATTCAAAATACCTTATAATATAACGTTATATGCAGTGTATCATTGAAAATACCTTATAATATAACGGATTATGCAGTGTATCATTGAAAATACCTTATAATATAACGTAATATGCAGGGTATCATTGAAAATACCTTATAATATAACGTAATATGCAGTGTATCATTGAAAATACCTAATAATATATTGTAGTTTATCATTCAAAATACCTTATAATATAACGTTATATGCAGTGTATCATTGAAAATACCTTATAATATAACGTAATATGCAGTGTATCATTGAAAATACCTTATAATATAACGTAATATGCAGTGAATCATTGAAAATACCTTATAATATAACGTATAATGCAGTGTTTCATTGAAAATACCTTATAATATAACGTAATATGCAGTGTGTCATTGAAAATACCTTATAATATATCGTAGTTTATCATTGAAAATACCTTATAATATAACGTAATATGCAGTGTATCATTGAAAATACCTTATGATATAACGTAATATGCAGTGTATCATTGAAAATACCTTATAATATAACGTAATATGCAGTGAATCATTGAAAATACCTTATAATATAACGTATAATGCAGTGTTTCATTGAAAATACCTTATAATATAACGTAATATGCAGTGTGTCATTGAAAATACCTTATAATATATCGTAGTTTATCATTGAAAATACCTTATAATATAACGTAATATGCAGTGTATCATTGAAAATACCTTATGATATAACGTAATATGCAGTGTATCATTGAAAATACCTTATAATATAACGTAATATGCAGTGTTTCATTGAAAATACCTTATAATATAACGTAATATGCAGTGTGTCATTGAAAATACCTTATAATATATCGTAGTTTATCATTGAAAATACCTTATAATATAACGTAATATGCAGTGTATCATTGAAAATACCTTATAATATAACGTAATATGCAGTGTATCATTGAAAATACCTTATAATATAACGTAATATGCAGTGTATCACTGAAAATACCTTATAATATATCATAATATGTAGTTTATCATTGAAAATACCTTATAATATAACGTAATATGCAGTGTATCATTGAAAATACCTAATAATATATTGTAGTTTATCATTCAAAATACCTTATAATATAACGTATAATGCAGTGTATCATTGAAAAAACCTTATAATATAACGGATTATGCAGTGTATCATTGAAAATACCTTATAATATAACGTAATATGCAGTGTATCATTGAAAATACCTTATAATATAACGTAATATGCAGTGAATCATTGAAAATACCTTATAATATAACGTATAATGCGGTGTATCATTGAAAATACCTTATAATATAACGGATTATGCAGTGTATCATTGAAAATACCTTAAAATATAACGTAATATGCAGTGTTTCATTGAAAATACCTTATAATATAACGTATAATGCAGTGTATCATTGAAAATACCTTATAATATAACGTAATGTGCAGTGTATCATTGAAAATACCTTATAATATAACGTAATATGCAGTGAATCATTGAAAATACCTTATAATATAACGTATAATGCAGTGTATCATTGAAAATACCTTATAATATAACGGATTATGCAGTGTATCATTGAAAATACCTTATAATATAACGTAATATGCAGTGTATCATTGAAAATACCTTATAATATAACGTTATATGCAGTGTATCAATGAAAATACCTTATAATATAACGTAATATGCAGTGTTTCATTGAAAATACCTTATAATATAACGTAATATGCAGTGTGTCATTGAAAATACCTTATAATATATTGTAGTTTATCATTGAAAATACCTTATAATATAACGTAATATGCAGTGAATCATTGAAAATACCTTATAATATAACGTATAATGCAGTGTATCATTGAAAATACCTTATAATATAACGTAATATGCAGTGTAACATTGAAAATACCTAATAATATATTGTAGTTTATCATTCAAAATACCTTATAATATAACGTTATATGCAGTGTATCATTGAAAATACCTTATAATATAACGTAATATGCAGTGTATCATTGAAAATACCTTATAATATAACGTAATATGCAGTGAATCATTGAAAATACCTTATAATATAACGTAATATGCAGTGTATCATTGAAAATACCTTATGATATAACGTAATATGCAGTGTATCATTGAAAATACCTTATAATATAACGTAATATGCAGGGTTTCATTGAAAATACCTTATAATATAACGTAATATGCAGTGTGTCATTGAAAATACCTTATAATATATCGTAGTTTATCATTGAAAATACCTTATAATATAACGTAATATGCAGTGTATCATTGAAAATACCTTATAATATAACGTAATATGCAGTGTATCATTGAAAATACCTTATAATATAACGTAATATGCAGTGAATCATTGAAAATACCTTATAATATAACGTATAATGCAGTGTATCATTGAAAATACCTTATAATATAACGTATAATGCAGTGTATCATTGAAAATACCTTATAATATAACGTAATATGCAGTGTATCATTCAAAATACCTTATAATATAACGTTATATGCAGTGTATCATTGAAAATACCTTATAATATAACGTAATATGCAGTGTATCATTGAAAATACCTTATAATATAACGTAATATGCAGTGAATCATTGAAAATACCTTATAATATAACGTATAATGCAGTGTTTCATTGAAAATACCTTATAATATAACGTAATATGCAGTGTGTCATTGAAAATACCTTATAATATATCGTAGTTTATCATTGAAAATACCTTATAATATAACGTAATATGCAGTGTATCATTGAAAATACCTTATGATATAACGTAATATGCAGTGTATCATTGAAAATACCTTATAATATAACGTAATATGCAGTGAATCATTGAAAATACCTTATAATATAACGTATAATGCGGTGTATCATTGAAAATACCTTATAATATAACGGATTATGCAGTGTATCATTGAAAATACCTTATAATATAACGTAATATGCAGTGTATCATTGAAAATACCTTATAATATAACGTTACATGCAGTGTATCAATGAAAATACCTTAAAATATAACGTAATATGCAGTGTTTCATTGAAAATACCTTATAATATAACGTAATATGCAGTGTATCATTGAAAATACCTTATAATATAACGTAATATGCAGTGAATCATTGAAAATACCTTATAATATAACGTATAATGCAGTGTTTCATTGAAAATACCTTATAATATAACGTAATATGCAGTGTGTCATTGAAAATACCTTATAATATATCGTAGTTTATCATTGAAAATACCTTATAATATAACGTAATATGCAGTGTATCATTGAAAATACCTTATGATATAACGTAATATGCAGTGTATCATTGAAAATACCTTATAATATAACGTAATATGCAGTGTTTCATTGAAAATACCTTATAATATAACGTAATATGCAGTGTGTCATTGAAAATACCTTATAATATATCGTAGTTTATCATTGAAAATACCTTATAATATAACGTAATATGCAGTGTATCATTGAAAATACCTTATAATATAACGTAATATGCAGTGTATCATTGAAAATACCTTATAATATAACGTAATATGCAGTGTATCATTGAAAATACCTTATAATATATCATAATATGTAGTTTATCATTGAAAATACCTTATAATATAACGTAATATGCAGTGTATCATTGAAAATACCTAATAATATATTGTAGTTTATCATTCAAAATACCTTATAATATAACGTATAATGCAGTGTATCATTGAAAAAACCTTATAATATAACGGATTATGCAGTGTATCATTGAAAATACCTTATAATATAACGTAATATGCAGTGTATCATTGAAAATACCTTATAATATAACGTAATATGCAGTGAATCATTGAAAATACCTTATAATATAACGTATAATGCGGTGTATCATTGAAAATACCTTATAATATAACGGATTATGCAGTGTATCATTGAAAATACCTTAAAATATAACGTAATATGCAGTGTTTCATTGAAAATACCTTATAATATAACGTAATATGCAGTGTGTCATTGAAAATACCTTATAATATATCGTAGTTTATCATTGAAAATACCTTATAATATAACGTAATATGCAATGTATCATTGAAAATACCTTATAATATATCGTAGTTTATCATTGAAAATACCTTATAATATAACGTAATATGCAGTGAATCATTGAAAATACCTTATAATATAACGTATAATGCAGTGTATCATTGAAAATACCTTATAATATAACGTAATATGCAGTGTATCATTGAAAATACCTTATAATATAACGTAATATGCAGTGAATCATTGAAAATACCTTATAATATAACGTATAATGCAGTGTATCATTGAAAATACCTTATAATATAACGGATTATGCAGTGTATCATTGAAAATACCTTATAATATAACGTAATATGCAGTGTATCATTGAAAATACCTTATAATATAACGTTATATGCAGTGTATCAATGAAAATACCTTATAATATAACGTAATATGCAGTGTTTCATTGAAAATACCTTATAATATAACGTAATATGCAGTGTATCATTGAAAATACCTTATAATATATTGTAGTTTATCATTGAAAATACCTTATAATATAACGTAATATGCAGTGAATCATTGAAAATACCTTATAATATAACGTATAATGCAGTGTATCATTGAAAATACCTTATAATATAACGTAATATGCAGTGTAACATTGAAAATACCTAATAATATATTGTAGTTTATCATTCAAAATACCTTATAATATAACGTTATATGCAGTGTATCATTGAAAATACCTTATAATATAACGTAATATGCAGTGTATCATTGAAAATACCTTATAATATAACGTAATATGCAGTGAATCATTGAAAATACCTTATAATATAACGTAATATGCAGTGTATCATTGAAAATACCTTATAATATAACGTAATATGCAGTGTATCATTGAAAATACCTTATAATATAACGTAATATGCAGGGTTTCATTGAAAATACCTTATAATATAACGTAATATGCAGTGTGTCATTGAAAATACCTTATAATATATCGTAGTTTATCATTGAAAATACCTTATAATATAACGTAATATGCAGTGTATCATTGAAAATACCTTATAATATAACGTAATATGCAGTGTATCATTGAAAATACCTTATAATATAACGTAATATGCAGTGAATCATTGAAAATACCTTATAATATAACGTATAATGCAGTGTATCATTGAAAATACCTTATAATATAACGGATTATGCAGTGTATCATTGAAAATACCTTATAATATAATGTAAAATGCATTGTATCATTCAAAATACCTTATAATATAACGTTATATGCAGTGTATCATTGAAAATACCTTATAATATAACGTAATATGCAGTGTATCATTGAAAATACCTTATAATATAACGTAATATGCAGTGTATCATTGAAAATACCTTATAATATAACGTAATATGCAGTGTATCAGTGAAAATACCTTATGATATAACGTAATATGGAGTGTATCATTGAAAATACCTTATAATATAACGTAATATGCAGTGTTTCATTGAAAATACCTTATAATATAACGTAATATGCAGTGTGTCATTGAAATTACCTTATAATATATCGTAGTTTATCATTGAAAATACCTTATAATATAACGTAATATGCAGTGTATCATTGAAAATACCTTATAATATAACGTAATATGCAGTGTATCATTGAAAATACCTTATAATATAACGTAATATGCAGTGAATCATTGAAAATACCTTATAATATAACGTATAATGCAGTGTATCATTGAAAATACCTTATAATATAACGGATTATGCAGTGTATCATTGAAAATACCTTATAATATAACGTAATATGCAGTGTTTCATTGAAAATACCTTATAATATAACGTAATATGCAGTGTGTCATTGAAAATACCTTATAATATATTGTAGTTTATCATTGAAAATACCTTATAATATAACGTAATATGCAGTGAATCATTGAAAATACCTTATAATATAACGTATAATGCAGTGTATCATTGAAAATACCTTATAATATAACGTAATATGCAGTGTAACATTGAAAATACCTAATAATATATTGTAGTTTATCATTCAAAATACCTTATAATATAACGTTATATGCAGTGTATCATTGAAAATACCTTATAATATAACGTAATATGCAGTGTATCATTGAAAATACCTTATAATATAACGTAATATGCAGTGAATCATTGAAAATACCTTATAATATAACGTAATATGCAGTGTATCATTGAAAATACCTTATGATATAACGTAATATGCAGTGTATCATTGAAAATACCTTATAATATAACGTAATATGCAGTGTTTCATTGAAAATACCTTATAATATAACGTAATATGCAGTGTGTCATTGAAAATACCTTATAATATATCGTAGTTTATCATTGAAAATACCTTATAATATAACGTAATATGCAGTGTATCATTGAAAATACCTTATAATATAACGTAATATGCAGTGTATCATTGAAAATACCTTATAATATAACGTAATATGCAGTGTTTCATTGAAAATACCTTATAATATAACGTAATATGCAGTGTGTCATTGAAAATACCTTATAATATATCGTAGTTTATCATTGAAAATACCTTATAATATAACGTAATATGCAGTGTATCATTGAAAATACCTTATAATATAACGTAATATGCAGTGTATCATTGAAAATACCTTATAATATAACGTAATATGCAGTGTATCACTGAAAATACCTTATAATATATCATAATATGTAGTTTATCATTGAAAATACCTTATAATATAACGTAATATGCAGTGTATCATTGAAAATACCTAATAATATATTGTAGTTTATCATTCAAAATACCTTATAATATAACGTATAATGCAGTGTATCATTGAAAAAACCTTATAATATAACGGATTATGCAGTGTATCATTGAAAATACCTTATAATATAACGTAATATGCAGTGTATCATTGAAAATACCTTATAATATAACGTAATATGCAGTGTATCATTGAAAATACCTTATAATATAACGTATAATGCGGTGTATCATTGAAAATACCTTATAATATAACGGATTATGCAGTGTATCATTGAAAATACCTTAAAATATAACGTAATATGCAGTGTTTCATTGAAAATACCTTATAATATAACGTAATATGCAGTGTGTCATTGAAAATACCTTATAATATATCGTAGTTTATCATTGAAAATACCTTATAATATAACGTAATATGCAATGTATCATTGAAAATACCTTATAATATATCGTAGTTTATCATTGAAAATACCTTATAATATAACGTAATATGCAGTGAATCATTGAAAATACCTTATAATATAACGTATAATGCAGTGTATCATTGAAAATACCTTATAATATAACGTAATATGCAGTGTATCATTGAAAATACCTTATAATATAACGTAATATGCAGTGAATCATTGAAAATACCTTATAATATAACGTATAATGCAGTGTATCATTGAAAATACCTTATAATATAACGGATTATGCAGTGTATCATTGAAAATACCTTATAATATAACGTAATATGCAGTGTATCATTGAAAATACCTTATAATATAACGTTATATGCAGTGTATCAATGAAAATACCTTATAATATAACGTAATATGCAGTGTTTCATTGAAAATACCTTATAATATAACGTAATATGCAGTGTGTCATTGAAAATACCTTATAATATATTGTAGTTTATCATTGAAAATACCTTATAATATAACGTAATATGCAGTGAATCATTGAAAATACCTTATAATATAACGTATAATGCAGTGTATCATTGAAAATACCTTATAATATAACGTAATATGCAGTGTAACATTGAAAATACCTAATAATATATTGTAGTTTATCATTCAAAATACCTTATAATATAACGTTATATGCAGTGTATCATTGAAAATACCTTATAATATAACGTAATATGCAGTGTATCATTGAAAATACCTTATAATATAACGTAATATGCAGTGAATCATTGAAAATACCTTATAATATAACGTAATATGCAGTGTATCATTGAAAATACCTTATGATATAACGTAATATGCAGTGTATCATTGAAAATACCTTATAATATAACGTAATATGCAGGGTTTCATTGAAAATACCTTATAATATAACGTAATATGCAGTGTATCATTGAAAATACCTTATAATATATCGTAGTTTATCATTGAAAATACCTTATAATATAACGTAATATGCAGTGTATCATTGAAAATACCTTATAATATAACGTAATATGCAGTGTATCATTGAAAATACCTTATAATATAACGTAATATGCAGTGAATCATTGAAAATACCTTATAATATAACGTATAATGCAGTGTATCATTGAAAATACCTTATAATATAACGGATTATGCAGTGTATCATTGAAAATACCTTATAATATAACGTAATATGCAGTGTATCATTCAAAATACCTTATAATATAACGTTATATGCAGTGTATCATTGAAAATACCTTATAATATAACGTAATATGCAGTGTATCATTGAAAATACCTTATAATATAACGTAATATGCAGTGAATCATTGAAAATACCTTATAATATAACGTAATATGCAGTGTATCAGTGAAAATACCTTATGATATAACGTAATATGGAGTGTATCATTGAAAATACCTTATAATATAACGTAATATGCAGTGTTTCATTGAAAATACCTTATAATATAACGTAATATGCAGTGTGTCATTGAAATTACCTTATAATATATCGTAGTTTATCATTGAAAATACCTTATAATATAACGTAATATGCAGTGTATCATTGAAAATACCTTATAATATAACGTAATATGCAGTGTATCATTGAAAATACCTTATAATATAACGTAATATGCAGTGAATCATTGAAAATACCTTATAATATAACGTATAATGCAGTGTATCATTGAAAATACCTTATAATATAACGGATTATGCAGTGTATCATTGAAAATACCTTATAATATAACGTAATATGCAGTGTTTCATTGAAAATACCTTATAATATAACGTAATATGCAGTGTGTCATTGAAAATACCTTATAATATATTGTAGTGTATCATTGAAAATACCTTATAATATAACGTAATATGCAGTGAATCATTGAAAATACCTTATAATATAACGTATAATGCAGTGTATCATTGAAAATACCTTATAATATAACGTAATATGCAGTGTAACATTGAAAATACCTAATAATATATTGTAGTTTATCATTCAAAATACCTTATAATATAACGTTATATGCAGTGTATCATTGAAAATACCTTATAATATAACGTAATATGCAGTGTATCATTGAAAATACCTTATAATATAACGTAATATGCAGTGTATCATTGAAAATACCTTATAATATAACGTAATATGCAGTGTATCATTGAAAATACCTTATGATATAACGTAATATGCAGTGTATCATTGAAAATACCTTATAATATAACGTAATATGCAGGGTTTCATTGAAAATACCTTATAATATAACGTAATATGCAGTGTGTCATTGAAAATACCTTATAATATATCGTAGTTTATCATTGAAAATACCTTATAATATAACGTAATATGCAGTGTATCATTGAAAATACCTTATAATATAACGTAATATGCAGTGTATCATTGAAAATACCTTATAATATAACGTAATATGCAGTGAATCATTGAAAATACCTTATAATATAACGTATAATGCAGTGTATCATTGAAAATACCTTATAATATAACGGATTATGCAGTGTATCATTGAAAATACCTTATAATATAACGTAATATGCAGTGTATCATTGAAAATACCTTATAATATAACGTTATATGCAGTGTATCATTGAAAATACCTTATAATATAACGTAATATGCAGTGTATCATTGAAAATACCTTATAATATAACGTAATATGCAGTGAATCATTGAAAATACCTTATAATATAACGTAATATGCAGTGTATCAGTGAAAATACCTTACGATATAACGTAATATGGAGTGTATCATTGAAAATACCTTATAATATAACGTAATATGCAGTGTATCATTGAAAATACCTTATAATATAACGTAATATGCAGTGAATCATTGAAAATACCTTATAATATAACGTAATATGCAGTGTATCAGTGAAAATACCTTATGATATAACGTAATATGGAGTGTATCATTGAAAATACCTTATAATATAACGTAATATGCAGTGTTTCATTGAAAATACCTTATAATATAACGTAATATGCAGTGTGTCATTGAAATTACCTTATAATATATCGTAGTTTATCATTGAAAATACCTTATAATATAACGTAATATGCAGTGTATCATTGAAAATACCTTATAATATAACGTAATATGCAGTGTATCATTGAAAATACCTTATAATATAACGTAATATGCAGTGAATCATTGAAAATACCTTATAATATAACGTATAATGCAGTGTATCATTGAAAATACCTTATAATATAACGGATTATGCAGTGTATCATTGAAAATACCTTATAATATAACGTAATATGCAGTGTTTCATTGAAAATACCTTATAATATAACGTAATATGCAGTGTGTCATTGAAAATACCTTATAATATATTGTAGTTTATCATTGAAAATACCTTATAATATAACGTAATATGCAGTGAATCATTGAAAATACCTTATAATATAACGTATAATGCAGTGTATCATTGAAAATACCTTATAATATAACGTAATATGCAGTGTAACATTGAAAATACCTAATAATATATTGTAGTTTATCATTCAAAATACCTTATAATATAACGTAATATGCAGTGTATCATTGAAAATACCTTATAATATAACGTAATATGCAGTGTATCATTGAAAATACCTTATAATATAACGTAATATGCAGTGAATCATTGAAAATACCTTATAATATAACGTAATATGCAGTGTATCATTGAAAATACCTTATAATATAACGTAATATGCAGTGAATCATTGAAAATACCTTATACTATAACGTAATATGCAGTGTGTCATTGAAAATACCTTATAATATATCGTAGTTTATCATTGAAAATACCTTATAATATAACGTAATATGCAGTGTATCATTGAAAATACCTTATAATATATCGTAGTTTATCATTGAAAATACCTTATAATATAACGTAATATGCAGTGTATCATTGAAAATACCTTATAATATAACGTAATATGCAGGGTTTCATTGAAAATACCTTATAATATAACGTAATATGCAGTGTGTCATTGAAAATACCTTATAATATATCGTAGTTTATCATTGAAAATACCTTATAATATAACGTAATATGCAGTGTATCATTGAAAATACCTTATAATATAACGTAATATGCAGTGTATCATTGAAAATACCTTATAATATAACGTAATATGCAGTGAATCATTGAAAATACCTTATAATATAACGTATAATGCAGTGTATCATTGAAAATACCTTATAATATAACGGATTATGCAGTGTATCATTGAAAATACCTTATAATATAACGTAATATGCAGTGTATCATTCAAAATACCTTATAATATAACGTTATATGCAGTGAATCATTGAAAATACCTTATAATATAACGTAATATGCAGTGTATCATTGAAAATACCTTATAATATAACGTAATATGCAGTGAATCATTGAAAATACCTTATAATATAACGTAATATGCAGTGTATCATTGAAAATACGTTACGATATAACGTAATATGGAGTGTATCATTGAAAATACCTTATAATATAACGTAATATGCAGTGTATCATTGAAAATACCTTATAATATAACGTAATATGCAGTGTATCATTGAAAATACCTTATAATATAACGTAATATGCAGTGTATCAGTGAAAATACCTTATGATATAACGTAATATGGAGTGTATCATTGAAAATACCTTATAATATAACGTAATATGCAGTGTTTCATTGAAAATACCTTATAATATAACGTAATATGCAGTGTGTCATTGAAATTACCTTATAATATATCGTAGTTTATCATTGAAAATACCTTATAATATAACGTAATATGCAGTGTATCATTGAAAATACCTTATAATATAACGTAATATGCAGTGTATCATTGAAAATACCTTATAATATAACGTAATATGCAGTGTATCATTGAAAATACCTTATAATATAACGTATAATGCAGTGTATCATTGAAAATACCTTATAATATAACGGATTATGCAGTGTATCATTGAAAATACCTTATAATATAACGTAATATGCAGTGTTTCATTGAAAATACCTTATAATATAACGTAATATGCAGTGTGTCATTGAAAATACCTTATAATATATTGTAGTTTATCATTGAAAATACCTTATAATATAACGTAATATGCAGTGTATCATTGAAAATACCTTATAATATAACGTATAATGCAGTGTATCATTGAAAATACCTTATAATATAACGTAATATGCAGTGTAACATTGAAAATACCTAATAATATATTGTAGTTTATCATTCAAAATACCTTATAATATAACGTTATATGCAGTGTATCATTGAAAATACCTTATAATATAACGTAATATGCAGTGTATCATTGAAAATACCTTATAATATAACGTAATATGCAGTGAATCATTGAAAATACCTTATAATATAACGTAATATGCAGTGTATCATTGAAAATACCTTATAATATAACGTAATATGCAGTGTATCATTGAAAATACCTTATAATATAACGTAATATGCAGTGTTTCATTGAAAATACCTTATAATATAACGTAATATGCAGTGTGTCATTGAAAATACCTTATAATATATCGTAGTTTATCATTGAAAATACCTTATAATATAACGTAATATGCAGTCTATCATTGAAAATACCTTATAATATAACGTAATATGCAGTGTATCATTGAAAATACCTTATAATATAACGTAATATGCAGTGAATCATTGAAAATACCTTATAATATAACGTATAATGCAGTGTATCATTGAAAATACCTTATAATATAACGGATTATGCAGTGTATCATTGAAAATACCTTATAATATAACGTAATATGCAGTGTATCATTGAAAATACCTTATAATATAACGTAATATGCAGTGTGTCATTGAAAATACCTTATAATATATTGTAGTTTATCATTGAAAATACCTTATAATATAACGTAATATGCAGTGAATCATTGAAAATACCTTATAATATAACGTATAATGCAGTGTATCATTGAAAATACCTTATAATATAACGTAATATGCAGTGTATCATTGAAAATACCTAATAATATATTGTAGTTTATCATTCAAAATACCTTATAATATAACGTTATATGCAGTGTATCATTGAAAATACCTTATAATATAACGTAATATGCAGTGTATCATTGAAAATACCTTATAATATAACGTAATATGCAGTGAATCATTGAAAATACCTTATAATATAACGTATAATGCAGTGTATCATTGAAAATACCTTATAATATAACGGATTATGCAGTGTATCATTGAAAATACCTTATAATATAACGTAATATGCAGTGTTTCATTGAAAATACCTTATAATATAACGTAATATGCAGTGTGTCATTGAAAATACCTTATAATATATTGTAGTTTATCATTGAAAATACCTTATAATATAACGTAATATGCAGTGAATCATTGAAAATACCTTATAATATAACGTATTATGCAGTGAATCATTGAAAATACCTTATAATATAACGTAATATGCAGTGTAACATTGAAAATACCTAATAATATATTGTAGTTTATCATTCAAAATACCTTATAATATAACGTTATATGCAGTGTATCATTGAAAATACCTTATAATATAACGTAATATGCAGTGTATCATTGAAAATACCTTATAATATAACGTAATATGCAGTGAATCATTGAAAATACCTTATAATATAACGTAATATGCAGTGTATCATTGAAAATACCTTATAATATAACGTAATATGCAGTGAATCATTGAAAATACCTTATACTATAACGTAATATGCAGTGTGTCATTGAAAATACCTTATAATATATCGTAGTTTATCATTGAAAATACCTTATAATATAACGTAATATGCAGTGTATCATTGAAAATACCTTATAATATATCGTAGTTTATCATTGAAAATACCTTATAATATAACGTAATATGCAGTGTATCATTGAAAATACCTTATAATATAACGTAATATGCAGGGTTTCATTGAAAATACCTTATAATATAACGTAATATGCAGTGTATCATTGAAAATACCTTATAATATATCGTAGTTTATCATTGAAAATACCTTATAATATAACGTAATATGCAGTGTATCATTGAAAATACCTTATAATATAACGTAATATGCAGTGTATCATTGAAAATACCTTATAATATAACGTAATATGCAGTGAATCATTGAAAATACCTTATAATATAACGTATAATGCAGTGTATCATTGAAAATACCTTATAATATAACGGATTATGCAGTGTATCATTGAAAATACCTTATAATATAACGTAATATGCAGTGTATCATTCAAAATACCTTATAATATAACGTTATATGCAGTGTATCATTGAAAATACCTTATAATATAACGTAATATGCAGTGTATCATTGAAAATACCTTATAATATAACGTAATATGCAGTGAATCATTGAAAATACCTTATAATATAACGTAATATGCAGTGTATCATTGAAAATACCTTACGATATAACGTAATATGGAGTGTATCATTGAAAATACCTTATAATATAACGTAATATGCAGTGTATCATTGAAAATACCTTATAATATAACGTAATATGCAGTGAATCATTGAAAATACCTTATAATATAACGTAATATGCAGTGTATCAGTGAAAATACCTTATGATATAACGTAATATGGAGTGTATCATTGAAAATACCTTATAATATAACGTAATATGCAGTGTATCATTGAAAATACCTTATAATATAACGTAATATGCAGTGTGTCATTGAAATTACCTTATAATATATCGTAGTTTATCATTGAAAATACCTTATAATATAACGTAATATGCAGTGTATCATTGAAAATACCTTATAATATAACGTAATATGCAGTGTATCATTGAAAATACCTTATAATATAACGTAATATGCAGTGAATCATTGAAAATACCTTATAATATAACGTATAATGCAGTGTATCATTGAAAATACCTTATAATATAACGGATTATGCAGTGTATCATTGAAAATACCTTATAATATAACGTAATATGCAGTGTTTCATTGAAAATACCTTATAATATAACGTAATATGCAGTGTGTCATTGAAAATACCTTATAATATATTGTAGTTTATCATTGAAAATACCTTATAATATAACGTAATATGCAGTGAATCATTGAAAATACCTTATAATATAACGGATTATGCAGTGTATCATTGAAAATACCTTATAATATAACGTAATATGCAGTGTGTCATTGAAAATACCTTATAATATATTGTAGTTTATCATTGAAAATACCTTATAATATAACGTTATATGCAGTGTATCATTGAAAATACCTTATAATATAACGTAATATGCAGTGTATCATTGAAAATACCTTATAATATAACGTAATATGCAGTGAATCATTGAAAATACCTTATAATATAACGTAATATGCAGTGTATCATTGAAAATACCTTATGATATAACGTAATATGCAGTGTATCATTGAAAATACCTTATAATATAACGTAATATGCAGTGTTTCATTGAAAATACCTTATAATATAACGTAATATGCAGTGTGTCATTGAAAATACCTTATAATATATCGTAGTTTATCATTGAAAATACCTTATAATATAACGTAATATGCAGTGTATCATTGAAAATACCTTATAATATAACGTAATATGCAGTGTATCATTGAAAATACCTTATAATATAACGTAATATGCAGTGAATCATTGAAAATACCTTATAATATAACGTATAATGCAGTGTATCATTGAAAATACCTTATAATATAACGGATTATGCAGTGTATCATTGAAAATACCTTATAATATAACGTAATATGCAGTGTTTCATTGAAAATACCTTATAATATAACGTAATATGCAGTGTGTCATTGAAAATACCTTATAATATATTGTAGTTTATCATTGAAAATACCTTATAATATAACGTAATATGCAGTGAATCATTGAAAATACCTTATAATATAACGTATAATGCAGTGTATCATTGAAAATACCTTATAATATAACGTAATATGCAGTGTAACATTGAAAATACCTAATAATATATTGTAGTTTATCATTCAAAATACCTTATAATATAACGTTATATGCAGTGTATCATTGAAAATACCTTATAATATAACGTAATATGCAGTGTATCATTGAAAATACCTTATAATATAACGTAATATGCAGTGAATCATTGAAAATACCTTATAATATAACGTAATATGCAGTGTATCATTGAAAATACCTTATGATATAACGTAATATGCAGTGTATCATTGAAAATACCTTATAATATAACGTAATATGCAGTGTTTCATTGAAAATACCTTATAATATAACGTAATATGCAGTGTGTCATTGAAAATACCTTATAATATATCGTAGTTTATCATTGAAAATACCTTATAATATAACGTAATATGCAGTGTATCATTGAAAATACCTTATAATATAACGTAATATGCAGTGTATCATTGAAAATACCTTATAATATAACGTAATATGCAGTGAATCATTGAAAATACCTTATAATATAACGTATAATGCAGTGTATCATTGAAAATACCTTATAATATAACGGATTATGCAGTGTATCATTGAAAATACCTTATAATATAACGTAATATGCAGTGTATCATTCAAAATACCTTATAATATAACGTTATATGCAGTGTATCATTGAAAATACCTTATAATATAACGTAATATGCAGTGTATCATTGAAAATACCTTATAATATAACGTAATATGCAGTGAATCATTGAAAATACCTTATAATATAACGTATAATGCAGTGTTTCATTGAAAATACCTTATAATATAACGTAATATGCAGTGTATCATTGAAAATACCTTATAATATAACGTAATATGCAGTGTATCATTGAAAATACCTTATAATATAACGTAATATGCAGTGTATCACTGAAAATACCTTATAATATATCATAATATGTAGTTTATCATTGAAAATACCTTATAATATAACGTAATATGCAGTGTATCATTGAAAATACCTAATAATATATTGTAGTTTATCATTCAAAATACCTTATAATATAACGTATAATGCAGTGTATCTTTGAAAAAACCTTATAATATAACGGATTATGCAGTGTATCATTGAAAATACCTTATAATATAACGTAATATGCAGTGTATCATTGAAAATACCTTATAATATAACGTAATATGCAGTGAATCATTGAAAATACCTTATAATATAACGTATAATGCGGTGTATCATTGAAAATACCTTATAATATAACGGATTATGCAGTGTATCATTGAAAATACCTTAAAATATAACGTAATATGCAGTGTTTCATTGAAAATACCTTATAATATAACGTAATATGCAGTGTGTCATTGAAAATACCTTATAATATATCGTAGTTTATCATTGAAAATACCTTATAATATAACGTAATATGCAATGTATCATTGAAAATACCTTATAATATATCGTAGTTTATCATTGAAAATACCTTATAATATAACGTAATATGCAGTGAATCATTGAAAATACCTTATAATATAACGTATAATGCAGTGTATCATTGAAAATACCTTATAATATAACGTAATGTGCAGTGTATCATTGAAAATACCTTATAATATAACGTAATATGCAGTGAATCATTGAAAATACCTTATAATATAACGTATAATGCAGTGTATCATTGAAAATACCTTATAATATAACGGATTATGCAGTGTATCATTGAAAATACCTTATAATATAACGTAATATGCAGTGTATCATTGAAAATACCTTATAATATAACGTTATATGCAGTGTATCAATGAAAATACCTTATAATATAACGTAATATGCAGTGTTTCATTGAAAATACCTTATAATATAACGTAATATGCAGTGTGTCATTGAAAATACCTTATAATATATTGTAGTTTATCATTGAAAATACCTTATAATATAACGTAATATGCAGTGAATCATTGAAAATACCTTATAATATAACGTATAATGCAGTGTATCATTGAAAATACCTTATAATATAACGTAATATGCAGTGTAACATTGAAAATACCTAATAATATATTGTAGTTTATCATTCAAAATACCTTATAATATAACGTTATATGCAGTGTATCATTGAAAATACCTTATAATATAACGTAATATGCAGTGTATCATTGAAAATACCTTATAATATAACGTAATATGCAGTGAATCATTGAAAATACCTTATAATATAACGTAATATGCAGTGTATCATTGAAAATACCTTATGATATAACGTAATATGCAGTGTATCATTGAAAATACCTTATAATATAACGTAATATGCAGGGTTTCATTGAAAATACCTTATAATATAACGTAATATGCAGTGTGTCATTGAACATACCTTATAATATATCGTAGTTTATCATTGAAAATACCTTATAATATAACGTAATATGCAGTGTATCATTGAAAATACCTTATAATATAACGTAATATGCAGTGTATCATTGAAAATACCTTATAATATAACGTAATATGCAGTGAATCATTGAAAATACCTTATAATATAACGTATAATGCAGTGTATCATTGAAAATACCTTATAATATAACGGATTATGCAGTGTATCATTGAAAATACTTTATAATATAACGTAATATGCAGTGTATCATTCAAAATACCTTATAATATAACGTTATATGCAGTGTATCATTGAAAATACCTTATAATATAACGTAATATGCAGTGTATCATTGAAAATACCTTATAATATAACGTAATATGCAGTGAATCATTGAAAATACCTTATAATATAACGTAATATGCAGTGTTTCATTGAAAATACCTTATAATATAACGTAATATGCAGTGTGTCATTGAAATTACCTTATAATATATCGTAGTTTATCATTGAAAATACCTTATAATATAACGTAATATGCAGTGTATCATTGAAAATACCTTATAATATAACGTAATATGCAGTGTATCATTGAAAATACCTTATAATATAACGTAATATGCAGTGAATCATTGAAAATACCTTATAATATAACGTATAATGCAGTGTATCATTGAAAATACCTTATAATATAACGGATTATGCAGTGTATCATTGAAAATACCTTATAATATAACGTAATATGCAGTGTTTCATTGAAAATACCTTATAATATAACGTAATATGCAGTGTGTCATTGAAAATACCTTATAATATATTGTAGTTTATCATTGAAAATACCTTATATTATAACGTAATATGCAGTGAATCATTGAAAATACCTTATAATATAACGTATAATGCAGTGTATCATTGAAAATACCTTATAATATAACGTAATATGCAGTGTAACATTGAAAATACCTAATAATATATTGTAGTTTATCATTCAAAATACCTTATAATATAACGTTATATGCAGTGTATCATTGAAAATACCTTATAATATAACGTAATATGCAGTGTATCATTGAAAATACCTTATAATATAACGTAATATGCAGTGAATCATTGAAAATACCTTATAATATAACGTAATATGCAGTGTATCATTGAAAATACCTTATGATATAACGTAATATGCAGTGTATCATTGAAAATACCTTATAATATAACGTAATATGCAGTGTTTCATTGAAAATACCTTATAATATAACGTAATATGCAGTGTGTCATTGAAAATACCTTATAATATATCGTAGTTTATCATTGAAAATACCTTATAATATAACGTAATATGCAGTGTATCATTGAAAATACCTTATAATATAACGTAATATGCAGTGTATCATTGAAAATACCTTATAATATAACGTAATATGCAGTGAATCATTGAAAATACCTTATAATATAACGGATTATGCAGTGTATCATTGAAAATACCTTATAATATAACGTAATATGCAGTGTATCATTGAAAATACCTTATAAAATAACGTTATATGCAGTGTATCAATGAAAATACCTTATAATATAACGTAATATGCAGTGTTTCATTGAAAATACCTTATAATTTAACGTAATATGCAGTGTGTCATTGAAAACACCTTATAATATATCGTAGTTTATCATTGAAAATACCTTATAATATAACGTAATATGCAGTGTATCATTGAAAATACCTTATAATATAACGTAATATGCAGTGTATCATTGAAAACACCTTATAATATAAGGTAATATGCAGTGTATCATTGAAAATACCTTATAATATAACGTAATATGCAGTGTATCATTGAAAATACCTTATAATATAACGTAATATGCAGTGTAACATTGAAAATACCTAATAATATATTGTAGTTTATCATTCAAAATACCTTATAATATAACGTTATATGCAGTGTATCATTGAAAATACCTTATAATATAACGTAATATGCAGTGTATCATTGAAAATACCTTATAATATAACGTAATATGCAGTGAATCATTGAAAATACCTTATACTATAACGTAATATACAGTGTGTCATTGAAAATACCTTATAATATATCGTAGTTTATCATTGAAAATACCTTATAATATAACGTAATATGCAGTGTATCATTGAAAATACCTTATAATATATCGTAGTTTATCATTGAAAATACCTTATAACATAACGTAATATGCAGTGTATCACTGAAAATACCTTATAAAATATCATAATATGTAGTTTATCATTGAAAATACCTTATAATATAACGTAATATGCAGTGTATCATTGAAAATACCTTATAATATAACGTAATATGCAATGTATCATTGAAAATACCTAATAATATATCGTAGTTTATCATTGAAAATACCTTATAATATAACGTTATATACAGTGTATCATTGAAAATACCTTATAATATAACGTAATTTGCAGTGAATCATTGAAAATACCTTATAATATAACGTATAATGCAGTGTATCATTGAAAATACCTTATAAAATATCATAATATGTAGTTTATCATTGAAAATACCTTATAATATAACGTAATATGCAGTGTATCATTGAAAATACCTTATAATATAACGTAATATGCAATGTATCATTGAAAATACCTTATAATATATCGTAGTTTATCATTGAAAATACCTTATAATATATCGTAGTTTATCATTGAAAATACCTTATAATATAACGTAATATGCAGTGAATCATTGAAAATACCTTATAATATAACGTATAATACAGTGTATCATTGAGAATACCTTATAATATAACGTATAATGCAGTGTATCATTGAAAATACCTTATAATATAACGTAATATGCAGTGAATCATTGAAAATACCTTATAATATAACGTATAATGCAGTGTATCATTGAAAATACCTTATAATATAACGGATTATGCAGTGTATCATTGAAAATACCTTATAATATAACGTAATATGCAGTGTATCATTGAAAATACCTTATAATATAACGTAATATGCAATGTATCATTGAAAATACCTTATAATATAACGGATTATGCAGTGTATCATTGAAAATACCTTATAATATAACGTAATATGCAGTGTATCATTGAAAATACCTTATAAAATAACGTTATATGCAGTGTATCAATGAAAATACCTTATAATATAACGTAATATGCAGTGTTTCATTGAAAATACCTTATAATTTAACGTAATATGCAGTGTGTCATTGAAAACACCTTATAATATATCGTAGTTTATCATTGAAAATACCTTATAATATAACGTAATATGCAGTGTATCATTGAAAATACCTTATAATATAACGTAATATGCAGTGTATCATTGAAAACACCTTATAATATAACGTAATCTGCAGTGTATCATTCAAAATACCTTATAATATAACGTTATATGCAGTGTATCATTGAAAATACCTTATAATATAACGTAATATGCAGTGTATCATTGAAAATACCTTATAATATAACGTAATATGCAGTGAATCATTGAAAATACCTTATACTATAACGTAATATGCAGTGTGTCATTGAAAATACCTTATAATATATCGTAGTTTATCATTGAAAATACCTTATAATATAACGTAATATGCAGTGTATCATTGAAAATACCTTATAATATATCGTAGTTTATCATTGAAAATACCTTATAACATAACGTAATATGCAGTGTATCACTGAAAATACCTTATAAAATATCATAATATGTAGTTTATCATTGAAAATACCTTATAATATAACGTAATATGCAGTGTATCATTGAAAATACCTTATAATATAACGTAATATGCAGCGTATCATTGAAAATACCTTATAATATAACGTATAATGCAGTGTATCATTGAAAATACCTTATAATATAACGGATTATGCAGTGTATCATTGAAAATACCTTATAATATAACGTAATATGCAGTGTATCATTGAAAATACCTTATAATATAACGTAATATGCAGTGTAACATTGAAAATACCTAATAATATATTGTAGTTTATCATTCAAAATACCTTATAATATAACGTTATATGCAGTGTATCATTGAAAATACCTTATAATATAACGTAATATGCAGTGTATCATTGAAAATACCTTATAATATAACGTAATATGCAGTGAATCATTGAAAATACCTTATAATATAACGTAATATGCAGTGTGTCATTGAAAATACCTTATAATATATCGTAGTTTATCATTGAAAATACCTTATAAAATAACGTAATATGCAGTGTATCATTGAAAATACCTTATAATATATCGTAGTTTATCATTGAAAATACCTTATAACATAACGTAATATGCAGTGTATCACTGAAAATACCTTATAAAATATCATAATATGTAGTTTATCATTGAAAATACCTTATAATATAACGTAATATGCAGTGTATCATTGAAAATACCTTATAATATAACGTAATATGCAGCGTATCATTGAAAATACCTTATAATATAACGTATAATGCAGTGTATCATTGAAAATACCTTATAATATAACGGATTATGCAGTGTATCATTGAAAATACCTTATAATATAACGTAATATGCAGTGTATCATTGAAAATACCTTATAATATAACGTAATATGCAGTGTAACATTGAAAATACCTAATAATATATTGTAGTTTATCATTCAAAATACCTTATAATATAACGTTATATGCAGTGTATCATTGAAAATACCTTATAATATAACGTAATATGCAGTGTATCATTGAAAATACCTTATAATATAACGTAATATGCAGTGAATCATTGAAAATACCTTATAATATAACGTAATATGCAGTGTATCATTGAAAATACCTTATAATATATCGTAGTTTATCATTGAAAATACCTTATAAAATAACGTAATATGCAGTGTATCATTGAAAATACCTTATAATATATCGTAGTTTATCATTGAAAATACCTTATAACATAACGTAATATGCAGTGTATCACTGAAAATACCTTATAAAATATCATAATATGTAGTTTATCATTGAAAATACCTTATAATATAACGTAATATGCAGTGTATCATTGAAAATACCTTATAATATAACGTAATATGCAATGTATCATTGAAAATACCTAATAATATATCGTAGTTTATCATTGAAAATACCTTATAATATAACGTTATATACAGTGTATCATTGAAAATACCTTATAATATAACGTAATATGCAGTGAATCATTGAAAATACCTTATAATATAACGTATAATGCAGTGTATCATTGAAAATACCTTATAAAATATCATAATATGTAGTTTATCATTGAAAATACCTTATAATATAACGTAATATGCAGTGTATCATTGAAAATACCTTATAATATAACGTAATATGCAATGTATCATTGAAAATACCTTATAATATATCGTAGTTTATCATTGAAAATACCTTATAATATATCGTAGTTTATCATTGAAAATACCTTATAATATAACGTAATATGCAGTGAATCATTGAAAATACCTTATAATATAACGTATAATACAGTGTATCATTGAGAATACCTTATAATATAACGTATAATGCAGTGTATCATTGAAAATACCTTATAATATAACGTAATATGCAGTGAATCATTGAAAATACCTTATAATATAACGTAATATGCAGTGTATCATTGAAAATACCTTATAATATAACGTAATATGCAATGTATCATTGAAAATACCTTATAATATAACGAATTATGCAGTGTATCATTGAAAATACCTTATAATATAACGTAATATGCAGTGTATCATTGAAAATACCTTATAAAATAACGTTATATGCAGTGTATCAATGAAAATACCTTATAATATAACGTAATATGCAGTGTTTCATTGAAAATACCTTATAATTTAACGTAATATGCAGTGTGTCATTGAAAACACCTTATAATATATCGTAGTTTATCATTGAAAATACCTTATAATATAACGTAATATGCAGTGTATCATTGAAAATACCTTATAATATAACGTAATATGCAGTGTATCATTGAAAACACCTTGTAATATAACGTAATCTGCAGTGTATCATTGAAAACACCTTATAATATAACGTAATATGCAGTGTATCATTGACAATGCCTTATAATATATAGTAGTTTATCAATGAAAATACCTTATAATATAACGTAATATGCAGTGTATCATTGAAAATACCTTATAATATAACGTAATATGCAGTGTATCATTGAAAATACCTTATAATATATGGTAATATGCAGTGTATCATTAAAAACACCTTATAATATAACGTAATATGCAGTGTATCATTGAAAATACCTTATAATATAACGTAATATGCAGTGTAACATTGAAAATACCTAATAATATATTGTAGTTTATCATTCAAAATACCTTATAATATAACGTTATATGCAGTGTATCATTGAAAATACCTTATAATATAACGTAATATGCAGTGTATCATTGAAAATACCTTATAATATAACGTAATATGCAGTGAATCATTGAAAATACCTTATACTATAACGTAATATGCAGTGTGTCATTGAAAATACCTTATAATATATCGTAGTTTATCATTGAAAATACCTTATAATATAACGTAATATGCAGTGTATCATTGAAAATACCTTATAATATATCGTAGTTTATCATTGAAAATACCTTATAATATAACGTAATATGCAGTGAATCATTGAAAATACCTTATAATATAACGTAATATGCAGTGTATCATTGAAAATACCTTATAATATAACGTAATATGCAGTGAATTATTGAAAATACCTTATACTATAACATAATATGCAGTGTGTCATTGAAAATACCTTATAATATATCGTAGTTTATCATTGAAAATACCTTATAATATAACGTTATATGCAGTGTATCATTGAAAATACCTTATAATATAAAGTAATATGCACTGTAATATTGAAAATACCTTATAATATAACGTATAATGCAGTGTATCATTGAAAATACCTTATAATATAACGGATTATGCAGTGTATCATTGAAAATACCTTATAATATAACGTAATATGCAGTGTATCATTGAAAATACCTTATAATATAACGTAATATGCAATGTATCATTGAAAATACCTTATAATATAACGTAATATGCAGCGTATCATTGAAAATACCTTATAATATAACGTTATATGCAGTGTATCAATGAAAATACCTTAAAATATAACGTAATATGAAGTGTTTCATTGAAAATACCTTATAATATAACGTAATATGCAGTGTATCATTGAAAATACCTTATAATATAACGTAATATGCAGTGTAACATTGAAAATACCTAATAATATATTGTAGTTTATCATTCAAAATACCATATAATATAACGTTATATGCAGTGTATCATTGAAAATACCTTATAATATAACGTAATATGCAGTGTATCATTGAAAATACCTTATAATATAACGTAATATGCAGTGAATCATTGAAAATACCTTATAATATAACGTAATATGCAGTGTATCATTGAAAATACCTTATAATATAACGTAATATGCAGTGAATCATTGAAAATACCTTATACTATAACGTAATATGCAGTGTGTCATTGAAAATACCTTATAATATATCGTAGTTTATCATTGAAAATACCTTATAATATAACGTAATATGCAGTGTATCATTGAAAATACCTTATAATATAACGTAATATGCAGTGAATCATTGAAAATACCTTATAATATAACGTATAATGCAGTGTATCATTGAAAACACCTTATAATATAACATAATATGCAGTGTAACATTGAAAATACCTAATAATATATCGTAGTTTATCATTGAAAATACCTTATAATATAACGTTATATGCAGTGTATCATTGAAAATACCTTATAATATAACGTAATATGCAGTGTATCATTGAAAATACCTTATAATATAACGTAATATGCAGTGAATCATTGAAAATACCTTATACTATAACGTAATATGCAGTGTGTCATTGAAAATACCTTATAATATATCGTAGTTTATCATTGAAAATATCTTATAATATAACGTTATATGCAGTGTATCATTGAAAATACCTTATAATATAAAGTAATATGCACTGTAATATTGAAAATACCTTATAATATAACGTAATATGCAGTGAATCATTGAAAATACCTTATAATATAACGTATAATGCAGTGTATCATTGAAAATACCTTATAATATAACGGATTATGCAGTGTATCATTGAAAATACCTTATAATATAACGTAATATGCAGCGTATCATTGAAAATACCTTATAATATAACGTTATATGCAGTGTATCAATAAAAATACCTTAAAATATAACGTAATATGAAGTGTTTCATTGAAAATACCTTATAATATAACGTAATATGCAGTGTATCATTGAAAATACCTTATAATATAACGTAATATGCAGTGTAACATTGAAAATACCTAATAATATATTGTAGTTTATCATTCAAAATACCATATAATATAACGTTATATGCAGTGTATCATTGAAAATACCTTATAATATAACGTAATATGCAGTGTATCATTGAAAATACCTTATAATATAACGTAATATGCAGTGAATCATTGAAAATACCTTATAATATAACGTATAATGCAGTGTATCATTGAAAATACCTTATAATATAACGTAATATGCAGTGAATCACTGAAAATACCTTATAATATAACGTATAATGCAGTGTATCATTGAAAATACTTTATAATATAACGTATAATACAGTGTATCATTGAGAATACCTTATAATATAACGTAATATGCAGTGTAACATTGAAAATACCTAATAATATATTGTAGTTTATCATTCAAAATACCTTATAATATAACGTAATATGCAGTGTATCATTGAAAATACCTTATAATATAACGTAATATGCAGTGAATCATTGAAAATACCTTATACTATAACGTAATATGCAGTGTGTCATTGAAAATACCTTATAATATAACGTAATATGCAGCGTATCATTGAAAATACCTTATAATATAACGTTATATGCAGTGTATCAATGAAAATACCTTAAAATATAACGTAATATGAAGTGTTTCATTGAAAATACCTTATAATATAACGTAATATGCAGTGTATCATTGAAAATACCTTATAATATAACGTAATATGCAGTGTAACATTGAAAATACCTAATAATATATTGTAGTTTATCATTCAAAATACCATATAATATAACGTTATATGCAGTGTATCATTGAAAATACCTTATAATATAACGTAATATGCAGTGTATCATTGAAAATACCTTATAATATAACGTAATATGCAGTGAATCATTGAAAATACCTTATAATATAACGTAATATGCAGTGTATCATTGAAAATACCTTATAATATAACGTAATATGCAGTGAATCATTGAAAATACCTTATACTATAACGTAATATGCAGTGTGTCATTGAAAATACCTTATAATATATCGTAGTTTATCATTGAAAATACCTTATAATATAACGTAATATGCAGTGTATCATTGAAAATACCTTATAATATATCGTATTTTATCATTGAAAATACCTTATAACATAACGTAATATGCAGTGTATCACTGAAAATACCTTATAAAATATCATAATATGTAGTTTATCATTGAAAATACCTTATAATATAACGTAATATGCAGTGTATCATTGAAAATACCTTATAATATAACGTAATATGCAATGTATCATTGAAAATACCTTATAATATATCGTAGTTTATCATTGAAAATACCTTATAATATAACGTAATATGCAGTGAATCATTGAAAATACCTTATAATATAACGTATAATGCAGTGTATCATTGAAAATACCTTATAATATAACGTATAATGCAGTGTATCATTGAAAATACCTTATAATATAACGGAATATGCAGTGTATCATTGAAAATACCTTATAATATAACGTAATATGCAGTGTATCATTGAAAATACCTTATAATATAACGTAATATGCAATGTATCATTGAAAATACCTTATAATATAACGGATTATGCAGTGTATCATTGAAAATACCTTATAATATAACGTAATATGCAGTGTATCATTGAAAATACCTTATAAAATAACGTTATATGCAGTGTATCAATGAAAATACCTTATAATATAACGTAATATGCAGTGTTTCATTGAAAATACCTTATAATTTAACGTAATATGCAGTGTGTCATTGAAAACACCTTATAATATATCGTAGTTTATCATTGAAAATACCTTATAATATAACGTAATATGCAGTGTATCATTGAAAATACCTTATAATATAACGTAATATGCAGTGTATCATTGAAAACACCTTATAATATAACGTAATCTGCAGTGTATCATTGAAAACACCTTATAATATAACGTAATATGCAGTGTATCATTGACAATGCCTTATAATATATAGTAGTTTATCAATGAAAATACCTTATAATATAACGTAATATGCAGTGTATCATTGAAAATACCTTATAATATAACGTAATATGCAGTGTATCATTGAAAATACCTTATAATATATGGTAATATGCAGTGTATCATTAAAAACACCTTATAATATAACGTAATATGCAGTGTATCATTGAAAATACCTTATAATATAACGTAATATGCAGTGTAACATTGAAAATACCTAATAATATATTGTAGTTTATCATTCAAAATACCTTATAATATAACGTTATATGCAGTGTATCATTGAAAATACCTTATAATATAACGTAATATGCAGTGTATCATTGAAAATACCTTATAATATAACGTAATATGCAGTGTATCATTGAAAATACCTTATAATATAACGTAATATGCAGTGTGTCATTGAAAATACCTTATAATATATCGTAGTTTATCATTGAAAATACCTTATAATATAACGTAATATGCAGTGTATCATTGAAAATACCTTATAATATATCGTAGTTTATCATTGAAAATACCTTATAATATAACGTAATATGCAGTGAATCATTGAAAATACCTTATAATATAACGTAATATGCAGTGTATCATTGAAAATACCTTATAATATAACGTAATATGCAGTGAATTATTGAAAATACCTTATACTATAACATAATATGCAGTGTGTCATTGAAAATACCTTATAATATATCGTAGTTTATCATTGAAAATACCTTATAATATAACGTTATATGCAGTGTATCATTGAAAATACCTTATAATATAAAGTAATATGCACTGTAATATTGAAAATACCTTATAATATAACGTATAATGCAGTGTATCATTGAAAATACCTTATAATATAACGGATTATGCAGTGTATCATTGAAAATACCTTATAATATAACGTAATATGCAGTGTATCATTGAAAATACCTTATAATATAACGTAATATGCAATGTATCATTGAAAATACCTTATAATATAACGTAATATGCAGTGTATCATTGAAAATACCTTATAATATAACGTAATATGCAGTGTAACATTGAAAATACCTAATAATATATTGTAGTTTATCATTCAAAATACCTTATAATATAACGTTATATGCAGTGTATCATTGAAAATACCTTATAATATAACGTAATATGCAGTGTATCATTGAAAATACCTTATAATATAACGTAATATGCAGTGAATCATTGAAAATACCTTATACTATAACGTAATATGCAGTGTGTCATTGAAAATACCTTATAATATATCGTAGTTTATCATTGAAAATACCTTATAATATAACGTAATATGCAGTGTATCATTGAAAATACCTTATAATATAACGTAATATGCAGTGTATCATTGAAAATACCTTATAATATATCGTAGTTTATCATTGAAAATACCTTATAACATAACGTAATATGCAGTGTATCACTGAAAATACCTTATAAAATATCATAATATGTAGTTTATCATTGAAAATACCTTATAATATAACGTAATATGCAGTGTATCATTGAAAATACCTTATAATATAAGGTAATATGCAGTGTATCATTGAAAATACCATATAATATAACGTAATATGCAGTGTATCATTGAAAATACCTTATAATATAACGTAATATGCAGTGTAACATTGAAAATACCTAATAATATATTGTAGTTTATCATTCAAAATACCTTATAATATAACGTTATATGCAGTGTATCATTGAAAATACCTTATAATATAACGTAATATGCAGTGTATCATTGAAAATACCTTATAATATAACGTAATATGCAGTGAATCATTGAAAATACCTTATACTATAACATAATATGCAGTGTGTCATTGAAAATACCTTATAATATATCGTAGTTTATCATTGAAAATACCTTATAATATAACGTTATATGCAGTGTATCATTGAAAATACCTTATAATATAAAGTAATATGCACTGTAATATTGAAAATACCTTATAATATAACGTAATATGCAGTGAATCATTGAAAATACCTTATAATATAACGTATAATGCAGTGTATCATTGAAAATACCTTATAATATAACGGATTATGCAGTGTATCATTGAAAATACCTTATAATATAACGTAATATGCAGCGTATCATTGAAAATACCTTATAATATAACGTTATATGCAGTGTATCAATGAAAATACCTTAAAATATAACGTAATATGAAGTGTTTCATTGAAAATACCTTATAATATAACGTAATATGCAGTGTATCATTGAAAATACCTTATAATATAACGTAATATGCAGTGTAACATTGAAAATACCTAATAATATATTGTAGTTTATCATTCAAAATACCATATAATATAACGTTATATGCAGTGTATCATTGAAAATACCTTATAATATAACGTAATATGCAGTGTATCATTGAAAATACCTTATAATATAACGTAATATGCAGTGAATCATTGAAAATACCTTATAATATAACGTAATATGCAGTGTATCATTGAAAATACCTTATAATATAACGTAATATGCAGTGAATCATTGAAAATACCTTATACTATAACGTAATATGCAGTGTGTCATTGAAAATACCTTATAATATATCGTAGTTTATCATTGAAAATACCTTATAATATAACGTAATATGCAGTGTATCATTGAAAATACCTTATAATATAACGTAATATGCAGTGAATCATTGAAAATACCTTATAATATAACGTATAATGCAGTGTATCATTGAAAACACCTTATAATATAACATAATATGCAGTGTAACATTGAAAATACCTAATAATATATCGTAGTTTATCATTGAAAATACCTTATAATATAACGTTATATGCAGTGTATCATTGAAAATACCTTATAATATAACGTAATATGCAGTGTATCATTGAAAATACCTTATAATATAACGTAATATGCAGTGAATCATTGAAAATACCTTATACTATAACGTAATATGCAGTGTGTCATTGAAAATACCTTATAATATATCGTAGTTTATCATTGAAAATATCTTATAATATAACGTTATATGCAGTGTATCATTGAAAATACCTTATAATATAAAGTAATATGCACTGTAATATTGAAAATACCTTATAATATAACGTAATATGCAGTGAATCATTGAAAATACCTTATAATATAACGTATAATGCAGTGTATCATTGAAAATACCTTATAATATAACGGATTATGCAGTGTATCATTGAAAATACCTTATAATATAACGTAATATGCAGCGTATCATTGAAAATACCTTATAATATAACGTTATATGCAGTGTATCAATGAAAATACCTTAAAATATAACGTAATATGAAGTGTTTCATTGAAAATACCTTATAATATAACGTAATATGCAGTGTATCATTGAAAATACCTTATAATATAACGTAATATGCAGTGTAACATTGAAAATACCTAATAATATATTGTAGTTTATCATTCAAAATACCATATAATATAACGTTATATGCAGTGTATCATTGAAAATACCTTATAATATAACGTTATATGCAGTGTATCAATGAAGATACACTGCATTATACCTTATAATATAACGTAATATGCAGTGAATCATTGAAAATACCTTATAATATAACGTATAATGCAGTGTATCATTGAAAATACCTTATAATATAACGTAATATGCAGTGAATCACTGAAAATACCTTATAATATAACGTATAATGCAGTGTATCATTGAAAATACTTTATAATATAACGTATAATACAGTGTATCATTGAGAATACCTTATAATATAACGTAATATGCAGTGTAACATTGAAAATACCTAATAATATATTGTAGTTTATCATTCAAAATACCTTATAATATAACGTAATATGCAGTGTATCATTGAAAATACCTTATAATATAACGTAATATGCAGTGAATCATTGAAAATACCTTATACTATAACGTAATATGCAGTGTGTCATTGAAAATACCTTATAATATAACGTAATATGCAGCGTATCATTGAAAATACCTTATAATATAACGTTATATGCAGTGTATCAATGAAAATACCTTAAAATATAACGTAATATGAAGTGTTTCATTGAAAATACCATATAATATAACGTTATATGCAGTGTATCATTGAAAATACCTTATAATATAACGTAATATGCAGTGTATCATTGAAAATACCTTATAATATAACGTAATATGCAGTGAATCATTGAAAATACCTTATAATATAACGTAATATGCAGTGTATCATTGAAAATACCTTATAATATAACGTAATATGCAGTGAATCATTGAAAATACCTTATACTATAACGTAATATGCAGTGTGTCATTGAAAATACCTTATAATATATCGTAGTTTATCATTGAAAATACCTTATAATATAACGTAATATGCAGTGTATCATTGAAAATACCTTATAATATATCGTATTTTATCATTGAAAATACCTTATAACATAACGTAATATGCAGTGTATCACTGAAAATACCTTATAAAATATCATAATATGTAGTTTATCATTGAAAATACCTTATAATATAACGTAATATGCAGTGTATCATTGAAAATACCTTATAATATAACGTAATATGCAATGTATCATTGAAAATACCTTATAATATATCGTAGTTTATCATTGAAAATACCTTATAATATAACGTAATATGCAGTGAATCATTGAAAATACCTTATAATATAACGTATAATGCAGTGTATCATTGAAAATACCTTATAATATAACATAATATGCAGTGTAACATTGAAAATACCTAATAATATATCGTAGTTTATCATTGAAAATACCTTATAATATAACGTTATATGCAGTGTATCATTGAAAATACCTTATAATATAACGTAATATGCAGTGTATCATTGAAAATACCTTATAATATAACGTAATATGCAGTGAATCATTGAAAATACCTTATACTATAACGTAATATGCAGTGTGTCATTGAAAATACCTTATAATATATCGTAGTTTATCATTGAAAATATCTTATAATATAACGTTATATGCAATGTATCATTGAAAATACCTTATAATATAAAGTAATATGCACTGTAATATTGAAAATACCTTATAATATAACGTAATATGCAGTGTATCATTGAAAATACCTTATAATATATCGTATTTTATCATTGAAAATACCTTATAACATAACGTAATATGCAGTGTATCATTGAAAATACCTTATAATATAACGTAATATGCAATGTATCATTGAAAATACCTTATAATATATCGTAGTTTATCATTGAAAATACCTTATAATATAACGTAATATGCAGTGAATCATTGAAAATACCTTATAATATAACGTATAATGCAGTGTATCATTGAAAATACCTTATAATATAACATAATATGCAGTGTAACATTGAAAATACCTAATAATATATCGTAGTTTATCATTGAAAATACCTTATAATATAACGTTATATGCAGTGTATCATTGAAAATACCTTATAATATAACGTAATATGCAGTGTATCATTGAAAATACCTTATAATATAACGTAATATGCAGTGAATCATTGAAAATACCTTATACTATAACGTAATATGCAGTGTGTCATTGAAAATACCTTATAATATATCGTAGTTTATCATTGAAAATACCTTATAATATAACGTTATATGCAGTGTATCATTGAAAATACCTTATAATATAAAGTAATATGCACTGTAATATTGAAAATACCTTATAATATAACGTAATATGCAGTGAATCATTGAAAATACCTTATAATATAACGTATAATGCAGTGTATCATTGAAAATACCTTATAATATAACGGATTATGCAGTGTATCATTGAAAATACCTTATAATATAACGTAATATGCAGCGTATCATTGAAAATACCTTATAATATAACGTTATATGCAGTGTATCAATGAAAATACCTTAAAATATAACGTAATATGAAGTGTTTCATTGAAAATACCTTATAATATAACGTAATATGCAGTGTATCATTGAAAATACCTTATAATATAACGTAATATGCAGTGTAACATTGAAAATACCTAATAATATATTGTAGTTTATCATTCAAAATACCATATAATATAACGTTATATGCAGTGTATCATTGAAAATACCTTATAATATAACGTAATATGCAGTGTATCATTGAAAATACGTTATAATATAACGTAATATGCAGTGAATCATTGAAAATACCTTATAATATAACGTATAATGCAGTGTATCATTGAAAATACCTTATAATATAACATAATATGCAGTGTAACATTGAAAATACCTAATAATATATCGTAGTTTATCATTGAAAATACCTTATAATATAACGTTATATGCAGTGTATCATTGAAAATACCTTATAATATAACGTAATATGCACTGTAATATTGAAAATACATTATAATATAACGGAATATGCAGTGTATCATTGAAAATACCTTATAATATAACGTAATATGCAGTGAATCATTGAAAATACCTTATAATATAACGTATAATGCAGTGTATCATTGAAAATACCTTATAATATAACGGATTATGCAGTGTATCATTGAAAATACCTTATAATATAACGTAATATGCAGCGTATCATTGAAAATACCTTATAATATAACGTTATATGCAGTGTATCAATGAAAATACCTTAAAATATAACGTAATATGCAGTGTATCATTGAAAATACCTTATAATATAACGGATTATGCAGTGTATCATTGAAAATACCTTATAATATAACGTAATATGCAGTGTATCATTGAAAATACCTTCTAATATAACGTTATATGCAGTGTATCAATGAAAATACCTTATAATATAACGTAATATGCAGTGTATCATTGAAAATACCTTATAATATAACGTAATATGCAGTGAATCATTGAAAATACCTTATAATATAACGTATAATGCAGTGTATCATTGAAAATACCTTATAATATAACGTAATATGCAATGTATCATTGAAAATACCTTATAATATATCGTAGTTTATCATTGAAAATACCTTATAATATAACGTAATATGCAGTGATTATACGTCATATATATGACGTATAATGCAGTGTATCATTGAAAATACTTTATAATATAACGTAATATGCAGTGTAACATTGAAAATACCTAATACTATATTGTAGTTTATCATTCAAAATACCTTATAATATAACGTTATATGCAGTGTATCATTGAAAATACCTTGTAATATAACGTAATATGCAGTGTATCATTGAAAATACCTTATAATATAACGTAATATGCAGTGAATAATTGAAAATACCTTATAATATAACGTATAATGCAGTGTATCATTGAAAATACCTTATAATATAACGGATTATGCAGTGTATCATTGAAAATACCTTATAATATAACGTAATATGCAGTGTATCATTGAAAATACCTTATAATATAACGTTATATGCAGTGTATCAATGAAAATACCTTATAATATAACGTAATATGCAGTGTATCATTGAAAATACCTTATAATATAACGTAATATGCAGTGTATCATTGAAAATACCTTATAATATAACGTAATATGCAGTGTATCACTGAAAATACCTTATAATATATCATAATATGTGGTTTATCATTGAAAATACCTTATAATATAACGAAATATGCAGTGTATCATTGAAAATACCTTATAATATATCGTAGTTTATCATTGAAAATACCTTATAACATAACGTAATATGCAGTGTATCACTGAAAATACCTTATAAAATATCATAATATGTAGTTTATCATTGAAAATACCTTATAATATAACGTAATATGCAGTGTATCATTGAAAATACCTTATAATATAACGTAATATGCAATGTATCATTGAAAATACCTTATAATATATCGTAGTTTATCATTGATAATACCTTATAATATAAAGTAATATGCACTGTAATATTGAAAATACCTTATAATATAACGTAATATGCAGTGAATCATTGAAAATACCTTATAATATAACGTATAATGCAGTGTATCATTGAAAATACCTTATAATATAACGGATTATGCAGTGTATCATTGAAAATACCTTATAATATAACGTAATATGCAGCGTATCATTGAAAATACCTTATAATATAACGTTATATGCAGTGTATCAATGAAAATACCTTAAAATATAACGTAATATGAAGTGTTTCATTGAAAATACCTTATAATATAACGTAATATGCAGTGTATCATTGAAAATACCTTATAATATAACGTAATATGCAGTGTAACATTGAAAATACCTAATAATATATTGTAGTTTATCATTCAAAATACCATATAATATAACGTTATATGCAGTGTATCATTGAAAATACCTTATAATATAACGTAATATGCAGTGTATCATTGAAAATACCTTATAATATAACGTAATATGCAGTGAATCATTGAAAATACCTTATAATATAACGTATAATGCAGTGTATCATTGAAAATACCTTATAATATAACGTAATATGCAGTGAATCACTGAAAATACCTTATAATATAACGTATAATGCAGTGTATCATTGAAAATACTTTATAATATAACGTATAATACAGTGTATCATTGAGAATACCTTATAATATAACGTAATATGCAGTGTAACATTGAAAATACCTAATAATATATTGTAGTTTATCATTCAAAATACCTTATAATATAACGTAATATGCAGTCTATCATTGAAAATACCTTATAATATATCGTAATATGCAGTGTATCATTGAAAATACCTTATACTATAACGTAATATGCAGTGTGTCATTGAAAATACCTTATAATATAACGTAATATGCAGCGTATCATTGAAAATACCTTATAATATAACGTTATATGCAGTGTATCAATGAAAATACCTTAAAATATAACGTAATATGAAGTGTTTCATTGAAAATACCTTATAATATAACGTAATATGCAGTGTATCATTGAAAATACCTTATAATATAACGTAATATGCAGTGTAACATTGAAAATACCTAATAATATATTGTAGTTTATCATTCAAAATACCATATAATATAACGTTATATGCAGTGTATCATTGAAAATACCTTATAATATAACGTAATATGCAGTGTATCATTGAAAATACCTTATAATATAACGTAATATGCAGTGAATCATTGAAAATACCTTATAATATAACGTAATATGCAGTGTATCATTGAAAATACCTTATAATATAACGTAATATGCAGTGAATCATTGAAAATACCTTATAATATAACGTAATATGCAGTGTGTCATTGAAAATACCTTATAATATATCGTAGTTTATCATTGAAAATACCTTATAATATAACGTAATATGCAGTGTATCATTGAAAATACCTTATAATATATCGTATTTTATCATTGAAAATACCTTATAACATAACGTAATATGCAGTGTATCACTGAAAATACCTTATAAAATATCATAATATGTAGTTTATCATTGAAAATACCTTATAATATAACGTAATATGCAGTGTATCATTGAAAATACCTTATAATATAACGTAATATGCAATGTATCATTGAAAATACCTTATAATATATCGTAGTTTATCATTGAAAATACCTTATAATATAACGTAATATGCAGTGAATCATTGAAAATACCTTATAATATAACGTATAATGCAGTGTATCATTGAAAATACCTTATAATATAACATAATATGCAGTGTAACATTGAAAATACCTAATAATATATCGTAGTTTATCATTGAAAATACCTTATAATATAACGTAATATGCAGTGTATCATTGAAAATACCTTATAATATAACGTAATATGCAGTGTATCATTGAAAATACCTTATAATATAACGTAATATGCAGTGAATCATTGAAAATACCTTATACTATAACGTAATATGCAGTGTGTCGTTGAAAATACCTTATAATATATCGTAGTTTATCATTGAAAATATCTTATAATATAACGTTATATGCAGTGTATCATTGAAAATACCTTATAATATAAAGTAATATGCACTGTAATATTGAAAATACCTTATAATATAACGTAATATGCAGTGAATCATTGAAAATACCTTATAATATAACGTATAATGCAGTGTATCATTGAAAATACCTTATAATATAACGGATTATGCAGTGTATCATTGAAAATACCTTATAATATAACGTAATATGCAGCGTATCATTGAAAATACCTTATAATATAACGTTATATGCAGTGTATCAATGAAAATACCTTAAAATATAACGTAATATGAAGTGTTTCATTGAAAATACCTTATAATATAACGTAATATGCAGTGTATCATTGAAAATACCTTATAATATAACGTAATATGCAGTGTAACATTGAAAATACCTAATAATATATTGTAGTTTATCATTCAAAATACCATATAATATAACGTTATATGCAGTGTATCATTGAAAATACCTTATAATATAACGTAATATGCAGTGTATCATTGAAAATACCTTATAATATAACGTAATATGCAGTGAATCATTGAAAATACCTTATAATATAACGTATAATGCAGTGTATCATTGAAAATACCTTATAATATAACGTAATATGCAGTGAATCACTGAAAATACCTTATAATATAACGTATAATGCAGTGTATCATTGAAAATACTTTATAATATAACGTATAATACAGTGTATCATTGAGAATACCTTATAATATAACGTAATATGCAGTGTAACATTGAAAATACCTAATAATATATTGTAGTTTATCATTCAAAATACCTTATAATATAACGTAATATGCAGTGTATCATTGAAAATACCTTATAATATAACGTAATATGCAGTGAATCATTGAAAATACCTTATACTATAACGTAATATGCAGTGTGTCATTGAAAATACCTTATAATATATCGTAGTTTATCATTGAAAATACCTTATAATATAACGTAATATGCAGTGAATCATTGAAAATACCTTATAATATAACGTATAATGCAGTGTATCATTGAAAATACCTTATAATATAACATAATATGCAGTGTAACATTGAAAATACCTAATAATATATCGTAGTTTATCATTGAAAATACCTTATAATATAACGTTATATGCAGTGTATCATTGAAAATACCTTATAATATAACGTAATATGCACTGTAATATTGAAAATACATTATAATATAACGTAATATGCAGTGAATCATTGAAAATACCTTATAATATAACGTAATATGCAGTGAATCATTGAAAATACCTTATAATATAACGTATAATGCAGTGTATCATTGAAAATACCTTATAATATAACGGATTATGCAGTGTATCATTGAAAATACCTTATAATATAACGTAATATGCAGCGTATCATTGAAAATACCTTATAATATAACGTTATATGCAGTGTATCAATGAAAATACCTTATAATATAACGTAATATGCAGTGTATCATTGAAAATACCTTATAATATAACGGATTATGCAGTGTATCATTGAAAATACCTTATAATATAACGTAATATGCAGTGTATCATTGAAAATACCTTCTAATATAACGTAATATGCAGTGTATCAATGAAAATACCTTATAATATAACGTAATATGCAGTGTATCATTGAAAATACCTTATAATATAACGTTATATGCAGTGTATCAATGAAAATACCTTAAAATATAACGTAATATGCAGTGTAACATTGAAAATACCTAATAATATATTGTAGTTTATCATTCAAAATACCTTATAATATAACGTAATATGCAGTGTATCATTGAAAATACCTTATAATATAACGTAATATGCAGTGAATCATTGAAAATACCTTATACTATAACGTAATATGCAGTGTGTCATTGAAAATACCTTATAATATAACGTAATATGCAGTGTATCATTGAAAATACCTTATAATATAACGTTATATGCAGTGTATCAATGAAAATACCTTAAAATATAACGTAATATGCAGTGTTTCATTGAAAATACCTTATAATATAACGTAATATGCAGTGTATCATTGAAAATACCTTATAATATAACGTAATATGCAGTGTAACATTGAAAATACCTAATAATATATTGTAGTTTATCATTCAAAATACCATATAATATAACGTAATATGCAGTGTATCATTGAAAATACCTTATAATATAACGTAATATGCAGTGTATCATTGAAAATACCTTATAATATAACGTAATATGCAGTGTATCATTGAAAATACCTTATAATATATCGTATTTTATCATTGAAAATACCTTATAACATAACGTAATATGCAGTGTATCACTGAAAATACCTTATAAAATATCATAATATGTAGTTTATCATTGAAAATACCTTATAATATAACGTAATATGCAGTGTATCATTGAAAATACCTTATAATATAACGTAATATGCAGTGTATCATTGAAAATACCTTATAATATATCGTAGTTTATCATTGAAAATACCTTATAATATAACGTAATATGCAGTGAATCATTGAAAATACCTTATAATATAACGTATAATGCAGTGTATCATTGAAAATACCTTATAATATAACGTAATATGCAGTGTAACATTGAAAATACCTAATAATATATCGTAGTTTATCATTGAAAATACCTTATAATATAACGTTATATGCAGTGTATCATTGAAAATACCTTATAATATAACGTAATATGCAGTGTATCATTGAAAATACCTTATAATATAACGTAATATGCAGTGAATCATTGAAAATACCTTATACTATAACGTAATATGCAGTGTGTCATTGAAAATACCTTATAATATATCGTAGTTTATCATTGAAAATATCTTATAATATAACGTTATATGCAGTGTATCATTGAAAATACCTTATAATATAAAGTAATATGCACTGTAATATTGAAAATACCTTATAATATAACGTAATATGCAGTGAATCATTGAAAATACCTTATAATATAACGTATAATGCAGTGTATCATTGAAAATACCTTATAATATAACGGATTATGCAGTGTATCATTGAAAATACCTTATAATATAACGTAATATGCAGTGTATCATTGAAAATACCTTATAATATAACGTTATATGCAGTGTATCAATGAAAATACCTTAAAATATAACGTAATATGAAGTGTTTCATTGAAAATACCTTATAATATAACGTAATATGCAGTGTATCATTGAAAATACCTTATAATATAACGTAATATGCAGTGTAACATTGAAAATACCTAATAATATATTGTAGTTTATCATTCAAAATACCTTATAATATAACGTTATATGCAGTGTATCATTGAAAATACCTTATAATATAACGTAATATGCAGTGTATCATTGAAAATACCTTATAATATAACGTAATATGCAGTGAATCATTGAAAATACCTTATAATATAACGTATAATGCAGTGTATCATTGAAAATACCTTATAATATAACGTAATATGCAGTGAATCATTGAAAATACCTTATAATATAACGTATAATGCAGTGTATCATTGAAAATACTTTATAATATAACGTATAATACAGTGTATCATTGAGAATACCTTATAATATAACGTAATATGCAGTGTAACATTGAAAATACCTAATAATATATTGTAGTTTATCATTCAAAATACCTTATAATATAACGTAATATGCAGTGTATCATTGAAAATACCTTATAATATAACGTAATATGCAGTGTATCATTGAAAATACCTTATACTATAACGTAATATGCAGTGTGTCATTGAAAATACCTTATAATATATCGTAGTTTATCATTGAAAATACCTTATAATATAACGTAATATGCAGTGAATCATTGAAAATACCTTATAATATAACGTATAATGCAGTGTATCATTGAAAATACCTTATAATATAACATAATATGCAGTGTAACATTGAAAATACCTAATAATATATCGTAGTTTATCATTGAAAATACCTTATAATATAACGTTATATGCAGTGTATCATTGAAAATACCTTATAATATAACGTAATATGCACTGTAATATTGAAAATACATTATAATATAACGTAATATGCAGTGTATCATTGAAAATACCTTATAATATAACGTAATATGCAGTGAATCATTGAAAATACCTTATAATATAACGTATTATGCAGTGTATCATTGAAAATACCTTATAATATAACGGATTATGCAGTGTATCATTGAAAATACCTTATAATATAACGTAATATGCAGCGTATCATTGAAAATACCTTATAATATAACGTATAATGCAGTGTATCATTGAAAATACCTTATAATATAACGTAATATGCAATGTATCATTGAAAATACCTTATAATATATCGTAGTTTATCATTGAAAATACCTTATAATATAACGTAATATGCAGTGAATCATTGAAAATACCTTATAATATGACGTATAATGCAGTGTATCATTGAAAATACCTTATAATATATCGTAGTTTATCATTGAAAATACCATATAATATAACGTTATATGCAGTGTATCATTGAAAATACCTTATAATATAACGTAATATGCAGTGTATCATTGAAAATACCTTATAATATAACGTAATATGCAGTGAATCATTGAAAATACCTTATAATATAACGTATAATGCAGTGTATCATTGAAAATACCTTATAATATAACGTAATATGCAGTGAATCACTGAAAATACCTTATAATATAACGTATAATGCAGTGTATCATTGAAAATACTTTATAATATAACGTATAATACAGTGTATCATTGAGAATACCTTATAATATAACGTAATATGCAGTGTAACATTGAAAATACCTAATAATATATTGTAGTTTATCATTCAAAATACCTTATAATATAACGTAATATGCAGTGTATCATTGAAAATACCTTATAATATAACGTAATATGCAGTGAATCATTGAAAATACCTTATACTATAACGTAATATGCAGTGTGTCATTGAAAATACCTTATAATGTATCGTAGTTTATCATTGAAAATACCTTATAATATAACGTAATATGCAGTGAATCATTGAAAATACCTTATAATATAACGTATAATGCAGTGTATCATTGAAAATACCTTATAATATAACATAATATGCAGTGTAACATTGAAAATACCTAATAATATATCGTAGTTTATCATTGAAAATACCTTATAATATAACGTTATATGCAGTGTATCATTGAAAATACCTTATAATATAACGTAATATGCACTGTAATATTGAAAATACATTATAATATAACGTAATATGCAGTGTATCATTGAAAATACCTTATAATATAACGTAATATGCAGTGAATCATTGAAAATACCTTATAATATAACGTATAATGCAGTGTATCATTGAAAATACCTTATAATATAACGGATTATGCAGTGTATCATTGAAAATACCTTATAATATAACGTAATATGCAGCGTATCATTGAAAATACCTTATAATATAACGTTATATGCAGTGTATCAATGAAAATACCTTAAAATATAACGTAATATGCAGTGTATCATTGAAAATACCTTATAATATAACGGATTATGCAGTGTATCATTGAAAATACCTTATAATATAACGTAATATGCAGTGTATCATTGAAAATACCTTCTAATATAACGTTATATGCAGTGTATCAATGAAAATACCTTATAATATAACGTAATATGCAGTGTATCATTGAAAATACCTTATAATATAACGTTATATGCAGTGTATCAATGAAAATACCTTAAAATATAACGTAATATGCAGTGTAACATTGAAAATACCTAATAATATATTGTAGTTTATCATTCAAAATACCTTATAATATAACGTAATATGCAGTGTATCATTGAAAATACCTTATAATATAACGTAATATGCAGTGAATCATTGAAAATACCTTATACTATAACGTAATATGCAGTGTGTCATTGAAAATACCTTATAATATAACGTAATATGCAGTGTATCATTGAAAATACCTTATAATATAACGTTATATGCAGTGTATCAATGAAAATACCTTAAAATATAACGTAATATGCAGTGTTTCATTGAAAATACCTTATAATATAACGTAATATGCAGTGTATCATTGAAAATACCTTATAATATAACGTAATATGCAGTGTAACATTGAAAATACCTAATAATATATTGTAGTTTATCATTCAAAATACCATATAATATAACGTTATATGCAGTGTATCATTGAAAATACCTTATAATATAACGTAATATGCAGTGTATCATTGAAAATACCTTATAATATAACGTAATATGCAGTGTATCATTGAAAATACCTTATAATATATCGTATTTTATCATTGAAAATACCTTATAACATAACGTAATATGCAGTGTATCACTGAAAATACCTTATAAAATATCATAATATGTAGTTTATCATTGAAAATACCTTATAATATAACGTAATATGCAGTGTATCATTGAAAATACCTTATAATATAACGTAATATGCAATGTATCATTGAAAATACCTTATAATATATCGTAGTTTATCATTGAAAATACCTTATAATATAACGTTATATGCAGTGTATCAATGAAAATACCTTATAATATAACGTAATATGCAGTGTATCATTGAAAATACCTTATAATATAACGTAATATGCAGTGTATTATTGAAAATACCTTATAATATAACGTAATATGCAGTGTATCACTGAAAATACCTTATAATATATCATAATATGTGGTTTATCATTGAAAATACCTTATAATATAACGAAATATGCAGTGTATCATTGAAAATACCTTATAATATATCGTAGTTTATCATTGAAAATACCTTATAACATAACGTAATATGCAGTGTATCACTGAAAATACCTTATAAAATATCATAATATGTAGTTTATCATTGAAAATACCTTATAATATAACGTAATATGCAGTGTATCATTGAAAATACCTTATAATATAACGTAATATGCAATGTATCATTGAAAATACCTTATAATATATCGTAGTTTATCATTGATAATACCTTATAATATAACGTAATATGCAGTGAATCATTGAAAATACCTTATAATATAACGTAATATGCAGTGTATCATTGAAAATACCTTATAATATAACGTAATATGCAGTGTATCATTGAAAATACCTTATAATATAACGTAATATGCAATGTATCATTGAAAATACCTTATAATATATCGTAGTTTATCATTGATAATACCTTATAATATAACGTAATATGCAGTGAATCATTGAAAATACCTTATAATATAACGTAATATGCAGTGTATCATTCAAAATACCTTATAATATAACGTAATATGCAGTGTATCATTGAAAATACCTTATAATATAACGTAATATGCAGTGTATCACTGAAAATACCTTATAATATATCATAATATGTGGTTTATCATTGAAAATACCTTATAATATAACGAAATATGCAGTGTATCATTGAAAATACCTTATAATATATCGTAGTTTATCATTGAAAATACCTTATAACATAACGTAATATGCAGTGTATCACTGAAAATACCTTATAAAATATCATAATATGTAGTTTATCATTGAAAATACCTTATAATATAACGTAATATGCAGTGTATCATTGAAAATACCTTATAATATAACGTAATATGCAATGTATCATTGAAAATACCTTATAATATATCGTAGTTTATCATTGATAATACCTTATAATATAACGTAATATGCAGTGAATCATTGAAAATACCTTATAATATAACGTAATATGCAGTGTATCATTCAAAATACCTTATAATATAACGTAATATGCAGTGTATCATTGAAAATACCTTATAATATAACGTAATATGCAGTGTATCATTGAAAATACCTTATAATATATAGTAGTTTACCATTGAAAATACCTTATAATATATAGTAGTTTATCATTGAAAATACCTTATAATATATAGTAGTTTATCATTGAAATTACCTTATAATATAACGTAATATGCAGTGTATCATTGAAAATACCTTATAATATAACGTAATATGCAGTGTATCATTGAAAATACCTTATAATATATAGTAGTTTACCACTGAAAATACATTATATATATAGTAGTTTATCATTGAAAATACCTTATAATATAACGTATTATGCAGTGTATCACTGAAAATACCTTATACTATAACGTAATATGCAGGGTATCATTGAAAATACCTTATAATATATCATAATATTCAGTTTATCATTGAAAATACCTTATAATATATGGTAATTTGTAGTGTATCAATGAAAATACCTTATAATATAACGTAATATGCAGTGTATCATTGAAGATACCTTATAATATAACGTAATATGCAGGGTATCATTGAAAATACGTTATAATATATCATAATATTCAGTTTATCATTGAAAATACCTTATAATATATGGTAATTTGTAGTGTATCAATGAAAATACCTTATAATATATGGTAATTTGTAGTGTATCAATGAAAATACATTATAATATAACGTAATATGCAGTGTATCATTGAAAATACCTTATAATATAACGTAATATGCAGTGTATCATTGAAAATACCTTATAATATATCATAATATGTAGTTTATCATTGAAAATACCTTATAATATAACGTAATATGCAGTGTATCATTGAAAATACTTTATAATATAACGTAATATGCAGTGTAACATTGAAAATACCTAATAATATATTGTAGTTTATCATTCAAAATACCTTATAATATAACGTTATATGCAGTGTATCATTGAAAATACCTTATAATATATCGTAGTTTATCATTGAAAATACCTTATAATATAACGTAATATGCAGTGAATCATTGAAAATACCTTATAATATAACGGATTATGCAGTGTATCATTGAAAATACCTTATAATATAACGTAATATGCAGTGTATCATTGAAAATACCTTCTAATATAACGTTATATGCAGTGTATCAATGAAAATACCTTATAATATAACGTAATATGCAGTGTATCATTGAAAATACCTTATAATATAACGTAATATGCAGTGAATCATTGAAAATACCTTATAATATAACGTATAATGCAGTGTATCATTGAAAATACCTTATAATATAACGTAATATGCAATGTATCATTGAAAATACCTTATAATATATCGTAGTTTATCATTGAAAATACCTTATAATATAACGTAATATGCAGTGAATCATTGAAAATACCTTATAATATAACGTAATATGCAATGTATCATTGAAAATACCTTATAATATATCGTAGTTTATCATTGAAAATACCTTATAATATAACGTAATATGCAGTGTATCATTGAAAATACCTTATAATATAACGTAATATGCAGTGAATCATTGAAAATACCTTATAATATAACGTATAATGCAGTGTATCATTGAAAATACCTTATAATATAACGGATTATGCAGTGTATCATTGAAAATACCTTATAATATAACGTAATATGCAGTGTATCATTGAAAATACCTTCTAATATAACGTTATATGCAGTGTATCAATGAAAATACCTTATAATATAACGTAATATGCAGTGTATCATTGAAAATACCTTATAATATAACGTAATATGCAGTGAATCATTGAAAATACCTTATAATATAACGTATAATGCAGTGTATCATTGAAAATACCTTATAATATAACGTAATATGCAATGTATCATTGAAAATACCTTATAATATATCGTAGTTTATCATTGAAAATACCTTATAATATAACGTAATATGCAGTGAATCATTGAAAATACCTTATAATATGACGTATAATGCAGTGTATCATTGAAAATACTTTATAATATAACGTAATATGCAGTGTAACATTGAAAATACCTAATAATATATTGTAGTTTATCATTCAAAATACCTTATAATATAACGTTATATGCAGTGTATCATTGAAAATACCTTGTAATATAACGTAATATGCAGTGTATCATTGAAAATACCTTATAATATAACGTAATATGCAGTGAATAATTGAAAATACCTTATAATATAACGTATAATGCAGTGTATCATTGAAAATACCTTATAATATAACGGATTATGCAGTGTATCATTGAAAATACCTTATAATATAACGTAATATGCAGTGTATCATTGAAAATACCTTATAATATAACGTTATATGCAGTGTATCAATGAAAATACCTTATAATATAACGTAATATGCAGTGTATCATTGAAAATACCTTATAATATAACGTAATATGCAGTGTATCATTGAAAATACCTTATAATATAACGTAATATGCAGTGTATCACTGAAAATACCTTATAATATATCATAATATGTGGTTTATCATTGAAAATACCTTATAATATAACGAAATATGCAGTGTATCATTGAAAATACCTTATAATATATCGTAGTTTATCATTGAAAATACCTTATAACATAACGTAATATGCAGTGTATCACTGAAAATACCTAATAATATATTGTAGTTTATCATTCAAAATACCTTATAATATAACGTTATATGCAGTGTATCATTGAAAATACCTTGTAATATAACGTAATATGCAGTGTATCATTGAAAATACCTTATAATATAACGTAATATGCAGTGAATAATTGAAAATACCTTATAATATAACGTATAATGCAGTGTATCATTGAAAATACCTTATAATATAACGGATTATGCAGTGTATCATTGAAAATACCTTATAATATAACGTAATATGCAGTGTATCATTGAAAATACCTTATAATATAACGTTATATGCAGTGTATCAATGAAAATACCTTATAATATAACGTAATATGCAGTGTATCATTGAAAATACCTTATAATATAACGTAATATGCAGTGTATCATTGAAAATACCTTATAATATAACGTAATATGCAGTGTATCATTGAAAATACCTTATAATATATCATAATATGTGGTTTATCATTGAAAATACCTTATAATATAACGAAATATGCAGTGTATCATTGAAAATACCTTATAATATATCGTAGTTTATCATTGAAAATACCTTATAACATAACGTAATATGCAGTGTATCACTGAAAATACCTTATAAAATATCATAATATGTAGTTTATCATTGAAAATACCTTATAATATAACGTAATATGCAGTGTATCATTGAAAATACCTTATAATATAACGTAATATGCAATGTATCATTGAAAATACCTTATAATATATCGTAGTTTATCATTGATAATACCTTATAATATAACGTAATATGCAGTGAATCATTGAAAATACCTTATAATATAACGTAATATGCAGTGTATCATTCAAAATACCTTATAATATAACGTAATATGCAGTGTATCATTGAAAATACCTTATAATATAACGTAATATGCAGTGTATCACTGAAAATACCTTATAATATATCATAATATGTGGTTTATCATTGAAAATACCTTATAATATAACGAAATATGCAGTGTATCATTGAAAATACCTTATAATATATCGTAGTTTATCATTGAAAATACCTTATAACATAACGTAATATGCAGTGTATCACTGAAAATACCTTATAAAATATCATAATATGTAGTTTATCATTGAAAATACCTTATAATATAACGTAATATGCAGTGTATCATTGAAAATACCTTATAATATAACGTAATATGCAATGTATCATTGAAAATACCTTATAATATATCGTAGTTTATCATTGATAATACCTTATAATATAACGTAATATGCAGTGAATCATTGAAAATACCTTATAATATAACGTAATATGCAGTGTATCATTCAAAATACCTTATAATATAACGTAATATGCAGTGTATCATTGAAAATACCTTATAATATAACGTAATATGCAGTGTATCATTGAAAATACCTTATAATATATAGTAGTTTACCATTGAAAATACCTTATAATATATAGTAGTTTATCATTGAAAATACCTTATAATATATAGTAGTTTATCATTGAAATTACCTTATAGTATAACGTAATATGCAGTGTATCATTGAAAATACCTTATAATATAACGTAATATGCAGTGTATCATTGAAAATACCTTATAATATATAGTAGTTTACCACTGAAAATACATTATAATATATAGTAGTTTATCATTGAAAATACCTTATAATATAACGTATTATGCAGTGTATCACTGAAAATACCTTATACTATAACGTAATATGCAGGGTATCATTGAAAATACCTTATAATATATCATAATATTCAGTTTATCATTGAAAATGCCTTATAATATATAGTAGTTTGTCATTGAAAATACCTTATAGTATAACGTAATATGCAGTGTATCATTGGAAATACCTTATAATATAACGTAATATGCAGGGTATCATTGAAAATACGTTATAATATATCATAATATTCAGTTTATCATTGAAAATACCTTATAATATATGGTAATTTGTAGTGTATCAATGAAAATACCTTATAATATATGGTAATTTGTAGTGTATCAATGAAAATACATTATAATATAACGTAATATGCAGTGTATCATTGAAAATACCTTATAATATAACGTAATATGCAGTGTATCATTGAAAATACCTTATAATATAACGTAATATGCAGTGTATCACTGAAAATACCTTATAATATATCATAATATGTAGTTTATCATTGAAAATACCTTATAATATAACGTAATATGCAGTGTATCATTGAAAATACCTTATAATATATCGTAGTTTATCATTGAAAATACCTTATAACATAACGTAATATGCAGTGTATCACTGAAAATACCTTATAAAATATCATAATATGTAGTTTATCATTGAAAATACCTTATAATATAACGTAATATGCAGTGTATCATTGAAAATACCTTATAATATAACGTAATATGCAATGTATCATTGAAAATACCTTATAATATATCGTAGTTTATCATTGAAAATACCTTATAATATAACGTAATATCCAGTGTATCATTGAAAATACCTTATAATATAACGTAATATACAGTGTATCATTGAAAATACCTTATAACATATCGTAATATGCAGTGTATCATTGAAAATACCTAATAATATAACGTAATATGCAGTGTATCATTGAAAATACCTTATAATATAACGTAATATCCAGTGTATCATTGAAAATACCTTATAATATAACGTAATATGCAGTGTATCATTGAAAATACCATATAATATAACGTAATATGCAGTGTATCATTGAAAATACCTTATAATATAACGTAATATGCAGTGTATCATTGAAAATACCTTATATTATATAGTAGTTTATAAATGAAAATACCTTATAATATAACGTAATATGCAGTGTATCATTCAAAATACCTTATAATATAACGTAATATGCAGTGTATCATTGAAAATACCTTATAATATATAGTAGTTTACCATTGAAAATACATTATAATATATAGTAGTTTATCATTGAAACTACCTTATAATATAACGTAATATGCAGTGTATCATTGAAAATACCTTATAATATATCATAATATTCAGTTTATCATTGAAAATACCTTATAATATATGGTAATTTGTAGTGTATCAATGAAAATACCTTATAATATATGGTAATTTGTAGTGTATCAATGAAAATACATTATAATATAACGTAATATGCAGTGTATCATTGAAAATACCTTATAATATAACGTAATATGCAGTGTATCATTGAAAATACCTTATAATATAACGTAATATGCAGTGTATCACTGAAAATACCTTATAATATATCATAATATGTAGTTTATCATTGAAAATACCTTATAATATAACGTAATATGCAGTGTATCATTGAAAATACCTTATAATATAACGTAATATGCAGTGTATCATTGAAAATGCCTTATAATATAACGTAATATGCAGTGTATCATTGAAAATACCATATAATATATCGTAATATGCAGTGTATCATTGAAAATACCTTATAATATATGGTAATTTGTAGTGTATCAATGAAAATACCTTATAATATATGGTAATTTGTAGTGTATCAATGAAAATACATTATAATATAACGTAATATGCAGTGTATCATTGAAAATACCTTATATTATATAGTAGTTTATAAATGAAAATACCTTATAATATAACGTAATATGCAGTGTATCATTCAAAATACCTTATAATATAACGTAATATGCAGTGTATCATTGAAAATACCTTATAATATAACGTAATATGCAGTGTATCATTGAAAACACCTTATAATATAACGTAATATGCAGTGTGTCATTGAAAATACCTTATAATATATAGTAGTTTATCAATGAAAATACCTTATAATATAACGTAATATGCAGTGTATCATTGAAAATACCTTATAATATAACGTAATATGCAGTGTATCATTGAAAATACCTTATAATATAAGGTGATATGCAGTGTATCATTGAAAATACCTTATAATATAACGTAATATGCAGTGTATCACTAAAAATACCTTATAATATAACGTAATATGCAGGGTATCATTGAAAATACCTTATAATATATCATAATATTGAGTTTATCATTGAAAATACCTTATAATATATGGTAATTTGTAGTGTATCAATGAAAATACCTTATAATATAACGTAATATGCAGTGTATCATTGAAAATACCATATAATATATCGTAATATGCAGTGTATCATTGAAAATACCTTATAATATATAGTAGTTTATCATTGAAAATACCTTATAATATATGGTAATTTGTAGTGTATCAATGAAAATACCTTATAATATAACGTAATATGCAGTGTATCATTGAAAACACCTTATAATATAACGTAATATGCAGTGTATCATTGAAAACACCTTATAATATAACGTAATATGCAGTGTGTCATTGAAAATACCTTATAATATATAGTAGTTTATCAATGAAAATACCTTATAATATAACGTAATATGCAGTGTATCATTGAAAATACCTTATAATATAACGTAATATGCAGTGTATCATTGAAAATACCTTATGATATAAGGTAATATGCAGTGTGTCATTGAAAATACCTTATAATATATAGTAGTTTATCAATGAAAATACCTTATAATATAACGTAATATGCAGTGTATCATTGAAAATACCTTATAATATAACGTAATCTGCAGTGTATCATTGAAAACACCTTATAATATAACGTAATATGCAGTGTATCATTCGAAAATACCTTAAAATATAACGTAATATGCAGTGTATCATTGAAAATACCTTATATTATATAGTAGTTTATAAATGAAAATACCTTATAATATAACGTAATATGCAGTGTATCATTCAAAATACCTTATAATATAACGTAATATGCAGTGTATCATTGAAAATACCTTATAATATAACGTAATATGCCGTGTATCATTGAAAACACCTTATAATATAACGTAATATGCAGTGTGTCATTGAAAATACCTTATAATATATAGTAGTTTATCAATGAAAATACCTTATAATATAACGTAATATGCAGTGTATCATTGAAAATACCTTATAATATAACGTAATATGCAGTGTATCATTGAAAATGCCTTATAATATAACGTAATATGCAGTGTATCATTGAAAATACCATATAATATATCGTAATATGCAGTGTATCATTGAAAATACCTTATAATATATGGTAATTTGTAGTGTATCAATGAAAATACCTTATAATATATGGTAATTTGTAGTGTATCAATGAAAATACATTATAATATAACGTAATATGCAGTGTATCATTGAAAATACCTTATATTATATAGTAGTTTATAAATGAAAATACCTTATAATATAACGTAATATGCAGTGTATCATTCAAAATACCTTATAATATAACGTAATATGCAGTGTATCATTGAAAATACCTTATAATATAACGTAATATGCAGTGTATCATTGAAAACACCTTATATTATAACGTAATATGCAGTGTGTCATTGAAAATACCTTATAATATATAGTAGTTTATCAATGAAAATACCTTATAATATAACGTAATATGCAGTGTATCATTGAAAATACCTTATAATATAACGTAATATGCAGTGTATCATTGAAAATACCTTATAATATAAGGTGATATGCAGTGTATCATTGAAAATACCTTATAATATAACGTAATATGAAGTGTATCACTGAAAATACCTTATAATATAACGTAATATGCAGGGTATCATTGAAAATACCTTATAATATATCATAATATTGAGTTTATCATTGAAAATACCTTATAATATATGGTAATTTGTAGTGTATCAATGAAAATACCTTATAATATAACGTAATATGCAGTGTATCATTGAAAATACCATATAATATATCGTAATATGCAGTGTATCATTGAAAATACCTTATAATATATAGTAGTTTATCATTGAAAATACCTTATAATATATGGTAATTTGTAGTGTATCAATGAAAATACCTTATAATATAACGTAATATGCAGTGTATCATTGAAAATACCTTATAATATAACGTAATATGCAGTGTATCATTGAAAATACCTTATAATATAACGTAATATGCAGTCTATCATTGAAAATACCTTGTAATATATAGTAGTTTACCATTGAAAATACCTTATAATATATAGTAGTTTATCATTGAAAATACCTTATAATATATAGTAGTTTGTCATTGAAAATACCTTATAGTATAACGTAATATGCAGTGTATCATTGGAAATACCTTATAATATAACGTAATATGCAGCGTATCATTGAAAATACCATATAATATATCTTAATATGCAGTGTATCATTGAAAATACCTTATAATATATAGTAGTTTACCATTGAAAATACATTATAATATATAGTAGTTTATCATTGAAAATTCCTTATAATATAACGAAATATGCAGTGTATCACTGAATATACCTTATACTATAACGTAATATGCAGGGTATCATTGAAAATACCTTATAATATATAATAATATTCAGTTTATCATTGAAAATACCTTATAATATATGGTAATTTGTAGTGTATCAATGAAAATACCTTATAATATAACGTAATATGCAGTGTATCATTGAAAATACCTTATAATATATCGTAGTTTATCATTGAAAATACCTTATAACATAACGTAATATGCAGTGTATCACTGAAAATACCTTATAAAATATCATAATATGTAGTTTATCATTGAAAATACCTTATAATATAACGTAATATGCAGTGTATCATTGAAAATACCTTATAATATAACGTAATATGCAATGTATCATTGAAAATACCTTATAATATATCGTAGTTTATCATTGAAAATACCTTATAATATAACGTAATATGCAGTGTATCACTGAAAATACCTTATAAAATATCATAATATGTAGTTTATCATTGAAAATAACTTATAATATAACGTAATATGCAGTGTATCATTCAAAATACCTTATAATATAACGTAATATGCAGTGTATCATTGAAAATACCTTATAATATAACGTAATATGCAGTGTATCATTGAAAATACCATATAATATATCGTAATATGCAGTGTATCATTGAAAATACCTTATAATATATAGTAATTTGTAGTGTATCAATGAAAATACCTTATAATATATGGTAATTTGTAGTGTATCAATGAAAATACATTATAATATAACGTAATATGCAGTGTATCATTGAAAATACCTTATATTATATAGTAGTTTATAAATGAAAATACCTTATAATATAACGTAATATGCAGTGTATCATTCAAAATACCTTATAATATAACGTAATATGCAGTGTATCATTGAAAATACCTTATAATATAACGTAATATGCAGTGTATCATTGAAAATACCTTATAATATAAGGTGATATGCAGTGTATCATTGAAAATACCTTATAATATAACGTAATATGAAGTGTATCACTGAAAATACCTTATAATATAACGTAATATGCAGTGTATCATTGAAAATACCATATAATATATCGTAATATGCAGTGTATCATTGAAAATACCTTATAATATATGGTAATTTGTAGTGTATCAATGAAAATACCTTATAATATATGGTAATTTGTAGTGTATCAATGAAAATACATTATAATATAACGTAATATGCAGTGTATCATTGAAAATACCTTATATTATATAGTAGTTTATAAATGAAAATACCTTATAATATAACGTAATATGCAGTGTATCATTCAAAATACCTTATAATATAACGTAATATGCAGTGTATCATTGAAAATACCTTATAATATAACGTAATATGCAGTGTATCATTGAAAACACCTTATAATATAACGTAATATGCAGTGTGTCATTGAAAATACCTTATAATATATAGTAGTTTATCAATGAAAATACCTTATAATATAACGTAATATGCAGTGTATCATTGAAAATACCTTATATTATATAGTAGTTTATAAATGAAAATACCTTATAATATAACGTAATATGCAGTGTATCATTCAAAATACCTTATAATATAACGTAATATGCAGTGTATCATTGAAAATACCTTATAATATAACGTAATATGCCGTGTATCATTGAAAACACCTTATAATATAACGTAATATGCAGTGTGTCATTGAAAATACCTTATAATATATAGTAGTTTATCAATGAAAATACCTTATAATATAACGTAATATGCAGTGTATCATTGAAAATACCTTATAATATAACGTAATATGCAGTGTATCATTGAAAATGCCTTATAATATAACGTAATATGCAGTGTATCATTGAAAATACCATATAATATATCGTAATATGCAGTGTATCATTGAAAATACCTTATAATATATGGTAATTTGTAGTGTATCAATGAAAATACCTTATAATATATGGTAATTTGTAGTGTATCAATGAAAATACATTATAATATAACGTAATATGCAGTGTATCATTGAAAATACCTTATATTATATAGTAGTTTATAAATGAAAATACCTTATAATATAACGTAATATGCAGTGTATCATTCAAAATACCTTATAATATAACGTAATATGCAGTGTATCATTGAAAATACCTTATAATATAACGTAATATGCAGTGTATCATTGAAAACACCTTATATTATAACGTAATATGCAGTGTGTCATTGAAAATACCTTATAATATATAGTAGTTTATCAATGAAAATACCTTATAATATAACGTAATATGCAGTGTATCATTGAAAATACCTTATAATATAACGTAATATGCAGTGTATCATTGAAAATACCTTATAATATAAGGTGATATGCAGTGTATCATTGAAAATACCTTATAATATAACGTAATATGAAGTGTATCACTGAAAATACCTTATAATATAACGTAATATGCAGGGTATCATTGAAAATACCTTATAATATATCATAATATTGAGTTTATCATTGAAAATACCTTATAATATATGGTAATTTGTAGTGTATCAATGAAAATACCTTATAATATAACGTAATATGCAGTGTATCATTGAAAATACCATATAATATATCGTAATATGCAGTGTATCATTGAAAATACCTTATAATATATAGTAGTTTATCATTGAAAATACCTTATAATATATGGTAATTTGTAGTGTATCAATGAAAATACCTTATAATATAACGTAATATGCAGTGTATCATTGAAAACACCTTATAATATAACGTAATATGCAGTGTATCATTGAAAATACCTTATAATATAACGTAATATGCAGTCTATCATTGAAAATACCTTGTAATATATAGTAGTTTACCATTGAAAATACCTTATAATATATAGTAGTTTATCATTGAAAATACCTTATAATATATAGTAGTTTGTCATTGAAAATACCTTATAGTATAACGTAATATGCAGTGTATCATTGGAAATACCTTATAATATAACGTAATATGCAGCGTATCATTGAAAATACCATATAATATATCTTAATATGCAGTGTATCATTGAAAATACCTTATAATATATAGTAGTTTACCATTGAAAATACATTATAATATATAGTAGTTTATCATTGAAAATTCCTTATAATATAACGAAATATGCAGTGTATCACTGAATATACCTTATACTATAACGTAATATGCAGGGTATCATTGAAAATACCTTATAATATATAATAATATTCAGTTTATCATTGAAAATACCTTATAATATATGGTAATTTGTAGTGTATCAATGAAAATACCTTATAATATAACGTAATATGCAGTGTATCATTGAAAATACCTTATAATATATCGTAGTTTATCATTGAAAATACCTTATAATATAACGTAATATGCAGTGTATCACTGAAAATACCTTATAAAATATCATAATATGTAGTTTATCATTGAAAATACCTTATAATATAACGTAATATGCAGTGTATCATTGAAAATACCTTATAATATAACGTAATATGCAATGTATCATTGAAAATACCTTATAATATATCGTAGTTTATCATTGAAAATACCTTATAATATAACGTAATATGCAGTGTATCACTGAAAATACCTTATAAAATATCATAATATGTAGTTTATCATTGAAAATAACTTATCATATAACGTAATATGCAGTGTATCATTGAAAATACCTTATAATATAACGTAATATGCAGTGTATCATTGAAAATACCTTATAATATAACGTAATATGCAGTGTATCATTGAAAATACCTTATAATATATAGTAGTTTACCATTGAAAATACCTTATAATATATAGTAGTTTATCATTGAAAATACCTTATAATATATAGTAGTTTATCATTGAAAATACCTTATAGTATAACGTAATATGCAGTGTATCATTGAAAATACCTTATAATATAACGTAATATGCAGTGTATCATTGAAAATACCATATAATATATCGTAATATGCAGTGTATCATTGAAAATACCTTATAATATATAGTAGTTTACCACTGAAAATACATTATAATATATAGTAGTGTATCATTGAAAATACCTTATAATATAACGTAATATGCAGTGTATCACTGAAAATACCTTATAATATATCATAATATGTAGTTTATCATTGAAAATACCTTATAATATAACGTAATATGCAGTGTATCATTGAAAATACCTTATAATATAACGTAATATGCAGTGTATCATTGAAAATGCCTTATAATATAACGTAATATGCAGTGTATCATTGAAAATACCTTATAATATATCGTAATATGCAGTGTATCATTGAAAATACCTTATAATATATGGTAATTTGTAGTGTATCAATGAAAATACCTTATAATATATGGTAATTTGTAGTGTATCAATGAAAATACATTATAATATAACGTAATATGCAGTGTATCATTGAAAATACCTTATATTATATAGTAGTTTATAAATGAAAATACCTTATAATATAACGTAATATGCAGTGTATCATTCAAAATACCTTATAATATAACGTAATATGCAGTGTATCATTGAAAATACCTTATAATATAACGTAATATGCAGTGTATCATTGAAAATACCTTATAATATAAGGTGATATGCAGTGTATCATTGAAAATACCTTATAATATAACGTAATATGAAGTGTATCACTGAAAATACCTTATAATATAACGTAATATGCAGTGTATCATTGAAAATACCATATAATATATCGTAATATGCAGTGTATCATTGAAAATGCCTTATAATATAACGTAATATGCAGTGTATCATTGAAAATACCATATAATATATCGTAATATGCAGTGTATCATTGAAAATACCTTATAATATATGGTAATTTGTAGTGTATCAATGAAAATACCTTATAATATATGGTAATTTGTAGTGTATCAATGAAAATACATTATAATATAACGTAATATGCAGTGTATCATTGAAAATACCTTATATTATATAGTAGTTTATAAATGAAAATACCTTATAATATAACGTAATATGCAGTGTATCATTCAAAATACCTTATAATATAACGTAATATGCAGTGTATCATTGAAAATACCTTATAATATAACGTAATATGCAGTGTATCATTGAAAATACCTTATAATATAAGGTGATATGCAGTGTATCATTGAAAATACCTTATAATATAACGTAATATGTAGTGTATCACTGAAAATACCTTATAATATAACGTAATATGCAGTGTATCATTGAAAATACCATATAATATATCGTAATATGCAGTGTATCATTGAAAATACCTTATAATATATGGTAATTTGTAGTGTATCAATGAAAATACCTTATAATATATGGTAATTTGTAGTGTATCAATGAAAATACCTTATAATATAACGTAATATGCAGTGTATCATTGAAAATACCTTATATTATATAGTAGTTTATAAATGAAAATACCTTATAATATAACGTAATATGCAGTGTATCATTCAAAATACCTTATAATATAACGTAATATGCAGTGTATCATTGAAAATACCTTATAATATAACGTAATATGCAGTGTATCATTGAAAACACCTTATAATATAACGTAATATGCAGTGTGTCATTGAAAATACCTTATAATATATAGTAGTTTATCAATGAAAATACCTTATAATATAACGTAATATGCAGTGTATCATTGAAAATACCTTATAATATAACGTAATATGCAGTGTATCATTGAAAATACCTTATAATATAAGGTGATATGCAGTGTATCATTGAAAATACCTTATAATATAACGTAATATGCAGTGTATCACTGAAAATACCTTATAATATAACGTAATATGCAGGGTATCATTGAAAACACCTTATAATATATCATAATATTGAGTTTATAATTGAAAATACCTTATAATATAAATTAATATTCAGTTTATCATTGAAAATACCTTATAATATATGGTAATTTGTAGTGTATCAATGAAAATACCTTATAATATAACGTAATATGCAGTGTATCATTGAAAATACCTTATAATATATCGTAGTTTATCATTGAAAATACCTTATAATATAACGTAATATGCAGTGTATCATTGAAAATACCTTATAAAATATCATAATATGTAGTTTATCATTGAAAATACCTTATAATATAACGTAATATGCAGTGTATCATTGAAAATACCTTATAATATAACGTAATATGCAGTGTATCATTGAAAATACCTTATAATATATCGTAGTTTATCATTGAAAATACCTTATAATATAACGTAATATGCAGTGTATCATTCAAAATACCTTATAATATAACGTAATATGCAGTGTATCATTGAAAATACCATATATTATATCGTAATATGCAGTGTATCATTGAAAATACCTTATAATATATGGTAATTTGTAGTGTATCAATGAAAATATCTTATAATATATGGTAATTTGTAGTGTATCAATGAAAATACATTATAATATATCGTAATATGCAGTGTATCATTGAAAATACCTTATATTATATAGTAGTTTATAAATGAAAATACCTAATAATATAACGTAATATGCAGTGTATCATTCAAAATACCTTATAATATAACGTAATATGCAGTGTATCATTGAAAATACCTTATAATATAACGTAATATGCAGTGTATCATTGAAAACACCTTATAATATAACGTAATATGCAGTGTGTCATTGAAAATACCTTATAATATATAGTAGTTTATCAATGAAAATACCTTATAATATAACGTAATATGCAGTGTATCATTGAAAATACCTTATAATATAACGTAATATGCAGTGTATCATTGAAAATACCATATAATATATCGTAATATGCAGTGTATCATTGAAAATACCTTATAATATATAGTAGTTTATCATTGAAAATACCATATAATATATCGTAATATGCAGTGTATCATTGAAAATACCTTATAATATATGGTAATTTGTAGTGTATCAATGAAAATACCTTATAATATATGGTAATGTGTGGTGTATCAATGAAAATACCTTATAATATAACGTAATATGCAGTGTATCATTGAAAATACCTTATATTATATAGTAGTTTATAAATGAAAATACCTTATAATATAACGTAATATGCAGTGTATCATTCAAAATACCTTATATTATATAGTAGTTTATAAATGAAAATACCTTATAATATAACGTAATATGCAGTGTATCATTCAAAATACCTTATAATATAACGTAATATGCAGTGTATCATTGAAAATACCTTATGATATAAGGTAATATGCAGTGTGTCATTGAAAATACCTTATAATATATAGTAGTTTATCAATGAAAATACCTTATAATATAACGTAATATGCAGTGTATCATTGAACATACCTTATAATATAACGTAATATGCAGTGTATCATTGAAAATACCTTATAATATAACGTAATATGCAGTGTATCATTGAAAATACCATATAATATATCGTAATATGCAGTGTATCATTGAAAATACCTTATAATATATGGTAATTTGTAGTGTATCAATGAAAATACCTTATAATATAACGTAATATGCAGTGTATCATTGAAAATACCTTATAATATAACGTAATATGCAGGGTATCATTGAAAATACCTTATAATATATCATAATATTCAGTTTATCATTGAAAATACCTTATAATATATGGTAATTTGTAGTGTATCAATGAAAATACCTTATAATATAACGTAATATGCAGTGTATCATTGAAAATACCATATAATATATCGTAATATGCAGTGTATCATTGAAAATATCCTTATAATATATGGTAATTTGTAGTGTATCAATGAAAATACCTTATAATATAACGTAATCTGCAATGTATCATTGAAAACACCTTATAATATAACGTAATATGCAGTGTATCATTCGAAAATACCTTAAAATATAACGTAATATGCAGTGTATCATTGAAAATACCTTATATTATATAGTAGTTTATAAATGAAAATACCTTATAATATAACGTAATATGCAGTGTATCATTGAAAATACCTTATAATATAACGTAATATGCAGTGTATCATTGAAAATACCTTATATTATATAGTAGTTTATAAATGAAAATACCTTATAATATAACGTAATATGCAGTGTATCATTCAAAATACCTTATAATATAACGTAATATGCAGTGTATCATTGAAAATACCTTATAATATAACGTAATATGCCGTGTATCATTGAAAACACCTTATAATATAACGTAATATACAGTGTGTCATTGAAAATACCTTATAATATATAGTAGTTTATCAATGAAAATACCTTATAATATAACGTAATATGCAGTGTATCATTGAAAATACCTTATAATATAACGTAATATGCAGTGTATCATTGAAAATGCCTTATAATATAACGTAATATGCAGTGTATCATTGAAAATACCATATAATATATCGTAATATGCAGTGTATCATTGAAAATACCTTATAATATATGGTAATTTGTAGTGTATCAATGAAAATACCTTATAATATATGGTAATTTGTAGTGTATCAATGAAAATACATTATAATATAACGTAATATGCAGTGTATCATTGAAAATACCTTATATTATATAGTAGTTTATAAATGAAAATACCTTATAATATAACGTAATATGCAGTGTATCATTCAAAATACCTTATAATATAACGTAATATGCAGTGTATCATTGAAAATACCTTATAATATAACGTAATATGCAGTGTATCATTGAAAACACCTTATAATATAACGTAATATGCAGTGTGTCATTGAAAATACCTTATAATATATAGTAGTTTATCAATGAAAATACCTTATAATATAACGTAATATGCAGTGTATCATTGAAAATACCTTATAATATAACGTAATATGCAGTGTATCATTGAAAATACCTTATAATATAAGGTGATATGCAGTGTATCATTGAAAATACCTTATAATATAACGTAATATGCAGTGTATCACTGAAAATACCTTATAATATAACGTAATATGCAGGGTATCATTGAAAATACCTTATAATATATCATAATATTGAGTTTATCATTGAAAATACCTTATAATATATGGTAATTTGTAGTGTATCAATGAAAATACCTTATAATATAACTTAATATGCAGTGTATCATTGAAAATACCATATAATATATCGTAATATGCAGTGTATCATTGAAAATACCTTATAATATATAGTAGTTTATCATTGAAAATACCTTATAATATATAGTAGTTTATCATTGAAAATACCTTATAATATATGGTAATTTGTAGTGTATCAATGAAAATACCTTATAATATAACGTAATATGCAGTGTATCATTGGAAATACCTTATAATATAACGTAATATGCAGCGTATCATTGAAAATACCATATAATATATCGTAATATGCAGTGTATCATTGAAGATACCTTATAATATATAGTAGTTTACCATTGAAAATACATTATAATATATAGTAGTTTATCATTGAAAATACCTTATAATATAACGAAATATGCAGTGTATCACTGAATATACCTTATACTATAACGTAATATGCAGGGTATCATTGAAAATACCTTATAATATATAATAATATTCAGTTTATCATTGAAAATACCTTATAATATATGGTAATTTGTAGTGTATCAATGAAAATACCTTATAATATAACGTAATATGCAGTGTATCATTGAAAATACCATATAATATATCGTAATATGCAGTGTATCATTGAAAATACCTTATAATATATGGTAATTTGTAGTGTATCAATGAAAATATCTTATAATATATGGTAATTTGTAGTGTATCAATGAAAATACATTATAATATATCGTAATATGCAGTGTATCATTGAAAATACCTTATATTATATAGTAGTTTATAAATGAAAATACCTTATAATATAACGTAATATGCAGTGTATCATTCAAAATACCTTATAATATAACGTAATATGCAGTGTATCATTGAAAATACCTTATAATATAACGTAATATGCAGTGCATCATTGAAAACACCTTATAATATAACGTAATATGCAGTGTGTCATTGAAAATACCTTATAATATATAGTAGTTTATCAATGAAAATACCTTATAATATAACGTAATATGCAGTGTATCATTGAAAATACCTTATAATATAACGTAATATGCAGTGTATCATTGAAAATACCATATAATATATCGTAATATGCAGTGTATCATTGAAAATACCTTATAATATATAGTAGTTTATCATTGAAAATACCATATAATATATCGTAATATGCAGTGTATCATTGAAAATACCTTATAATATATGGTAATTTGTAGTGTATCAATGAAAATACCTTATAATATATGGTAATTTGTAGTGTATCAATGAAAATACATTATAATATAACGTAATATGCAGTGTATCATTGAAAATACCTTATATTATATAGTAGTTTATAAATGAAAATACCTTATAATATAACGTAATATGCAGTGTATCATTCAAAATACCTTATATTATATAGTAGTTTATAAATGAAAATACCTTATAATATAACGTAATATGCAGTGTATCATTCAAAATACCTTATAATATAACGTAATATGCAGTGTATCATTGAAAATACCTTATAATATAACGTAATATGCCGTGTATCATTGAAAACACCTTATATTATAACGTAATATGCAGTGTGTCATTGAAAATACCTTATAATATATAGTAGTTTATCAATGAAAATACCTTATAATATAACGTAATATGCAGTGTATCATTGAAAATACCATATAATATATCGTAATATGCAGTGTATCATTGAAAATACCTTATAATATATAGTAATTTGTAGTGTATCAATGAAAATACCTTATAATATATGGTAATTTGTAGTGTATCAATGAAAATACATTATAATATAACGTAATATGCAGTGAATCATTGAAAATACCTTATATTATATAGTAGTTTATAAATGAAAATACCTTATAATATAACGTAATATGCAGTGTATCATTCAAAATACCTTATAATATAACGTAATATGCAGTGTATCATTGAAAATACCTTATAATATAACGTAATATGCAGTGTATCATTGAAAACACCTTATAATATAACGTAATATGCAGTGTGTCATTGAAAATACCTTATAATATATAGTAGTTTATCAATGAAAATACCTTATAATATAACGTAATATGCAGTGTATCATTGAAAATACCTTATAATATAACGTAATATGCAGTGTATCATTGAAAATACCTTATAATATAACGTAATATGCAGTCTATCATTGAAAATACCTTGTAATATATAGTAGTTTACCATTGAAAATACCTTATAATATATAGTAGTTTATCATTGAAAATACCTTATAGTATATAGTAGTTTGTCATTGAAAATACCTTATAGTATAACGTAATATGCAGTGTATCATTGGAAATACCTTATAATATAACGTAATATGCAGTGTATCATTGAAAATACCATATAATATATCGTAATATACAGTGTATCATTGAAAATACCTTATAATATATAGTAGTTTACCATTGAAAATACATTATAATATATAGTAGTTTATCATTGAAAATACCTTATAATATAACGAAATATGCAGTGTATCACTGAATATACCTTATACTATAACGTAATATGCAGGGTATCATTGAAAATACCTTATAATATATAATAATATGCAGTTTATCATTGAAAATACCTTATAATATATGGTAATTTGTAGTGTATCAATGAAAATACCTTATAATATAACGTAATATGCAGTGTATCATTGAAAATACCATATAATATATCGTAATATGCAGTGTATCATTGAAAATACCTTATAATATATGGTAATTTGTAGTGTATCAATGAAAATATCTTATAATATATGGTAATTTGTAGTGTATCAATGAAAATACATTATAATATAACGTAATATGCAGTGTATCATTGAAAATACCTTATATTATATAGTAGTTTATAAATGAAAATACCTTATAATATAACGTAATATGCAGTGTATCATTCAAAATACCTTATAATATAACGTAATATGCAGTGTATCATTGAAAATACCTTATAATATAATGTAATATGCAGTGTATCATTGAAAACACCTTATAATATAACGTAATATGCAGTGTGTCATTGAAAATACCTTATAATATATAGTAGTTTATCAATGAAAATACCTTATAATATAACGTAATATGCAGTGTATCATTGAAAATACCTTATAATATAACGTAATATGCAGTGTATCATTGAAAATACCATATAATATATCGTAATATGCAGTGTATCATTGAAAATACCTTATAATATATAGTAGTTTATCATTGAAAATACCTTATAATATATGGTAATTTGTAGTGTATCAATGAAAATACCTTATAATATAACGTAATATGCAGTGTATCATTGAAAACACCTTATAATATAACGTAATATGCAGTGTTTCAATGAAAATACCTTGTAATATATAGTAGTTTATCAATGAAAATACCTTATAATAAAACGTAATATGCAGTGTATCATTGAAAATACCTTATAATATAACGTAATATGCAGTGTATCATTGAAAATACCATATAATATATCGTAATATGCAGTGTATCATTGAAAATACCTAATAATATAACGTAATATGCAGTGTATCATTGTAAACACCTTATAATATAACGTAATATGCAGTGTATCATTGAAAACACCTTATAATATAAGGTAATATGCAGTGTATCATTGAAAATGCCTTATAATATATAGTAGTTTATCAATGAAAATACCTTATAATATAACGTAATATGCAGTGTATCATTGAAAATACCATATAATATATCGTAATATGCAGTGTATCATTGAAAATACCTTATAATATAAGGTAATATGCAGTGTATCATTGAAAATACCTCATTGAAAATACCTTATAATATAACGTAATATGCAGGGTATCATTGAAAATACCTTATAATATATCATAATATTGAGTTTATCATTGAAAATACCTTATAGTATAACGTAATATGCAGTGTATCATTGAAAATACCTTATAATATAACGTAATATGCAGTGTATCATTGTAAACACCTTATAATATAACGTAATCTGCAGTGTATCATTGAAAACACCTTATAATATAAGGTAATATGCAGTGTATCATTGAAAATGCCTTATAATATATAGTAGTTTATCAATGAAAATACCTTATAATATAACGTAATATGCAGTGTATCATTGAAAACACCTTATAATATAACGTAATCTGCAGTGTATCATTGAAAACACCTTATAATATAACGTAATATGCAGTGTATCATTGAAAATACCATATAATATATCGTAATATGCAGTGTATCATTGAAAATACCTTATAATATATGGTAATTTGTAGTGTATCAATGAAAATACCTTATAATATATGGTAATTTGTAGTGTATCAATGAAAATACATTATAATATAACGTAATATGCAGTGTATCATTGAAAATACCTTATATTATATAGTAGTTTATAAATGAAAATACCTTATAGTATAACGTAATATGCAGTGTATCATTGAAAATACCTTATAATATAAGGTGATATGCAGTGTATCATTGAAAATACCTTATAATATAACGTAATATGCAGTGTATCACTGAAAATACCTTATAATATAACGTAATATGCAGTGTATCATTGAAAATACCATATAATATATCGTAATATGCAGTGTATCATTGAAAATACCTTATAATATATGGTAATTTGTAGTGTATCAATGAAAATACCTTATAATATATGGTAATTTGTAGTGTATCAATGAAAATACATTATAATATAACGTAATATGCAGTGTATCATTGAAAATACCTTATATTATATAGTAGTTTATAAATGAAAATACCTTATAGTATAACGTAATATGCAGTGTATCATTGAAAATACCTTATAATATAAGGTGATATGCAGTGTATCATTGAAAATACCTTATAATATAACGTAATATGCAGTGTATCACTGAAAATACCTTATAATATAACGTAATATGCAGGGTATCATTGAAAATACCTTATAATATATCATAATATTGAGTTTATCATTGAAAATACCTTATAATATATGGTAATTTGTAGTGTATCAATGAAAATACCTTATAATATAACGTAATATGCAGTGTATCATTGAAAATACCTTATAATATATAGTAGTTTATCAATGAAAATACCTTATAATAAAACGTAATATGCAGTGTATCATTGAAAATACCTTATAATATAACGTAATATGCAGTGTATCATTGAAAATACCTTATAATATAACGTAATATGCAGTCTATCATTGAAAATACCTTGTAATATATAGTAGTTTACCATTGAAAATACCTTGTAATATATAGTAGTTTATCATTGAAAATACCTTATAATATATAGTAGTTTGTCATTGAAAATACCTTATAGTATAACGTAATATGCAGTGTATCATTGGAAATACCTTATAATATAACGTAATATGCAGTGTATCATTGAAAATACCATATAATATATCGTAATATGCAGTGTATCATTGAAAATACCTTATAATATATAGTAGTTTACCATTGAAAATACATTATAATATATAGTAGTTTATCATTGAAAATACCTTATAATATAACGTAATATGCAGTGTATCACTGAATATACCTTATACTATAACGTAATATGCAGGGTATCATTGAAAATACCTTATAATATATAATAATATTCAGTTTATCATTGAAAATACCTTATAATATATGGTAATTTGTAGTGTATCAATGAAAATACCTTATAATATAACGTAATATGCAGTGTATCATTGAAAACACCTTATAATATAACGTAATATGCAGTGTATCATTGAAAATACCTTATAATATAACGTAATATGCAGTCTATCATTGAAAATACCTTGTAATATATAGTAGTTTACCATTGAAAATACCTTATAATATATAGTAGTTTATCATTGAAAATACCTTATAATATATAGTAGTTTGTCATTGAAAATACCTTATAGTATAACGTAATATGCAGTGTATCATTGGAAATACCTTATAATATAACGTAATATGCAGCGTATCATTGAAAATACCATATAATATATCGTAATATGCAGTGTATCATTGAAAATACCTTATAATATATAGTAGTTTACCATTGAAAATACATTATAATATATAGTAGTTTATCATTGAAAATTCCTTATAATATAACGAAATATGCAGTGTATCACTGAATATACCTTATACTATAACGTAATATGCAGGGTATCATTGAAAATACCTTATAATATATAATAATATTCAGTTTATCATTGAAAATACCTTATAATATATGGTAATTTGTAGTGTATCAATGAAAATACCTTATAATATAACGTAATATGCAGTGTATCATTGAAAATACCTTATAATATATCGTAGTTTATCATTGAAAATACCTTATAACATAACGTAATATGCAGTGTATCACTGAAAATACCTTATAAAATATCATAATATGTAGTTTATCATTGAAAATACCTTATAATATAACGTAATATGCAGTGTATCATTGAAAATACCTTATAATATAACGTAATATGCAATGTATCATTGAAAATACCTTATAATATATCGTAGTTTATCATTGAAAATACCTTATAATATAACGTAATATGCAGTGTATCACTGAAAATACCTTATAAAATATCATAATATGTAGTTTATCATTGAAAATAACTTATAATATAACGTAATATGCAGTGTATCATTCAAAATACCTTATAATATAACGTAATATGCAGTGTATCATTGAAAATACCTTATAATATAACGTAATATGCAGTGTATCATTGAAAATACCTTATAATATATAGTAGTTTACCATTGAAAATACCTTATAATATATAGTAGTTTATCATTGAAAATACCTTATAATATATAGTAGTTTATCATTGAAAATACCTTATAGTATAACGTAATATGCAGTGTATCATTGAAAATACCTTATAATATAACGTAATATGCAGTGTATCATTGAAAATACCATATAATATATCGTAATATGCAGTGTATCATTGAAAATACCTTATAATATATAGTAGTTTACCACTGAAAATACATTATAATATATAGTAGTGTATCATTGAAAATACCTTATAATATAACGTAATATGCAGTGTATCATTGAAAATACCTAATATTATATCATAATATGTAGTTTATCATTGAAAATACCTTATAATATAACGTAATATGCAGTGTATCATTGAAAATACCTTATAATATAACGTAATATGCAGTGTATCATTGAAAATACCTTATAATATAACGTAATATGCAGTGTATCATTGAAAATACCATATAATATATCGTAATATGCAGTGTATCATTGAAAATACCTTATAATATATGGTAATTTGTAGTGTATCAATGAAAATACCTTATAATATATGGTAATTTGTAGTGTATCAATGAAAATACATTATAATATAACGTAATATGCAGTGTATCATTGAAAATACCTTATATTATATAGTAGTTTATAAATGAAAATACCTTATAATATAACGTAATATGCAGTGTATCATTCAAAATACCTTATAATATAACGTAATATGCAGTGTATCATTGAAAATACCTTATAATATAACGTAATATGCAGTGTATCATTGAAAATACCTTATAATATAAGGTGATATGCAGTGTATCATTGAAAATACCTTATAATATATCGTAATATGTAGTGTATCACTGAAAATACCTTATAATATAACGTAATATGCAGTGTATCATTGAAAATACCATATAATATATCGTAATATGCAGTGTATCATTGATAATACCTTATAATATATGGTAATTTGTAGTGTATCAATGAAAATACCTTATAATATATGGTAATTTGTAGTGTATCAATGAAAATACATTATAATATAACGTAATATGCAGTGTATCATTGAAAATACCTTATATTATATAGTAGTTTATAAATGAAAATACCTTATAATATAACGTAATATGCAGTGTATCATTCAAAATACCTTATAATATAACGTAATATGCAGTGTATCATTGAAAATACCTTATAATATAACGTAATATGCAGTGTATCATTGAAAACACCTTATAATATAACGTAATATGCAGTGTGTCATTGAAAATACCTTATAATATATAGTAGTTTATCAATGAAAATACCTTATAATATAACGTAATATGCAGTGTATCATTGAAAATACCTTATAATATAACGTAATATGCAGTGTATCATTGAAAATACCTTATAATATAAGGTGATATGCAGTGTATCATTGAAAATACCTTATAATATAACGTAATATGCAGTGTATCACTGAAAATACCTTATAATATAACGTAATATGCAGGGTATCATTGAAAACACCTTATAATATATCATAATATTGAGTTTATCATTGAAAATACCTTATAATATATATTAATATTCAGTTTATCATTGAAAATACCTTATAATATATGATAATTTGGAGTAAATCAATGAAAATACCTTATAATATAACGTAATATGCAGTGTATCATTGAAAATACCTTATAATATATCGTAGTTTATCATTGAAAATGCCATATAATATAACGTAATATGCAGTGTATCACTGAAAATACCTTATAAAATATCATAATATGTAGTTTATCATTGAAAATACCTTATAATATAACGTAATATGCAGTGTATCATTGAAAATACCTTATAATATAACGTAATATGCAGTGTATCATTGAAAATACCTTATAATATATCGTAGTTTATCATTGAAAATACCTTATAATATAACGTAATATGCAGTGTATCATTCAAAATACCTTATAATATAACGTAATATGCAGTGTATCATTGAAAATACCTTATATTATATCGTAATATGCAGTGTATCATTGAAAATACCTTATAATATATGGTAATTTGTAGTGTATCAATGAAAATATCTTATAATATATGGTAATTTGTAGTGTATCAATGAAAATACATTATAATATATCGTAATATGCAGTGTATCATTGAAAATACCTTATATTATATAGTAGTTTATAAATGAAAATACCTTATAATATAACGTAATATGCAGTGTATCATTGAAAATACCTTATAATATAACGTAATATGCCGTGTATCATTGAAAACACCTTATAATATAACGTAATATGCAGTGTGTCATTGAAAATACCTTATAATATATAGTAGTTTATCAATGAAAATACCTTATAATATAACGTAATATGCAGTGTATCATTGAAAATACCTTATAATATAACGTAATATGCAGTGTATCATTGAAAATGCCTTATAATATAACGTAATATGCAGTGTATCATTGAAAATACCATATAATATATCGTAATATGCAGTGTATCATTGAAAATACCTTATAATATATGGTAATTTGTAGTGTATCAATGAAAATACCTTATAATATATGGTAATTTGTAGTGTATCAATGAAAATACATTATAATATAACGTAATATGCAGTGTATCATTGAAAATACCTTATATTATATAGTAGTTTATAAATGAAAATACCTTATAATATAACGTAATATGCAGTGTATCATTGAAAATACCTTATAATATAACGTAATATGCAGTGTATCATTGAAAATACCTTATAATATAACGTAATATGCAGTGTATCATTGAAAACACCTTATATTATAACGTAATATGCAGTGTGTCATTGAAAATACCTTATAATATATAGTAGTTTATCAATGAAAATACCTTATAATATAACGTAATATGCAGTGTATCATTGAAAATACCTTATAATATAACGTAATATGCAGTGTATCATTGAAAATACCTTATAATATAACGTAATATGCAGTGTATCATTGAAAATACCTTATAATATAACGTAATATGAAGTGTATCACTGAAAATACCTTATAATATAACGTAATATGCAGGGTATCATTGAAAATACCTTATAATATATCATAATATTGAGTTTATCATTGAAAATACCTTATAATATATGGTAATTTGTAGTGTATCAATGAAAATACCTTATAATATAACGTAATATGCAGTGTATCATTGAAAATACCTTATAATATATCGTAATATGCAGTGTATCATTGAAAATACCTTATAATATATAGTAGTTTATCATTGAAAATACCTTATAATATATGGTAATTTGTAGTGTATCAATGAAAATACCTTATAATATAACGTAATATGCAGTGTATCATTGAAAACACCTTATAATATAACGTAATATGCAGTGTATCATTGAAAATACCTTATAATATAACGTAATATGCAGTGTATCATTGAAAATACCTTGTAATATATAGTAGTTTACCATTGAAAATACCTTATAATATATAGTAGTTTATCATTGAAAATACCTTATAATATATAGTAGTTTGTCATTGAAAATACCTTATAGTATAACGTAATATGCAGTGTATCATTGAAAATACCTTATAATATAACGTAATATGCAGTGTATCATTGAAAATACCATATAATATATCTTAATATGCAGTGTATCATTGAAAATACCTTATAATATATAGTAGTTTACCATTGAAAATACATTATAATATATAGTAGTTTATCATTGAAAATTCCTTATAATATAACGAAATATGCAGTGTATCACTGAATATACCTTATACTATAACGTAATATGCAGGGTATCATTGAAAATACCTTATAATATATAATAATATTCAGTGTATCATTGAAAATACCTTATAATATATGGTAATTTGTAGTGTATCAATGAAAATACCTTATAATATAACGTAATATGCAGTGTATCATTGAAAATACCTTATAATATATCGTAGTTTATCATTGAAAATACCTTATAACATAACGTAATATGCAGTGTATCACTGAAAATACCTTATAAAATATCATAATATGTAGTTTATCATTGAAAATACCTTATAATATAACGTAATATGCAGTGTATCATTGAAAATACCTTATAATATAACGTAATATGCAATGTATCATTGAAAATACCTTATAATATATCGTAGTTTATCATTGAAAATACCTTATAATATAACGTAATATGCAGTGTATCACTGAAAATACCTTATAAAATATCATAATATGTAGTTTATCATTGAAAATAACTTATAATATAACGTAATATGCAGTGTATCATTGAAAATACCTTATAATATAACGTAATATGCAGTGTATCATTGAAAATACCTTATAATATAACGTAATATGCAGTGTATCATTGAAAATACCTTATAATATATAGTAGTTTACCATTGAAAATACCTTATAATATATAGTAGTTTATCATTGAAAATACCTTATAATATATAGTAGTTTATCATTGAAAATACCTTATAGTATAACGTAATATGCAGTGTATCATTGAAAATACCTTATAATATAACGTAATATGCAGTGTATCATTGAAAATACCTTATAATATAACGTAATATGCAGTGTATCATTGAAAATACCTTATAATATATAGTAGTTTACCATTGAAAATACATTATAATATATAGTAGTGTATCATTGAAAATACCTTATAATATAACGTAATATGCAGTGTATCATTGAAAATACCTTATAATATATCATAATATGTAGTTTATCATTGAAAATACCTTATAATATAACGTAATATGCAGTGTATCATTGAAAATACCTTATAATATAACGTAATATGCAGTGTATCATTGAAAATACCTTATAATATAACGTAATATGCAGTGTATCATTGAAAATACCATATAATATATCGTAATATGCAGTGTATCATTGAAAATACCTTATAATATATGGTAATTTGTAGTGTATCAATGAAAATACCTTATAATATATGGTAATTTGTAGTGTATCAATGAAAATACATTATAATATAACGTAATATGCAGTGTATCATTGAAAATACCTTATATTATATAGTAGTTTATAAATGAAAATACCTTATAATATAACGTAATATGCAGTGTATCATTCAAAATACCTTATAATATAACGTAATATGCAGTGTATCATTGAAAATACCTTATAATATAACGTAATATGCAGTGTATCATTGAAAATACCTTATAATATAAGGTGATATGCAGTGTATCATTGAAAATACCTTATAATATAACGTAATATGAAGTGTATCACTGAAAATACCTTATAATATAACGTAATATGCAGTGTATCATTGAAAATACCTTATAATATATCGTAATATGCAGTGTATCATTGAAAATACCTTATAATATATGGTAATTTGTAGTGTATCAATGAAAATACCTTATAATATATGGTAATTTGTAGTGTATCAATGAAAATACATTATAATATAACGTAATATGCAGTGTATCATTGAAAATACCTTATATTATATAGTAGTTTATAAATGAAAATACCTTATAATATAACGTAATATGCAGTGTATCATTCAAAATACCTTATAATATAACGTAATATGCAGTGTATCATTGAAAATACCTTATAATATAACGTAATATGCAGTGTATCATTGAAAACACCTTATAATATAACGTAATATGCAGTGTATCATTGAAAATACCTTATAATATATAGTAGTTTATCAATGAAAATACCTTATAATATAACGTAATATGCAGTGTATCATTGAAAATACCTTATAATATAACGTAATATGCAGTGTATCATTGAAAATACCTTATAATATAAGGTGATATGCAGTGTATCATTGAAAATACCTTATAATATAACGTAATATGCAGTGTATCACTGAAAATACCTTATAATATAACGTAATATGCAGGGTATCATTGAAAACACCTTATAATATATCATAATATTGAGTTTATCATTGAAAATACCTTATAATATATAATAATATTCAGTTTATCATTGAAAATACCTTATAATATATGGTAATTTGTAGTGTATCAATGAAAATACCTTATAATATAACGTAATATGCAGTGTATCATTGAAAATACCTTATAATATATCGTAGTTTATCATTGAAAATACCTTATAACATAACGTAATATGCAGTGTATCACTGAAAATACCTTATAAAATATCATAATATGTAGTTTATCATTGAAAATACCTTATAATATAACGTAATATGCAGTGTATCATTGAAAATACCTTATAATATAACGTAATATGCAATGTATCATTGAAAATACCTTATAATATATCGTAGTTTATCATTGAAAATACCTTATAATATAACGTAATATGCAGTGTATCATTCAAAATACCTTATAATATAACGTAATATGCAGTGTATCATTGAAAATACCATATATTATATCGTAATATGCAGTGTATCATTGAAAATACCTTATAATATATGGTAATTTGTAGTGTATCAATGAAAATATCTTATAATATATGGTAATTTGTAGTGTATCAATGAAAATACATTATAATATATCGTAATATGCAGTGTATCATTGAAAATACCTTATATTATATAGTAGTTTATAAATGAAAATACCTTATAATATAACGTAATATGCAGTGTATCATTCAAAATACCTTATAATATAACGTAATATGCAGTGTATCATTGAAAATACCTTATAATATAACGTAATATGCAGTGTATCATTGAAAACACCTTATAATATAACGTAATATGCAGTGTGTCATTGAAAATACCTTATAATATATAGTAGTTTATCAATGAAAATACCTTATAATATAACGTAATATGCAGTGTATCATTGAAAATACCTTATAATATAACGTAATATGCAGTGTATCATTGAAAATACCATATAATATATCGTAATATGCAGTGTATCATTGAAAATACCTTATAATATATAGTAGTTTATCATTGAAAATACCATATAATATATCGTAATATGCAGTGTATCATTGAAAATACCTTATAATATATGGTAATTTGTAGTGTATCAATGAAAATACCTTATAATATATGGTAATTTGTAGTGTATCAATGAAAATACATTATAATATAACGTAATATGCAGTGTATCATTGAAAATACCTTATATTATATAGTAGTTTATAAATGAAAATACCTTATAATATAACGTAATATGCAGTGTATCATTCAAAATACCTTATATTATATAGTAGTTTATAAATGAAAATACCTTATAATATAACGTAATATGCAGTGTATCATTCAAAATACCTTATAATATAACGTAATATGCAGTGTATCATTGAAAATACCTTATGATATAAGGTAATATGCAGTGTGTCATTGAAAATACCTTATAATATATAGTAGTTTATCAATGAAAATACCTTATAATATAACGTAATATGCAGTGTATCATTGAACATACCTTATAATATAACGTAATATGCAGTGTATCATTGAAAATACCTTATAATATAACGTAATATGCAGTGTATCATTGAAAATACCATATAATATATCGTAATATGCAGTGTATCATTGAAAATACCTTATAATATATGGTAATTTGTAGTGTATCAATGAAAATACCTTATAATATAACGTAATATGCAGTGTATCATTGAAAATACCTTATAATATAACGTAATATGCAGGGTATCATTGAAAATACGTTATAATATATCATAATATTCAGTTTATCATTGAAAATACCTTATAATATATGGTAATTTGTAGTGTATCAATGAAAATACCTTATAATATAACGTAATATGCAGTGTATCATTGAAAATACCATATAATATATCGTAATATGCAGTGTATCATTGAAAATATCCTTATAATATATGGTAATTTGTAGTGTATCAATGAAAATACCTTATAATATAACGTAATCTGCAATGTATCATTGAAAACACCTTATAATATAACGTAATATGCAGTGTATCATTCGAAAATACCTTAAAATATAACGTAATATGCAGTGTATCATTGAAAATACCTTATATTATATAGTAGTTTATAAATGAAAATACCTTATAATATAACGTAATATGCAGTGTATCATTGAAAATACCTTATAATATAACGTAATATGCAGTGTATCATTGAAAATACCTTATATTATATAGTAGTTTATAAATGAAAATACCTTATAATATAACGTAATATGCAGTGTATCATTCAAAATACCTTATAATATAACGTAATATGCTGTGTATCATGGAAAATATCTTATAATATTACGCAATATGCCGTGTATCATTGAAAACACCATATAATATAACGTAATATGCAGTGTGTCATTGAAAATACCTTATAATATATAGTAGTTTATCAATGAAAATACCTTATAATATAACGTAATATGCAGTGTATCATTGAAAATACCTTATAATATAACGTAATATGCAGTGTATCATTGAAAATGCCTTATAATATAACGTAATATGCAGTGTATCATTGAAAATACCATATAATATATCGTAATATGCAGTGTATCATTGAAAATACCTTATAATATATGGTAATTTGTAGTGTATCAATGAAAATACCTTATAATATATGGTAATTTGTAGTGTATCAATGAAAATACATTATAATATAACGTAATATGCAGTGTATCATTGAAAATACCTTATATTATATAGTAGTTTATAAATGAAAATACCTTATAATATAACGTAATATGCAGTGTATCATTCAAAATACCTTATAATATAACGTAATATGCAGTGTATCATTGAAAATACCTTATAATATAACGTAATATGCAGTGTATCATTGAAAATACCTTATAATATAACGTAATATGCAGTGTGTCATTGAAAATACCTTATAATATATAGTAGTTTATCATTGAAAATACCTTATAATATAACGTAATATGCAGTGTATCATTGAAAATACCTTATAATATAACGTAATATGCAGTGTATCATTGAAAATACCTTATAATATAAGGTGATATGCAGTGTATCATTGAAAATACCTTATAATATAACGTAATATGCAGTGTATCATTGAAAATACCTTATAATATAACGTAATATGCAGTGTATCATTGAAAATACCTTATAATATATCATAATATTGAGTTTATCATTGAAAATACCTTATAATATATGGTAATTTGTAGTGTATCAATGAAAATACCTTATAATATAACTTAATATGCAGTGTATCATTGAAAATACCATATAATATATCGTAATATGCAGTGTATCATTGAAAATACCTTATAATATATAGTAGTTTATCATTGAAAATACCTTATAATATATGGTAATTTGTAGTGTATCAATGAAAATACCTTATAATATAACGTAATATGCAGTGTATCATTGGAAATACCTTATAATATAACGTAATATGCAGCGTATCATTGAAAATACCATATAATATATCGTAATATGCAGTGTATCATTGAAGATACCTTATAATATATAGTAGTTTACCATTGAAAATACATTATAATATATAGTAGTTTATCATTGAAAATACCTTATAATATAACGAAATATGCAGTGTATCACTGAATATACCTTATACTATAACGTAATATGCAGGGTATCATTGAAAATACCTTATAATATATAATAATATTCAGTTTATCATTGAAAATACCTTATAATATATGGTAATTTGTAGTGTATCAATGAAAATACCTTATAATATAACGTAATATGCAGTGTATCATTGAAAATACCATATAATATATCGTAATATGCAGTGTATCATTGAAAATACCTTATAATATATGGTAATTTGTAGTGTATCAATGAAAATATCTTATAATATATGGTAATTTGTAGTGTATCAATGAAAATACATTATAATATATCGTAATATGCAGTGTATCATTGAAAATACCTTATATTATATAGTAGTTTATAAATGAAAATACCTTATAATATAACGTAATATGCAGTGTATCATTCAAAATACCTTATAATATAACGTAATATGCAGTGTATCATTGAAAATACCTTATAATATAACGTAATATGCAGTGCATCATTGAAAACACCTTATAATATAACGTAATATGCAGTGTGTCATTGAAAATACCTTATAATATATAGTAGTTTATCAATGAAAATACCTTATAATATAACGTAATATGCAGTGTATCATTGAAAATACCTTATAATATAACGTAATATGCAGTGTATCATTGAAAATACCTTATAATATATCGTAATATGCAGTGTATCATTGAAAATACCTTATAATATATAGTAGTTTATCATTGAAAATACCATATAATATATCGTAATATGCAGTGTATCATTGAAAATACCTTATAATATATGGTAATTTGTAGTGTATCAATGAAAATACCTTATAATATATGGTAATTTGTAGTGTATCAATGAAAATACATTATAATATAACGTAATATGCAGTGTATCATTGAAAATACCTTATATTATATAGTAGTTTATCAATGAAAATACCTTATAATATAACGTAATATGCAGTGTATCATTCAAAATACCTTATATTATATAGTAGTTTATAAATGAAAATACCTTATAATATAACGTAATATGCAGTGTATCATTGAAAATACCTTATAATATAACGTAATATGCAGTGTATCATTGAAAATACCTTATAATATAACGTAATATGCCGTGTATCATTGAAAACACCTTATATTATAACGTAATATGCAGTGTGTCATTGAAAATACCTTATAATATATAGTAGTTTATCAATGAAAATACCTTATAATATAACGTAATATGCAGTGTATCATTGAAAATACCATATAATATATCGTAATATGCAGTGTATCATTGAAAATACCTTATAATATATAGTAATTTGTAGTGTATCAATGAAAATACCTTATAATATATGGTAATTTGTAGTGTATCAATGAAAATACATTATAATATAACGTAATATGCAGTGAATCATTGAAAATACCTTATATTATATAGTAGTTTATAAATGAAAATACCTTATAATATAACGTAATATGCAGTGTATCATTGAAAATACCTTATAATATAACGTAATATGCAGTGTATCATTGAAAATACCTTATAATATAACGTAATATGCAGTGTATCATTGAAAACACCTTATAATATAACGTAATATGCAGTGTGTCATTGAAAATACCTTATAATATATAGTAGTTTATCAATGAAAATACCTTATAATATAACGTAATATGCAGTGTATCATTGAAAATACCTTATAATATAACGTAATATGCAGTGTATCATTGAAAATACCTTATAATATAACGTAATATGCAGTCTATCATTGAAAATACCTTGTAATATATAGTAGTTTACCATTGAAAATACCTTATAATATATAGTAGTTTATCATTGAAAATACCTTATAATATATAGTAGTTTGTCATTGAAAATACCTTATAGTATAACGTAATATGCAGTGTATCATTGGAAATACCTTATAATATAACGTAATATGCAGTGTATCATTGAAAATACCATATAATATATCGTAATATGCAGTGTATCATTGAAAATACCTTATAATATATAGTAGTTTACCATTGAAAATACATTATAATATATAGTAGTTTATCATTGAAAATACCTTATAATATAACGAAATATGCAGTGTATCACTGAATATACCTTATACTATAACGTAATATGCAGGGTATCATTGAAAATACCTTATAATATATAATAATATTCAGTTTATCATTGAAAATACCTTATAATATATGGTAATTTGTAGTGTATCAATGAAAATACCTTATAATATAACGTAATATGCAGTGTATCATTGAAAATACCATATAATATATCGTAATATGCAGTGTATCATTGAAAATACCTTATAATATATGGTAATTTGTAGTGTATCAATGAAAATATCTTATAATATATGGTAATTTGTAGTGTATCAATGAAAATACATTATAATATAACGTAATATGCAGTGTATCATTGAAAATACCTTATATTATATAGTAGTTTATAAATGAAAATACCTTATAATATAACGTAATATGCAGTGTATCATTCAAAATACCTTATAATATAACGTAATATGCAGTGTATCATTGAAAATACCTTATAATATAATGTAATATGCAGTGTATCATTGAAAACACCTTATAATATAACGTAATATGCAGTGTGTCATTGAAAATACCTTATAATATATAGTAGTTTATCAATGAAAATACCTTATAATATAACGTAATATGCAGTGTATCATTGAAAATACCTTATAATATAACGTAATATGCAGTGTATCATTGAAAATACCATATAATATATCGTAATATGCAGTGTATCATTGAAAATACCTTATAATATATAGTAGTTTATCATTGAAAATACCTTATAATATATGGTAATTTGTAGTGTATCAATGAAAATACCTTATAATATAACGTAATATGCAGTGTATCATTGAAAACACCTTATAATATAACGTAATATGCAGTGTTTCAATGAAAATACCTTGTAATATATAGTAGTTTATCAATGAAAATACCTTATAATAAAACGTAATATGCAGTGTATCATTGAAAATACCTTATAATATAACGTAATATGCAGTGTATCATTGAAAATACCATATAATATATCGTAATATGCAGTGTATCATTGAAAATACCTAATAATATAACGTAATATGCAGTGTATCATTGTAAACACCTTATAATATAACGTAATATGCAGTGTATCATTGAAAACACCTTATAATATAACGTAATATGCAGTGTATCATTGAAAATACCATATAATATATAGTAGTTTATCAATGAAAATACCTTATAATATAACGTAATATGCAGTGTATCATTGAAAATACCATATAATATATCGTAATATGCAGTGTATCATTGAAAATACCTTATAATATAAGGTGATATGCAGTGTATCATTGAAAATACCTTATAATATAACGTAATATGCAGTGTATCACTGAAAATACCTTATAATATAACGTAATATGCAGGGTATCATTGAAAATACCTTATAATATATCATAATATTGAGTTTATCATTGAAAATATCTTGTAATGTTAGTAATATGCAGAGTATCATTCAAAATACCTTATAATATAACGTAATATGCAGTGTATCATTGTAAACACCTTATAATATAACGTAATATGCAGTGTATCATTGAAAACACCTTATAATATAAGGTAATATGCAGTGTATCATTGAAAATGCCTTATAATATATAGTAGTTTATCAATGAAAATACCTTATAATATAACGTAATATGCAGTGTATCATTGAAAACACCTTATAATATAACGTAATATGCAGTGTATCATTGAAAACACCTTATAATATAACGTAATATGCAGTGTATCATTGAAAATACCATATAATATATCGTAATATGCAGTGTATCATTGAAAATACCTTATAATATATGGTAATTTGTAGTGTATCAATGAAAATACCTTATAATATATGGTAATTTGTAGTGTATCAATGAAAATACATTATAATATAACGTAATATGCAGTGTATCATTGAAAATACCTTATATTATATAGTAGTTTATAAATGAAAATACCTTATAGTATAACGTAATATGCAGTGTATCATTGAAAATACCTTATAATATAACGTAATATGCAGTGTATCATTGAAAATACCTTATAATATAACGTAATATGCAGTGTATCACTGAAAATACCTTATAATATAACGTAATATGCAGTGTATCATTGAAAATACCATATAATATATCGTAATATGCAGTGTATCATTGAAAATACCTTATAATATATGGTAATTTGTAGTGTATCAATGAAAATACCTTATAATATATGGTAATTTGTAGTGTATCAATGAAAATACATTATAATATAACGTAATATGCAGTGTATCATTGAAAATACCTTATATTATATAGTAGTTTATAAATGAAAATACCTTATAGTATAACGTAATATGCAGTGTATCATTGAAAATACCTTATAATATAAGGTGATATGCAGTGTATCATTGAAAATACCTTATAATATAACGTAATATGCAGTGTATCACTGAAAATACCTTATAATATAACGTAATATGCAGTGTATCATTGAAAATACCTTATAATATATCATAATATTGAGTTTATCATTGAAAATACCTTATAATATATGGTAATTTGTAGTGTATCAATGAAAATACCTTATAATATAACGTAATATGCAGTGTATCATTGAAAATACCTTATAATATATAGTAGTTTATCAATGAAAATACCTTATAATAAAACGTAATATGCAGTGTATCATTGAAAATACCTTATAATATAACGTAATATGCAGTGTAACATTGAAAATACCTTATAATATAACGTAATATGCAGTCTATCATTGAAAATACCTTGTAATATATAGTAGTTTACCATTGAAAATACCTTGTAATATATAGTAGTTTATCATTGAAAATACCTTATAATATATAGTAGTTTGTCATTGAAAATACCTTATAGTATAACGTAATATGCAGTGTATCATTGGAAATACCTTATAATATAACGTAATATGCAGTGTATCATTGAAAATACCATATAATATATCGTAATATGCAGTGTATCATTGAAAATACCTTATAATATATAGTTGTTTACCATTGAAAATACATTATAATATATAGTAGTTTATCATTGAAAATACCTTATAATATAACGTAATATGCAGTGTATCAATGAATATACCTTATACTATAACGTAATATGCAGTGTATCATTGAAAATACCTTATAATATATAATAATATTCAGTTTATCATTGAAAATACCTTATAATATATGGTAATTTGTAGTGTATCAATGAAAATACCTTATAATATAACGTAATATGCAGTGTATCATTGAAAATACCTTATAATATATGGTAATTTGTAGTGTATCAATGAAAATACCTTATAATATATGGTAATTTGTAGTGTATCAATGAAAATACCTTATAATATAACGTAATATGCAGTGTATCATTGAAAATACCTTATAATATAACGTAATATGCAGTGTATCATTGAAAATGCCTTATAATATATAGTAGTTTATCAATGAAAATACCTTATAATATAACGTAATATGCAGTGTATCATTGAAAACACCTTATAATATAACGTAATCTGCAGTGTATCATTGAAAACACCTTATAATATATGGTAATTTGTAGTGTATCAATGAAAATACCTTATAATATATGGTAATTTGTAGTGTATCAATGAAAATACATTATAATATAACGTAACATGCAGTGTATCATTGAAAATACCTAATAATATAACGTAATATGCAGTGTATCATTGAAAATACCTTATAGTATAACGTAATATGCAGTGTATCATTGAAAATACCTTATAATATAACGTAATATGCAGTGTATCATTGAAAATACCATATAATATATCGTAATATGCAGTGTATCATTGAAAATACCTAATAATATAACGTAATATGCAGTGTATCATTGTAAACACCTTATAATATAACGTAATCTGCAGTGTATCATTGAAAACTCCTTATAATATAAGGTAATATGCAGTGTATCATTGAAAATGCCTTATAATATATAGTAGTTTATCAATGAAAATACCTTATAATATAACGTAATATGCAGTGTATCATTGAAAACACCTTATAATATAACGTAATCTGCATTGTATCATTGAAAACACCTTATAATATAAGGTAATATGCAGTGTATCATTGAAAATGCCTTATAATATATAGTAGTTTATCAATGAAAATACCTTATAATATAACGTAATATGCAGTGTATCATTGAAAACACCTTATAATATAACGTAATCTGCAGTGTATCATTGAAAACACCTTATAATATAACGTAATATGCAGTGTATCATTGAAAATACCATATAATATATCGTAATATGCAGTGTATCATTGAAAATACCTTATAATATATGGTAATTTGTAGTGTATCAATGAAAATACCTTATAATATATGGTAATTTGTAGTGTATCAATGAAAATACATTATAATATAACGTAATATGCAGTGTATCATTGAAAATACCTAATAATATATCGTAATATGCAGTGTATCATTGAAAATACCTTATAATATATGGTAATTTGTAGTGTATCATTGAAAATACCTTATAATATAAGGTGATATGCAGTGTATCATTGAAAATACCTTATAATATAACGTAATATGCAGTGTATCATTGAAAATACCATATAATATGTCGTAATATGCAGTGTATCATTGAAAATACCTTATAATATATAGTAGTTTATCATTGAAAATACCTTATAATATATGGTAATTTGTAGTGTATCAATGAAAATACCTTATAATATAACGTAATATGCAGTGTATCATTGAAAACACCTTATAATATAACGTAATATGCAGTGTTTCAATGAAAATACCTTGTAATATATAGTAGTTTATCAATGAAAATACCTTATAATAAAACGTAATATGCAGTGTATCATTGAAAATACCTTATAATATAACGTAATATGCAGTGTATCATTGAAAATACCATATAATATATCGTAATATGCAGTGTATCATTGAAAATACCTAATAATATAACGTAATATGCAGTGTATCATTGTAAACACCTTATAATATAACGTAATCTGCAGTGTATCATTGAAAACACCTTATAATATAAGGTAATATGCAGTGTATCATTGAAAATGCCTTATAATATATAGTAGTTTATCAATGAAAATACCTTATAATATAACGTAATATGCAGTGTATCATTGAAAATACCATATAATATATCGTAATATGCAGTGTATCATTGAAAATACCTTATAATATAAGGTAATATGCAGTGTATCATTGAAAATACCTTATAATATAACGTAATATGCAGTGTATCACTGAAAATACCTTATAATATAACGTAATATGCAGGGTATCATTGAAAATACCTTATAATATATCATAATATGCGGTTTATCATTGAAAACACCTTATAATATAACGTAATATGCAGTGTATCATTGAAAATACCTTATAATATAACGTAATATGCAGTGTATCATTGTAAACACCTTATAATATAACGTAATCTGCAGTGTATCATTGAAAACACCTTATAATATAAGGTAATATGCAGTGTATCATTGAAAATGCCTTATAATATATAGTAGTTTATCAATGAAAATACCTTATAATATAACGTAATATGCAGTGTATCATTGAAAATACCTTATAATATAACGTAATATGCAGTGTATCATTGAAAACACCTTATAATATAACGTAATATGCAGTGTATCATTGAAAATACCATATAATATATCGTAATATGCAGTGTATCATTGAAAATACCTTATAATATATGGTAATTTGTAGTGTATCAATGAAAATACCTTATAATATATGGTAATTTGTAGTGTATCAATGAAAATACATTATAATATAACGTAATATGCAGTGTATCATTGAAAATACCTTATATTATATAGTAGTTTATAAATGAAAATACCTTATAGTATAACGTAATATGCAGTGTATCATTGAAAATACCTTATAATATAACGTAATATGCAGTGTATCATTGAAAATACCTTATAATATAACGTAATATGCAGTGTATCACTGAAAATACCTTATAATATAACGTAATATGCAGTGTATCATTGAAAATACCATATAATATATCGTAATATGCAGTGTATCATTGAAAATACCTTATAATATATGGTAATTTGTAGTGTATCAATGAAAATACCTTATAATATATGGTAATTTGTAGTGTATCAATGAAAATACATTATAATATAACGTAATATGCAGTGTATCATTGAAAATACCTTATATTATATAGTAGTTTATAAATGAAAATACCTTATAGTATAACGTAATATGCAGTGTATCATTGAAAATACCTTATAATATAACGTAATATGCAGTGTATCATTGAAAATACCTTATAATATAACGTAATATGCAGTGTATCACTGAAAATACCTTATAATATAACGTAATATGCAGGGTATCGTTGAAAATACCTTATAATATATCATAATATTGAGTTTATCATTGAAAATACCTTATAATATATGGTAATTTGTAGTGTATCAATGAAAATACCTTATAATATAACGTAATATGCAGTGTATCATTGAAAATACCTTATAATATATAGTAGTTTATCAATGAAAATACCTTATAATAAAACGTAATATGCAGTGTATCATTGAAAATACCTTATAATATAACGTAATATGCAGTGTATCATTGAAAATACCTTATAATATAACGTAATATGCAGTCTATCATTGAAAATACCTTGTAATATATAGTAGTTTACCATTGAAAATACCTTATAATATATAGTAGTTTATCATTGAAAATACCTTATAATATATAGTAGTTTGTCATTGAAAATACCTTATAGTATAACGTAATATGCAGTGTATCATTGGAAATACCTTATAATATAACGTAATATGCAGTGTATCATTGAAAATACCATATAATATATCGTAATATGCAGTGTATCATTGAAAATACCTTATAATATATAGTAGTTTACCATTGAAAATACATTATAATATATAGTAGTTTATCATTGAAAATACCTTATAATATAACGTAATATGCAGTGTATCACTGAATATACCTTATACTATAACGTAATATGCAGGGTATCATTGAAAATACCTTATAATATATAATAATATTCAGTTTATCATTGAAAATACCTTATAATATATGGTAATTTGTAGTGTATCAATGAAAATACCTTATAATATAACGTAATATGCAGTGTATCATTGAAAATACCTTATAATATATGGTAATTTGTAGTGTATCAATGAAAATACCTTATAATATATGGTAATTTGTAGTGTATCAATGAAAATACCTTATAATATAACGTAATATGCAGTGTATCATTGAAAATACCTTATAATATAACGTAATATGCAGGGTATCATTGAAAATGCCTTATAATATATAGTAGTTTATCAATGAAAATACCTTATAATATAACGTAATATGCAGTGTATCATTGAAAATACCTTATAATATAACGTAATATGCAGTGTATCATTGAAAACACCTTATAATATATGGTAATTTGTAGTGTATCAATGAAAATACCTTATAATATATGGTAATTTGTAGTGTATCAATGAAAATACATTATAATATAACGTAATATGCAGTGTATCATTGAAAATACCTAATAATATAACGTAATATGCAGTGTATCATTGAAAATACCTTATAGTATAACGTAATATGCAGTGTATCATTGAAAATACCTTATAATATAACGTAATATGCAGTGTATCATTGAAAATACCATATAATATATCGTAATATGCAGTGTATCATTGAAAATACCTAATAATATAACGTAATATGCAGTGTATCATTGTAAACACCTTATAATATAACGTAATCTGCAGTGTATCATTGAAAACACCTTATAATATAAGGTAATATGCAGTGTATCATTGAAAATGCCTTATAATATATAGTAGTTTATCAATGAAAATACCTTATAATATAACGTAATATGCAGTGTATCATTGAAAACACCTTATAATATAACGTAATCTGCATTGTATCATTGAAAACACCTTATAATATAAGGTAATATGCAGTGTATCATTGAAAATGCCTTATAATATATAGTAGTTTATAAATGAAAATACCTTATAATATAACGTAATATGCAGTGTATCATTGAAAATACCTTATAATATAACGTAATATGCAGTGTATCATTGAAAACACCTTATAATATAACGTAATATGCAGTGTATCATTGAAAATACCTTATAATATATCGTAATATGCAGTGTATCATTGAAAATACCTTATAATATATGGTAATTTGTAGTGTATCAATGAAAATACCTTATAATATATGGTAATTTGTAGTGTATCAATGAAAATACATTATAATATAACGTAATATGCAGTGTATCATTGAAAATACCATATAATATATCGTAATATGCAGTGTATCATTGAAAATACCTTATAATATATGGTAATTTGTAGTGTATCATTGAAAATACCTTATAATATAAGGTGATATGCAGTGTATCATTGAAAATACCTTATAATATAACGTAATATGCAGTGTATCATTGAAAATACCTAATAATATAACGTAATATGCAGTGTATCATTGAAAATACCTAATAATATAACGTAATATGCAGTGTATCATTGTAAACACCTTATAATATAACGTAATCTGCAGTGTATCATTGAAAACACCTTATAATATAAGGTAATATGCAGTGTATCATTGAAAATGCCTTATAATATATAGTAGTTTATCAATGAAAATACCTTATAATATAACGTAATATGCAGTGTATCATTGAAAACACCTTATAATATAACGTAATCTGCAGTGTATCATTGAAAACACCTTATAATATAACGTAATATGCAGTGTATCATTGAAAATACCATATAATATATCGTAATATGCAGTGTATCATTGAAAATACCTTATAATATATGGTAATTTGTAGTGTATCAATGAAAATACCTTATAATATATGGTAATATGCAGTGTATCATTGAAAATACCTTATAATATAACGTAATATGCAGTGTATCATTGAAAATACCTTATAATATAAGGTGATATGCAGTGTATCATTGAAAATACCTTATAATATAACGTAATATGCAGTGTATCACTGAAAATACCTTATAATATAACGTAATATGCAGGGTATCATTGAAAATACCTTATAATATATCATAATATTCAGTTTATCATTGAAAATACCTTATAATATATGGTAATTTGTAGTGTATCAATGAAAATACCTTATAATATAACGTAATATGCAGGGTATCATTGAAAATGCCTTATAATATATAGTAGTTTATCAATGAAAATACCTTATAATATAACGTAATATGCAGTGTATCATTGA